>CM062818.1:2015016566-2015704693 GCA_031772625.1 Pinus tabuliformis | reverse complement strand
AAGTGAGCTTGTTGAGCTCCCTAAATCCAGACACATGCGCCATGATCCATCCCTCTCTTGTGCACCAATACTACTGGAGCAGAGAAAGAACTTTGACTCGGTTGAATTATACCAGCCTCTAGCATTTCTGCAACCATACGTTCAATTTCACTCTTTTGGACATAGGGATATCTGTACGGCCTGATGTTTGGAGGAACACTTCCTGGAATCAGATGAATAACATGATCATGATCACGCATAGGTGGGAGACCTTTGGGAGTCTCAAATACCTTGGAATGATTGTCCAGGACTTTTTGGAGATCAGGAGAAATAGATGATTCCAATGTGGAAACATCTAGCGAGCATAATTGTGCAATTACACCTCTTTTCTCCTTTTTTAGAAGCTTTGTCATACTATTAGAGCTGATTATCTTTCCTGGTTTCCCTGCAATACCCCTTAATTCAACTTCCTTTCCTTCCGTAGAAAATTTGATGAAAAGTTCTTGAAAATTAAAAGCTATTGTACCCAGGGATTGTAGCCATTGGACTCCTAGTACAACATCAACACCTCCCATTGGAATGGAAAGCATTGGGCTAGTCAATACATATTCTCCCATGGATAGCTTGATATTATGGCACTTTCCAGAGCAATTTATTGTTCCTCCATTTGCAATCATCACTTGACACTCTGGTGCTGGATATAGGAAGCAATTCAATTCTTTTGCTGCCTTATAATGAATAAAATTATGGGTGCTTCTTGAATCAATCAACACTATTACCTTTTTCTTCTTGATTTGTCCTTCTATCTTGATGGTTTGAGGAGTGGTAATTCCCGCCAATGCATTACAAGATATGGTCGGATTTATTTGTTCTTCATTTAGGCTTTGTTCCTGGAGTATATCCTCTTCTTTTGACCTTTCTTGCTCCTTTTCTTCTTCCTCTTCACAATCTATGTAGAATAATTTCTTCTCAGCACACTTATGACCTTTAGTGTATTTTCTATCACAACTATAACAAAGCCCTTTTGCTCTTTTTTCTTCCAATTGTTGTGGTGTCAACTTTATAGGTTGTGGAAGACTAGGGGCAACAACACTTCCGTCTTTATAGTTGTGAGTGGTATGCTTCCTGGTTTCCATAATTTTTCTTTCCATTTTTCTTGCTAACCTGAATGCCTTCTCTAATGAATCTGGTTCCCAAAGGCGAACATCATGTTGGATATTAGCCTTTAAAAACCCTATGAACACATCAATCCTATGCTCCTTTGGAATATATTTTACCCTTATGTTCAATTTTTGGAACTCCTCAATGTGCTCCATTATTGAACCCTTTCGTTTGAGACTTACCAATTGGCTAAAAAAGTATTGCTTTTTGTATCCTCATAATGTGCTATCAATTCTTCCGTAAAAATTTCCTAAGTGATAAATGGTTTACGAGAGCAAAGCCATTGATACCATACAAACTGATTTGGTTCCAAATATAAAGTTGCCATACGTACCTTTTGTGTGTTTTGCACATCATTGAGATCGAAGAATTGCTCAATCTGTAATATCCATGTCGCAGGATCCTTGCCATCAAACTTCCTCATATCGATTTTTGGAATATGGTGAGTCTTAGGTCCAACATTAGCGTCTATGGAATCATGATTAACATTTCTTTTGTTCTCATCATGAGTTTCCTTTAGTACCCTTTCACCCTTAGGGACCATTTCTTGTAACAACTTATTCATATTTATCTTCAATTCGTCCATGTCTGTCTTCAAATATATCTTCAAATCATCCATCTTAGCTTCCACGTCAATCATCTTAGCTTCTACGCCTTTCTTTAAACAGTGCATCTTAGCTTCTACATCTTTCTTTAAACCATCCATCTTAGATTTTGTTCCTTTTTGCGCAAGGGACAGTTGTTGCACTTGGTCTTGTAATTTTGATATATCATGTTGCATTTCTTCCTCTTCTTCATGAGTCATGGTTCCTTACTAGGTGTTTTCATTTTCTTTCCTCGAGGCATCAGTTACCGATAATAATTCTCTACTATGCCCTTTGAATTCCTTCAAAATAAATTTTCAAACCAAGCTTAAGTAAAAATTTAAGAAAATCTACACACCTTTTTCACTTTGTAGGAGCTCGATATTGCCTCTGATGTATCTTTGTACTTTCCAATCATCTAGTTCTGAATTTCTGAGCTGTAGTATCCCTCTGTGTCCTCTTTCTAATGCCACAAGTTTGACCCAAATTTGATTCTCCAAGGAAGAGTTATGTGAAATCTCCCACAGTGACTTGCTTATAGACTAGTTCATTAGAGCGAACTTGTACGACATGCCACGAGTCAATATTTCGACCTTTGGATATGAAACATGCATACAAGAAACTGCAGTCCTTCCTCTTTCTGTACCTTCTTACGAAATTTCAATCCGATCCCCAGAGAGAAAGTTATGATGATTTTCCCTAGGTCACCTGTTTTGAATGTAATTCAGGAGTCTGCAAAAAGACCAACTTCCTCAGATTATATCTCTGCAAATATCGTGCGAAAAGCTCTGAAATTCGGACCCTAGGTTTAGCGCGATTTCTTCTCAAATGGGTTTTGCTTGCGACTTCTGAAACGTCACAAAAAAAAAGTTATAGCGAAAATGCCACGATGACCTGTTTGGAGCAGCGAAACCCTAGAATCCAAAGCTCTGATATTAAATGTTATGAAACCAGCTCAAGAAAAGATAGAAAAGATAGATCAACACCTTATAATTCAACCTCTTCGAGGGGGCAACCTCCTTTACATTACATGAATGAAAAATTCTTGGATGATTCAAATGACAAAACCTCCTTTCTATATATAGGAGTCTAAGGAGTCACAATATAATCCAACCGACCTAACAATAATAATATAAAGCCACAAAAATAAAAATAGAGGGATTCGATGGGGCACAGTAATAACAATATGGGGGCAATAGGGGCACAACAATATTAATAAGGGGTATAACTACAATAGTAATGGGGTAATCACTAGTATTATAGGGACCCAACATAATCACAAGGTATAAACGGGGTGGAATTCCCTTGGGACAAGGCCAGAAGATGACAAAGAAGAGTAAATGAGGCTAAGATTCGAAGTCATAGCGAGTCAAAAGGAGGAATTCCAAGAGGAAAAGAAGCGCTACATGGACACCAACATGGAAAATAGGTGCTAATATAGAGCATCCATGTACAGGTAAGCTCTACTGCCAAGTCTCAACGTGAAAAAAGATAAGCTAATATCGCATCTTGACGGGATCAGACTTAAGGCACATAAAGATAGCAATGACAATCAACAATGCAATGAAGATGATAATGACAAAGCTACCCCTATAAGTTAGGTTCAAGAGTGTTGGAAATACTAAGGGGGATGAATTAATATTTCTTAGAAATTAGTAATTTATTAATCTTTTTAGAGCATTAATTAATGTTTAGCAACAATTTTTAAGAATAAATAAGCAATAGACAACAAACATAAGAATTTTTAGGTGGAAAATCATTTGGGACAAAAACCATTGAACGTTTTTATAATAATTTAGTGAGTACATCAAACGCTTCATCTCCAATTGAAAAGGGAGGTCCCAACTCTCTAGTACTCTAGAAAAATGTTCAATTTTATAGCTCTAACTAGAAGGACACTCCAAATCCTTGGATTTATCAGCGACTACTAAAAGGATGCTCCAACACCCCAACATGCTTCAACTTGCCCGAACACCACCTTACCACCCCGAAGGTGATTTCAACCACCTGCTTAACACCACCCAACCACCCTAAAAATGATAATAAAGTGTACAACTATTGTGGACTCTCATACTAGGGACAATGACCCATGTACAATGGAATTTCTGAACTGATTTGACAATGAAATCCCAATAATCTAACCCTTATAGAAAAACGAAATCCTCACTGCAAATGAAACCTTTACATAATAATGAAGCCCTTATTTTGATATAATGAATGTTAAGAATAATGAGATTGTTGTAGCCAAAATAACCGTTACTCCCAACCGTTCAATCATTATTATTAAGGAATTGCCACTATAATACCTTTATAAGGTTGAATTCTTACTGTTGTAAAGGTGAGCTACTTCTATAGTTGTGCAATGATGGAACCCATATTATTGATGATGATTACCCTGCCAAAAAAAGGCTTTCCACAAACACTTCAATGAATGTACAGTAGTGTTACTTTTGTCGTTTAAATAGAATGCTAATGTGTACTGTATCATTGTCTTATTACTCAAATGAAACTTGGATCAAAAATTATCTTTAGAAGTTTGTTATCAAGGCACACATCTTCTGTTGCAAATATGACTACTTAATCAAAAGAGCCCAAGCTAATACAAAGGGTTTTCAATTTGTAACCCTAATCGTTGCACGTGAAACCCTATTGCTGCAACATAATTCTTCATGTACAATCATTGTCTTCTTATACTGCAATTTTGTCTTTTAAGAACTATTATTCATTCATAACATTAAAATAATAAGCTCAAGGATATTCAAATCTTCAATGATGTCTCCAAAATGTTCAAAACTAGGTCATTGAAAACAAAGGACAAACCAACTTCATCCTGGATAAGACAAACCTTCAAGTTTGGATGTAGGACCGAACCTCTTGTAGAATGATAAATCTGCTTCTAGACCTTTGTTTCCTCAATGTGATACATACATGCCATTGTAGATTGCTTTGATGAACGATACAAAATAAAACTTCTTTCTAGGACTGATTACTGTCCGCAAAATATTGATTCAAATTTCCAATTGAGAAGCCACACGTATTAGCTCATATATCATACCACAAGGGTTGACTTTATGTATAAGTTCAATTCAGTCATAGGTACATATAAACGTAACCTTATATATGTCGTTTTCAACAAATAAGAGCACACAATTGTATTTGGAAGGAAGCTTCAAGAGTTATAAGGCCGAATGAGACCGAAACTTTTTAGGGATGAGGCTGCATAGTATCATGCCATAGAAGAAACAAGGTCGAGAGCAACGGTTTAGATTTTATCCACTTGTAAAAAAATCCCATCAAAGTTTCTTTTGTGCTCATAATAGATGACTACAAGGATTTTGGAAGCCTTAATCCGATCAACTGAAAATGTCACGTATTGTCAAACTTCAAACTTCGGCCAATGCAACACGATTTCAACCTTCCTGCAACTATGAAATTCCACATGTATGAGGTTTTCTAGGGCATATTCTCTCTCTTTTGACTTCACTTTTCTTCTCCTCTTTCCTTTGACTTTTTCACTGATTTTTTCTTATTGCACAAGAGATAGAACTTGTTTGATATGTTCTTCAAATGAGGTTGCACTGCTCTTATACATACACATACTACACATCTTAGGAGGTTGATTTTCCCCAAACAAAGCCAACTTGAAGAGGCAAGGCCAACTTGGTATTGTAGTGACAAAAATTGACATTTTGACTCAAAACAAAATTCTATTTACACTTTCTTATCAAAAGTCCAAATGGGACTTGACTTCTAGACTTATGACAAATATTCTTTTCACTTGACAAATGCTAGAAGCATGAACATGCTTGACCTAGAAGACAAATCAGTTTGAGCATAGAACCCATGCTTAAAATAATAGTTCTTTTTCTTCTTTTTACAAAAATATTCAATGTCATAAGCACAAAGGTAATTATGAAGACTGAATCTAATTACAATCTCCAACAATGAAATCATGTGTCCTTATATAGTTATTTGAGGGGTTTCTAAGGGTAGAAAAATTGCACCTTTTGGAGGGAGATTCATAAATTAAAATTTGAGTTTTGAAAGCTTGAGACCCAAGAAATGAGTTCATTCCACCTTTTTGGAGTTTAGGTTTTAATTTTACTTAAAGTCAAAGACCCTTTCATGATTTAATAAATTCAAAAATAATCGTTCAAAACTCTTGTTAAATATTTTGACCATATAACTTTTGATGAAAATTTCATCTTCAGGATTTGACCAATGATAGGGTGCAACACCATCATCTTTTGGGGTTTTTATCCACAACTTGGGTTCTTCATCTTCAAATTGGCATAACTCGCAAATCGTGAGGGTTCTTGGGTTGTGCCACATACCACTGGAATCAACTTGATGAGAAGAATCCAACATGGATGGTCTGGACTCAAAACACGATGATTTTCCATGTCATTTTGGTAAAAAAAGGCGAGGCATCTCCTCGTGTTGCTTTGGTTGAAATCAGTGAGATCTTCCTAAACTTCTTTTTCTCCCCTTTGACACCAATGGCAAAGGGTGACTCCCCCTGACAATATGCCTACTACTATCTATCTGCCTCTATTGCCCCTGTCAGATTTGCTAGATAAAATCATTTTAATCTAAACTTGGGAGAATCCCAAGTTTTTGTCGAAGACACTCAAACATCTCACACTGTAGTGGTTTGGTGAAAGTGTTAACTATTTGCTCCTTTGTCCCAATATATTCCACCTTTATGTTCTTTTAGAAAACTTGTTCTCCAACAAAGTGATAGTTCATAGGGATATGTTATGTTTTTTAATGCATGACATGATTATTGGAGATGCTTATGGTTCTCGTGTTGTCGCAAAACATCAGAATAGGCTCAATAAATTTCACCTAAAGATTCTCCAACATTTGTTTCATCTAGAGGACCTGAGTACAATAAGTTGTTGTTGGTATGCATTCTGTTTCCGCTGTGGATAAGGAGACTAAAGATTGTTGCTTGCTTAACCATGATACAAGGCAACCACCTAGGTAGAACGCTTCTCCAGTGGCGCTTTTACAATCATCAACACTACTTGCCCAATCTGCATCTGTATAACCTGTGATGGTTAAATCATTTCCTTTTGGATACCATAAGCTAAAATCTATTGTTTGCTTGATATATCGAAATATTCTCTTCACTACAACAACATGGGATTCTTTTGGTGCTGCTTGGAAACGTGCTAACTGTCCAATTGATTGCATCACATCTGGCCTAGACGTTGTTACATTTAGGAGACTTCCAATCATGGATATATACATAATTTGATATGCATCCTTGGAGATGTCATCCATGCTCAACTTGTAACCAGTCACCATTGGGGTGTTAATCAGTTTGCAATCTTCCATCTAAAATATCTTTAGCATTTCTTTTGATACATTAATTGGTTTAATAGATGAATATGCCCTTGTATTCCTGAGATATCTGAATTCCCAAAAAGAAAGTCAACTCACCAAGCAATGACATTTCAAACTCATTCTGCATATTTGATGAAAACTTCTTGCTTAACCTGTCATCATCGCTACTAAAGATGATGTCATTGACATAAACTTCAATAATAGTCAAACTGTCTTGATCAAACTTCACATAAAGGTTGCTATCGACATTTCCTCTCTTGAACCCTTGCTTTTGCAAGTACCTGTCCAGATGAGCATAGTAAGCTCTAGGAGCCTGTTTGACACCATACAATGCCTTCTTCAACCTGCAAACATAATCCTTCTTGTCATTGAGCAGAAATACAACAGGTTGTTCTATATAGGCTTTTGATTTCAATTATCCATTCAAAAAGGCTGATTTTACATCCATCTGTTACACCTTGATCTTTCTTGAACATGCGTAGGCCAAGAACATTCTAATGGCTTCCATCCTGACAATGAGTGAAAACGTCTCTTTGAAATCTATTCATTCAACTTGTGCATATGATCCAGGTGGATATTGGTGGCCACCTGCCTATTCCACCTAGACACACTAGTTAATTTAATCTATTTTCTTGTCCATTCCAGAATTTACTATTTTTAGTAGTCTTTTCGGGTGCTCAACTTCCGGAGCAGTTTTGACCCCATAAACATCTTTTTTTGGGTTCACGACAGGCTTCTAGCCATAGGCAGGGGCTTGTGGCGAAACCTATAGTACTCAGAGAGATATTTCCAAGAAGGTATTGTACACGCCAAATGGAGATAATGTGACCAAGTTATGACCCTGGGAAGTTGGCTTCCCAACTAACCCCAACGGGGCCCACAAACTCTTGGTGTTACATCTCCTAGGGTTAGTTTTTTGGTTGTTTAGGGTGTTCTCATGTTTTCCAATAATATATAGGCCATTGAGCCTCATTGTAACACAGTTTAGAGGCATGTAGCCGCCACATCTATTCTCAGAGATAAGCTATCATCGCGCTAGTTATCTTATTTCCATTATGTTTGTAAGCATAGTTCAATATTTTTCTATTAATGAAATGAAGTGTTTTTCTGTTACATCTCTATGTTTATGGATTATATTTGTAAGTTGTTGCGTTCCTGTTTAAGTTTGGATCAACATACCTTTTGCAGACCAATCTTGCCTTGCTCCTGGTAACCTGTCCATCCTCATTTAGCTTGTTCCTGAAACCCACTTTGTGCTAATGACATTTTTTTCCTTTGGTGGTGGAACTAGTTCCCAGGTATCATTCTTTCAATATGATCCAATTCTTCATTCATAGTTTCTACCCAATGTTCATCGTGACTAGCCTCTTTAAATTTGCTAGGATCAAATGTGGCCAGGAGTGCAAGATGTGCTTGTTCTGGCATACAAAATTGTCGATTTCTTCTAGTTCCTATACCTTTATCAATGTTCCCAATGATCTGGTTTGAAGCATGTTTATTTTGATACCATTTCTTGGGAGTTTTAGAAGGTGTCTACTATTCATTTCTCGTCTCCTCTAGTTGGAAATTGTTTCCTCATTTGATTACACTTGCTTTGAGGCTTCCTCTTTGACTTTTTCTAGTTTATTCTCCTCCGTCTATGGTTTTCCTAAACATGAGCTTCCTTGTTCAATTTTTGGTCCACGAGCTTCGTAAAATGTTACATTAATGCTTTCAACTATCTGGTTGAGTCTTTGATTATAACATATGTATGCTTCACTTTTGCTTGAGTAGCTAACAAAGATGCCTTCATCTATTGAGAGCCAAATTTTCCTATTTTTAGGTAATCCCTTTTAATGTAGCATTTGCTTCCAAATACTCGAAAAATGTTGAAATTTGTTGATCTTTCCTTCCATATTTCATACAAAGTCTTATCACAGTTGCCTCTAAGCAAACCTCTGTTGAAAATGTACATTGTTGTATCAATTGCCTAAACCCAAAATTTGTTGTCTAATTTTGAATCATTCAGTATTGTTCTGGCCATCTCTTCTACTGTTCTATTTTTTCTTTCGACGACTCCATTTCGTTGTGGTGTCCTAGCTATTGAAAATTGTCTTTTTATTCCCTGTTCCTCATAGAAGTATTGAAATGCTTTGGATGTGAATTCTCCATGGTTATTCTATCTCAAACATTTGATATTCAAATCAGTTTCATTTTCAACAATTTTCTTGTATATTTTGAAACATTCAAATGCTTCAGTGTGTACTAGCTCTAATGAATTTGACGCGAAATGTTCCTTGATCTTGAATGCAACTCTTGTCTATTTTCCATGCCTACAATGTTTACATGTAGTGCTGGTTGCTTTTGAGATCTGCAACATTTCTCTCAAAACCTCTTTTTTTATTAATTCTAACAAGGTTGTCAAAGTTTATATGTCCCATTCGTTTATGCCAGAGCCAACTTTCATCTTCTTTTGCCAAGAAATAACCTTTGTCAATAGTCTCGTCCAAAGTATATATGTCATTGAGAGTCCTAGCTGCAGTTGCCACCAACTTGTCAGATTGATCTCTCCTTATTTCACATTGCTTTGAATCAAAGAGCAGGGTGTGGCCGGTTGGATGTTGTTGTCATTGATGTCAAACCATGGAGGTGTATGGGTTTGAATTTGACCAAAAACACCATTCATTGATGCCAAATGGTTAATGAAAACTTCTTAGTAATTGTCAGATTGCATCAACATGGTAGTTATACTATTGGATTGTTGAAAACCCAAGTCCTAGGGTTTGGATTCCATGGACTAAGGATGTACCCCAACATTGTAAAGGGTTTTTAAAGGGTTAAACCATTGAGTTTGTGTTGAATATCTAGGTCATTAGATTCTCCTCGAAGAGATGTTTCTGTTGATATGTGGTACACCTTGTGGTTCCTTCTAGTTGAGAGAAAATTGAGTTTAAAGTTTAAGGCCCAGTTTTGTGGGCTTAAACCTCAGGGGGTAGAGACATGAAACCTTATTCACCAATGATTGTCAATATATGAAAGGGATTCTCATCGTAATCTCACCACATATTATTTGAATAACTTCAAGATCCAAAGGTAGTAAACCAATCATTGACTTCACACTCTTCTAGGACCATATGTACTAAGCCAATCATTGACTTCAAATTTTAGCAGAGCTTAAGGCAAATCATGCTATAAAAATATAATATTAATAATAAAGGTAATTGAATAAATTTATATTATTAATAAGATCTAGTCTCCTCCAACATTAGGAAGCACTTACTAATTTATAATTTTACAAGCCTATTATGTACATCATAAAAGGTAGCACACATTTTCCTTGGGGCATAAGAAAACCTGTTCATAGAACTTATTAAATAAATTAACATATTAAGAAAATACTTAAGACTAAAGAGTTCTCCAATATCTACTTTTATGAAGCCTCTCCACTCACTAGAAAAGGAGATCTATCTAACACTAAATCACAACAAATATCTCACACCTTATCTCTAAAATTCGGTCTATTGAACAATCTGTGATTTTCGGCCTGTTGAGGGCATCAAAGGAAAAATAATTTCATTTAGGGCAATGAAGTCACTCTAAGTCTTCTCTCTTTCCATTCGCTCCAAGGTAAGTCCTTTGTGTCTTGTGTTAAATTGTTCTCTGTGAGGAAAGGCCTTGCGACTAGGGCATTCTTCCTACCTTGCGTTTAGGGTACACTTGTAGAAATATGTGAAGATTTGTTTTGGTTTTTTTGGATTGTTGCACAAAAGGGAAGGCTTGATGGCAGAAAGATTTCAGCCTCCATCATTAGGCCTGTTCAGGAAAATATTTTCTTTAGTTTTGACTTATGAAGGCCACGCTGGTTAGCAAAGGAGCACAATTGTGATTTGGAAACTCTTGTTAACTTGACTTTAACATATTTAAATATGATATGGACAATAGTTAATGTGTACTCATTTTTAACAAGAACGTAGATTTCTTATACAATAAGAAGATAATCTATAACACATTTGTTGCTTGCTTTGAATCACCTTCAACAATCACAACATCTGCAAATTTGACTGTGACATTGAGAGTGACAACTAGATAAAGACATTGATATGATGCTTAACGTCGAATTGAATTACTATAACTAAGCAGTGAGACTTGGAAAACATGATAGCAATGAACATAGATCTTTACCTTGGCACCAATTGTTGGTTTTGACTTATCTTGAAGATTGTACAACAGTGAAGTAAAGTAGCCTTTTAAGCATAGATATGCACATGCGACAACTGCTTGTGTGCATGTATAGAAGTGGCCATGACCTAACAACTAAGACTTGACAATGATTGTGTGACACTTAGCAACTCCTACATGACAATATGACTTTGCACTGACATCTAGAACTAACAAGTATTCTGAGTTTATTTATTATGTGATGCTTGTGTTGTCTTGAGAGGTAATAGACCTGATTGTTGAATTGTGCAACTATGAAACTCAGTTGTAAATATACCTTGACTTTGACAGTTGCTTGATACCTTAAAATAGTGATTGACTTAGTGAGCATTCTATAATGTTTGACTTTGATTGTGGTTAACCATGACATAGCTTCGACTTAACTACTTATGATACATTAATTAGAACAATAAGTTCACCTTAAGTCGACAAAGTGTCTTAACGTTGACTATGACTACTGATTGACACAATGATATACATTACAGTGAAAAAACACAATGATCTACTACATAGTGCACAACAATATTTATAGTGACATAGTGACACAAAAATTACCCTATCTAACCTCATAAAACAATGATATTAGTACCTGAAAAGTGGTTCGAAGATCTGGTAGTGTTCCTAGTTCATTTAGGATGTTGAGGCAAGACATTTTCGCTATAATAACTTTGTTTATAATACAATAGTATTGAGGAATTCAATATATAAATTTTTAGTAGACCTAATCTATAGAGTTGATTAGATGTAATTTGACAATATCTCTCTTGGTGACAATTACATGTGACGTGACATTGACATAATGTGAAAAACTTGACATATTAACATAGAAAACATATAAACCTGACCTAGGGACAATGTATCGATGACATGATTGACTGTGTAATCTATGATATTTAAAATTATGCCAACAGTATTGAACGTTGTCTAACATTGATTGTATAGACATTGGTATCAATTAGTCACTATTTTATAATGTTGAGACTTGACATTGATACTTGGTAGGAGTCTAAGTAATACAACCTTGACCTAACCTATAGATTTCAGTAATCTTATATTAACACATGAACTCGACATAGACTTATATACCTTTTAGTGACTTGACATATCTAGTGATTTGACACACACATAATGACCTTTTGTAGAACTTATTGACATGAAAAATGACAACAATATATGAGTAGTGGTCAGCAGCAGGGAAAAGACATATGTTGGTATCTCACTTGGGAAGAAATTGAGAGCATTGGTAGCAGGTTATAGGGATGACCTGAGGCACCTTGGTTTGTGCCATAATTTGATAGCAGTGCCAAATGGTTGCAACATCTTGTGTAACCTAAAGATAACAATGTTTGAATATTGATGACTATTAATTCGTGAAGTGACATTTAGTGGTAGCCAACAATTATGCAATGATTTGCAGTAATAGTAATGGAAGCTGTGCAATGATAGTGGTATGTAGTGTGTAGTGACAGTGATGTGAAGTTGTACAATGATAACTTGATGTGTAGCATCGTGCAATGACCAATTTGTGGGAACAATGATCAATGGCTACTAGGATTCGATATCTATTCTACATTTTCCTTACAACTATTCTACATTGATTCAAAGTACATGGGATCCAGTGTGAAAATTGTGAAACATGATCTACCGACTCTTCTGGGTGATTGGAGTCACCTTTAGGTTGTGGCCTGAGAACACTTCAAGGTGGTAGGGAGGTGCTAGGACAAGTTGTGGCTTGCACAGGGTGTTTTGGCGTCCGTTCAGTAGTGACTAATGAACTAACTTAGCAATGAAGCATCCTTTCCAACAACAACTGGTAAAAAGAGTGTTGAGACACTCATCAGGTTGTGGCTTGATCTTCTAGTTGCAACAAGATATTATGGTCTAGTAGCATCCTACAGATTGTAGCATGTGAATTAGGGGGTTGATGCCTCCCTCAGTTGTAGCTGAAATCTTGATGTAATCAATTTTAATTACTAAAGAAGCGTTTGGTGGAAATTGATCCTGAAGGGGTAATCCACCTAAAAATCTTTGTGTCCTCTGTTTTATCTTTCTGCATTGTTGTATGGTGTTGTCTAATGTTGATTATTGTTTATGATAATATGAAGAAGAACAATAATAATAAATGGAGATTAACTAATGCTTTGAAAAATATTAAAAAGTGCTAATTGATAATAAATATTGACTCACCCCTTTCTCAGTATTTCAAACATGGCTTCTCGGTTAGATGGACTTTCTTTTTCTTTCCTCATTTCGTATGTTGTAAGTATTCCATGCAATTGTCCATGCTGAGCTTTTCCAAATCATCTATTTCTTCTAGCACAAAGAATTTAACATCGAACCTTTCTAGAAGTGACCTTAGTACCTCTCAAACAACTACCTTTCTCCCCATTGGTTCTCCCAATGCTTTTATAACATTCATTATTTCATCAACACAAAGAAAGTAGGCTGTATTATTTTATTCTTTATTTATTTTCAGTTTCTCAAATTGACCTCGGTGAGTTTGGAGCTTGGCCACTTTTACCTTCTTCTCTCCTTCATTTATATTTTGAAGCTTGTCCCAAATTTATTTCGTTGATTTGCAGTGCATTATTTAACATATATAGAATCTAATACACCATTCATGGGGGCATTTTTAGCTTTACCATGGCTTTCGTAAAGCCTTTGGTTGTTAATATCCGAGGGATGAGTTGAAGTTTCCTTGTATTCGATCAATAAAACATTCCAAACATCAAATCCTCGTGCTTGAAGATATGCCTTCATATTTCAAGTCCAAAAAGCATAGTTGTTCCCATTGAGTACTGGAATTCCCAACTTATTCCACTCCATGATCTCCTTCCAGTTGTTAGAATGCTTGTGAAGGAACCTAGCTATGATAACAATTGTTGGAAATACTAAGAGGGTGTGAATCAATATTTCATAGCAACTAATAGCTTATTAATATTTTCAAATAATTAAATAATCTTCAACAATAATTTTAAAGCATAAATAAGCAATATACAGTGAACACAATAATTTTTATGTGGAAACCCCACTGGAGCAAAACCACCGAATTATTTTCTAATAATTTTTTGAGTACATCAAATGCTTCAAATCCAACTGAAAAGTGAAGCCCCAAATCCCTAGTTCTCTAGAAAAACATTCACTTTTCTGTTGAGAAATGGAAACAATAAATTCCAGTTTAAATTTGTCCTTGAATTTAAACTGTGAATTAAAATCGAATTCTATTCTCATAGCAAATTGTAACTAGTTAATTAAATTTAATTAACTTAATTAGCTTAGGAATTTTGAGTTGGAAGTATTTATGAAGTCATGTATATGTTCTCCCTAAGTTTTAAGTGTCCAGGATGACTTTACTTGTGAGTTATAATCAGATGACTCTGTTTATTGAGTTATGTTCAGTTAAATTAGTACCAAACTATTTGAGGAGCTAATAGAGAGTTAACAGTTAGTTGTTGCACTAGTGCATCCACAAGTGTCACTCTAGTTAACTAAAGATTCCCTCATCAGAAACTCATGCATGTCGATTATGAGAAAGACCCAGTTGAGACTAGAGTGTAGGGACAATGTACTATCAATTGTATGATTTACTGAGTTGTATAGATCATGCATGCAATCAAGAAGACAACCTAGATTGGATTGCACAATTTTTGAAGAAATAAATTATCATTAATATGGGCTATTCAACCATAGGAATTTTGCAAGGAATTAGGGGCTTGGAGGGCAGTAGAATTGGATAGGTGTTGGCTGAGAGCTTGCTTGTGAGTTGAAAGAGTTGAGCTTACTTGTGCGGAATTGTTTTAGTGAGAACAAGATTTGTACCTTCACTCATATTTCTGATATATGCAATACATATAATAGGGTTCTCAGCAGTGAATTTCCCCATATACATCTTGTGTTATGTGCCATTGATTTATCTTCTTCTTGTTCATAGTGTTTTCATCGATTTAATGGTGTTAATATAGGTTGTCATTGATGTCAATATGACAGTGTTTTTGATGGAAAATTCTTGTGACATGTGTGGTTTCCCATTGATGCCCATTGATCATAATACTGCTCATGGAGGATCCAAGGATTGAATACAAACATAACAGAAACAATGGAACCAAGGAGGAAAGATATCAGAAGCCATCAGAATAGAAAGAGAAAGAGTGAAGAGGAGAAGCCATCGTGAAGCCAAAAAGTGAGAGGAAGAGTTCATCGGAAGCCATCAAAGAAGCAGGTTACGGAGCAATAGAAGTAGGTTATCGCATATGCCCAAGGGTAAGTGCTATCAGAAGAACAAAGAGAAACAACGATATCAGAGGAGTAAAGAAGAAAACATTGGAGGAGCCATATTGGAAGTATCACATGTAATATATGCCCAAGAAGAACTGATAGGAAGAAAACAGTGGAGGAACATAAACAGAGTTATCAGAGCAATGTATATGAAGTCATAGGAGTGAAGAGAAGCCATAGGAGTGACAAGCCAAGAAAAAGCAGATCTATCGCATATGCCAAGAGTAAGAGCCATATCAGAGATATCGCATGAAATATCGGAGGAGCTAACATAACGAAGGAGTTAACAGTGTTATCAGAGGAATTATATTGGTGAATTTATATCTGTTACCACTTGAATTTCTCGATTGCGATTTGAGCTGTGGACCCGACTACTCCAATAGAACATGCCCTAATGTAATATCACATCCGCCTATCGGAACTCTCATATCGCAAGTTATAAAGGGCTATCACCCCGAACCACCGGTTGCGATAAACCCCCAAATCACCAATTGCGATAGTATTGTGGACCCGTTGCACCATTATAGCATGGCTTAATTAAAATCGCATCTGCAGTGATCGCAAAGTTCAAAGGAATGCCAAATTGCCGATTGTGATAGAGTTGTGGACCCGACGGACTTATCAAAATAGTTTATTAAATATCGCATCCACCATGGGGTGATATGTGAATATCAATGTTATTGAATGTTGCGATTGTGGGATTCTCATGAAGTTGCGATCGTGGGATTAAGCCATGACATGACGTGTGGGGACCTCCATTAATGTAGATTTTCATAAACTTGCAATTGGAGGAGTCTTATAAAATTACGATTGTGATAAAGTGGTGGACCCAACGGATTAATCAAAACAATTTAATATAATATCGCATCCAGTAGGGGCAATCGGCCATCGGCTATGTTATGGGCACGACTTGTAAAAGACCTCCGAAAGTTGCGATTGCGATTGAGGTGGCGACGTGGCATGTGGGATCTCCCTGTGGATATAGCCTCTCTTATATGGGTTCCGTGAATAATAGTCTATGGATAAAAGAGACTCCGATATATATTTTTAATATACAAGTCGACTTCCCTCCAATAGACGCGTCCTTTGGTCATGGTGAAACTCATATAAAAACGAGCTAAAACGCTTCAGTTCTAAGAATTGATCTTGGGCATCAACAAAAAGAAGAAGTCAAAAGGTCGAGAAGCCGAAAGTCAAGCGAACAAAAGAAGAAGTCGAAAGGTCGAGAAGCCGTAGGTCCAGCAGGACAGAAGGAAGCCGAAGGTCCAGTAGGATAGAAGGAAGCCGAAGGTCCAGCAGGACAGAAGGAAGCCGAAGGTCCAACAGGACAGGAGGAAGCCGAAGGACGAAGCAATTCTGTTGATTGGGTTAATCTTTGAAAGGCTCAGACCTGTGATAAATTAATCTATGGAAGAAGTACATAATGCAATTTGAAGAACAATTTTGTGAAAGTAAATAAAGTTTCATCTGTCATCATTTGAAGGGAGCAGTAGATAGCACCAACATTGAAGTGTTTGTGAGTTTGTTTCTTGGAAGTAAGATATCATGACAGTAAGAGGTAACTTTGTAGAATTTGTGTGGGAAATATGAAGAGTTGTGAAGACTCATTCATATGAAGACAGGTTGTCATTAATGATGTAGCATGGAGACTACAGTAAAGCTGTAGATCGATATAACTCAGTGAAGAAGATTTTTGGAGCAGAGAATTACTACCAAACATATCTTGACAAGATAGGGTTGGAGCCCTTGGGGTTGGTGCCTCAGAATTGGAAGGATTGGTGTCCTTGGAGTTGGTGCTCCTAAACACATGGTTGGTGCCTTGAGAAGATAGGGTTGGTGCCCTAGAGGTTGGGGCCTCACAAAAGACCAAGTTGGTGCTTGGCAACAGGGTGGAGCCTTACATATATTGTACTTGATTTATTGTAAAGATTATATTAATAAAATCATTTATTCCTATTGTTCATTTTGTGTTCTAAATATAAATGATTTAATTGGTAAAAAAATAGTTGAAAATGAATACTGATTCACCCCCCTCTCAGTATTTCCAACAATTGGCTTCTGCTAATTGAAAGTAGAAGTAGATTAATGTCTTGTGCTTTAGTACATTGCATGAGATTGTGAATCTACATGATTTTATACATGGTATCGGAGCTAAGAACCATATACTAGAGGAGATTTCAAAGTTTTGAGTTTTGAGTTACAGGGGAAATTCGAATTTGCAATACATACTTTAGGATGATAGAAAATGTTCTGCGGTTTGCGGCTTGAGTATGCCTTGGAAGGAAACTCAAATTTTATAACCTAGAGGGACATAATGGAGGCTGTACTAGAGGATAATGTCTTGAAGGAATTCATTGATTAAGAAATTCCTAAGATAGAAGCACCGAATGCACAAAATTTGGCTGAATGGAAGAAGTGTGTGGTGAAGGTGAGGCAGATAATCCTCGAGGGAGTTTGAGACCACATTATCTCGAGTCTCCATGCAAGGAAACTTCATATGCTATGTGGAAGGCATTGAAATAATTGTATAAGAACAAGGGTGACCAAAGGAAATTGGAACTGAAGGAAAAACTTCGAAAAATTAAAATGGAGAAAGGCGAGACGATTCCAAAATACTTGACCAAGTTCACTCAGTGTCATGATGAACTTGGAGGTGTTAGAATTATGGTTGTCGAGGATGATATCGTGAATCTTTCTATTCTAGGACTCCCAAAGAGTTGGAATAGTTATCATGACTCTATCAATGGTCAGGAGAAGCTGTCGGATTGGGAACGACCATGGTCGGATTTGATGCAGGAGGAGATCAAGAGGAACACTAGGGATAGCTATTCATCAAAGATTGATGATGAAGAGAACTGTGCCTTAGCGATTAAGGCGAAGAAGGGGAAGGGGAAAGATTCCCATTCTAAATTAGATTCTTATCATGGAGGTAAGAAGAAAGACATGGCGAAAGTTAAGTGCTTTCATTGTCATGAGTTGGGCCATTTTGCTACAAATTGTCCACTCAAGAAGTCCTTAGGAGGAGTGGCGGGTGAGGCTTTGGCCTCTCAACTCGAATTGGAATTTTCCCTCATTGCATGCATGGTGTCATCAATCATGGGAAGTGTATGGTACTTAGACAATGGAGCTTCATTCCACATGTTTTGAAAAGAGAAAATATTTATGTTAAGCTCTCAAAATGTGAATTTGGAAAAATATCTTTGACTTATTTGGGTCATATTATAGGGGGTGGTGAATTGAAGATAGATCCCTCTAAGGTTGCAGTCATTGTAAACTAGCCTAAACCCAAATATGCTACCGAAGTTAGAAGCTTCCTAGGGGAAGCACAATATTGGACGAAGTTTATTTCTAACTTTTCCTTGATTGTAGCTCCTTTACATTCTTTAACAGGATTGAACAAGGTGTTTTAGTGGGGAGGAAAATAGCAAAAAGCCTTCGACACCTTGAAAGAAAATATTAGTACAACACCAGTACTAGCAGTGCCTGATCTTCAAAGACCATTTGAGATTGAAACGGATGCCAATGACTATGCCATGGGAGCAATGTTGATGCAGCACGGTAAACCCATATGTTATCATTTTGAGACATTTGATTCTACGGTAGTTAATTATCCCACATATGATAAAGAATTGTATGCATTAGTACAAAGTGTGAAAAAAGTGGAAACATTATTTAATGGGCAAAGAGACAGTTATACATATTGATCATCAACCACTTCAATATTTACACTCAAAAACTAAGTTGTAGCAATCAAGACACTATAGGTGGATGGGTTTTCTGCAATAGTTTCATCTTGTCATCAGATATAAAAAGGACATACAGAATAAAGTTGCAGATATGTTGTCTAGACCAATCATAAGTGCATCTACTATACTTAAGCATAACTCAATATTGCATGAAAGCTACATAGAATAGTATGCTCAAGATATAGATTTCAAAGATGTATATGCAACTTTAAGTCATGGCAAACAAGTAGAAGAATTGGATTATCATGTTAAGGACCAACTCTTGTATCATTTTGGAAAGTTATGCATTCCTCAAACTGAAAGAGTAAAGATAATTCGAGAAGCACACACTTCTCTAATATCAGGTCACTTTGGTGTATGTAAAACAGTTGCACAGCTGCAAAGATTTTGTTATTGACCAAAAATGAATGAAACAGTTTCTAGATATGTAAGAGGGTGTACCATGTGTGCTACCAGCAAGCCCAGCAATAGAAAACTAAGCTTGTACACTCCACTACCAGTTCCTTCTCATTCTTGGGAAAGTGTTTCCATGGAATTTGTTGGGGGACTGCCTAAATCTAGAAAAGGTCATGACTATTTATATGTTGTTGTGAATAGGTTCAGCAAAATGTGTATTTTGATACCTTGTAACAAACAGATTACAGCTGAAAAAACTGCAAAGTTGTTCTTTCAACATGTATGGGTTCATTTTGAATTACCCACTTCCATTGTATATGATCGAGACTCCCAATTTGTTGGGAAATTTTGGTCGAGTCTGTGGGAATTGATGAACACCAGATTGAAGAAGAGCACATCTTTTCATCCACAAATAGATGGCCAAACAAAAGTGGTCAACAGGACAATGATCCAGTTGCTCAGAGGCTATTGCAGCAAGCATCCCAAGCTTTGGGATGAACATTTGTGTTATGTGCAGCATGCTTACAACCGAGCTAAACATTCCTCTACACATATATCTCCTTTTGAGACCTGTTTTAGTTTCACACCAAGGTCTCCCTTGGATTTTGTCTTTGGTAAAGACATAGCGGTTGATGGACACAGTGATGTGGACAAGGCAACCAAGTTCATTGAAAAAATCCAAGAAATTCACCAAGCAGTACAAGAACAACTGGAAAAGAGCCAAGCCAAGTACAAGGCAAGGCATGATAAGCATCAGATTGAGCATAGTTTCCAAGTTGGTGATCAAGTCTGGCTGTATATCAGTAAAGACAGAATGCAAGGTGAAGGTAAGAAGTTGAAGCCAATAAGGTATGGACCTTTCAAGATACTTGAGAGAATGGGCGAGAATGCTTTTCACCTTGATTTGCCAGCTTACATGCACATCTATTCAATAGTTAATGCAGAAAGCTTGAGACTATTTGAACCATCATTAATTAAAGATCCCGAAGAGCAAAGTCAATTGCCTTCTATTGACGATCTGTTGCCTGAATATCTCAATGAATTGCAGGAAGATACGGTTCTAGACAGGACGGTGAGAACTACGTGTAGAGGGGATGTTGAGTACCTCAGGATTGGACTGAAAGGTTCAAACCCAAGCAGTGCAAAATGGATAGAAATTGGGCAAGCAAGGAATCTATATCCTCACTTGATTGATGCTTAAACAAAACCAACTTTTGGTGGTCCAAAATCTTTTTCAGTGGGAAGGTCGTGATCCGAATTGGATCCTAGAACACTCTCTAAGTTTTCATGAACTCTTTTAAAATCATGCCAAAGTTTCAAAGTCTTATAATGATCAAGCTTAATGGAGGTATCCTCGTAACAGTTGCAATTTTTGATCAGCGCAGAGCAACGAGGACCGTCAGTCAAGCGCGCAGACCGTCAGCCCATGGTAACGCGCACTGCCACAAATTGGCAAAACTAGAGGTCATTTCAAGAAATGGGGGTAGTTTCTGATATGCGATTATCGCAGGGCAAACCCCTCAAAGAAGGAAAAGCCTCGAGCGCCCGAACCTGAAATAATCATAAAATGCAACAGATATCACACCGATTCCATCAGAATCAGGGTCCCACAAAAATCGGCAAAATATCGGAAGGGCTTTGAGTGATAAGTGGTTTCAACCGAGTCCCACCCTATGCCACACAGTGGTTGACACGCATTCGACAGAAGAGAGAGAAAACTGCTCACATCAAATGGGTAAACATCATGTTACTTACCCGCCTGATATGGACGATAACTGTAGGATTTGGAGGTCCCAGATCAACAGAAGAGATGCGTTCCGATGGATGATCAGATTTGACGAGGGTAACAAGCAGAGTTGTATAGGATTTGAAGTCTGACATGGACGATGCGTTGGCAGAAGGTCGTGTTTCACGAGAATTCTTAGAGTAATGGAATAAATGGCGATGTCCAAGAGAACTAACACTCAGTTCGTTATGAAATAGGTGGCCACCTCCCTGTGAGGCGTTACACAATGATGATTACGAAGAACTAAGGGATCAGATGGACAGAGGCAGGGGAACTGGAAAGCCAGGAAGCGGAAATGAACAATCAGAAAGCAGATTGGCTTTAAAGCCACGAACTGAGAGAGAGAGGGCAAGTGAAGCAATAAGAAAGCAAGTTAGTAAGTTAAGAGCAGAGAGAAGAAGTCGAGATGACCTGCAGAAGCAAAGGCAACATCGAGCTAGACAGAGCCAGAGAGAGTCAGAGAGTCTGTGTACTCCAGAGAAGGCTTGACAGGTTCAAGCGAACTCCTCTGTATATGCCTTTCATGTATGAGTCTCAGATTGGGCTCATACTACTGTGACCAATAGAGGTCGAGTTTTAGTAAGGAGAGTCTGTGTACTCCAGAGACTTGGGGAATCCAAGTACAGTCTTATTGATTTGTATCTACTGAGTGAGACTCGAATTAAGCTCACTGTTGTAAAAAATCTGCTTTGAAAACATAATAGAGAGGCCACCACTGAAGGCTGGACCAGGAGACATATCCAAGAGTATTGGGTGAACTCCTTATTAAACTTGTTGTGTTTATATGTTTGCCTGTTATGTTTTCGTTAACTGCTTCAGTGCCTGTGTATTTCGCAATCTTATCGATCCGTTCCATAAAATAACATAGGCACATCCATGCACATGAGTCTGTAATATCTTAATTGTTTGTCTTAGATCAATTTCAGATCAGTACCACTCCTACTTTACACATTAATCTACATTTCTTGTCACTCAAGGCGAGATGGTCTTCCTAACAACAAAGAAGTACTTTTTCCAGATTTTCGAGAGCTTCCTGAAAAGAATCACCAAACACAAAAAAGTCATCCATATAAATTTCTGCAAATTCTAGATCAGCAAAAATGGTCAGGACTGCTCTTTGAAAGGTAGTCGGGGAATTACATAAACCAAAGGGGAGCACTCTATAAGAAAATGTACCCCATGGACATGTAAAAGTAGTTTTATCCTGATCTTCGGGTGCAATCTGTATCTGGTTATAACCACTGAAGCCATCCAAAAAGGAAAAATATTTCTTTCCTGCAAGGGTATCAAGCACCTGATTAATGAAAGGGAGAGGGAAGTAATCTTTGAGAGTGGCTTTGTTTAATTCTTGATAATCAATACAAATACGCCATCTTCCATCTTTCTTAGGTACTAGCACTAATGGATATACCCACTGACTATCGGAAATAGGATAGATAAAACTAACATCCAAGAGTTTCTATACTTCTTCCTTCACAATATCTCTTAGAGTTGGATTCATTCGCCTTTGGGGTTGTCGGACAGGTTAGGCTCCTTTCGGAATATAGATATGATGTGTACAAGTTTCAGGGGGAATACCCTTCATATCGTCATAGCCCCATGCAAAGGCACTAAAATGGTTTTGCAACAAATTCACAAGCTACTCTCACTGAGATGAGTCCAAATCTGAACTAATACAGAAGGATTCACCGGGGCTAATCTCAACAAGAGTAGTATCAGGCTCAGGAGTACTCAAGGGGGTGGTCAAATGAAGCGGTACAAAAGAATGAGAATCATGGTTATCTTGAAAATCTAGGCTGAAAATCTGGCTCAATAGCTCAAAATTAGGCATAGTGTCTAGATTATTCAGGAAATCTTGAATCTCATCTTCTTGTGAAGACCCAGTATGCTGATGGATAAAGGAAATGGGCTGAGTCTCCTCATCACTGCTATGATCCAACCACAAAGTCTCTCGAAGGTCTTGAATGGATCTAGCAGGGGGGTATAAAGTAACTTTCTTTTTAGAATCTCCATGTGAAATATACATATCACCGGAGCAACATCCAATATATGCATCGGCTGTAGCAAGCCATGGTCGACCCAAGATCAAGGGATGTCCTCCTACTAGGTTCTTTGGCTGAAGCACAATGAAATCAGCAGGATATTCCCAAGAATATAATGAGATGATCATATCGTCCAATACTCCTTCTAGCTTAATTTCATATCTATTTGCTAATTCAAGCCCAGCGGGAGTAGGGCGACGATGAGATAACCAAAGTTGATCCATGGTTTGCTTAGTCATGACATTAATGGTTGCCCCCAAGTCTATAAGAACATTAGAGACAAGGACATTACCAATATGAACTGAGACAACAAGGTTTCCGGGATCAGTATATTTTTCCATATACACACATCTTGTCATCAACTCTGCTGCCCTACCAACAAATTGAATGGTTTGGGGTTCCAATATCTTCCTCCCAGGTTTCTTGAGACACAGTTCGTTAATAATATTGGTACAAATAGGGATCTCTTTGATGGCTTGGAGCAGAGGTATCATAATGAAAAAATTCTGAAGCTCCGATGCCAAGCTAGTCTCAGAAATAGGCTCACTTCTTTCCATTACTAGCCTCTCTGGGAAGGGAGGCTGGTTGGAAGAAGATGGCAAGGATTCAAAGGGTAAGGACTGCTTAGTGACAACTTTCGGAGAATGATTAAGAGTTTCCTCTTCTTCTTTCTCTTCAACAATCACTCTAGGTTGCTTCTGATTTTATGATGTTACAGTCCTTCCCGATCTTAATTGAATATCATGAACCCCAACTGGAATAGATTGGTACTTGAATAAAGGTGGGTTTGTTACATAGATCTTTTGCATTGCTTTATTATTGTTAGGATTTGGCATAGGTTGAGCAGGCAACTGAGGAGGTCGAAAAGGTGGAGGTAAAGGTAATGGTGGAGTAGACTCACTCGGAGGTTGAGGCATTCAATAAGATGTATGCGTAGATGGATATGACTGCATGGGTGGCTGGTAGGAATATGGAGAATGAGTTGGCCCTCTCCAACCTTGTTGCCATGGTTGAGAAAGCTGCCCATGCTGATATTGGTTCCCATACTGCCACTGTTGATTAGTGTTAGGATAAGAATATGCATGTGAATTATAACCAAAATAGTGTGGAGAAAATCCAGGAGCCATTCCTGCACCTACCTGAGGCTAATTTCTTTTTTCTCCAATAGCATACAAATATTCATCTTCAGGTTGTCCCCCTGTAAATACAACTTTAAGTCCAGGTATAGAGGGACATTTTTCTGTGACATGGTCTTCTGCACAAATAGCACACTTATTAGTTTCTTTCAAATTAAGAGGACATTCTTTAGGAAGATGCTTGTCTCTACTATTAGGACAGAAAAATACTTAATGAATCTTGTTCCTTCATGAGTTTTTGTTGAAATTTTGAAGAGTCCAACTGTTTGGTAACAATATTCATTATATCAATTTTCATGTTTTCCATTTTATTTTCTAGTCCAATAATCATAGCATCAATAGATTCGGTTTTTCTATTTCTATTTTGAGTTCCTCTACCGGATCTATACTAATTTCTTGAAAATTTCTTGCATAATTCACAAATTTGTTCGAAATTTTGCTGAGAAATATTACCTTGTCCTAACCTATTTAAATTATTTCTATCATTATCAGTAAGTCCTCTTAAGAACAAGGTTCTAATAGTACTGGAATCAAGCTTAAGTTTCGACCTTTGTAAAATATACAGAAATATTTCTAGGTAATCTTCAAGAGTTTCATCATCATCCTGTATAATTGTAAAAATCTCATCCTGCATGTCCCGAGTTTTGCAATATTCTTGATATTTAGATAAAAACACTCTCTTCATCTGATCCCAAGAGGCTATAGTGTTTCCTCCTAACCCCATAAACCAACATAAAGCTGAGTCCTTGAGAGTAATAGGAAATAATCTTAGCTTCTAAGCATCAGTTGAATAATCATAACTTCTACACAAAATATCAAACTCGAATAAAAAAGAGTCAGGATCTTCATGAACTTTACCATGGAAATGAGGGAGAGCTGATGGTGGAATATTCTTCATTTGTGCCACAGTATCGGGGTCCACAATTGGAAACACAAAAGTGGATTGTTCCCCACTTACCTGGTTTTCACCAGTCCCTTCCACATGATCTTCATGGTCTGCCATTGTTTCCCTTTTGCTCCCAACAAACTGAACCACACCTGAGCTGTTGTCACCAGAATCCAGGTGGATTGTTCCTACGTGATGGGTTTGAATTGGATTGGGCTTCTTGCTCATAGAAGGAGACCCAATATGAGAATTGTTTTCAGAATTATTTTGGCCCTTAGTGGGCTTTGAACCCCTACCTTTTCTAGGCATTCATTTCAAGAAAGAAAGAAAAATAACAAACAAATTCTAATAAAAAATGTTGTCAGAAATCAATCAACACCAGTAAAATTCCTTCAAAGAAGCTTTTCCAAACAATACTGCAAAAATAAAGGAAAAATTACCTCTATTGTATAATCAAAAAATTCTTACCAAATCAAATCGCCTCCCCAACAATGGTACCAAAATGTTGGGTGTAGGAATTACACTTAAGCAAACTCCTCAACACTTAAATTGTCAACCCGGGGATTCGTAAACTTAGAGACAAATCAAAGCAATTCCAGAGATGGTATGAATGTTTCTAATGTCAATCCCTACTTTCTTTAAAGGAAAGATTGCAGAATCAAACTAAAAAAAAGAGAAAAAGGCAA
Source organism: Pinus tabuliformis (assembly GCA_031772625.1). Taxonomy (NCBI): domain Eukaryota; kingdom Viridiplantae; phylum Streptophyta; class Pinopsida; order Pinales; family Pinaceae; genus Pinus; species Pinus tabuliformis. The sequence continues at coordinate 2,015,678,467 of CM062818.1, read as the reverse complement.
CTTGAACCATCAAAATAATCTAAGACTGGAACAAGGAAGAATGCATTTGCAAAAGGGATTTAGAAATAAAGGGGCAATCACTCTAGCTAACTACTGAGTGTATGTTTTTATTTAACAGAGACACTTAGCAGTCTCATCAAATGGGCCCTTCAAACCTGCTTATGTAGATATTTCCTTCTTGCACTAATCTGTCCTGCACTATCGTAGTGTGCTTGCACTAGTGCAGGAACAAAGATTTATGCAGAGGGTATAAATGGTGTCTTTACTAAAAGCGTTTTACTTCGTGCAAGGGCTTGAACTTTTTCAGGTTCAGAGCACTCGGATCCCGTGGCAAGAAACTAGTTCTTGCACCAGATCAAAGCTTCTTGCACTTAGCATTTAATTCTTAAAATAAGTGCTTAGAGACTACAAGTGTTATTATACTGTGAAATCAAATTGCACACACAAAAAAATGAATGTTTCTGATTTTGACAGAGTGCAAAAATAAAGAAATAATCCATATAATTTATCCTGTCATAAAGTATTTAATGAAAGCAAGAAAATTGCGGGAAGTAAACTAGAAAGACTTGCTGCATCACACCAACGTGCACTGGTGCAGGTTCATTTCTCTTGATTGGACTAGGCGGGGAAAACCAACCAAACAAAACTGCAGAAAAGGAATAGCACACCGACATGCACTGGTGCAGGTTTATTTCTCCTGCTTGGACCAAGCAAGAAAACCAATATGAAATCAGATACAGGAAAAGGAATAACACATCAACATGCACTAGTGCGGGTTTATTTCTCCTGCTTGGACCAGGCGGGAAAACCAATCCGAAATCAGGTACAGGAAAAGGAATAGCACACCAACGTGCACTAGTGCAAGTTTATTTCTCCTGCTTGGACCAGGCGAGAAAACCAATCCAAAATCAGGTGCAGGAAAAGAAAATTTAACTACTTCACACAGCGGATCCGCTTTCACTCAAATAGGAATGCATGTGCTTGAAATTAAATCACACTTGACAATATAAACATAAATTACAGGAAACAGAAAATAGGGTAAACGTGCTGGGTTGGCTGGGCCCTAGCCAACTAGAGCGTTTCCCTTTCAAATAGAAACGTTTCTCAATGCTTTATCAATTCATTAGCTTTCAAACGCAGAAATATGATTTATGAAACATGAAGCAGAGCTCCCTTCTTATTAATTCACTGAGGAAAATACATGCGTGAATACATAGTCCAACCCAGATTCGGGCGATAACAAAATACAAGCCTGTTACCACCTCTCTGGTTGTATCTCTGTTCTATACAAACTTCTATCGAAAAACTATCTCGTCCTATTTACATTCTTTATTATATAGATCTTTGGCCGAAGGCCAAAAAGATCGTTTAACCAATTACATAACTAATATGCAGAATTTAGCTTCTCGACCTTCAAAATTAGGCAGTTCAACAAAACTGGCCATCGTCAATCTCCAGTTGTTCGTTCTTCATAATTTGATCTTGGCTGCCTTTGGGTCAATCTTGTTGTCGTGGCTGAAGCTCAGCTGCCTTTAGATCGATCCTTCTGTCGTGGCTAAAGCTGCACAAAACAAAGCGATGATCAAGGAGGTCCAGATCTGCTACAAGGATTCGTTGTGCTGGCACTGGTGCAAGATCCGATCTTGCACTAGGATCAGCAGTCATGGTAAGCACTTGACTACCAAATAAACATTGGAGATATCGATAAGTTACAAGAGTGATTATAAGCAAGAAATCATGTAATAAATAATTAATTAATGCTAAGTTAAGTTAAAAATATGAAATATAAAGTTCATACGAAATATGTCATCGTTCTTGGACTAGTGCAAGATGAGGGTGTATAAGAGAGGTAAAACAACGGTAAATGGTTATAATTTAGGAAGGAGAAAATGGCCAAAAGAGAGCAAATTAGGGGGCTAACAATAATCATAATTCCAACAAATAGGATTTGAAACACTTTGCAAGATCTATATGCAAGTGGGCAATAGATGTCAACACAATGCATACACAAATTATTTATAAATAGAAATATAAACAATGACAATCACACATACTACTCAGAGATTTACCCTAGAAACCTTAACGAGGAAAGCCAACAAAAAGTTTAGAGATGCACCTCTAATTTTTATCATCAATCAACTTCATTATTCACAATACAATATATAGGATCCCATGACATTCAGAACCCCAAATCCATTGACCTAGATTAGATCATAATCTTAATTCCTTAAATAGAATTAGAGAACCGGAGGCTAAAAAACCTTGCACCACAAAACTCCCAAAATCAAAAATCATGCACCAAAAATGAACACACAAAATTTCCCTCCCAAAAAAATAGTCATGCAAAGAATAAAACACATACACAATGAGATAGAGTAAGCACATCATAGCACACACCAACCTTGGTATAATCTTCGTGTTTTATTTTGTCTTTAAGAGCTGACCTCAATTTTTAACCATACAATGACAAACATTCCAACCTATGCTAGTAGGGCGTTTGATATAACATTGTTTCAATTTGTTGCCAAACAAAAGGGAAGATCTCATGTTGTTGAAATGATACAATGGTTGCACTGGCTCTTTGATTTCACCTAGTATTAGAATATTCCTATTATAAAGTATGAAGAATAATATCGATGCTCATGAGTATCAAATTTCATTTTTACTCTCTTTATCAATTTGGGATCATGTATTTATTTGTAACAACCATTGATAATGAATAGTTGGATGAACATTCTAAAGTATTTTGTAATTAGGTGGGATTAAAGTGTTATGTAACCAGCTCACAAAATAGAAGAAAAGATAGATCAACGTCTTCAAAATCAGCCTCTTCGAGGAGGAAACCTCCTTTACATTACACAAATGAACAATTTTTGGATGATACAAATGACAAAACATCTTTTCTATGTATAGGAGTCTAAGGGGTCACAATATAATCAAAGCCGACATAACGATAATAATATAAGGGCACAACACTAACAATAGTGGGCTTCTATGGGGCACAATAATAACAATATGGGGACAATAGGGGTACAACAATAACAATAAGGGCTACAATGACAATAGTAATGGGGGAATCACTAGTATTATAAGGACCTAACATGCCCCTCTCCTTCAAAAAAGTGTTGTCCTCAATGCTTGAGCAGTTTTGGATGCTTCTGTATAAAATTCTCCCCCTACCATGGAGAATCTTCAGCGGCTAAGTTCTTCCACTTGATGAGATACTCCGAAATTGATTGATTTTGTAGCTGTTGAATCCTTGTTTCTGTGACTGCTTCGGGTTCCAATATGATTTTTCCTTCCTCCTCAAGTTTTGGCAGTATTTTTTGAACTAGGGGTTTGACACCTATAACCTTCTTTAAACATGAAACATGGAAAACTAGGTGCACTCGGGACGTTGCAGGAAGCTCCAATTTGTATGCCATAGTATCAATTTTTTGCAACACCTTGTACGGACCATAATACTTTGGTGATACTTTATTATCCTTCTTAGCTTGCTTGAGGGGCATTTGTTTATATGGTTGTAGTCGTATGAATACTCAGTCACCTACAAAACTTCTTTCACTACGATGCTTATTTTCCTATTGTTTCATTCTATTCTGCTCCAAAGTGAGGTTATCCTTAAAGAGTTGGAGAACTTGTTGTTGATGCTCGATGTGATCTTCCACTGCTTGAACCTTAGAATTTTCTCTTAAATATGATGTGATGGACAGTGGATGATATCCATAAAGTGCCATAAATGGGGTCATTTTTGCTACAGTATGGAAGTGTTATACCACCATTCAGTCAGAGGCAACCATTTGACCCACTGTATATGTTTATCAGATACAAAGCAACAAAGATATCCTGCCAAACATTTGTTTACTATCTCAGTTTTCCCATCAAATTGAGGATGATAAAATGAGCTATGAGCTAACTAAGCACCAAGGCAAGAAAATAATTATGACCAAAAATTTCCTGTGAAAATGGGATCTCTGTCGCTTACAATAATATTTGGGTTTCCATGTAGCTTTTGAATTGTTTCCATAAATGCAGTAGAAACTGTATTGGCTTTAAATGTATGCAATAGTGCACAAAAGTGTGCATACTTGGTAAGTCTATCAACTACGACCATGATGACACTCTTTCCTTCGGACTTGGGTAACCTTGTGATAAAATCCATTGGAACCTCCTCCCAATGTTGGCTTGTAATGGATAAATGTTGTAATAGACCTGGGGTCTTAATTGTTTCAACTTTATTTTTTTGGCAAACCAAACAATCCGCCACAAACTTTTGAATATCCGATTTAAGACCATCCCAAAAAAGTTTCTTCTTAACCTTGTGGTAAGTTTTTAAAATCTTGAGTGCCCTCCTAAGGGTGAGGTGTGCAATTCCATAAGAATCTTTTGTTTGAGTTGGAAATTCTTACATAGGTATAAGCGATCTTTGTACAATAACAAATAATTTTTCCAACTAAATGTATAAGATGTAATGGGATCTTGTTGTAACTTATGAATGAGTGCCCACACTTCTTCGTCATTCTTCCATTCATCCCTTGCTTCATTTATCCAATCTGGTTGGATAATAGAAATGGCGCAAAGCAATGCTTCCACATCCTCATCCTTTCTTGAGAGTGCATCTGCCGCAACATTTTTCTTCCCCCTTTTGTAGATGATTTTAAAGTCATTACCCAACATCATTGTGACCCATTTTTGTTGCTCTTTTGAAGATAATCTTTGTTCTAAAAATTATTTAAGACTATCATGATTCATTTTTACCTTGAAGTGTATTCCCATTAGGTAGGGTCATCATTTCTTAAGTGCATGTAGTATTGCCAACATTTCCTCCTCATAAATAGCTTTGTGTAAATACTTTCCTTTGATTGGACGACTTTCGAAAGCAATGGGTCTTTCTCCTTGCATTAAAACAACACCAATTCCATTTCCTGAGGCATCACATTCCACCATAAGGGTTTTTGTAAAGTCCGACAAAGCTAAAACCGGTTCTTGGTATATTTCCTATTTAAGATGTTCATAGGTCTTCGTTGCTTCTGGAGTCCATGAAAATGCATCTTTCTTCAATAATGTTGTTAGAGGTGCTTCTTTTCGCCCATAATTCTTAACAAGTTTGCGATAATACCCTGTCAACTCGAGAAATCCTCACAGATACTTTATGGATGTGGGATTTTTCCATTCCTTAATGGCTTTAATATTGCTAGGGTCTACCTTCACATCTTCATGAGATACAATATGACCCAGATATTCCACTTCTTGTACTCCAAAGAAACATCTGGAGCTTTTTGCATATAATTGTTTCTCCTCCAATAGTTTGAGCACCCTATCAACATGTTGAACATGATCCTTCCAAGACTTGCTATAGATTAGTATATCATCAAAAAATACTAACACAAATTTTCCAAAGAAGGGTTTGAAAATGGAATTCATCAAACCTTGAAATGTAGAAGGTGCATTAGTAAGGCCGAAAGGCATGACCAAAAATTCATAATGACCATCATGAATTCTAAAAGTTGTTTTTGGAATGTCTTCAGTTTTCATTCTGATTTGATGATAACCTGAACGAAGATCCAACTTGGTGAAGTAAATTGAGCCATGCAATTCATCCAATAATTCATCAATGACAGGAATGGAAAATTTATCTTTAATAGTGAGCTTGTTGAGCTCCCTATAATCCGGATACATGTGCCATGACCCATCCTTCTTGTGCACCAATCTACTGGAGTAAAGAAAGAACTTTGACTAGGTTGAATTATACCAACCTCTAGCATTTCTGCAATCATACATTCAAGTTCACTCTTTTGGGCATAGGGATATCTATAAGGCTTGATGTTTGGAGGAACACTTCCTAGAATCAAATGAATAGCATGATCATGATCACGAATAGGTGGGAGGACTTTAGGAGTCTCAAATACCTTGGAATGATGTCCAAGACTTTTTGGAGATCTGGAGAAATAGATGATTTCAATGTGGGAACCTCTAGCGAACATAATTATACAATTATGCCTCGTTGTCATTTCGTTAGAGCTGATTATCTTTCTTGGTTTCCCTGTGATACCCCTTAATTCAACTCCCTTTCTTTTCGAAGAAAATTTCATGAGAAGTTCTTGAAAATTAAAATCTATTGTACCCAAGGATTGTAGCCAATGGACTCCTAGTACAACATCAGCACCACCCATTGGAATGGAAAGCATTGGGCTATTCAATACATATTCTCCCATGGATAGCTTGATATTATGACACTTTCCTGAGCAATTTATGGTTCCTCCACTTGCAACCATCACTTGACACTCTGGTGCTGGATAAGGAAGCGATTCAATTCCTTGGCTATCTTACAATGAATAAAATTATGGGTACTTCTCGAATCAATCAACACTATTACACTTTTCTTCTTGATATGTCATTTTATCTTGAGATTTTGAGGAGTGGTAATTCCTACCAATGCATTACAAGATATGGTCAGATTAATTTCTTATTTCTATGGGGTTGGTTCCTGGTGTATATCCTCTTCTTTTGACAATTCTTGATCATTTTCTTGCTCCTCTTCACAATCAATGTAAAATAATTTCTTCTCAGCACACTTATGACCTTTAGTGTATTTGTTATCACAACTGTAACAGAGGTCGTTTTCTCATTTTTCTTCCAATTGTTGTGGTGTCAACCTTGTAGGTTGTGAAAGGCTAGGGGCAAAAACACTTCCATATTTATAATTGTGAGTGGTAGGATTTCTTGTTGCCAAAATTTTGCTTTCAATTTTTTTTCCAACCTGAATGCCTTCTCCAATAAATCAGGTTCCCAAAGATGAAACTCATGTTGAATGTTATCTTTTAAAGTCCCTATGAAGACATCAATCCTCTGCTTCTTTGGAATATAATTTACCCTTATATTCAATTTTTTGAAGTCCTCAATGTGCTCTGCCATTGAACCCTTTTGTTTGAGATTTATCAATTGGCTAAAGAAGGTGTTTCCCTTTGTATCCTCATAATGTGCTCTCATTTCCTCTGTGAAAATTAACCAAGTGACAAGTGGTTTACGAAAACAAAGCTCTTTATACCATAAAAATTGATTCGGCTCTAAATATAAAGATGCAATACATACCTTTTGTAACAGTTGCACATCATGTAGATCAAAATATTTCTCCATTTGTAATATCCATGTTATGGGATCCTTGCCATCAAACTTCCTCATATTGTTGTTTAGAATATGGTGGGTCTTCAATCTAATGTCAAATTCTATGAAATCATGATTAACATTTATTTTCTTCTCATCATGATTTTCCTGTACTACCTTTTCGTCATTAGGAGGCCTTTCTTATAGCAGCTTTGTCCCACCTTCCTTCAAACCTTCCATGTCTTTCTTCAAATCTACTTCCATACCATCGATATTATCTTCCTCGCCATCCATCTTAGCTTCCACACCTTTCTTTAAACTATCCATCATAACTTCTGTTACTTTTTGTGAGAGTGATTTTTGTTGCACTTGGTCTCGTAATTTTGATATATCATGTTGCATTTCTTCCTCTTCTTCATAAGTCATGCTAGATCTTTCAGGTTGCCTACTAGGTGTTTCCATTTTTTTTCTTCCAGACATCAATTAATGATAATAATGCTTCACTATGCCCTTTGAATTCTTTCAAACTAATTTTTCAAACCAAGCTTATGCAAAATTAAAAAAAAACTACATTCAAGGTCTAAAATTGCGTCCCGTGGTATCCTTGTGAGTCCTCTTTCCAGTCTCGCAAGTCTGATCAAGATTGGATTCTCCAAGGAAGATTTATGCCAAATATCCCACAATAACCTAATTATATACTGGTTCAATAGAGCGAACTTGTACAAAGTTCCACGTGTCACTGTTTCGACCTTAGGACCTGAAGCCGATACACAGAAAACTACAAGTCATCCTCTTTCTGTAACTTCTTATGAAATTTCAATCTAATGCTCAGAAAGAAAGTTATGATGATTTTCCCCAGGTCGCCTATTTGATATATAATTCAGGATCCTGCTAAAACCCTAACTTCCTTGGATCATATCTCCAACAATATAGCGAAACAAAATTTGAAATTATAGCGAAATTCCACAATGGCCTGTTTGGAGCAGCGAAACCCTAGAATCCAAACCTCTGATACCAAATGTTATGCAATCAACTCACAAAATAGAAGAAAAGATAGATCAACACCTTCAAAATTAGCCTCTTCGAGGGGGAAACCTCCTTTACATTACATAAATGAACAATTCTTGGATGATACAAATGACAAAACCTCATTTCTATATAGAGGAGTCTAAGGGGTCACAATATAATCAAAGCTGCCATAACAATAATTATATAAGGGCACAACAATAACAATAAGGGCTACAATGACAATAGTAATGAGGGAATCACTAGTATTATAGGGACCTAACATAAAGGCATTTGTATTTGTATGAAAAATATGCAAAGTTTTTTATACACCCCATCAAGGACAACAAGACTTTTGATTCAATATGCAAGTAAAACTTCATAGGATATTCTACAGTTATCTTACACCCCACAAGGGAGTGTAGTCCCCATATTTAGCTTGTTGTTACCCCTTGAAAATGAATGTTTCATTTTGCATGTTCATGGATCTTTCTTCTCTCACTAACACAACATTAGATCCTTGGATTTCACTCGTAGTTATAGGCTACAGAGAAGGTCGTGTCCCTAGTTGTATCTTGTGCAAGCACCATTCATCATCCAAGATGAGGAGGAATATGATTAACTTGTTGGAGGTTGTTCTGAAGGCACATCCACTAGGGGATTCCATTCGAGCAAACTTGGTGCAATTGAGGCAAAGTTACATGACTTACATTACATTTATTATATCGTTGATGGAAATCCTTATTTCTAGGTCAACCCAAGACACAAAATGGAGGATGTGAACAAAAAGAGAGGTTTAAAGCATGAATGTTCAACCATATTAGTGTTGATTTTTCGAAACCTTTATCATTAAGAAATTACACAAAACATCTCAACAATAGAAACAATAATTACTATAGGATCATAAAGAGACAGCCAAACACAAGAGACACAAATGTTTACCCTGGGAAAACCCAACTAACTTTTCTTAGAGAAAATGTCTAATTCAACAAGAGATACAATCTTATTTTTCCAATCAAATAAAGTCAAACTACCTAGAAAACATGCCTAGGTCAAACCTTGTCAAAATGAGAAATTTCGACCTCCTACACCTTCCTTAGAATTCAGACTAGTGCCTAGAAAGATACACATAAAACTTTGGTCTTCTCCCATGTGCGAAGTCAAACGGAGATGAAATGCTTGGTCAATGCTTGGACTAGTCTAGTCAAACTTCGTGTTGTTTCTTTCCTTTCTCTTTTGCATAGATGAACATAAAATATGATACTTGAGTGATCTAAATTTATGTCCAAATGAGGAAAATCAGTTGCCTTTATTTAGTAAATCAATGATCCCGAATATATGTGTCAAAAGGTCAAATCGACTTGCTCTTGGAGGCAAAAATAATTTAATTTCTAAAATTTAATTTCCCTCTTTTGAAGCCGACTTGAAATAAAAAACATATTTATCATTTCTTTCGATTTTAGGAGGGCTAAAAAAACATTGGGAGATCAATCATGGCTACAACAATTCAACACTCCCTCTTAGCTAGGGAGGTATTCATAATAACTTCTTCATATGATCTCTTGTTGAAAAAATTCTCTATTCCAAGAAAAGGTTGAAAGAACTTGTTATGGTGATGAATCCATCCACCTCATGTTCTATTACAAAACCATGTGGAAAGCACACTGCATCAACATCATGCTCAACAAGTCATCACTTGGAGCAAAGTCACCAATTATCTAAGTCGTCACTTGGAACCTGGTCAACACCTGTGACCTATGGTGAAACTGTAGGCTATTACCATTCTTGCATCCCAATTTAATGATAACATAACTGCCTAATGCTAAAGGCACTCACTCATCCACCTGGTGAGCACTCTGGACCTTGATGTTCTAGCCATTCTCCCTAGCCACATCTCATGGCCCGTGTTCAATATCTTTGACCTGTCAATATTTGACCTAGGGAGAATGTCAACCCCTAGATGTTACAACATCAACACTCCATTTGAATGAGGGAATCATTCTCAACTAATCTAAGCTTGTCCCTGAAGTATGCAAACTTCACATTGGGACAAAGGCTTTATGAGAATGCTAGCATCTTGCTCGTTTGTAGAAATTCATTGGAGCCTTGCTGCTCCCTTATGTACCATGTCCCAAATGTGATGGTACCATGATAACAATGAGCTTCAATCTGTCATCACAGTTGTCTCCTGGACTTGATCAAACAATGAACTACGAGCAGCTTTCGAAGCCACACTGCTTCACAACTCGCCAAACTAGTTGCAATATACTCGGCCTATGCAGTCCTGAGTGTGAAAGATGTCTATCCAGTAGAATTAAAACTAAATCATCATCATGATGTGCTCTTCCGGTCTTCAACACTCTACCCAATCTGAATCTGCATATCCCTGCAATTGTACGTCTCAATTCAAATCCAATTGTACCATGTTGGTACCTCAACACATGTTACAACTAATTTTTGGTCACCCTGATTGGGTGCTCCCTTTGACACTAAAATAGATCTCATTGTGCTAATCATGGGTTCTCCATTTACCCCTTAGCTTCCTCAAATTAGTTACCATGGAAGTGGCCATGGACTAGTTGTCCATCATCCCAATTCTCTGAAGGATCATGATAATATGCTTACCCAACTTTTGCCACACTTCTAGTTCTAAGAAGTAATGTATCCAACCAAGATCCTTCTTCTCGCATTCAGAATTCAACTCCCCCTGAATGAAGCAGGGCTTGACTACTCCCTCTATGATGAAGGTAAATCCTCCTGCCACTGTTGCTCCCTTTGTTACGTGAGTCCTTTTGCTCCTGTAAGAAACAAGTCAGATATCCATCAATCTGATAATATCATGCCCAAGGTCCACACAAAGCCATATGTATTTTGACTGACATGATATTACTTCTCATGTATCTCAAATCCCTGAGGTAGCTCTATGTACACTTCATCCCCAATAACTCCATTGAGGAAAGAAGTCTCCACATCCACATGATGTAATTTCGAACCCATAATAGAAGCAACATAAATAATAGATCTAACAAAAAAGTAACTAACAGCTAGAGCAAATGTCTTCTTATAGTCCTCTCCCTCTTTCTGGGAGAGTCCTCTCCCTCTTTCTGGGAGAGTCCTCATGAATCTTGTTTTGTATTTATCTATGTTGCCATTTACCACATATTTCATCTTATATATCCACTTGGAAGTCACCATTGACTTCTCTTTGGCATAGTTTCCTCCATCATGGCATCCTTCAAACTTGTTGGCCTACCAACTCCTTCTGAACTAGTAACTCTTCTTATCATTAGGAATGGTTCTAGATGTCAATACAATTCCTCCCTCTTGAAACAAAAATCACTCTAGGAGAATTCTCTTGTCATAGGCTTTGCTTCGTTCTTCCTAATGTTTTCATCTGCTACCAAAGCCTTGTCAGCCTTTACAATGTACCTGCAACCCTCACTAAGAGGTAATGGAAGAAATGATTATAACTCAAGAAAAGAAACAAAGGCAAGAGGTTAACTAATAATAAAACAATAATAATCAAGGAAGAGAGCTATACAATACTTATCTTTTGAGGATTGTAGGAAATTTTCATCTCCCTCTCAATCTTTTCCTTCTTGCATAAATCATTGAAATCCACAGTGCAAACTCATCATCCTCATTCTCATCATCAACTACTAATGCACCTTTCCTTTCCTTCCTTACATGAGCTAGGGTTTCTTCATTTAGCATAATCATCAACCTAGGTCTAGCTCTAGGTATTTATCCATAAATCCTAGGGATTTTTCATCCAAGACTTCTAGTCTTCTAGGGTTTACAAACCTTGAGCCTTCCAAATTATTGACACCCTTGCAAATCCAACAAAAATTTTCATGTGCAAATTATCTTGTTGTAGTCAATATAGATGGGACAATTTTATTAACTCCACTTCCAAATGTCAAAAACATAAGTGGAAAAGAATGTCTCATATAGTCCCCATGCCTTTGCATATGACATCAATCAATTAGGGATGTTTCAATTCAGTTTAACTACCAATATCAGTCCAAGCAAAACTATCAATATCCCATATGGTCTTTATAAGGCTTGTATTTTGCCCTTTTATTGATCAGCATTGTAAAGAAACAACACCCTCCAACTATCATCATCAAGGAAAAAATATTGTAAGTCGAGCCATAGTTACAAATCTCCAAGGAATACTTTATGGAAGTAAGGTGTCTTCAAACACTGTGGCATTCCAATGTCCTCTATAGCATCTTCCAAGGAACTTGCTCCATCGACAAGCTTCAAGTGGGATGAACATGGTTTAGACTTCTTTTACAGAGGATTCATCTGCAAACTTTGTCCATAGGTTTCGTTCACATAGTTAGAGATTTCAACACAAAACAAAAAATATTTAGCAGATCTTAGATTATTGCTCTCAATTCTTCAAGTAGCTTGGCCTCTTCAAAACAATTGTAGCAATAATTTATCCTTCAATTCTGAAAATGACTTGGTCGTTATAAGAGGATTTTGTTCTCCAAAATTGATGAAGAACTTGGCCTCTTCTTCAATGTTCAATCCTTCAAGATTCACTTCTTCAAACAATGGTGAGTGTCAATTAGAGAATAACTTCCTCTAATTTTGGAGCAACTTCCTTAGCAAGTTCAAATCTTTTGACCACTAACCATTATGAATACATTCTGGTCATACAAGAACTTCATCTTTTGATAAACATTAATAAATTCTTACCCGAGGTCTCTTAGTATTGTTGTGGATATAATACCTTGTCTAGCTCAACCATCCTTTCAAGTCTAGGTCTTGGTCAAGCTTTCTTGAGATCAGGTCAATCTTCCACAAATATATATCTAGCAAAATAGCTTCTTCAATTTAACCTTGCTATTCAGTCCAATTCCAAATATAGAATTGTTTTCAAAGACATGGATACAATAAAACCTCTTTCAGATTATACAATTACCAAATACTACAATCATATTTGAAAAACAAGTCCTTTGCCTCAACTGTATAAGAAAATTGGTCTGAGATTTGTGATTTCTTGGGTTTGAAGTACTTTGGGCCCCTATTAGCAAAGGTTCTCAGCCTTCTCCTAGGACAACGTCCTAGTCACATAATAGGCTAACCTTCTCGACCCTTTTTTTTTATCATACTTGGACTTATTCGATCCTTTATGATCATTGTCTGAGATCTTTCATCCCACTGCAACTAGGGCTGAGGTCATCAACAAAAATTTGAGCAGCACTTGGGCACAAAATATTAAAAACAAATTTGGTTCAGGAACTCCTAAGGCTAGACTAGCCCTTCTTCCATGCATATCAGACTCTAAGGCACCTTGCTAGTCTTTTCCTAGGCCTGAGATAACTCGATACGGTTAGTATATCAATCTGACGTCTTTAGACCTCCTTCTAGGGCTTCGGCCCTCTTTCTTAAAGTAAAATAGACCTGCTTGGTCTCCTTGATGCAACAGACAATATAAACTCCTTCTCCTTCCTAAGACATATTCAAAACCATCTTCAATTGATCCTTTCTTGTTAGTTTGAGGTCCCTTGCCTTGAATTAGGTCTACAAAACCTAGACTTTCAATCAACGTCACTCTTTCACCATACGTTTGATTCCACATTCATTTTTCAAGACCTTCTAATTTGATAATTACTTCTAATGATTTCATAATTTTGATCCTTCTTGTGTTCACATTTATCATTAAGCAAATACACATAAGATCTCAACAATAGAAACAATGATCACAGTAGGATCATAAAGAGACGGCCAAACACGAGACACAATTTTTTACCTTGGGAAAACCCTCTTCTAGGGAAAAGCCCAACAACCTTTTCTTAAAGAAATTGCCCAATTCAACAAGAGATACAACCTTATTTTTCGAGTCAAACTACCTAGCAAACAAGCCCAGGTCAACCCTAGTCAAATTGAAAAATTTTGGCCTCCTACACCTTCCTCAAAATTCGAACTATTGCATAGAAATATACACAGAAAACTTCAATTTGCTCCAACACATGCGAAGTCAAACATAGATGAAATGCTTGGTCAATGCTTGGACTACTCTGATCAAACTTATGGCTAATTCTTTCCTTCTCCTTTGCATAAATGAACAAAAGATATGATACTTGAGTGATCCGAATTGACGTCCAAATGAGGAAAACGAGTTTCCTTTATATAGTAAATCAATGAGCCCGAATAGGTGTGTCAAAGGGTCGGGACGACTTGATCTTGGAGGCAAAAATAATTTAAATTTCAAAAATTTAATTTCCCTTTTTTGAAGTTGACTTGAAATACAATTCATATTTATCATTTCTTTTGATTTTTGTAGGGCTAAAATAACTTATGAAGACCAACCATAGCTACAAAAATTCAACAATTAGAGGTACAAAGCATTATTTATAGCAAGGTGGTGGTCAAAGAAATCCTTAGAATATGAACATCCTAGCTCAAAAGATGTCCAAGAAATGATTACATAGTAGCTCCTGATGGCGAGCTAAGGGATAAAACATAACACAAAGGAGAAATGCTCTCTTCAAGGAGAGGACCAAGGCACGTGGAAGACATAAGGGGTGAGAAATAACCCTAATAGATGAGTTTCCATAGATTTAGAGGCATATTTTACCTTTTAGAGGTATTTTGGCTAAGGACACATCATCCAAAGCCTTTTCTATATTCGGAGCCAAACACCATAGATGAAGAGATGCCATGTGGCATGTGTGACATGATCAAACCCCACAAAGTAAGGGCATTTGCTTATGGAGATGACAAGTAACATTATGGACCCATCTTCTATGTTCTTATGCAATCAAAGGTAAAATGAGTAAAATATGCCACATGGAGGAGCATGACATGTGAGAAGGAAATATGTTAGAAGGAGAACACCCTTGCTTGGACAATGCCATGATGCAATAAGTGCACTTGTATGGTCAAAGGAAGCCACTTAATGAGAAGCAATCCACTCCTAGGATGAAAAAGGATGATAGTTTATGGCTTAAATCATGGATCTAACATCTAAAAGAGGGACATCTCACTCAAGAAGGCATTTAAAGCGTGTCAAAGGGTCAATATGGAGCATTACACATTGTTCAAAAAGTGATTCACATATTTGGATTTTGCTCAAAAAAGTTGACATGTCAATTTGTGGTAAAAACCACCCTTGAAAAGCACTCGAGAGAGGAGTACCCTATTTATAGGGTTTTAGCTCTCATTTATTATTATATTACTCATTAGGGTTTCACGGGAAAGGTATAAATAGAATAAAGATTCATTTGTTAAAGGCATGGTTAGAGTATTGGCAATGCCCTGCAATCCGAGTTGAATACCATTGGCTAAAGACATGGTTGGAATATTCGTAGTTACCTCCAAGCCTAGTTGAATGTCTTGGGAGGATTGGAAGGATGGATTCAATCTAATCTCTCTCTCTCTCTCTCTCTCTCTCTTTTCTTTTCATCAATGATTAGGGCTTTTGCAAGCATTGTCATGGTTTTTGTTTCCGAAATAATTTTTGAAAAAGAACAAGGTTGTCACATAAAAGTAAATTAGGGTAGAGGTTGTTAGCCCTCCCTAATCCTTGATGTAACCTTGAATTTTTGACAGGGTATTGTTGTAACTTTCTAATTAGGTGAAACCTATTCAGTGCTCTTGATCTGGTTGTAAAATCAAATTTGGTGTGTTACTGATTGTTCATTCAATAAGAATGTAGCCCTACGTCAATGACTCCACCTAAGGTTTCATAGTACGGTGATTCGTTCTTTGTTTAATGGTTGCACACTATTCTTGGCTATGCTTTCATGGTTGTGATGATGCAACTTGCATAAACACTCTCTTATTCTTGCATAATCTGAAAATATGTCTTGGACTAACTTTGGTGCATCAATGAATGCCTTAATTATGTCTTCTCCATAATATTCAAAGCCTCTTACTCTTTTATTTTGACCCCATCACTCCATTGGATAACACTAGTCTCAGTTGTCCATCGGCTATTTGTTTCTAAGGAATATCAAATACTTATTTTCTAAGGTTTTCCCTCTTGCACCGGAAAAGAACCAGCCTAAAGTGAAATGAAGAGTTCTTGTGTTGACAATGAACAACCTCCCTAAATGCCCCTAGGGTTACACTTCACTTAGGGACTTGAATATCATTCAATGCAAGTCCAAGAGGTAATAGGATACAAGCTTGTGAATCTCATTGATAGCTTGTGTGATGCAAGTGGGATATTTTCAGGTTTGAAAATTGGTGTGTGTTTGGACACCCCCACAGGATTGTCTTGTGGAGCTTAGTGGAATGCTTTGATTAGCCTATGTATTGTTGGTTAATATTCACAGTGACTGTGAACGCCCTAGGCACAGTTTAGGAGGCATTGAAGATTCCTCACATAGAATGAGTTGAAAACACTTGTTGTACCGACTTGGATTGAGCTAACGTATTATACTATATATTCATCACTTTGACAAAATGAAGCATACCATTGTTGTCCTGAATTTGTGATTGCAAATATGATTTGTTCTCATGTATTGAACAAGTTTCCTGACTATGTTAGTATATTGATTTATTAGGAAAGAAAGGCTAAATATATGTTGTTCTAGCATGCAGAATGAAACCTTAAAATCTGAGTTGTTATATTTCTGTTGTAATTGAAGTAATTTTCAAATCTGTGTATTGAGATAAATTTTGTCCCGAGAGCTGCAGAAATAATCAATTTCAAGTCTTTGGACTGTACATTCTTGAATCTGTCAATTAGTGTTAGACAAATTTAAAGTTTCTTGCAAGGTTGTTGCAAAATAATTCCAACAATACCACTGAAAACTCTATGAAATAAATCTGTGACCTCATAGTAGTGAGATGAAATTTCAGATTTGACAAAATTTCAAAATTTCTACATATAATAGTAACATACAAATGAGAAACTAGGAGCCATCTTTTTTCCTTGAAATTTCTATTTTCTTATGGTCCTACTTTTTTTCACTGTTGTTACGTTGTATAGTGTGCACCATGCAATACATTTGAAAACATAACTATTCCCACAAGAGACTGAACCGTAAGACCAAAAACAAAGAAAACCAAGGTTTCAATTTGTAACATGTAATATTGTCCCCAAATGGGTACATAGTACATCCTAGGGACAGACGACACATGATTCCTCCCCAAATCGTACATTCAAATTTTAAATGACACATGCATGAATCCATGATAATAGAGCTCACGACCTCATTAGGTAGAACAAATGATCTTTGAAACTAAACCAGATCCCTATGGTATAAAACTATGCTCTGTCAATTAATTTGACGTAGACCATTTCTTCCAATCTCGGTAGAGATTATATCTAGACCAGCCAATCGCTCCTCGTGTAACCTTACTAACTATGGATAAGGGGATGCCCTGTCCTTCTTCCAAAACACACCTCATTTCTACAAATGGCTCCATTTGAAGCTCTCCTGAGTAGCTCATAGCAAATTCTCGAAAAATCTGAAAATCAGTCGCAAGAAACCTCATTACATTGACAAAAATCTTGAAATTAATAAAGATATCAATTCATAACCAGAAAGGACAAGCATGCAAGCATTTCAGAAGGGAAAAATGGTTGTTAAAAACAATTCTGCCTCAGGATTGTCTTTTTCTACCAAATATAGTGATTGGACTTGTCTAGAAGAAAGCTAGTAAAAGAACATCCGGCAACATCTTAGGCTTGATTGTGACAATGAAATCATGAGTTGAACAATGTTAGGGTCCTACCCAAATCTCCCTACTTGGTGATACTTAAGAGTTGATTAATTGATGTACAAGAACCTCTTATTTGAGTAAAACCCATTAAATAGTTAGTGGATAGTTACTTAATGTAAAAAGATCATCTAAGGCCCACTAAGGACTTGGCACTAATTAATAATGGGACCATAAGTAATTAAGGGTTTGCCAGTAAAAGCTATTTATAGAGATAGAGGTTATGTAAAGTTTTATCAAGAATCATTATTGTTTTGGAGCTGTACTCAAAGGAGGTTGTAGCCACTCCAAAAGGCCTCTGAACATTGCTCTCTCTTATGGAATTATCAAAACAAGGGTGATATTCTGAAAGGTTAATCTCATTATCTCTTCTATTTGCTTTTCTACGCTTATATTTGTCATAATATTGTTTATGTTTTGATGTTTCTATTGGTGAAATATGTTACAAGCTAGCATGTGCCTGGGTTCCTCAGGAAAAAAATTTAGGCTAGAGACAAGTTTTGACATAACACAAAGATATGTTGTTCAATGTGTAAAACTACAGTTGGGGAAGAATACAACTGGTGTCAGTTGTTTGAAGTTTGAACACCCTTGTGACCCCTAGTGGTACCCCTTCAAGTATTACTGCATCAAACAAAATCTCTGTGTGAATTCAATGTTCCTCATACCCTTAGGAATATCAGAAGCCCTCTAGGCACATTTGAAATTAGCCTTACAGAAGCCTCTCCACTATCCTATTGCTATAGTAGACCAAGAACAACACTTTCAAAGATTGCTCTTGCATATCAAAGAATAGAATGGTACAGCTAAGGGTACAATCTATCCTCCTTGGTGCCATGAATGACTTGACAAAATAATGTTGGTGCAAACCCTCAAGTATATCAATGAGCTAATAGAAATTGACACTCCATTGTCCTTAGGGCCCTGCAAACCTTAACTTTTGCGGAATGGGCAACTAAAAACACATTTTTGCTGGTATATCAAAAAATTGAGAATTCTATGACGCCAATAATACTTAGCCAATAGTAATACTCTTACTTAATTATAAGAAAAAGGTTTGGAGTCCTGCCAGCACCATCGTGGGAGACTTATATCGAAAGAATTCTTGCATGATGCCAATCATACTGGTATTGTTACAACAATATCTAGAACCCCTAAGAGTATCAAGCACAAGGTGTTAGTTTGTGTGACTATTAAAGGCTACCCATGTCACCACGATAGCACTTCCTCACTCTTTATGTTGGTTCCTCTCCAACTCAAGGGGGGAGGGGGTATCAGTAAGGTTCCAAATAATTTTAAGCTAATCATTGTGGTTTGATTGGACCGAAGAATTTGTTTGGAATATTATTGAAGTATTTCAGAATTTCTCAAATTGATTTATAAGGAATGGTTCCAAACTAGGTTTCAAGTCTTGTTATGATTTCTCAATTTAGGTATGCTTGACTTGTTCCAAACATAAATCTCGGAGATGTCTTAGTTTAATATTGTTTCAAGTTTTCATGTGAAATTAGAGGAGATGAGCAAGTAAACTAATATAAACAGGAAGTGAATGCTCAAAAATCAGATTCTGGAAATATATAACAGCAATAACAAATGATGCAAAATGCAAAGATTTAAACAAAAATTCCAGAAATATCTCCATAGTAATTGGGGCTAAAAAGTGCTCCCAAAATGCAATTTTCAGACCTTAAACAGTTCTGGAAATTTAGTTTTCTGGAATAATTTAAATGTTGAAAACAACAATTAAACTACTACATAAAAAAATAAAGAAAAAAAAATGACAACTTGAGTGATGTTGCACACTTTGGTTAATTCATGAACACTGAAGTATTGGTAGTTACTCATATGCTAAGAAAATGTTTTGTCGACAATGTTACAGTAGCACATGAGACGTCTACAACATCAAATTAACTTATAAATTGGTCCTTAATCCAGGTGTTGTATCTCAGTTTTGAGTTCCATATAAGATCAAACAAACTGAAATAATTAGATTTAATGGCTTACATCCTTCAGGTATCAAGTTCCGCCGTTGTGCAACTGAATCATGAAAGTCAATGACCTTTTTCACAGATAAACCAACAAATACTCATTATATCAGTTGACTGAGATTTACCTCAACTGAAAGACAGATGGTTGCACAGAGAAGACCTCTACAAAGATTAGTTGCATCAAGAACCAAAATCTATATAATCAATGGCAAAATGACAGAAGTTTATACCTAGACTAAGAACTGGATAGTTTTCTCTTGTGTTGCATGGGTTCGCGAACCCGGGGGTGGGGTTCTTGAACCGTCCCAAGTTCTCGTCCCCAAGTACTAGATTCGGGTACGGGTGCTTCTGAGAAGAACCCATAAGAGTTCTTCATTAAAAAAAATTGGGTTCTTTTGTCTTGACAGGTATGGAGAACCCTGATGATGGGTACTTGGAACCCCAAAATCGGTTCTTTTGGGTTCTTTGGGGTTCATTTTAGTTTTTATTTTTAAAATTTTAATTAATCTAACGGGCTTCCCCTAATATTCTAGGTAGCTAGTTCTTCATCTTGCTAGAGGAATTGGGGTACTTATGCCTTCATCCATTCAATAAAGAGAAATATGTTGGGCTCAAAGAAGGCAGAGAACTTAGTGTATGTTCATAGCACACTTCGTCTCATATCTCGAAAAGACCTTGGGTACAAGGAGGGTCCTTTCAAGAGATGGGACCAATACACAGATGATGCTATGTGTGTGGACGAGGAGATACAACCAAATGGCCTTATTGAGCTACCTCCAGTTGCTATGGATGAGCAAGAGCCTCAAGATGAGAGTGATTCCTACCTGGAGAGCATGCTAACTGAAGATCTGAGTGATGCTGATGACATGGATGTTGATGACATGGCTTGAGGAAGCCATTGTTCACTATTAGCTATTTTTATTTTAGTATTTTAAAATTTCCTAGTTCTTGTTTGGAGATGCCTTAAGACAAATTTTGAATGTAGTATGACAATGGACATATATCATGATTCTTATTAATATGTAAACTCCAATTTGCACTTGATATCAAACTAGAAATTTTGAAATTTCATTGTGAATGTTGAATGTTCAATGATGTGCATGTTTAAATATTTAAAGTTTAAATCATAAATATTTTAGTTTTCTAGTTTAAAGTTGAAAAATATACAAATTCATATATATTATAATTTATAAAATATAATATTTATATATTATATATATAAATTATAATATACCCCCGACGAACCCACACACCCTGTTTCAAAAAATGATGTACCCGTACTCGTCCCTGTCCCCGTACCCGTCCCCACACCCATGTTTCCTGGCAACATAGGTTTTCTCTAATTGGTGTCTATGCTGCTCTAGGTTTTCAACAACAACATGTTGACTTTATGGTGTGGAGAATGCCAACCAAATTCTTGAATTATGGAAGTACAATACAAACAGCTTATAGCAGTAGCTTCAACAAAAGTTCTGCCATTAAAATCTTGTTCTTTGAAAAGATTCCAAGGGACCTGCACTCACCTACCTATATTAACTATACAAACATAGGATACACTGTAAACAATGTAGAAGAATGATGTATGAATATTTGTTCCGAGCCTTCAGGATGATCTTCAAACAATTTTGAAAACATAACTTTGATGGTCAAACCTTTAGATAGATGAAGCGAAGAGAAACTTCTTTCCATATACAGATTGCCTTCAACATGTAGAATTTTTGCCAATCATTGCTACACTTTTCTTTTCACCTTTTTTTATCACACAGTAGATTTCCTGTAAACTTTATATTTTTGCCTAGTAAATGGTGCTCCATTAGAAAGCTGTAAACCACAGGTCCATTTCCCAGGGATTGGGAATGCATCCCTGGATAGGATGGGATGTGATGGTATGGGGATGCCCCAGTGTTTTAAAAACCGTTTTCAAAAACCGGTTACCGGTCAAACCGGCCGGTTAGCAAGCTGGCTGGTCCGAACCGGCCAAAAAACCCGGTTCTACATGGCATTTCGTCTTTTTTGGGACCTAACAGGTGAAAACCGACCGGTTTAGGATGGAACCGACCGGTTTTTGGCATGCCCACCGAACCATGCAAAAAGGAGGATTTGGTTTGTGGTTTAGGGGGGGAGGTAAAGGTGTTTTCCCTCCAAAAACACCCTCTCCAAGCTATAAGAGACCCCTCTCACTCTCATTTGTCTCACACAACTGATTTGGAGTGTTTGTGAGTGTTTGTGAGTTTGTTTGTGAGCTTGGAGAGTGTGGAGTTTTTGCTGAAGTAGTCATCTTGGAGTTGGAGTTGGAGCTATTTTGGAGATAGTGTGTAGCTGTCAGTGGAGTTGCCATCTTCAAGAGGAGGCTAAGGGAGATAGTTTGCATTTCCAGGTAAGGATTTGCACTTGATAATTCCTCATTTGAGTCTGTTGTCCATGAATTTTTTTTTTATGTGTTATAAACTTCTCACTTCTATGATTTATCATGTATGCTATAAACTCTCTAGCTCTATGCTATCAAATTTCGTAGCTTGAGCCTTGCATGTGCATTTGTTTTCCTACATTTATCTTTGGTTTTCCATTTTGCTTAGCTGCAATTTTTTTTTTAAATGGCAGATTTCTTTGCAAATTGTTATTATTTCAAGCAAACATGGCTCCAAAAGGAAAGGATAATGCATGGGCTCATTGTGATGTAATTGATGGAAAAATGATATGTAAATTATGCCATAAATCTATTGGAAGTGGGGGTATTCTTAGGTTGAAACAACACTTGGCTGGGATAAGAGGCCAAGTAAAGCCATGTGATGCACCAAATGCACTGTTAGGTCCTATTAGGGCAGAATACATTTCCAAGCTTGAAAAATTTTATGAGGATAAGGCTAGGGAGAAGGCCATCCAAGATGACATTGCAAGGAAGAGGGAATTATTTGAAGCCATGAAAGAGAGTGGGTATGATGATTATGAGATTCAAGACTCCACTTCTATCCCTTCCACCAATGACCCCTTTCACTATGTTCATCCTTCTATTGGCCAACCATAAAAAAGAACAAAGAGAACAAACATCCAAAGTTATTTCTCATCTTCTGCCAACATTGCCTCTTCTAATCCCACTTCCTCCCAGCCAAGTTCTCAACCCACTTTGGATCAACATTGGAAAAGACAATGCAAAGAAACTTCTCACCAATACATTGCTAGATGGTGGTATGATTCAGATATCCCATTTAATGTTGCTCGCTCACCTTATTACCAAGCTATGTGGGACTCTGTTATAGCTGTAGGAAAGGGCTTCAAAGGCCTTAGTATGCATGACTTGAGGGGAGCTCTTTTGCAAAAAGAGATATCTTCCATTGATGAGTATTTGGTTGATTTCAAAGATTCATGGCTCAAAACAGGTTGTTCCATTATGTCAGATGGATGGTCCGATGGAAAGAACCGCACTATCATTAATTTCCTTGTTTCTTGCCCTCAAGGAACCATGTTTTTGAAATCAGTTGATGCATCTGATAAGGTAAAGGATGCAATCCTTCTATTTGAGCTTTTGGATAATGTTATTCAGGAAGTTGGGGAGCAGCATGTTGTGCAGGTCATCAATGATAATGCCTCAAACTATGTTCTTGCTGGAAAGATGGTTGAGGCCAAATATAAGACCATATTTTGGACTCCATGTGCTGCACATTGCATAGACCTCATGCTTGAGGATATAGGCAAAGTGGAGTGGGTAAAAAACACTGTAGAGCATGCCAAGTGCATTACAAAATACATTTACAACCACTCATGGGTATTGAACCTAATGAGGAAACGCACTGGAGGCAAAGAGCTTGTTAGGCCTGCAATTACGAGATTTGCAACTCACTTCCTCACGTTGCAATGTCTCAATCGTCAACATAAAAACTTGTAGAAAATGTTTTCCTCTGAAGAATGGTCTGAATCTCGGTGGGCTCGTAGACCAGATGGAAAAGACACCAAAAAGAAAGTGTTAGACACTTATTTTTGGAAAAGGTCTGTAGAGCTTGTGAAAATTATCGAGCCCCTTGTTAAGGTGCTAAGGTTGGTGGATGGGGAAATATTGGCCATGGGCTACATTTATGAAGCTATGGATCAGGCAAATGAGCAGATATGGGCATCTTACAAGGACAGGTTAGCTAAATATGGCCGTATATGGGAGATCATTGATAACAGATGGAACAATCAACTCCATCATCCTATACATGCAACCGGGTATTTTTTGAACCCAAGGTATCACTATAAAAATCGGCTAGGAGATCAGCATGATGGGGAGATCAGAGCTGGATTGATTGATTGCTTGGAGCGCATGGTCCCTAGCCATGTAGACCAGTTGGAAATACATAGACAGCTTACTATTTTCAATATGGCAAGTGGTACTTTTGGCAAAAACTTGGCAAAGATGGCAAGAGATGTGGA
This sequence comes from Pinus tabuliformis, assembly GCA_031772625.1. Taxonomy (NCBI): domain Eukaryota; kingdom Viridiplantae; phylum Streptophyta; class Pinopsida; order Pinales; family Pinaceae; genus Pinus; species Pinus tabuliformis. The sequence continues at coordinate 2,015,654,273 of CM062818.1, read as the reverse complement.
CCAACCAGGTAAGCAATTCCAATTTCCATTTTGTTTTTCATTTCAAGTTAAAATTGTTTACGTTCTTTACAATTCAAATTATAAACTAAGTTACTAATTAATGTTTTTTTCTTTGTACCACATTGGTGGGAGTCATTTGGTGGCCAGTGTCCTCAATTGCAAAGGTTTGCAATTAGAGTCCTCAGTCAAACTTGCAGTGCTTCAGGTTGTGAGCGCAATTGGTCTGTTTTTGAGCGCATACACACGAAGAAGAGAAACCGTTTGGAACAAAAACGGTTAAATGATCTTGTTTTTGTGCAATACAACCTTCGACTAAAAAGGAACCAAATGATGAGCAAATCACCTGATCTAGATCCCATTGTGTTGGACGATATTGATCCAACATCAGGATGGGTGGAGGAGACTGAAGATCCTGTGTTTGAGGCTGATTTTGATATCGACATGGCTTTAGCGGGGGATGAGGCAGATTATGTGGCGGCATCAGAACCAGGATCAATAGCGACATCAAGGAAAGGCAAGGAACCAATGGAAGGCACTAGTCGTGCAGGTTGACAAACTCGTGCTTCCATTAGGTCCACTTCTATTGTCATTGGTGGCATTGATACTGAGGTTGCAGATCAGGCTGAGGCATCCTCAGACTCTGAACCAGATGATGTCTATGTAGCTCCTGATGATGATCCTGTGTCTAGTAGTGGTGATGGACTTGATGATTGATCATGTGTACATTGTAGACTTGTAGTAGGCCAATGGCCTCATAGCTTGCAACATTGTTTTTGGACTTTATAGGCCATTTAGAGCCTCATTTCTTATGTATTTTGCTATTTTGTCGATGATATGTATTGTACTCGATGCCATTTTGATATATTCACCTTTACATGGTATATAAATGAGCAAACTTTGCATATTTTGTCTCTATTGGCTTGGAATCATGGTTTTACATCTTAAAAATAGTTTTGTTTCATTAAAAATTAATTATTTAATGTATTTTTTTTAAACCGGTTCATTTAGACCAAACCAGTCCCGGTTAGACCGGTTCCGGTCGGTAAACCGGTTCATTAGGTGGACCGGTCCGGTCACGGGTTCCGGTTTTAAAAACATTGGGATGCCCTTCTTTATAAGGGAGAGCCCAAGGACATTCCTTGTGGAAAAGGCCTATCCCCTGCAAAAGGGGATGCAAAAACACCACTTTATATATATAGATAAATATAAATAATAAGAGACAATAAAAACTAATTAGTTTGCTGTTCTCGAATTCATGAATTAATATCTCAAAAGGATAACCAACAAGCAACAAGAGTGAAACAATGCAAAGAAACTCTTAGCAAAACCATAAGTATAACGCAAAGCATAATTGTAACTGCCAACTTGCTTAAAACAAACCATAAACCAGGCATTAAAAGAATCTGACATGGAAATGCTAAATATAAGAAGCTAATCAAAGCTGAACAGTTGTAATACATAGATCCATAATCACTAAGCTTGTGACCAACATGATTCACCAACATGTGCCTTTTTTATTATTTTCATTTATTTGTTCTTCTATCTTTCTTATGCTATTGGGAATTATTGTTTCTTTATATTTTATTTGCAGGGAACTCAATGCAACCAACAACAATCACATATAGTTAATCAACACATAGATTCACCCCAACAACCCAATGTGGGAAACCTCTAGGGTCAAAAGTGGTTTTCTTGACTATTTATTGAATTCCAGGTGTTGACCACTATGTGTCACCGACCCATAGCAGTACATCCCCTTTTTTTGCAAAAGGGATAGCGCCTGATTGATGCGTCTGTGTCATCCATCTATCATCCTCAGCCTGATTGTCATGTTATAATGTAAACCCATTCTGCATGTATATGATGTAAATAATCTCAGTAGATCTGTGTCATGTATGTAATTGCCTAGGTAAACCTACTTTTCTGGTGACAATCTTCATTCCGGGAGGTTTTTGGTCTCACTGATCTATTCTCAGATGGTCGGCAGAGTTTTCCTTCAGCCTTACCCCAAAAGCCAGAATGGATTTTGTCACTGGGATCTTAGGGGAGTCTTAGTGTTCTAGATCGAGTCTATGTAAAAATAATTTGGGAATAATCCTAACTATTTGGTTAGGTCATTTTATTACAAATTGCTTGATCTGCTAGACTATATTTTGTGTTGCAAAACTGGGTAATCTGTGAGGGTCTTTTGCAATGGGTTTTCTCCCTTGAGATGTAAAAAATGTAAAAATCATGATGTAAAGTGTCTTGAGGGCCAGAAAAATAATTTATCCCCTCATAGGTTAATTAATTAAATTTTTTGGCCAAAATTAATTAAAATCCTAAGCCAGAAATTTGATTAATTCTAGGTCATAAGTAAATTTAAATTCTCCAAAGGCATATTAAAAAAATTAAAGTTTAAGAGATCTAGGGACTAAAGTAAATTAATTATTTTGCTAAATTTTAAGCCTTTGGTCCCTGGGGTTAAGTCAAAGTCACAATTTTGAGGAAATTAATTCAAAAATTTAATTTTTGAATTAATTAAAATGCATTTAATTGAAAATTGCAAATTTCCTCCATAATTTAAAATTTCGACGGATGAGATTAAAAGAAATTTTAATCCTCATCAATGGTCGAGATTGCTTTGACAAGGATAACTCGAACTAGCCGTTGGAGGATTTATCTTTAAATAAGAGGTTATTTGTCAGTCAAGATCATTTGATCTTTGAGTCGTGTGCTAAGTGAAAGCTCCCTTGTAATCTTTTTATGAGCAATAAAGAAAAACTTTGGGGTTAATTTCTGCTGGTGTTACTCTTGGTGAAAATATTGTAAGATGTGTTATTTTCATGCACAAATTTCCTTTTAGCCATTGATGATAGCTTTCTGAAGAGTGATTTGAGCACAGGTATCTTGCTCAATCACTGGGGTTTAAATGGTAATTTAAATTTTGAATATAATAGCAGATATCTCTATTAAATCTGAATTTTGTTATTGTTTTCTCGCTCTACATTAATCGTTGAATTGAGTTGCACAGGAAATTCTTGATTTTTAGATCATCGAAAATTCAGAGAAGTTTTCAGTTGGACCCATAGTTTTAAAAACCGCTCAGAAAAACCGGTAACCGGTCAAACCGGCCGGTTAGCTAGCTGGCCGGTCCGAACCGGCCTAAAAACCCGGTCAGACCCTTCATTTGCCCGATTTTTGGCCCTAACCGGTGAAAACCGGCCGGTTTAGGACAAAACCGGCCGGTTGGTTACAAACCGGCCGGTTTTGTCCTAAACCGGCCGGTTTTAGGCACAACCACCATAAAGTTAAAAAAACATGTTTTTGACTGTGTTTGAGGGGTTTTGGGGGAGGACTAAGGGTGTTTCAACCCTAACAATGTTGGCAATTAATGGTAATGTTAAATTCTTAAAGTAAAAGTGACATTTCCTTTAATTTTCATTTTCATCCTTTTACTTAAATTTTTAACATTACCATGAAATGACTCAGGATGTTTGAGAGTGGTTTCGACCTCATTGGATTTCATATGGAGAAACTAGAATTTTAGATTTCACTCAAAATTCAGCAGACTTAATGGTTTTCAGGATTTCATGGTTTGGGGGTAAACAATAAATGCAATTAGAGCTCCAAATGATAAGAAAAACTCCTGATCTAGATCCCATTGTGTTGGACGATATTGATCCAACATCAGAATGGGTGGAGGAGACTGAAGAACCTGTGTTTGAGGCTGATTTTGATATCGACATGGCTTTGGCGGGGGATGAAGCAGATTATGTGGTGGCATCAGAACCAAGATCAATAGTGGCATCAAGGAAAGGCAAGGAACCAATGGAAGGCACTAGTCATGCAGGTCAACAAACTCGTGCTTCCATTAGGTCCACTTCTATTGTCATTGGTGGCATTGATACTGAGGTTGCAGATCAGGCTGAGGCATCCTCAGACTCTGAACCAGATGATGTCTATGTAGCTCCTGATGATGATCTTGTGTCTACTACTAGTAGTGGTAATGAACTTGATGATTGATCATGTGTATACTGTAGACTTGTAGTAGGCCAATGGCCTCATAGCTTGCAGCAATGTTTTTGGACTTTATAGGCCATTTAGAGCCTCATTTGCTATGTATTTTGCTATTTTGTTGATGATATGTATTGCACTCGGTGCCATTTTGATGTATTCACCTTTACATGGTATATAAATGAGCAAACTTTGCATATTTTGTCTCTATTGGCTTGGAATCATGGTTTTACATCTAAAAATAGTTTTGTTTCATTAAAAATTGATTATTTAATGCATTTTTTTAAAACCGGTTCGTTTAGACCAAACCAGTGCCGGTTAGACCGGTTCCGGTCGGTAAACCGGTTCATTAGGTGGACCGGTCCGGTCATTGGTTCCGGTTTTAAAAACATTGGTTGGACCAGCCAACTCCCAATTCATATTTTCTAAAGAGCCTAGCTTGATTTGATCTCGAGCTTATCAAAAGAAATTTTATTGTTAATGCATGAAGGGTTTTGGGCAAATCACCTTTGTTTAAAATCAAAATTTCAAATTTTTCTATGCTAAATTGATAAATATGGCTTTAAAGAGCCTTAGATTATCAGATCTGGGAGCGGAGTTGGACTCACACTCACCAGATCTGATAGATCTACTATTCTTGTGCATAGATCTATATTTTTTTTTCTGACTTGGGTTTCTGGGGTTTTCATTTTTTTTTATTTTTTTTATATCCAGGTTCTGAGTGTTTGTGTTTTCAGGAACATGTTGCACATCTGAAGGTAAAGTTTGATTTTGAAGCCAGATCTAGGCCCTGGAGGGTAAGATCTGGCCTCAAAACCAGCTTTTGCAGGGGAATTATTTTTGCAGTCCAAGGGTTTTCAAATATTTTAAATCTGGAGAAAATTTTTGAGGGTTTTCATTCAAATAAATCTGAAGCATTGGATTCGACATTTTAATTAAAATTTTCAGAATTTTTTTAAGGGGTTTCTGGGAAACCTGTCTACTGCCTAGGTTTTCAATTTCTCTGTCCTGAAGCTGTTTTTTCTAGCAAAAAATTTCGATTTGTCTGCATCCTGGGGTTTCCTGGAAACTTCAGATCCTTCCTCCTGCGTGCATTTCTCCAAACCCTCGCTGCCAAAACCTCGAAATCCGTCCAGCTCCTTCGCTTCACCTGTCTCCTCCAGCTACACTTCCACGCCATCTGCAAGCACACAAGCAAATATCTAAACTTTTTGCCTGCGTATTTCCCAGCTCTGTCGCACTGCTCTCTCTGCATTTTTCTTCCCTTCTGCTTGCTCGAAAATCCTCTACCCATCGCTGTCTTCAACCTGCAAATAAAAAGCTGAAACCTCGACTTCTCTTCCATCAAGCCGTCATCCTCTCCACGTAGCTTCTTTCATTAACGCTGCTCCATCCATTCCCCTCACTCCTCTATCTCCATTCTGCATACCTGCAAAATGAATCCGTTATCCTCAACCTGTGTAAGCACTCATTTCTCTCCCTCGAATCTGCTCCTCCATCGATTCTCCACCATCTTGTTCCTCATCCTTACGCTGCCTCTTTTCTGCGGATATTCCTCCAGCCTGTTTTCCTCCCTCACGTTGTTATCCCTGTGTCCTCCAATCCACAAACGCAGCCTTCCTTGCCCTCATCCTGCCCGCATCCAAGCTCCTAGCTCCCTAGCCAAGTCGTCGGGCTCACCTACACACATACACAGTAAAACAATAAAAATTTCGAATTTTTATTATGCGTGGGTGAAGTTTAGGGTTAGGTATTTTTTTTTTGTGTTACGTATAGTTTAGGATAGGGTTTGTATAATTTTTTTTTTTGATCTTTGGTTTCAATTTTATGATTTTCATTTTTTATTTAAAAAAGAAATCTAAAAACATAAAAATAAAAAATAAAAAAAGAGGTTCAATTTATTTATTTTAGTTTATGAATTTGGTTTTGTTGGTAAATCATTTTAATTTTATTTAAATCCTTAAAAAAATTAAAAAATCAAAAAACATTAAAAAATTAACAAAACAAAAAAAAAAAATCCTAAAAATATAAAAGGCTTCACTTTTTCATGAGACTTCGAGACAGTCAATTTTTCTTTTTAAATCAAGGGTAAAATTTTCTCATCTAAAGGTTTTAAATTTTCCCATAAAAAATTTAAAAATTATTAAATCCTTTTTTTAATTTTATTTTGGTCACATTTAGTCTTGCTTAAGTTGTCAATTTATAATTTCTTCTTGGTGTCTTTTTGTGCTAAGGCTAAGATCTAAAAGAAAAACTTGTGTGGTATCAAAAATTTTCCTTAGTTAAATGTGCTTAAATTTTTATATCTAAAGATTAACTATAAGAAAGTGGTAATTTTTCCTAGATTTGAGTCAATAAACATACATCTTTTAATTCTAGAATCGAAATTGGTTAGCATTTTAAATTTCATGGTTGTTTAAAGTATTTGAATCTCTTAAAATTTAATTGCTAAGACATTGTGCATCTGTTGAAAATTTTGCATCTATCTATCATCACTGCTTGGATTGTTTAATGCTCGTTACATGCTAGACATTTTGCAGATGTTTTCATGTGATTGTTAAAGAATCTTGTTGTGAAATTATAATAGATCACATATCTCTATATCCTAAGCTAAGCATACTTTTGAGCATTTGTTGACATTGATATCGAATTGCAAAGTGGTTTTTGTTCTCTTTGAGCTATATTGTATCAAGAAGATTTGAAATAAGTTGGTGTTTTAATTATAACATCTTCAAGAGTTTATCTTCTAAGTCTTCATCTCATAAAGCGAGCATTTCATTTGGGTAATTGAGGGCTTTTGCGACATCAATGTTTTCCCATCCTCGAGTCTAACTTCATCTCATTTTCCAGTGCATTTGCATATAAGTTAACTTTGCACAGATAAAATTTACTTCCAAGCATATGTTTGGTCGATAGACAGATAGATCTTCATCTGTCTTTTCTTGAGAAGCCTGTTTTAAGAGTACTTAAAACGGTGACCTTGCAATCGTCAAAGCCACAACTCTCTACAGCGCCGGAGGCACCGAGTATGTTAGAAGTTCAGGAAAGGTATCGTTAATCACACATTAGTGTGCTTCTCCTAACCTTCTCTTTGCCAATTACTACGAAATCAGGCTCAACACAGAATGGATTGAAGGATTCACAATCTAAGTAGGCATTTAACTAATATCAACCAAGATTCCCGCATCTCACATTAAGTTTTAGGATTTGCATTTCATATAAGATAGTCATTCACCTAAGCAGCAGTTGCTAATCGATTACTTGGTCTTCATTTCCCTAGCAAGATCGTTGACTCTATAAGGCACTGGTATTAATCGTTTAAAATCTAATTTAATCCTAAGTCTTGTTGAATTTTAATCAAGTACTTGATCGCCTCGCTGTGTCTCCCGAACTGGTTGGTTCCCAACTAGTTCTTCTTCATTCCATTTTTCCATAGGGTCTACCCCCCCAGCCTGTTGTAGGGAAACAGTTTAAACAGAGAGATTGGGGATCAGGGTGACAGCGCCCGATCTGAGTGTTGTCGCGGTGCCTAGACATTCTGTGCGACAACATTTTTTGGCACCGTTGTCGAGAACATTTTATTCTCGGCGCTTCAACGACATTTTATCTTCATTCTTGTTATATACCTAGGGGGGATAATATGGAGTACCAAGGGAGGTACCCAAGGTAATAATGTAATAATGGGATGGGCCATAGTAATAAATAAGGTGGTTAACCCATGACATGTAAGGGACCACAAGTAGTTAATAATAATGTAATGGGCCCATGGTATTAGTTGATGGTATGAGGAAACCATGGTAATGATGCATGGTATTGTATGTATGAGGCCTATATAAAGGCTAGAGACTCCACATATGAAGAGGAAGAGAAGTATTCTTGTATGAACAGGCATATGGCTTGTGGAGTGTTCTCCTTCCTTAAGGAGTGAATGTATGGTGTTGCCCTACCTTAAGGGTTTGATCAATAAAGAAGCATTTCATCTTATTCTTGGGTTTATTTGCATTATCTTATATTTTTATATCAGATCTATAGTATTTCCGGGTTAGATCTACAACAAGTGGTATCGGAGCTACAACAATTGGTATCAGAGCTACAACAAGAGGTATCAGAGCACTTTCTTGGGCAAACCGTGGAGAATTTTTTTTTTGCAGGGATTTTTTGGGTGGCGAATTTGCAGATCAGATCTGTATGTTTTGGTGGAAGATCTGTAGAATCTAATTGCAGATCTGTATTCCTTGTGAAAAAATACGCAAATTCAAAAAAAAAATCAGTTGAATCGGAGTCCGGATGAAGGAGATATCGCTGATCTAAAAATCAGTGGGGTTGTAGACAATTTTCAGGGCAGCGAGTTTTGCGGCGCAGATATAGAAGTCCTGGTGCCAGATCTGCAAGATCTAATTGTAGATCTAGAATATTTGGGAAAAAACACATGATTTTTAAAAAAAAATCAGTCCAATCGGAGTCCGGATGAGGGAGATATCGCTGATTTAAAATCAGCTCTTTTTTGCAGAAATTTTGGGTGACGCCGGGAGCGTAGCAGCGCAGATCTGAAATTTCAAGTGCCTGGATCAAGATTTCTACCACATGGGCAGATGCAGAGTGGTTGTTCCATTTCTAAAAACAGGTTATAATAGAGATTCTGAGCAATATTGACGGATCTGTGACCATTTCAAGTTTTCACCAATATTTTTGTGATGGCGGGCCTAGATCGGAGTTTGAGGGACTTGTATAAATTTGATGGCTCTCATCCAGTTAAATGGCTAGAACAAATGGAAAAATATTTCAAATCGGAATACATCTATGATCATTATACTCAGTTGAGCAGGGGAGAAATGTATTTGGACCTTGAAAGATGCAAATGGGCGGAATGGCATCAACGTTGCAATGGACCTTTTCAGAATTGGGATGCCTTCAAAAAAGCTCTTATAGAGCGCTTTGACCGTAAATCAAATCTTGTGAATAAGCACACACAGACAGACACACAGCCTAGCAAAGATTTTATTTTTACAGAAAAGAAGGAAACCAAGGAACCTAAAGGGTTATTTCCTACTGGTATATCCTTATTGCAGATTCATGGATTGATTCAGAAAGAGAAGATCATTGTTTCTATCAATCCTAGTTGTAAACATAATTTTATCAGTGTTAATTTGGCAAAAAAATTGCAAGTCCCAGCAAAACAAATTGAACATACACAGGTTGATAATGAGGATGTTCAAGTGTACAAGGATTTGAAGATTTCTATGGATAAATATGTGTTGCATGGTGATTTTTATGCCTCAGAGATGGATAATATGGATGTTGTTTTGGGATATCCTTGGATGGAATCCGTGGGTACTATCAATATTAATGTGCAGAAGAAATTCCTGAAGCTATGGTATAAAAAGAAGAAAATTACATTACAGGATATTTCTATCCATAAACAGGTAGAGCACATGGAGGCTGAAGCAGAAGATGTTCAAGGGACTGACATATCAGATGATGAGCCGTTGATGATCGACAATCAAACACAAACAGAGACTGCAAAAGAAAAGGTTACAGGTGATGATACATCAGAGGAGGGCTCAGTGGTTGAAGTCATATTGAAAAAGAAGATACCACAAAAGGCACCACAGCAGGGTGAAGTCAAGCAAAAGCCATCGTGGGTTAAAACTTCAACATATCATCACCCACATCACCCCGCAAGACAACCATCATGGAAACCAAGTAGTCACATGATGGATAGAAAGGAGAGACAATCCACCTACTACACATCAACACAGAAGAGCTGCCACAGTCAACTTCCATCTCAAGCGAGCGAGGCACCAGCGAGATCGAGGGTTCACCTTTCTCTTGGATGGCTAGATGCACGTGCATGGTATCAGTGGACTACTCTTTTGAGTAGATCTTATTATTTGTGTTCTTCCCATGTTTCGGGGACGAAACATGCTTAGGGGGGTGGAATGTATATACCTAGGGGGGATAATATGGGGTACCAAGGGAGGTACCCAAGGTAATAATGTAATAATGGGATGGGCCATAGTAATAAATAAGGTGGTTAACCCATGTCATGTAAGGGACCACAAGTAGTTAATAATAATGTAATGGGCCCATGGTATTAGTTGATGGTATGTGGAAACCATGGTAATGATGCATGGTATTGTATGTATGAGGCCTATATAAAGGCTAGAGACTCCACATATGAAGATGAAGAGAAGTATTATTGTATGAACAGGCATATGGCTTGTGGAGTGTTCTCCTTCCTTAAGGAGTGAATGTATGGTGTTGCCCTACCTTAAGGGTTTTGATAATAAAGAATCATTTCATATTATTTCTGGGTTTATTTGCATTTTATATCAGATCTATAGTATTTCCGGGTCAGATCTACAACAATTCTCCTCATATCATCTTTATCATTTTTACCAGCAACGCCAACATTTTTTGGCATCGTTACCGGGGATATAGTTTTTTTTGTCCTAGGTTTCTTCGACATTCATCTCATTTCTTTTTTCTCATCCTTTCGTCTCTTGCCAGGATAAGTTCCTTGTCCTTGGTTCCTTGTTTTCGGGTTATTTCGAGTTAGACTTTTTGTCCCGGTGGTGACTCCACTTCCTTTATCTTCTACAAGAGTGTATACTAGAAGACATCCAAGCAGTTTGGTTAATCCTGCTCCCGATCCTCAAAGGGCTCTTAGAGTACGATTACACAAAATCTCTTCTCGCACCCTTCTTGTTAATCTCAGACAAAAAGCCCTCTCTAATATTCGTTTGCTTTTTACTAACCCGGTCGAGCATGACATCATAGACATATTCGCCCCTTGTAACTTTGCTAACATTCAAGGTTATCCCAATGATATTCCAAAGCATGGGATGGATAAATTGCCACTCTTTCAGGGCAATAATGCAGTTAGTGCTAACTCTCATCTAAAATCTTTTAGTTCATGGTTGGGTAAGTATGCGAGGGCTACCAACTTTAATCATGAAGATGTAAAAATGACCCTTTTTGTTCTTACCTTGGAGGGGGATGCTTTAGATTGGTTTACGGAAAAGGCTCATAGTTCATTTGATTCTTTGCAATCAATTGTTAATGCCTTTAAGGAAAAGTATGGAGATAAGAGAGAAGGAAGGCATCTCGTAAAAGCTATCAGTATCATTAAAAAAAGAGAAAATGAGACCGTGGAAGAATTTAACAAGAGATTCAATGATATTATTAAGGAATTACCTCAAGATTATAAACCTATTGATAAATCTCTTCGGGACTTCTATATTGATGCCTTTAACCCTGAACCCTCTTATGACTTAAGACATGCTAAACTTCCGGATTATAGGGATTGTCGAGCTTTAGCAATAGAGCTTGAAAAGGATAAGGCAGCATTCTGGAAATCTCAATCCCGAGTTTTGATAGGGCTTCAATGAAATTGAAAGAACCTAAAGGGAAAGAGGTTCAAGAATCTGATAACGACCTTATTCAAAAATTCCTGCAAAAAATTGAAAGCATGGAGCTTAACCAAGTGAAATTAACCTCTAACCATGCTAAGGAGATAACTACTTTGCATAATAGGTTGGTCCAAATGGAAAGAGCTCAAGCGCAAAATTTCCAGCCTAGAAATAATAATAATAATCGAAATAATAATTGGCAGAAGAAAGGTCAATCTTGTTAGGCCCCAATACTACTAGGGTAACCCGTTATTGTTATTAGTACAACCCCCTTATTATACTGATGTACCCATGTAGTGCCCATATTGTTACTATTTTGCCCCATAGAAGCCCACTATTGTTATTATTGTGCCCTTACATTATTATTGTTATGTCGGCTCTGATAATATTATGACCCCTTAGACTCCTATATATAGAAAGGAGGTCTTTTCGTTTGTATCATCCAAGAATTGTTCATTTGTGTAATGTAAAGGAGGTTGCCCCCTCGAAGAAGCTGAATTCTAAGGCGTTGATCTATCTTTTCTATCTTTTTGTGAGCTGGTTTCATAACATATGGTATCAAAGCTTTGGATTCTAGGGTTTCGTTGCTCCAAATAGGTCATCGTGGCATTTTCGCTATAACTTTTTTTTTCTGCGGTGTTTCATAAGCCAAAAAAAAACCCATTTGAAAAGAAATCACGTTGAATCTCGAGTCTGAATTTCAAAGCTTTTCGCGCTATATTTGCGGAGATATGATCAGAGGAAGTTGGTCTTTTTGCAGACTCCTGAATTACATTCCAAACAGGTGACCTACGGAAAACCATCATAACTTTCTCTCTGAGCATCGGATTGAAATTTCGTAACAAGGTGCAGAAAGAGGACGAACTATAGTTTCTTGTATATATTTTTCAGAGCCAATGGTCGAAACAGTGACTCGTGGCACGTCGTACAAGTTCCCTCTACTGAACTAGTCTATAATCAAGTCACTGTGGGAGATTTCACAACTCTTCCTTGGAGAATCCAATTTGGATCACAATGGTGGCATTGGAAAGAGGACACACTGGGCTACTGCAGGTCACAATTTCAGAACTAGATGATCCGAAAGTACGAGTACATCAAAGGCAATATCAAGCTCCTACAAAGTGAAAAAAGGTGTGTAGATTTTTTTAAATTTTTGCTTAAGCTTGGTTTGAAAATTTATTTTGAAGGAATTCAAAGGGCATAGTAGAGCATTATTATCGGTAACTGATCCCCCGAGGAAAGAAAATGCAAACACCAAGTAAGCAACCTGAAAGCTCTAGCATGACTCATGAAGAAGAGGAAGAAATGCTACATGATATATCAAAATTACAAGACCAAGTGCAACAAATGTCGCTCTCACAAAATTTAATAGAAGCTAAGATAAAGGGCGTGGAAGCTAAGATGGATGATTTGAAGATAGATTTGAAGACAGATATGAAGAGAGACATGGCAGATTTGACAAATTTTCTACAAGAAATACTTACTAATGGTGAAAAGGTAGTAAAGGAAACTCATGATGCGAACAAAAGAAATGTTAATCATGATTTCATGGACTCTAATGTGGGATCGAAGACCCACCATATTCCAAAAATCGATACGAGGAAGTTTGATGGCAAGGATCCCGCAACATGGATATTACAGATGGAGCAATTTTTCGATCTCAAGAATGTGCAAAACACACAAAAGGTACGTATTGCAACTTTATATTTGGAACCAAATCAGTTTGTATGGTATCAATGGTTTTGCTCTCGTAAACAAATTATCACTTGGACAATTTTTACGGAAGAATTGATAGCACATTATGAGGATACAAAAAGCAACACTTTTTTTAGCCAATTGATAAGTCTCAAACAAAAGGGTTCAATAATGGAGCACATCGAGGAGTTCCAAAAATTGAACATAAGGGTAAAAAATATTCCAGAGGAGCATAGAATTGATGTGTTCATAGGGACTTTAAAGGATAATATCCAACATGATGTTCGCCTTTGGGAACCTAATTCATTAGAGAAGGCATTTAGGTTAGCAAGAAAAATGGAAAGCAAAATTATGGCAACTAGGAAGCATACCACTCACAACTATAAAGATGGAAGTGTTGTTGCCCCTAGTCTTCCACAACCTATAAGGTTGACACTACAACAATTGGAAGAAAAAAGAGCAAAAGGGCTTTGTTACAGGTGTGATAGCAAATACACTAAAGGTCATAAGTGTGCTGAGAAAAAATTATTTTACATAGAGTATGAAGAGGAGGAAGAAAAGGATCAAGAAACATCAAAAGAAGAGGATATATGCCAGGACCCAACCCCAGAAAAAGAAGAAATGAATCAGACCATATCTTGTAAAGCATTAGCAAGAATTACCACTCCTCTTACTCTCAAGATAGAAGGACATATCAAGAAGAAAAATGTTCAAGAAGTGAAAGATGACATCGAGCATCAAGAAATGAATCCGACCATATCTTGTAAAGGATTGGAAGAAATTACCACTCCTCAAACTCTAAAGATAGAAGGACATATCAAGAAGAATAGGTTCAAGCAGTGAAATATCACATCGAGCATCAACAACAAGTTCTCCAACTTTTAAAAGATAACGCCACTTTGGTGCAAAATCGAATGAAACAACATGTAGATCAACATCATAGTGAAAAATGTTTTGATGTAGGTGATTGGGTATTTTTACTGCTACATCTCAAGCAAGCTATTTATGAGAAGGAAATGTTGGAAATACTACATGCACTTAAGAAATGTCGACCTTACAGAATGGGAAGACACTTCAAGATAAAAATGGATCATGATAGTCTTAAATACTTTTTATAACAACTATTATCTTTAGAAGAACAGAAAAAATGTGTCACAAATATGATGGGTTATGACTTTGACATCATCTATAGAAAATGGAAGCAAAATTTTGTTACAGATGCAATCTCAAGAAAGGATGAGGATGTGGAAAGATTGTTTTGTACTATTTCTAGTATCCAACCAGATTAGATAAACGAAGCAAGGGATGAATGGAAGAAGGACGAAGAAGTATGGCCACTTATTCAAAAGTTGCAAAAGATCCCAACTCAAACAATATTGCCAGAAATTGAAGAGGAAGGAAAAATCATATTGGAACCTGGAGCAGTCACAGAAACAAGAACCCGACAGCTACGAAATCGATCAATTTCGGAGTATCTCATCAAGTGGAAGAACTTACTCGTTGAAGATTCCACATGGGAGGACAAGAATTTTATACAGAAGCATCAAGAACTACTCAAGCATTGAGGACAACACTTTTTTAAGGAGAGGGGCATGTTAGGCCCCTATACTACTAGGGTAACCCGTTATTGTTATTAGTACAACCCCCTTATTATATTGATGTACCCATGTAGTGCCCATATTGTTACTATTGTGCCCATAGAAGCCCACTATTGTTATTATTGTGCCCTTACATTATTATTGTTATGTCGGCTCTGATTATATTATGACCCCTTAGACTCCTACATAGAGAAATGAGGTCTTTCCATTTGTATCATCCAAGAATTTTTCATTTGTGTAATGTAAAGGAGGTTGCCCCCTCGAAAACGCTGAATTCTAAAGCGTTGATCTATCTTTTCTATCTTTTTGTGAGCTGGTTTCATAACAAATCTAGTGAGAAAAGACCACCTAATCCGCTTGAACATACTAATTTGGTCGATGATGCTCCGCCTTATTGTCGAGCTTGTGATGCTCTTCATGAGGAGGCTACTTGCCCCATAGTTAGAGGGATTTTGGATAATGGAATGTTTGGGGCAGGTAATCAAATAAATGTAGTGGGTAAAGAGATTTCTTTTTCTATGAAAGACTGGATGGAAGTTAAGGAAATCAGTCGAGATGTTATGCCTCCCACACCAACTTTTAGTATAAATAATTTTGAGAATGAAAATGATATGATGGTTAAATTATATGGTGAAAAGCCTTCTCCAAAGGAAATCATGGAAATTGCTAAAGATAAGGGTTTAACTTATCAAAGAACGGATAAAGATCAAAGCGGGAATCAAATTCCCCCTCGAAGTTTTAACCTAGGTTCAAACTCTGGATTAGATGTTGATTTGGGAAGTTGGTTTAATAATGCATAAATCTGGGTTCATGTCACCGAGATTGTGAAAATTTCTTCCCAAAGGGCTAAGTCACTGAAAGCTATTGAAGCTTCTCAAGTGAATGTTTCTCAACAGAAGGCACTGGAGGTTGATTATCAAGATGCTCCTATATATTTGCAAAGTTTAGATTCAGATAACAAGGATTATCAACCATTCTTTATTACTTTGATGGTTAATGGATATAAATTGAATAATTGCATGTTGGATTCTGGTGCATCAGCTTGTGTCATGACCAAGAGAGTCATGGAACAGCGTAATTTAAGAGTTTTTAGGCCTTACTACAATATATGTGCCATGGATTCTAAGAAGATTGAAGTTCACAGTCTGATCAAGGATTTACAAGTTCATTTATCAGTTTACCCTGACATTATGATTGTTATGGACATTGTTGTTGTTGATGTGCCTGATGCTTGGGGTATGCTTTTATCTAGAAAATGGGCCTCTGACCTAGGAGGTAGTATTCAAATGAATTGGTCATATGCCATGATTCCTTCTCCTAGAGGTGATGGTTTTGTGAGACCTAATAGAGAGCTTGAGAGAAGATTCCATGTTGAAGATCCTAAGAGACCTCATAATGAGATAATTAAAGAACAATCTGACATTGGGAATTATACTATCCTGTCTAATTCCATAGTTCTTCCCGATGATAAGGTTGATAAAAAGATTGGGGATCTCAAAAAATAAAGTTTGGTACATGTACTTTGATGGTGCATCGTCTAGGCATCGTAAAGGTGCAGGAATAGTATTAAAATCTCCCCTTGGTCATATTTTCAAGTTTGCCTATCGGTTGGAATTTGAAGCAACCAACAACATTGCTGAATATGAAGCTTTGTTGTTGGGTATTGAGTTGAAAAAGGTTTTAAGAGTTAAGTTTCTTAGCATCAAGGGGATTTTGACTTAATTATCATGCAAATTAAAAATAAATTTACATGTAAAAATCAAAGGTTAAAGAATTATCGAAATGTTGTATGGGATACTATGGAATACTTTGATGCCCTTGACCTTGAGGCTATCCCAAGACAACAGAATAGTTCGGCAGATGAGCTTGTCGTCGTTGCTTCTACTTTGCAGTTATCAAATGGCTGATTAAGAATAAGATAAAAATGGAAGTTATATTTAGGCCTTCTGTTCCAGATAACTCAGAGCATTGGCAAGTTTTTGATGACGAGAAACAAGTGATTTGTTTTCTTGATAATTTGGATGAGTTTGAAAATTTTCGGATAGATTCTAAGGAGGATGGATCTGATGATCATGAAAATATCATAAATCCTACTCCTAGGAATGTGGTTTCTTTAGAACAACACTTTGATCGGCATGATGCCACAAAGATGAAAGAGGAAAATAAAATGGATCCAGGCGAATACATCGAGGTAAACATTGGTACTTCTAGGGATCCAAAGATTATCAAAATTGGTAAGGGTACTAATGTTGAAGAAAGAAAAAAGTTAACCAATTTACTTCATGAATATCAGGATGTTTTGGCATTTTCTTATGATGAACTAAAAGGTTATAGGGAAGATGTCATGGAGCACACTATCCCTTTGAAAGATGAAAATGCTAAACCTTTTCGTCAAAATCTTAGGCAGATAAATCCTAAGTTATCCCCTTTGGTTCATAAAGATCTTTCAAAGATGCTTGCAGCAGGAATTATTGCTCAAACGAAGCATTCAACATGGTGTTAAAACCTAGTGATTGTTAGGAAAAAGAACGGTACAATAAGACTTTCTGTCGATTTTCAAAACCTTAATCTAGCATGTAAGAAAGATAATTACCCTTTGCCAAACATGGAGACTATGTTATAAGGAGTAACTATTTCTAGAATGATGTCATTGCTAGATGGTTTTTTTGGATATAATCAAGTGTGGGTTAAAGAGGATAATCGTCACAAAACTACATTCACCACACCATGGGGTACTTTCGAATATATTAGAATGTCGTTTGGATTAACCACTGCTGGGGCTACATTTCAAAGGGCTATGGATTATGCCTTCAAAGGTTTAATTGGAAAGTTTATTGAAATTTATCAGGATGATCTTACTGTTTTTTCTAAGGATGGTATTAGTCATATAAGTCATCTTAGGCAAGTTTTTGATAAATGTAGAGAGTACGGAATTTATTTAAATCTGGCTAAGTCTGTTTTTGGAGTAACTGAAGGGAAATTACTTGGTCACATCATCTCTAAATATGGAATCAAGATTGATCCTGAAAGAGTTGAGGCAATCCAAAAGATTCATCTTCCCCATAATCTTAAATCCCTTCAATCTTTTCTTGGAAAAACAAATTTTCTTAGAAGATTTATTCTAAATTAAGCAGAAGTAGCTAAGCCTATTCAAAGTCTTCTGAGAAAAGATGTAAAATTTGTATGGAAAGAAGATGGCAAAAAGACTTTTCAAGAAATCAAAGGTGCTATTGCAAAAGCTTCTGTCTTAGTTAGTCTTGATTACTCAAAGGATTTCATGATTTTTAGTTTCGCTTCTGAAGATACCATTTCTAGTGTGACAGTGTCTTATTGCAAAAAAAAAGGATGGTCACGATCAGCCTATTGCTTTCATGAGTAGAGCTCTTCAAAATTCTGAATTAAAATACAATACCATGGAAAAGCAAGCCTATGCCTTAGTCAAATTTCTTAAGCATTTCAAGACTTGTGGGTTATTCCAAAATCATTGCTTTTGTCCCACATTCTACAGTTAAAGATATATTAACTCAAACTGATTGCTTAGGGACTCGTGCTAGGTGGGTTACTAAAATAGAAGAATATGATTTAGAGATTAAGCCCACAAAGTTAGTCAAAGGTCAAGGCTTGGCTCAAATGATGACCAAAGGTAATGAGAAAGCTCTTGGTTTGATTTGTCTTAACGATTCATCTTCACCTACAACATATATTGGAATAGACGGGAGCGAACACTGGAGGTGCTGCGCACGCGTTTTAGCGAGCTCCCTGATACGCAATCCTTCCTCAGCAGCCTCCTGCTGCTGGGCTCTCACTAATCATGGATCCCTCAGAGGAGGGTGATCCTCTACCAAACGGGCATAAAGGAAATGAAGAAAACGAAGAAGCTTTCACCTCCCTTATTGCAGCGACTAAAGCTCCAAGGAACAAGCCAACAATAAATAAGTTTGTTAAGAAACTGAGGATATTCCAAAGATTTCTCTCCTTCTTGCTCTCCCTCGCAGAGCAACCTTATCTCTGGCGGAACGCGGACTTGTGGGACAGTTTACGGGTTTATGGTCGTCTCCCAAATCTGTACAAAAATGGGTTGAAAGAAACTGGAGCTCAACCATTCATGGGAAAATTGTTATAAGGTTTTGTGGAAGGGGATACTTTACCTTCCTTTTCGAAACTAAGGAAGACAGAGATCTGATCTTCAGAAATGGTCCATACTTCATGGACTCCAGAGGACTATATCTAAACCGTTGAACCCCAGACTTTGATCTGAAAATGGACGTGCCAAGTGCAGTTCCAGTATGGGTCAGACACCCCATCTCCCGTTACACTGCTGCGGAGACGAATCTGTTAAAGCCATAGGAAATGCAATGGGCAAGTATATAGACAAATGCGAACCAAAGGACAACATGCATGCATGTGCCAGAATATGCGTGGAAGTGGATTTTGGAAAGGGACTATCAGAAGCAATAAAGATAAAGGTCGACCAATGGATGCACATAGAGTAGCTGGACTACGAGCAGATCCCATTCACATGCAAGGTATGTCATGAGTATGGTCATTTTGCAAATAGTTGTCCTAAAAAAAAGAAAGTGAAAATGTTGAGGAACAAGAAAATACTTGGGAGCAAGTAAAACAAAAAAAATCCACCAACAAGCAACCCATATCAATTGTATCATAGCCACAAGAACCAAATGAAACCACCACTCAATCACCTTCCATTGCTATCCCTTCACCCCTCACAATCCTGAATCCCTTTGGGCCTTTGGGAGAACATCCTTCATCTCCCAGATCCTCATCACATCCCCTTAACCGCATCGCTCTTTCCCCCACTCCTTCAATCCCACGCTCCCCTCTTCCCTCAGTGGACCGTATTTTAACTAAAAATCAAGCTAAAGAAAACCCCCAAACCAATGAACATCAAAAAAAAGTGGGCAGAAAATCTAATAAGGAAATAAGGGATAAGGCGACGGCCAAAGAGATGGCCTTAGGAACTCAGCAACCAATGGAATCCTTTCTTGGGAAAAATTCAGGAAATAACGAGAAAAATGAGCAAAGAGGGAAGGGCATCGCTCACCACCAAACCAGTGAATAATGATAGTGGTCTCTTGGAACTGTCATGGCCTTGGCACTCCCTTTAAAGCAAATGCAGCTAGAGACATACTAATCAAAGAAGTGTCGGACTTTCTCATGATCCAGGAGACCAAAACAAGCAATCAAGAAAATAGAAAACTGATACAAAAGTTAAGAAACTATGAAGGAATAGTGCTAGAGGCAACAGGAGCATCAGGAGGAATATGTACATTATGGGAAAAAAGAAAATGGGAACTGACAAGTCAAAAAATCAGCAAACATTGGATCAAAACAGATTTAAAAGATCTCAATACAAAGGAAATATACAGCATCATAAATGTATATGCCCCAAATCACTACAAAGAAAAAGAACACTACTGGAATTCGATAAAAGAAGAATTAACAGAAAGACAAAACTGGAAAACAATTCTTGGAGGGGATCTAAATTTGATAAGAAACACAGAGGAAAAATTCGGAGGGATTTTCCATGCAGATCCGTCAAGAGAAGCTCTAGAAGAAATAATGGAGCAACACAAGTTAATCGACATCCCTCCAAGTAATGGGAAATATACATGGAGCAACAAAATAATAGGCAAGAGTAATATCAAGGAAAGGCTGGACAGAATCTTAGTCCAAGAAAATATAGTTGTTGATTTTACCTCGGTGAAATCCAAGATCATTCACACAACTGCCTCAGACCACAAGCCTGTAGTAATCAGTATGGGCAATTTGGAGAACCAAGGCCCGCTCCCATTCAGATATAATTCGAGCTGGGACAACAATGAAGAATTTAGAAATCAAATCAAAGAGGGATGGTCAAAAAGCATCACAGGATCCCCTCACTATGCGTGGGAAACAAAGTTAAAAAATTTAAAGATGAATCTAAAAATATGGGCAAAGAGAGAACGACATTCGAAACAAAGCAAGGAAAATAAAATTGCAAAAAAGAATGGACAACATACAAAAAGAAAAGGAAAACAAACAGGACTACCTGCAAGAAAAAGAATTATTTTGGGAAATATACAGGCAGAATAGAAAGGAAGAAGAAGAGGTTAGAATGAAGACCAGATGTTTATCGCTGAATTCAGGGGACAAAAACACTGCCTTTTTCATAATTCAATGAAAATCAGACGTGCCAGAAATCAGATAGATCAAATCAAAGTGGATGGGCAAGAGATTAAGGGAGTAGAGGAATTAAAAATGGCAACTCATAATCACTTCAAAGAATTATTAATAGCAAATGAACAGCGAGTAGACAATGAAGATTTTTTACAGCACATACAAAAAAAAATAGTGATGAGCAAAATTTAGAAATAAATAAAGATATTTCTGAAAAAAAAGTGATGGAAGCAATTTGGAGTCTTCACCCTGATAAGGCTCCAAGGCCCGATGGGTTTACAATTGCGTTCTATAGACAGCACTGGAATATCATTAAAAAAGATTTCATGAGAATGGCAAGAAATGTTTTCAAAAAAAAATGGGAGGAAATACAAAATCTTCATATTTGGCACTTATTCCTAAAGAGGCCAACCCAACTACCTTCAACAGATTTAGACCAACATCTCTTTATAATTCCTCTTGCAAAATCCTTACAAAAATCCTTGCAAATAGAATTAAGAGAGTTCTTCTTGAAATCATTTTGGAAAACCAGGGAGGTTTTGTCCCCAAGCGGAAAATAATAGGCAACGTGATCATCGACCAGAAAGCCATCCACAGCAGCATCCAAATGAAAGAGAAAGGAATTAATGTAAAGTTGGATATGGCAAATGCCTTTGACAGAGCCAGCCACAAATATTTAGCAACAGTTCTTAAAAAGTTTGGTTTCTCGCCAGATATAATAGAGAGACCATACAGGGATGCATCTCAACCCCATGAATAGCTCCCCTAATAAATGGTAGGCCCAACAAATTCTTTCAAAGCTCAAGAGGGTTGAGACAAGGATGCCCTTTATCCCCCTTTCTATATATTATCATGGCTGAAACTTTAAGTGCAGCGTTGGAAAATCAAAGAAGGGAAAAAAAATTACAGGTATACAAATAGCAAAAGGTGTCAAAAATGTAAACCATTCCCTTTTTGCTAATGATACTCTTCTTCTGGGAGGGGCGTCAAGTATAATAGCAAGAAGATTCAAAAAAGTTCTGGATGATTTTCTTCAGGCCTCCGGAGGGATGCTAAATAATACAAAATGTAGAATATACAGTTGGAATACTCCTCCAAGAATTATGCAGAACATCTCTCAAATTTTAGAAATCCCAATACAAGCAAGATGGACGCATTTTACATATCTTGGACTTCCAATAGCCAAGGAGAATGTCAAAGCGGAAGTCTGGAGCAAACAAGTGGAAAAAATGAAGGACAAAATTCAAAAGTGGGGAATGATGTGGCTTAATCTGGCAGGCAGAGTGATTATGATCAAGGCACTCCTATCAGCTCTCCCTCTATATCAATATGCAATTATCCTGGCTCCGGCAAGCGCACATAAACAAATGGAACTAATCATAAGAAGATTTTTATGGCAAGGAGGAAAGCAAGAGAATAAAAAATTCAGCCAAGTAAAATGGGACCAAGTCACTCTTTCTTATGAACAGGGAGGCCTATCAATCCGCTTACCAGGCTTAATGAATACTGCCTTAGTGATGAAAATAATATGGAGAATGATAAGTGGAAGGGAAAGCTGGTGGGAAAAAGTCCTTGCCATGAAATATCTGAATCATCCCAGAACAAAGCTAATAACATAATCCATTCCTGTCAGGCCCTACACACAAGTTTAGAAACTTGTAAAGAAGATAATCCCTCTTATTAGACACCATATTTCTAAAAAACCCAGGAATGGGAAATCAGTAGCAATTTGGGATGATCGAATAATGGGAAGAGAGCCCCTAAAACTTCAACAGGACCTTCTAGGCTTACAGATTTGGATGGCTGAAAGAAGTTTAAATACTTTATATTCAATCTCAGCTTGGGACCAGAACAATTGGCTCAAATGGCAAATCCCATTAATCCCAAAAAATTTAAAAGGTCAATGGGAGAAATTAAAACTCCACCTCACAGGGGCAGCGCCCATAAGCAGCGAGGAAGAGGATGATTACGTGTGGGATCCAAATGGAGGAGACTACACCATAAAAACAAGGTATAAAGTCCTCCAAGATCAGCAAAATCAGCAGGAATGGAGCCTATGGAAGGTAATCTGGAAAATTGAATGCCTTCCTAAAATCAAAGCATTCACTTGGACACTCCTCAAAGGGAATATCCTAACCTCCAATAACTTTTAAAAAAAAAGGAATTCAAGGCCCATTTAGATATGTCATGTGTATGACAGAGGAAGAGTCAATTCAGCACCTTTTCTTGGATTGCAGGGTTGCTAGAGAATGCTGGAACCAGATCACAAATCCGCTGAAAATCAATATAAACTTCACAAACCAGCTCCCAGATCTTTACAAAATATGGGAGAAGAGCTATCCTTACTCAAAGAAAAATAAGGCCACAATAATTAGGATTTGGAAATGCCTCCCCTCAATTTGGTGTTGGCAGATCTAGTTAGCCAAAAACAAAAGTATATTTAAAGATCAAAACCTAAGAATAGTCAAAATCCTCTCAAAAACTTGGAGTTTAGTTTCTGAAAGTATAAATTCTAAAGGAATGACAGCAGTGGACCACAACAATCTTCAGCAAGAAGAGAGAGATTGGTATGGTAAAATAATCTTAGAAAACAAGGGGACAACAGGACCAAAGAAAGCACCCACAGCAAAGAACTAGAAATTAAGGATGAACGAAAAAGAATTTGAAGAGTGGAGGAAAAGACAAAAAAGCTTCAGTCTTTTTTTCGATGGGGCTTCAAAAAACAACCCAGGAAAATCAGGTGCAGGTGGAGTAATCATTGATCCGGATGGGAAAACGATTGTTTCATATGAATGGGGCCTAGGAGAATCCACAAACAACAAAGCGGAAGCCTATAGTCTATTCCTAGGCACAAGGATTTTAAAAAAACATGCAATCAAAGATCCTATAATAATAGGCGATTCTACAATCATTATTGAAGCAATGGTAAAGGACAAAAATCCTAGCAATACTGCCATCAATAGAATATATCAGAGGATCAGATCGAAAATAAAAGGATTGGGAAATATCACTTTCAAACATGTTTTGAGAGATCAAAATCAAGAGGCTGACATCCTTGCCAACAAGGCCACCGAAAGAGCAGTTGGAAGTGTTAAGGAAAACAATGAAACTTTTTGCCTCTCCATCCTGTGATCCCCAACTCTCAACGCTCTCCTTGATGAAAGAGAAATGAAAAAATGGAAAAAGGCATGATAAAATTGGGGAAAAACATGAACAAAATATCCCAATCAAGAAGAGTACAACTCCAAATCAAAAAGAAGATATGTTCTCAAATGCACTCAAACGCTATCTTTAGGAATCTGAGCACAGAATCCAATCAAAATTCAAAAATCTCCAAAACACGCAAGTCAAGGTTCACATGCATCCTCATCTTCTGAGCAGAGCCGACATATGTCTTTTCAATGTTAAGCTACAGGAAAGCAATGGTTTTAAAAATGGTATCCGAATGATCATTCGCAGCAAAGTACAAGCACCTCAGCAAGCATCAACATGCCCAACATTCTCAATACCAGCTTAAATATCGGTGCTTTGTTCGACAAGAAGGCAGAAGTATCTAGTTCAATGCCTCTTTCAAACATCGAAGCTTTATATCAGTCAGGTTCTTCCATTTTTGCTTATCTCCAGTTGCTCTGTTTCAATGACAGTTTTCTAGCTAATCCCAAAATCCGTCATTCGAAGCTCTCTCCATTCTCTCACTACCAACGCTCCGTTACATCTAGTTCCCTATGTATACTCCCGCATCCCAATATTCTCAAGCTCTACTCTCCTCCACATTTCCTTCTTCAACGCTTCCAACATCCCGTCCGCTGTGTCATAGCAGAGACTTATCTTTCAGTTGCCCTCCACTCGTTCCATCAGCGCCATCTTAGTTCCAGCACTATCGGACACTTAGCCCATGACAAAGACTTGGTTCGCATCCCGGGCATAAAACAAGTTCAGTGCACTTCTGGGTCTTCAAGAAAGTTGTTGGACACTCCTCAAGCAATAGGCAACACCAGTTTGAACTACCAGAACAAGATCAGAGGAGCAAAGCGAAAGAACTTCAACAAGAGACCCCTCAAAAGGAGCAAAAAAGATACCCCCTACACAGTCACTCAAAGAATCACAATGGCTTGCAATCCAATAGAACGAAAGTTGCCCAACCTGCAAGGCCAATAGGTTTATGATGGGGAGGTTCAATCAAGCTCTTAAGGACCTCAGGGCAGAAATGAAAACTGAGAATGTGTACAAACAAAGAGATATAGGCAAGCAGAAAGTTGAAATAGCAGAGCTTAAAGGCAAATGCAAGCACCTTGAGAAAGTGGTCGAATATATCAAATCACTCAACCAGAGCCAGCAAGGGGAAACTTCCACTAAACACTGCAAGAAGCGTCATCCTCAACAAGAGGAATCAATCAACCAGTTCTGGTGAACTTGTTTAATTTTAATGCATTGCAAATATATCTTACTATTAGGACAGTTTGTAAGACAATATGCCAAGTTAGTCATTGAAATCCACAGAAATTTGGTGTCAAGTGTAGATATAGGGACTGTGATTCCAATTTTTTCTCTACACTTGAATCATTTTCCTTCCAAATGTATTAGGGGCCCACTCCTCCTTTTTTTTGCAATATAAACAATATCCGACACTATTAAAAAAAAAATGATTCATCTTCACCTGAGCTGAAAATATTAGGAGAGCATGAGCGGTACAAGGATATTATTTTATTACTTGTTAAATCTTACATGTCCTAACCATTTAGTCGCTCATAAGAGAAGGGCTCTTAGATCAAAATCCACTAATTATTGCCTCATGAAGGATGGCCTTGGATGGAGAAACTTGAGGGCATAGTACTTAGGTGCGTTGACGAAATTGAGTCCAAGAAGTTAGTTTCTGAGTTTCATTCGGGGTTTTGTGGTGGTCATTATGCTGCTAGCACTACTGCCCACAAAATTCTGATAGTTGGTTATTATTGGCCTTCGATTTTTTCTGATGTGCATAAGTGTGTTAGAAGTTGTCAAGCCTTCCAACTGTTCACTGGGAAACAGAATCTTGGTGCCCTGCCCTTACAACCTGTGGTTGTGGAGGCACCTTTTCAACATTGGGGTCTGGACTTCATTGGGAAGTTTCATGAATATTCTAGCAATGGCTACTCATGGATTTTGACTGCTACCGATTATTTCACTAAATGGGTTGAAGCCATCCCTGCTAAGAATGCCACTGAAAAGGTCATTATGGATTTCATTGAAAATAATACCATTACTAGATTTGGTGTCCTTGCTAAGATCACTACTGATAATGCCAAGGCTTTTAGTTCTTCAAAAATTCATCTTTTTGTTTCAAGTATGGCATTGTATTATCTCATTCATCAAATTACTATCCTCAGGGTAATGGACTTGCTGAATCAAGTAATAGAAATCTCATAACCATTATCAAGAAGATAGTAGGAAATAATAAGAAATCTTGGGATAGCAAAATCAAGTATGCTTTATGGGCAGATAGGATTACTAAAAAGAAAGCTACTGGTAAAAGTCCCTTTGAATTAGTTTATGGCTTGGATGTAACTTTACCTGTGCACTTGAAATTGCCAGCTTATCAACTCCTTCAGCATTTTTCCACTAATAAAGATGTTGTTCAAAATAGAATTGATCAGATTGTGGACTTGGATGAAACTCGTAGAACAACTTTTGATAATATATGTAAAAGTCAATCTAACATTAAGAAAAGCTTGGATAAATCACCTCGATCTAGATCTTTGCAAGTTGGAGATATGGTACTCCTTTGGGATCGCAAGAATGAAAAACCAGGAAAACATAAGAAATTTGACAATTTGTGGCTGGGACTATACATTATCCGAGACATTGCTAGGCCAAATTCATTCCACTTCAGCAAATTGGATGGCGAACCACTTGACTTACCTACGAATGGCCAAATGCTCAAGCTATTCTCCAATGATGACATATGATGCCATTGGGCATCCTCTGTAATGTATTTCTAACCCCACACCTTGTCATTTCAGTATTTCATTTCTGTTTTAGGATTATATTTACTTTTGATGTTACTAGATAGTTAATAAATGAAGAGCTTATATTTTTCCTATGCTTAATGTTATATGATGATTTTGAATGGACACTACTTATGTTATATTGTGTGTTGCATGGAAGCAGATTCTAGATTCTCACATTCCTATAGTGCAGCAATGTGTCCCCAAGTAGAGCCAGATGTTGACCACTACGTGTCACCAACCCATAGCAGTACACCCCCTTTTTTCGCAAAAGGGATAGCACCTGATCGATGTGTCCGTGTCGTCCAACTATCATCATCAGCATGATTTTCATGTTATAATGTAAACCCATTCTACATGTATATGATGTAAATAATCTTAGCAGATCTGTGTCATGTATGTAATTCCCTAGGTAAACCTACTTTTCTAGTGACGATCTACATTTCCGGAGGTTTTTTGCCTCACCGATCCATTCTCAGATGGTCGACAAAGTTTTCCTTCAGCCTAACCCCAAAGCCGGAATGGATTTTGTCACTGGGATCTTAGGGGAGTCCTAGTGTTCTAGATCGAGTCTATGTAAAAGTGATTTGGGAATAATCCTAACTATTTGGTTAGGTTATTTTACTACAAATTGCTTGATCTGCTAGATTATATTTTGTGTCACAAAACTGGGTAGTCTGTGAGGATCTTTCGCAAATGGGTTTTCCCCCTTGAGATGTAAAAAATGTAAAAATCATGATGTAAAGTGTCTTGAGGGTTAGAAAAATAATTTATCCCTTCATAGGTTAATTAATTAAATTTTCTGGCCAAAACTAATTAAAATCTTAAGCCAAAAATTTGATTAATTCTAGGTCCTAGGTAAATTTAAATTCTCCAAAGGCAAAATTCGTTGGTCCTTAAAAAATTAAAGTTTAAGAGATCCAGAAACTAAGGTAAATTAATTATTTTGCTAAATTTTAAGCCTTTGGTCCCTCGGGTTAAGTCAAAGTCAAAATTTTGAGGAGATTAATTCAAAATTTTAATTTTTGCATTAATTAAAATGCATTTAATTGAAAATTTCGAATTTCCTCAATAATTTAAAATTTCGACGGATGAAATTAAAAGAAATTTTAATCCTCATCAATGGTCGAGATTGCTTTGACAAGGATCACTCGAACTAGCCATTGGAGGATTTATCTTTAAATAAGAGGTCATTTGTCAGTCAAGATCATTCGATCTTTCAGTCGTGTGCTAAGTGAAAGCTCTCTTGTAATCTTTTTATGAGCAATAAAAAAAGACTTTGGGGTTGATTTTTGTTGGTGTTACTCTTCGTGGAAATGCTGTAAGATGTGTTATTTTCATGCATAGATTTCCTTTTAGCCGTTGATGATAGCTTTCTGAAGAGTGATTTGAGCACAGGTATCTTGCTCAATCACTGGGGTTTAAATGGCAATTTAGCTTTTGAATATAATAGCAAGTATCTCCATTAAATCTGAATTTTCTTATTGTTTTCTCGCTCTACATTGATGGTTGAATTGAGTTGTGCAGGAATTCTTGA
The DNA here is from genome assembly GCA_031772625.1 of Pinus tabuliformis. NCBI lineage: Eukaryota > Viridiplantae > Streptophyta > Pinopsida > Pinales > Pinaceae > Pinus > Pinus tabuliformis. The sequence continues at coordinate 2,015,625,874 of CM062818.1, read as the reverse complement.
TTTTTAAATCATCGGGCGTTCGGGGAAGTTTTCAGTTGGACCAGCCAACTCCCGATTCGTATATTCTGAAGAGCCCAGCTTGAATGGAATACGGACTTATCATAAGAAATTTTATTGTTGATGCATGAAGGGTTTTGGGCGAAGCAGCTCTGTTTAAAATCAAAATTTCAAATTTTTCTGTGTTAAATTGATAAATCTAGCTTTAAAGAGCCTTAGATTATCAGATCTAGGAGTGGAGTTGGACTCACACTCGTCAGATCTGATAGATCTGCTATTCCTGTGCATAGATCTGTATTTTTTATTTTATTTTTCTGACTTGGGTTTTTGGGGTTTTCATTTTTTTTTTTTATATTCGGGTTCTGGGTGTTTGTGTTTTCAGGAACAGGTTGCAGATCTGAAGGTGAAACTTGATTTTGAAGCCAGATCTAGGCCCTGGAGGGTAAGATCTGACCTCAAAACCAGCTTTTGCGGGGGCATTACTTTTGTAGTCCAAGGGTTTGCAAATATTTTAAATCTGGAGAAAATTTTTGAGGGTTTTCATTCAAATAAATCTGAAGCATTGGATTCAACATTTTAATTAAAATTTTCAGAAATTTTTTAAGGGGCTTCTAGGCAATCTGTCTTTTGCCTGGGTTTTCTATTTCTCTGTGGCCGAAGGTCGTTTTTTCTAGCAAAAAATTTCAATTTGCCTGCATCTTGGGGTTTCCTGGAAATTTCAGATCCTTCCTCCTACGTGCATTTCTCCAAACCCTCGCTGCCAGAACATCGAAATCCGTCCAGCTCCTTCGCTTCACGCGCCTCCTCCAACTACACTTCCACGCCATCTGCAAGCACACAAGCAAATATCTAAACTTTTTGCTTGTGTATTTGCCAGCTCTATTGCACCGCTATCTCTGCATTTTTCTTCCCTTATGCTTGCTCGAAAATCCTCTGCCCATTGCTGCCTTCAACCTACAAATAAAAAGTTGAAACCTCGGCTTCTCTTCCATCAAGCTGTTGTCCTCTCCATTTAGCTTCTTTCATTAACGTTGCTCCATCCATTCCCCTTGCTCCTCTATCTCCATTCCACATACCTGCAAAACGAATCCAGTATCCTCAACCTGCTTAAGCACTCATTTCTCTCCCTCGAATCTGCTCCTCCATCGATTCCCCACCGTCCTGTTCCTCATCCTTATGCTGCCTCTTTTCCGCAGATATTCCTCCAACCCGTTTTCCTCCCTCACGTTGCTATCCCTACGTCCTCCAATCCGCAAACGCAGCCTTCCTTGCCCTCATCCTACCCGCATCCAAGCTCCTAGCTCCCTAGCCAAGCCATTGGGCTCACCTGCACACATACATAGTAAAACAATAAAAATTTCGAATTTTTATTATGCTTGGGTGAAGTTTAGAGTTAGGCATTTTAGTTTTTTTTTGTGTTACGTATAGTTTAGGATAGGGTTTGTATAAAAAAAAAATTGATCTTTTGTTTCGATTTTATCATTTTCATTTTTTAGTTAAAAAAGAAATCTAAAAACATAAAAAAAAGAGGTTCGATTTATTTATTTTAGTTTATGAATTTGGTTTTGTTGGTAAATCATTTTAATTTTATTTAAATCCTAAAAAAATCAAAAATTAAAAAAACATTAAAAATTTAAAAAAAATCCTAAAAATATAAAAGGCTTCACTTTTTCATGTGACTTCGAGACAGTTAATTTTTTTTAAATCAAGGGTAAAATTTTCTCATCTAAAGGTTTTAAATTTTTTATGTGGCCTCTGGCCCATAAAAAAATTAAAAATTATTAAATCCCTTTTTCTTATTTATTTTGGTCACATTTAGTCTTGCTTAGCATATCGAGAAATTCACCTAAAGAATAATTAAGTTGTCAATTTAAAATTTCTTCTTGGTGTCTTTTTGTGCTAAGGCTAAGATCTAAAAAAAAAACTTGTGTGGTATCAAAATTTTTCCTTAGTTAAATGTGCTTAAATTTTTATATCTAAATATTAACTATAGGAAAGTGGTAAATTTTCCTAGATTTGGGTGAATAAGCATACATTTTTTAATTCTAGGATCGAAATTGGTTAGCATTTTAAATTTCTTGGTCATTTAAAGTATTTGAATCTCTTAAAATTTAATTGCTAAGACATTGTGCATCTGTTGAATATCTTGCATCTATCTATCGTCATTGCTTGGATTATTTAATGCTTGTTACATGCTAGACATTTTGCAAATGCTTTCAAGTGATTATTAAATAATATTGTTGTGGAATTATAATAGATCGCATATATTTGTTTCCTAAGCTAAGCATACTTTTGAACATTTGTTGACATTGATATTGAATTGCAAAGTAGTTTTTGGTTCTCTTTGAGCTAAATTATATCAAGAAGATTTGAAATAAGCTAGTGTTTTAATTATAATATCTTCAAGAGTTTATCTTCTAAGTCTTTATCTAATAAAGCGAGCATTTCATTTGGGTAATTGAGGGCTTTTGCGACATAAGTGTTTTCCCATCCTCAAGTCTAGCTTCATCTCATCTTCCGGTGCATTTGCATATAAGTTAACTTTGCATAGACAAAATTTACTTCCAAGCATAACCTTGGTCGATAAACAGATAGATCTCCATCCATCTTTTCTTGAGAAGCCTGTTTTAATAGTACTTAAAATGGTGACCTTGCAGTCGTCAGAGCCACAACTCTCTGCAGCGCCAGAGGCACCGGGTATGTTAGAAGTTCAGGAAAGGTATCGTTAATCACACCTTAGTGTGCTTCCCCTGACCTTCTCTTTGCCAATTACTACGAAATCAGGCTCAACACAGAAAGGATTGAAGGATTCACAATCTAAGTAGGCATTTAACTAAAATCAACCAAGATTCCTGCATCTCACATTAAGTTTTAGGATCTGCATTTCATATAAGATAGTCATTCACCTAAGCAGCAGTTGCTAATCGATTACTTGGTCTTCATTTCCCTAACAAGATCGTTGACTCCATAAGGCACTGGTATTAATCGTTTAAAATCCAATTTAATCCTAAGTCTTGCTAAATCTTAATCAAGTACTTGATCACCTTGTTCTGTCTCCCGAACTGGTTGGTTCCCAACTAGTTTTTCTTCATTCCATTTTTCCATGGGGTCTACCCCCCTTAGCCTGTTGTAGGGAGATAGCTTAAACGGAGAGATTGGGGATCAGGGTGACAGCCCCCGATCTGAGCGTTGTCACGGTGCCTAGACATTCTATGCAACAACACCAGGAAAGCATATTACAAAGAAGCTCTTAAAAAGCTTCACTATTATGCAATGGACTCCATAGAATGAATGCATCCCTACTTACCGTGCAATCTTCTACCCTCGACTCTAGTTTTGACTCTCCTCTCTGGCTTTGTATTATCAATAAAGGATTCTTACTTTAGTTTACAAAGGGGTTCTTTCTCTTGGAGCTACAAAGTTGTGCGCAAACAAAAAACTGCTACAACACTATCTCTTCCTCTGCTTTGTTCCAACACACAACTTCTTAGCTCCTCTAGCACCATAGTACAGGCAGCTTTGGTACTCTCATTCTTGCTCTGAAAATCTGCGACCCACGTTGTTGAGTGCTTGATTTTCCAGGCTACTTCAGCCGACCCAACCAGTACTAGACCAGCTCCATGATGTGTTAGTTTACTTTTTGTTGTTAGACTCTGGACTCTGAACCAGGGCTATGGGGGAGCGCCCCCCCATCCCTCGAGTCCACTCCCGAAGTATGCTCCAAGCGGAGTTGAATTGGGAGTGACCCAGGAGCGCACTCCCAAAATTAATCTTTATCAGTCATAAGTATTAGAGCTGTGTGCTTTGGAAATATAGCAAGGGAGACATGAAAGCTTAGGAGTAAATGTGACGCTGGTGAATCTATTGTAGGCTATTGCCGAAGAGTCAAACATTTGCGGCCAGTTGTGCACTTGTTGATCTTGACTCAAGTTGCAGGTCCGTTACTTCTTTCTTACTCTTCTAAGTCTTCTTACCTACTTACTCAATATTGTGCAAAGAGTCCCAGTACAAGAAAATGGTTGGTTAAGATTTTTCTGAAGCCTGAAGACTCTAGGTCTAAAAAACCAAGTTCTTGGATACCTGGAATCCTTAATAAGATCAGTCATGACAAATTATATGCTTCTCGTGTCACTACCAAGGCTGTGGGGGAGTGCCCCCCCCCCAAATCCACTCTCAAAGCACGCTCCAAGCAGGAGCGAATCAGGAGCAACCCAGGAGCGCACTCCTGAGATTAATCTTTATCGGTCTTAAGTATTGAAGCGGTGAGCTTTGGAAATATAGCAAGGGAGACGTGAAAGCTTGGGAGTAAATGTGAAGCTAGTGAATCTGTTGTCGGCTGTTGCCGAGGAGTCAAACATTTGCGGCCAGGTGTACCATTGTTGATCTTGACTCAAGTTGCAGGTGCATTACTTCTTTCTTTCTCTTATAAGTCTTCTTACCTACTTGCTCAATATTGTGCAAAGAGTCCCAGTGCAAGAAAATGGCTGGTTATGATTTTGCTGAAAGCTCTAGCTCTAAAAAACCAAGTTCTTGGATCCCTAGAATCCTTAATAAGATCAGTAATGACAAATTATATGATTCTCATGTCACTACTCAAGAATTCCATCCCAATCCTAATTGGGAATTACCTCATATTGCAGTAGAAAATATCTATGGTTTGCCTTTCAGTTCCGTGTTGCATACGTAGTCTGTTTTATCTCTGTCAATGTCCCTATATCTCTAACCCAACCCGTCTATCAAATTTTGTTGATAAAGCAAGAAGATATCAATTGGGGGTTGCAACATGGGTACAAATATATTCATCTTAGACTGATATAGTTTGGAGTAAATCTACTGGTGCGTCCCGGTCTGAATGTCTCATGCTTAGCATGTGTCATTGATTCTCGACACAATAAGTTCTCAGATGTTATGGTTGGTGGTTTTGAGGCTCCACTTCATAATGGTCCTGTATGGTCATCCATTGTACCTTGCTATCAAGTCTCACTCACAGACCCTCGTATTAATGATCTTCTTCAAGCATATATTCAGTTTTCTAGTTTTGATATGTCAAACTTGTCAAATATTGTCCAGTTACATACTACCCTTATTCTCCGGTTTGTTTCCACCACAATGCCTCCTCTCAATTCAAAACTTCTTACTCGTGCACATTCAGAAAGTGTGCTAGTCAGCCCTGGAAATGTTACTCCTATCTCTTTAGGCTTTACAGAACTAACCTTGCCTGAGGAATGGTCTCATACTTATCAACCTCTAAGCCAAAGGAAGATATTACAAATTGAACCAGAGAAGCTAGATGTTACAGATTCAAGTATAAGATTGAGGCCAACAAGCCCCATGATCAGTAGATCTCAGTCTGCTAAACTTCCTGAACCCTCAAGGCAAATAGTTTCAAATTCATTAAGGAGTCACATACAGTCTCATAGGCTAGCCCCTTCGGATACATGTACATATTGCCTAGAATCATCCAAAAGCAAGCATTTTCCCAAAAAGCCTACCTATGAAGTTGCAGAAAGCTCTTCATCTTCTAATCAACATAATGCCCAACACCCAAACTGCAAAGAATGTCTCCAGATAACCATTCCTATCAGAGATATGAAGATGATTAGTTTACCAAGAATAAATGAAGATGAGAAGAGAATATATTTTCCAGAAAGAAAGCTTGGTCCAGAAAAATATGCTCGTAAATTTAAAAATGGTACTTCGATTTCTAATCTTGAATTTCTGCATTATAGAAGACCATCAAATAGTGAGCCATCTGATTCTATCAAGCTTCAAAATTCCAATAATTATCAGTCTATTGGCTTAGTACAAAATATTGATGATATAGCTCAAAATGTTATCAAAACAAAAGAGCATTTAGCAGATCTTCATCTTTTAATTCTTGCTTTGAATAGTCAGCAAGAAAAGGTATCAAAAGATATTAATGAAAAATTAGAAATTATTATGGAAGCTCTAGCTGGATCTCAAGAAATCCCTTCCTACATCGTCTGAGCCTAGTTTTCCTATAGATTATTCTGAATTTGAAAGGCAAACTTTCAAACTCCATTATCCTGAGACTGCCTCTAAAGACTTAGCCCTCAAACAGCTAAGTCCTCAGAATAGCAGAATAAATGATGCACTCATATTAGCACAAGAGAAGCTCACCCTCCTTAAAAGAAATACGAATGAGATTAAAATGTTTGGAGTGAAGCATGAGGAAGGTGAATCTTCAAGGAAAAGAGAGCATAACGCCTTTGAAAGATTTGATATTAAAATTCCAAGAACCCTTTGAGTCTGCTAGGCAAAAATGGTGTAAAAGAAAATATGGATATGATTCAAAGAAAGTTCCTTTTGATCCTTTGAATACAGAATTAACCTGCTTGGAGCAAAGAAAGCCAAGATGTTGCTCCTCAAGATCGGTTCAAAACTGCTTTTGTAGTCCCCTTTGGACAATACTAGTGGTGTGTCATGCCTTTTGGCTTGAAGAATGCACCTTATGAATTCCAAAAGAGGGTGGAAGATATCTTTCGAGATCTTGAATTTGTGATTGTTTATATTGACAGCTTACTTGTCTGTTCAAAAGATGTTAGAGAACACAAACATCATTTGAACATTGTCCATAAAAGGGTCTATGATCATGGTTTAGTATTGTCCAACTCTCCCTCTAAATTTGTGATTGGGCAAACCAAGATTGAATATCTTGGCCTGATTCTTACCCAAGGCAGAGTTGAGTTACAAGAACATGTTTTAAAAGCTCTTCAAGAATTTCCAGATGAAATAATGGATAGAAAGCAACTAGAAAGATTTTTGGGTTGCTTAAATTATATCAGGCAATTCTAAGAAAACCAAGTTGCAGACATTAAGTGTCTTCAACAACGATTAAAGCCAGGAATGCAGTGGACTGAGCAGATAGCAAACACTATCCAGACCATAAAACAAAAGGTTCAAACCCTCCCAAGCTTGCACTTACCTGATATTGATTTGCCATTTATATTAGAATCTGATGCATCTGATGAAACCTGGGTTGGAGTTCTTTTACAAAAACATTCAAAAAGAGAAGAAATTTGTATGTATGCATCAGGAACATTCAAAAATGTAGAAGTAAACTATCCCTCCTCCCACAAGGAAATCCTTGCTGTAAAGAATGGGATAAAGAGATTCAGATTGTTTCTTAAACCAATTCATTTTACAGTAAGAACAGACTTGAAGCACATGAAGGGCATGTTAACCAAGAAAAGATTGCTTGAACAAGGAAATCACAGAGTTCTCAGATGGAGCCCTTTGCTACATGGATATGACTTTACTATTGGATATAAAGTCGAGCGAGAAAATTGTGTTGTTGATCTACCGACAAGGGAAGGAAGAATGTGCTCAAATATTAAGGTTTTGTCTTGAGAAGATTGGGTCACACATCCTCCTCCTGCTCCATCTGGTTGGTGTCGAGTTTTAATATGTAAATCATGTAAATATTGTATGTGTTGGTCATGTTTTGGTTAGGCATTGTATTGTTTACCATCTTTAGTGCTCCATAAAATTTTAACATATTGGGTCAATAAGAGTCTAAATGATCCTTACTATAGGTCATTTAGATTAATCAGTAGACATGACCCTTATATCAGATATGTATTTGTTTTTTTATCCATATATTAGTTATATGGATTATTACACTTTGTTCAGCTATGTAAAAAAGTATAGGTATGTCACTTTGTATATGTTGTGTGGAGAAATATCAAGTCCCTTCTCCCTTTGGAGTCCTTGGTTCCAAATAGTAATGTATAGATATTGTCCTAGGGATGAGTCAGTTCTATCTTTAACTCCACCACAATTCATATATTTGCTGCACCAAGCCATGGAAGAAGTTGCAAAATCAGAAGCATGGTTTTAATTCCAAAGCAAATATGAAGGATCAGAACTTGAATTAACTCATGAAGAACCACCTGGATATCCTCATTTTAAAGTTAGAAGTAATTTCTTTGTTGAAACTGCAGTCCCATCTGATGAGTATGTTCCGAGCATGTACATGTCACCATTTTTTAGAAACTTCAACATGTACGCTCCGCACTAGATAGATGATATCAATGATCCAAGAGACTTTCTCCTAACTTCATCTAATGAAGATCACTGAGGAAGCATGGTGGGACCACTCATCCACTATAATATAATAAAGAGTGTTGTATCGGTTCTGTGGGTTGCCCTAAACTCCGCTGTGTAATATCTTTTTAGATCTATAGTACAAAATTCTGTTCCGTGAATTGTCCTAAACTCCATTGTGTAATATCTTTTTAGATCTATAGTACAAGATTTGGTTCAGTGGGTTGTCCTAGTACTCTATTGTGTAATATCTTTTTAGAACTATAGTATAAGATTCAGTTTCATGGGTTGCCCTAAACTCCACTGTAAAAAGTCTTTTAAAGATCTATAGGACGATTTGCTATTACTATGCAAATCTGCTTTCTGTAGATTCCAATCTAGATCTGACTAAGCAGGATTCTTCTAGTCAGTCTTCAAGATTGTTTAAATAAGGGATAATCCTCACCATTCGGGCATTGCATCCCAAGGAGTCTTCAAGAGTCTGTGTGCTTTCAGCGTCTAAGCCTTGTATAAGTTGTGTCCTAAGAGTCTTGCGTATTCAAAAGTGTATGCTCTTCTCTTGCCTCATCCGAGGATCCTGAGGAACAAAAGCTTTCTAAAGTTCTGAAGTCCTGTAATGCTGCATATATATATTAATGGAAGATATTTGATTGTGTCCTATAAACATATTTGCTCTGTCTGCTCTATCTCTTATATCCTATTATACTGCTATCCTTTCTATTATCAAGATCCGGTGACTTGTGTACCATTGTTTATCAGGAGCACACTCCTGCAAAAAAAAATCACTCCCTAACTTTCTTTGAAAAAAAAAAATCGCAAAGATTTTTCAAACGCAAAAAAATTTCAAAGAAACAAGAGTTTTCGAGTGGGGCAGCCTAATATTCAAGCCTATGGCCCTAGCATTGATATGCAATTCATGGTAATGTTAAATTCCTAAATAAAAGTGACATTCTCCTCTATCTTTCAATGACTCGGGATGTTTGAGAGTGGTTCCGAACTCATTGGATTTCATATGGAGAAAGCAGAATTTTAGATCTCACTCAAAATCAGGCAGACTTATCAGTTTTTCATGGTTTCTGAATTGGGGGGATTGCAATGTTACCATTGGATTTTGTCATGTACTAGGGTATATAACTCGTATTTAATCAAGAGCACTAAGCCCTCTATGTACCTTGATGTTAGTGACATTGGTTGTCAAACTCCTCTATCATGACCCTACTAAAAATGTACCCATCACTCAAACAAAACCTTGTCTTGACATGCTACGTTTTTTCTATCTTATGTTAATGCTTAGAGGTTGATATTAATGACAAAGACCCCGAGATAGGCAATGATTTTCATGATATTTAGGTATTTGTTGTAGCATGATTTTTTTGGATGCTAGAGGCCATCTAGAGCCTATTTGTTGATATATTTCGGTTCAAAGATGGATTGCACTCAATACTAATTTGGTTATATGCACCCTTACATGCTATATAAATGAGAACTTGTAATTTGGAGACATGTGGTTGATGAAGATTATAAATTCTAGATGAATGATATTATATGGTTTATCCATCTTTTTATGTTTTTTATCACTAATTCATCATTCTACATGCATTTGTTGACATATATGCATCAAAATATATAAAAATTTATATTATATAAAATTCACTCCCAAAATCACTCCCAACCCAGGAGCTTTTGAAAATGTTGCTCTTCGATCCCACTTTCGCTCCTACTTCCCACTCCCAAGACTATGCTCTGAACTAGCAAGTCCTCTCCAATATTTGAGCTCTCAGGGTACCAAACATTTTTTCCAAACCCCCATCAAAACCGTCCCCTATCTCTACTTTCCCTCAACTTTGTAACTAGCCCCAAGAATCAACTATGCCCACTGTAATTGCCAGGTTTCACTAGCGCTTCTTGTGTCTTTTGTTTCCTCCATTTCAACATATGGAGGCTCTGTGGACTCTACATAAGTAGCAGTTGTTAATTGGAGATGGCAATCAATAAGCACCTCACATTGATTCCTTTTGCAATCTATCTTGGAATATACATCATTTGATGTGTGATGCCTAGATTTGATTGTATATATCCCAACATATATTGCAAGCAATGCAACACTAACATATGCATTATGCTTGCCACTAGAAATGGGTCCATTACCTTTTGTTAGCAACCACAAAGCTGTTAAAATTGGCAAATAGGGCCAAACTTCATGTGGGTCACCTTATTTATGATTGATTATATTTTTTTTGGATTCCTCTCGTTGAGAGGTGTAGGATTGATCTAAAGATCATCTGATTCCGATAAGTATTTATGGAGATATGAATTTATTTAGATTATGGACTAAACGTCAAAGTCGGCCAGCAACTTATGTAGGCTTAGAAACCCAACAGACGCATCTATTCATCATCAACATTTTGCATTTAAATACAAGGAGTATTCTCCCCATTTGCACACTTCACTTCTCATCACATCTCTCTCTCTCCTGCGCAGAAAAGAGTCTCTTCTCTCTCCTGCACAGAAAAGACTCTTCTCTCACACGTGTGGAAGGAAGGACGCAGATTTTAGGGCTGCAACTGCAGATCGGAACTTTGACCAGCGTTGACCATCATTCTCTCTCTCTGGACTGCGCAGTAGGTGAAACTGACTCTCCTTGGAAGGCCACATTTTTTGGTGAAGGAATCAAGGTGATCTGACCACCGGTTTGATAGATATTGACTGCCCTAGTTTAGGGTTGATGCCGCTGACGCTGCTGATATAAATCAGACTTTTGTACTATTTCTTCTCCGCTGAATTATTGAAAATAAAAGAAGATTTGATCAAAGGGTTTCCCCATATTGGGGTTTGTCCCTGGCTAGCTGCCACATCTTGTGTCTCTTGTCTTGGTTTGTTTCTTGTCGATCGTTTAATGTTCTATCTACACTTTACTTAATGTACATGTGATTGCTAATCTGTGGATAATAATCAGAAAGATAAGTAAACTGCTCTAAGCATAGAACATACCATAATTTAACATGGTATCTGTTATGCCCCTATACTACTAATATAACCCCTTATTGTTATCAGTACAACCCACTTATTATATTGATGTACCCATGTAGTGCCCATATTGTTACTATTGTGCCCCATAGAAGCCCACTATTGTTATTATTGTGCCCTTACATTATTATTGTTATGTCGGCTCTGATTATGTTATGACCCCTTAGACTCCTATATATAGAAAGGAGGTCTTTTCATTTGTATCATCCAAGAATTGTTCATTTGTGTAATGTAAAGGAGGTTGCCCCCTCGAAAAGGCTGAATTCTAAGGCGTTGATCTCTCTTTTCTATCTCTTTGTGGGTTGGTTTCATAACATTTGGGATCAGAGCTTTGGATTCTAGGGTTTCGCTGCTCCAAACAGGTCATCGTGGCATTTTCGCTATAACTTTTTTCTGCAACGCTTAAGAAGCTAAAAAAAAAACCATTTGAGAAGAATTCGCGTTGAATCTAGGGTTCGAATTTTAGAGCTTTTCGCGCTATATTTGTGGAGATATGATTTGAGGAACTTGGTCTTTTTGCAGACTCCTGAATTACATTCCAAACAGGTGACCTGGGGAAAATTGTCATAACTTTCTCTCTAAGCATCAGATTGAAATTTCGTAAGAAGGTACAGAAAAAGGACGGACTATAGTTTCTTGTATATATTTTTTAGAGCCAAAGGTCGAAACCGTGACACGTGGCACTTCATACAAGTTCGCTCTTCTGGAAAGGTCTATAATCAAGTCATCTTGGGAGATTGTGCATAACTCTTTCTTGGAGAATCCAATTTGGATCAAACTAGTAGCATTGGAAAGAGGACACAGAAGGCTATTACAAGTCGCAATTTCAGAACTTAAAGATCTGAAAGTACAGAGTTACAGTCGTTTCAAGATCGAGCTCCTAAAATCAAGAAAAAACAAGATGAGGAAGTTTGATGGCAAGGATCTGGTAAATTGGATACTTTAGATGGAGCAATATTTTGATCTACATGGTGTACCACTGTTACAAAAGGTATGTATTGCATCTTCATATTTAGAAGCGGATCAATTTTTATGGTATGAAGGGCTTTGTTCTCATAAACAACTTGTTACGTGGTCAATTTTCACGGAGGAAATAATAGCACATTATGAGGATACAAAGAGCAACACCTTCTTTAGAGCAACACCACAACAATTGGAAAGAGTAAAAGGGCTTTGTGACATAGTGGAAAGCAAAATTATGGAAACCAGGAAGCATACCCCTCACAACTATAAAGATGGAAGTGTTGTTTCTCCTAGCCTTCCACAACCTACAAGGGTTACACCCAGTGTTGCAGGAATCGCCCCCCCCCCCCCGGATCCAAAGGCAGAATCGCGGATCGGAGCGAATCGATCCGGAATCCCCAGTGGAAGCGCGGATCCGTTTTGGAGGTGGCGCGATTCCGGTCAAAAAATGCGATTCCTTAGGCTGAGGTCCTTATTTTACCTCAGGAAGTCTGTTTGCAAGGAGTATAACACAAGATATCCTTAGTACTGAGCCTCAGAAGCAACTGTAGTAACCTGAGAAAAGCCTCATATTTGGTTCAGGAATCTGAGAAAGATTGAAGAAGAAAGGCACTTTCAATTCTTGAGTTATGAAGGCGCTGTACAAAAGTATGAAGCATAAATTTGCTTCATGTATGACGAGTCTGCAATATGAGGTATGTATGAAACACAAAATTGCTAACAGTAATCTTGAATTCCTCTGACACAGTCTTGAAAGAATCATGTTGAAGGTCTGTAGTTTGATCTGTATCAAAGATTCTCCTTGAAGCTATTAATCTCCAACTCAATATAAGTAAGGTTAAATACCTTGAAGTTTGAAAAGCTATTAAGACTGCGAGGACTATTATGCAACTCGCATATAATCTACAGTATCGTCAAAGGAAAGTCATTTTGAGTAAGATATATTTGAAGCTGATATATTGTGATCAGAAGCAGGATGTTTTAAAGGCACTAAGAAATGCGGAGTCATCTTTCAAAGAATAGTAACATACCATCTATTGCAGATTAAAGGCAGAGGAGTTAGACTAGGAACCATAAATGTTATAAGAATTCAAGAAGTATGTGTTGATCTTGTAAGTACTCATTTTTTGCACGAATTCCTAAATATGCTATGCCATATGGATGCTAAGTCCTGGAAAGACACATGATAATGTCCAGCATGTCTTGTAAGAAAGGTTGAATCTCTATCTCATATAATATGCTTAAAATATAATATGCTTAAATGTTTTATGTTTTATAATATGCTTAAAAATTTGATGTATGTTTGTAATAGCTAGAATATAGATGATTGTTGTACATACTAGTAACTACAATGGAATCATGGATGCCATATCTATCTTGATTTATGCAAAAATATGCATGTTTTCATGTCTTCTACAATTAATTTGGTATTTGGGATGTTTGTTTTGAGTATAAATGCAAAAAAATATATAAAAATATATATATATAGCAGACGCTTCCGCGGACGCTTCGCTCCCTAGATTTTTGGAAAATGACGCTTCCGCGCTCCGCGCTTCCGCTTCGCTCCCGCTTCGTGCAACATTGGTTACACCACAACAATTGGAAGAAAAAGGAGAAAAAGGGCTTTGTTACAATTGTGATAACAAATGCACTAAAGGTCATAAGCAGTGTTGTTAAAATCGCGATAAAATCGCGATTTTATCGGAAAATCGCGATTTTTTCATCTTGGCGATCAAATCGCGATTTTTATACGAAAAAATCGCCTACTTTTTTTTTGCCGATTTTTACTGAAAAAATCGCGCTTTTTTCAAAAAATCGCGATTTTTTTGAAAAAAGCGCGATTTTTAACAAAAAATCGTGGGGGATCAGGACAGCATAGTTTTATAACTTTTTTTGGGTTTTTTCATGCAATGTTTTTTGAAAGAAACAAATAATTTTTGAGTGGGGTAGCTTAATGATCAAGTCTAGGCCCTAGTATGGATATGCTATTCATGGTAATGTTAAATTCTTAAAGTAAAAGTGACATTCTCCTTAATCTTCATTTTCATCCTTTTACTTAAATTTTTAACATTACCATGAAATGACTCAGGATGTTTGAGAGTGGTTCCAGCCTCATTGGATTTCATATGGAGAAAGTAGAATTTTAGATTTCATTTAAAATCCAGCAGACTTATCAGTTTTTCAGGATTTCAGGATTGGGAGATTGTAATGTTTCCAGGTGACACCACCTGCCCGGGCTACCCCTGCCACCAGTAGAGGACGTGGTCTACCTCCTATAGCTCCTACTTCTAGTTCTTCAACGTCTAGATCACATCAGACTCCACTGCCATTTCCACCTGCACGGGCACCAGCATCTACATCTAGAGGGAAAGGGAAAGCTGTGGCATTTTCTCGCAAGAGGGGCAGAGGAAATCAATAGGATTAGACTTTCATTTTATTGTATATGACATTATGACATGATGAGATACATTATCATATTTTTTGTTGATATTTTGAGGCTGAGTTGGGACTTACTATTCAGGACATGATTCAATGTTATGTGTGATTTTAGCGCTAGAAATGATATTAAACATCTTATATATTAGTTTTTTTATCATATTTATGTGTCAATGTATTTATTTTATGTTGTAGATGGTTTAGATATTAAAAAAATTGAAAAAAAATGAAAAAAAAAATGAATATTTTTGTGCCAAACGATTTTTTCCCGCTTTTTTCCGATTTTTTCCCGATTTTAACGATTTTTTCCGCTTTTTTCCCGGCGCCGATTAAATCCCGATCGCGATGTGTGCAACACTGGTCATAAGTGTTCTGAGAAGAAATTATTTTACATAGAATATGAAGAGGAGGAAGAAAATGATCAAGAAACATCAAAAGAAGAAGATATACGCCAGGACCCCACCCCAGACAAAGAAGAATGAATTAGACGATATCTTGTAAAGCATTGGCAAGAATTACCACTCCTCAAACTCTCAAGATAGAAGGACATATCAAGAAGAAAAAGGTGCAAGAAGTGAAAGATCACATCGAGAAAGAAGAAATGAATCCAACCATATCTTGTAATTCATTGGTCGAAATTACCACTCCTCAAACTATCAAGATAGAAGGACATATCAAGAAGAAAAATGTTCAAGAAGTGAAATATCACATCGAGCATCAAGAAATGAATCCGACCATATCTTGTAAAGCATTGGAAGAAATTACCGCTCCTCAAACTCTAGAGATAGAAGGACATATCAAGAAGAAAAAGGTTCAAGCAGTGAAAGATCACATCGAGCATCAACAACAAGTTCTCCAACTTTTAAAGGATAACGCCACTTCGGTGCAAAATCAAACGAAACAACAAGTAGATCAACATTGTAGTGAAAAATGTTTTGATGTAGGTGATTGGGTATTTTTACTGCTACATCTCAAGCAAGCTATTTATGAGAAGGAAATGTTGGCAATACTACATGTACTTAAAAAATGGCAACCTTACCGAATGGGAAGACTCTTCAAGGATGAGGATGTGGAAGCATTGTTTTGTGCTATTTCTATTATCCAACCAGATTGGATAAACGAAGCAAGGGATGAATGGAAGAAGGACGAAAAAATATGGCCACTTATTCAAAAGTTGCAAAAGATCCCAATTCAAACAATATTGCCAGAAATTGAAGAGGAAAGAAAAATCATATTGAAACCTAGAGCAGTGACAGAAACAAGAACCCGACAGCTACGAAATCGATCAATTTCAGAGTATCTCATCAAGTGGAAGAACTTACCCACTGAAGATTCCACATGGGAGGACAAGAATTTTATACAGAAGCATCAAGAACTACTCAAGCATTGAGGACAACGCTTTTTGAAGGAGAGGGGCATGTTACACCCCTATACTACTAGTGTAACCCCTTATTCTTATTAGTACAACCCACTTATTATATTGATGTACCCATGTAGTGCCCATATTGTTACTATTGTGCCCCATAGAAGCCCACTATTGTTATTATTGTGCCCTTACATTATTATTGTTATGTCGGCTCTGATTATGTTATGACCCCTTAGACTCCCATATATAGAAAGGAGGTCTTTTCATTTGTATCATCCAAGAATTGTTCATTTGTGTAATGTAAAGGAGGTTGCCCCCTCGAAGAGGCTGAATTCTAAGGCGTTGATCTCTCTTTTCTATCTCATTGTGAGCTGGTTTCATAACAGTATCGGAGCTGAGGTGAAGACAAAGCCCGAGCAAGAGCAAGAGCAATCACCGAAGAGAAGATTGGCAAGGTTATCCTAAAAGAACTATGGGGTCCTCAACACTCTTCCCTGCCGAAGACAAGCTTCGTGAGAAGTTTGACTATCACGGATGGAAGATGTCTCTCAATCTGACTTTAGAAGATCAAGGAGTGTTGGACCATGTGAGAGGCAATATTGTTGAGCCTCCATCAAATGCACCCGCTGCTGCCAGGAACAAATGGAAATCCGGAGAAGTCAAATCAAAGAAGATCATCCGGGACTCTATTGACAAGCACTTGGTGGCCTATATTTCTGAGTTGAACACCTCCAAGGAAATCTATGATAGACTGGTGAGTTTATTTAAAGTTAATGATGCAAATCAAATTCTGTTTCTTAGAAATAAGTTGAAGGAAATTAAGAAGGGCAAAGATGGAAATATGCAAGCATATTTCTTAAGAATCACCGAGATCAAGAACGATCTCCTATCTATCGGGGAAGTAATTCCTGACAGGGAAATGGCACTCACAACTCTTGGAGGACTACCATCTGAATGGTATATATTTAGGACTACTCTCCTCAACAATGTAATTCCTGGATTTGAGGAATTAATGGCAAGATGCATTCAAGCAGAAGCTAGGATGGAAGAACAGGAAATGCCCACACTTAAAGGTCATCCTGCTACTTTTTCTTCTCATGCTAAAAGAAGAAACAATTCTGAGGCTAAATCCAAAAGGAAGGCTCGACCAAAGGGTGGAAAAGGACAATGTTACCATTGCAATAAACTAGGTCATTATGCAAGGGAGTGTCCTGATAAAAGGAACTCACACCGGGATGATGATCAAAATCCCTCTCAAGGCAATCAAAGAAATGGCAGGTCAAATGGCCGAGGTAAAAGGAGTGCTAGAAATCAAGGAAAAGGACAACCATTCAAGAAGGCAAGAAATTCCAGGTATGAATCTAACACTGTTAAGAATAAGTAGGATGGATGTTATCTACCAACTGCTCTATCTACCTCTGCTCCTCCAAACTCACTGGGAAATTGGCTTATTGATAGTGGTGCCTCAAGGCACTTCACTGGTTACAAAGAAGTTCTCCATAATCTGATAGAGAAAGAAACCAACCTGGAAATTGTCCTTGGAGATAATATGAAATATCCCGTGAAAGGTGTAGGCAATGTCTCTCTTAAATTGAATCAAGGTAATACAATCCACCTACAGGATGTATTATATGTACCTGATCTCAAAAAGAACCTGGTGTCCATTTCGGCAATGGAAGACAAAGGCTACAAGGTGGCTTTCAGCGATGGCAAGGTACGTGTATGGAAAAACAATATTAAAGATGCCTTCACTCTTGGGTTTCGAGTTGATTCATTATATCAGGTCGGAGGAAGTCCGCTAGGTGTCATGTCTTGTGACACATCTCTTCAGTCCGAACTATGGCATCAGAGGTTTGTTCACCTTCACTATAAAGCTCTACCTGATGTAAGAAAAATGGTGACCGGGATGCCCGAGTTCAAATTAGAGCAAGAAGGTGTATGTCCCGGATGTGCCGAAGGAAAGCTAAAAAGGGGACCATTCCCCTCAAGCCAAAGCAAGACCTCTAATATATTGCAGTTAGTTCACTTAGACATATCTAGTATGATGCCTGTGAACTCCTTGGGAGGATATTTATATTACCTCACTTTTACAGATGATTATTCTCGCAAGACTTGGATATATTTCTTGAAAAAGAAGGATGAAGTGTTCTCCTGGTTTTGACACTTCAAAGCCTTGATCGAGAATCAAACCAAAAAGAAGATCAAGATCTTAAGGACTGATAATGGGACTAAATATGAATCTAATGCATTTCATGACTTTTGTAAAGACGCTAGCATTAAGAGGGAGATTACTACACCATACACTCTTGAACAGAATGATGTGGCGGAAAGGAAGAACCGTACGATTGTGGAAGTTGTCCGTGCCATGCTACGATTGTGGAAGTTGTCTTTGCCATGCTTCATGATCAAAGACTTGTGAAGTTTCTATGGGCCGAAGCTGCAAACACCGTCGTATATGTACAAAACAGATGCCCTCATCAAGCATTGGGTTCCAAGACTCCTGAAGAAATGCTCACCGGTAAAAAACCTGACATATCTCATTTTAGAATTTTTAGAAGCCCTGTATATTTTCATGTGCCGAAAGAGAAAATGAATAAATTGGGTGCATCTGGAAAGAAAGGAATCTTCGTGGGCTATAGTGAAAATACTAAGGGCTATAGAATCTATGTAGCCAGTCAAAGGGAAGTCGTGATTAGTTATGATATCACCTTTGATGAGGATATGGCTCTCAGCAAGGTGAACAATCTTCCTACCGTGAGGAGGTCTCAAGAAGCTAACACCAAGGAACCGAAAGAAAAAGATGATGAAAAAATGTCCGATGTGGAAGAACCCATGGATCCTATTGATCCTCTTCCACCTGAGCCTTCCTCTTCTAGGAAGAGGCCTTCATGGCTTAGGGGGACACTTGATGATGCTAAAGGACACACTGCGCCCCGAGGAACCTTCCGTAAAAGTAAAACTAAACAGGTATCAGGGATACCTGACCATCATGAGCACGATCATTCAAAATGAGCCTTCATCATTCTCTGATGTCATCAAGCATCAGGTATGGAAAGATGCTATGACCGAAGAATATGAGTCTATTATGAAAAATGATGTATGGGAAGTGGTTCCCAGACTCCTGGACAAGACAATTGTCACTTCTAAATGGCTTTACAAGATAAAGCATGCAGCTGATGGAGGTACGGAAAAGTATAAGGCTCGTTTTGTCACTCGTGGTTTCTCCCAGAAGGAAGGTATAGACTATGACGAGATATTTGCACCTATTGCCAGATATACCACCATCTGCTCGATCATAGCCCTTGCGGCTTCACAAGGATGGAACCTACATCAGATGGATGTTAAGACCGCGTTCTTGCATGGTTCGATCAAAGAAGAGGTCTACGTGGAGCAACCCGAAGGATTTGAGATTTATGATCGAAAATCTCATGTGTGCAAGTTGAAGAAGGCCCTCTATGGGCTGAAGCAAGCACCCCGAGCATGGTATGAGAGGATCGATAGCTACTTGATGAAGTTGGGATTCACTAGGAGTGAAGCCGATCCCAACCTTTACTTTAAGGTTGAAGATGACAAACCTCTCATACTGGTGTTGTATGTTGACGACCTCTTTCTAACAGGTGCAGACCCTCTCATTCACAAATGTAAGAGGGAGTTGGCTTCTGAATTTGAAATGAAGGACCTAGGACTGATGCACTATTTCCTAGGACTTGAAGTTTGGCAGAAGCCAGGGGAAATTTTCCTATCTCAAGGAAAATATGTGGTGAAGATATTGGAAAGATTTGGTATGGTGGACTGCAAGCCTGTAACTACCCTGATGGAGCTTGACTTCAAAAAGTTAAGCGGTAGTGCTGCTGGACCTGTTTTACGAAATGCCACCAAGTATCATCAACTCGTCGGAGCATTAATGTTCTTAGTGAACTCCCGTCCAGATATATGCTTTGCAGTCAACACGTTGAGTCAACATATGGTTGAACCTCACCACATACATTGGATTCATGCCAAGAATCTGTTGAGATATCTTTGTGGCACGATTACTTATGGGTTAAGATACACTGTTGGAGATGTGAGACTACTTGGATATACTGATGCTGATTGGGCAAGCAGTGTGGTGGACCGTAAGAGCACTTCTGGGTGCTTTTTCTCCTTGGGATCTACTTCGATATCCTAGATGAGCAGGAAGCAGAAGTCGGCGGCTTTGAGCACTGCCGAGGCAAAGTATATTGCTGCTAGCATGGCCTCCTGTGAGGCAGTCTAGTTGCGAAAACTCTTCAATGAGCTATTTGGATTTACATTGGATACCACCGTGATCCTATGTGACAACCAGAGCAGGATCCGTTTATCGGAAAATCTCGTATGTCATGATTGCTCCAAGCATATTGATATCAGGTACCACTATATTCGAGATATGGTGCAGCGAGGAACAATAAGGCTCCAACATATCGGTACAGATGAACAGGTCATCTACATTCTGACAAAGCCCCTAGGAAAGGTCAAATTCCTGACTTTCTGAGAACAACTTGGTGCCATTCAGAGACCCTCTAATGAGGGTCAAGTATGATGTACTGAGCTATGGGAGCTCCAGGGGGGGTGCGGGGTACTTCTTGGAGCGACATATGACCACAGGGTGACTCACCATCCCCTGTTGGTGCACTTGGTATAGGGTAAAAGGTTCAACCTTCCCCTGTGACACCCGTGGGAAGTATGGAACAGGATGATTAGTTCTCCTGTGGGCCTAGATGATGTGTTCTCCATGGCGATTGTGGAACATGATGATTCGTTCCCCTGTAGGCCAGGATGATTAGTTCTTCGTGGCATCCACTGGACAGGATGATTCGCTCTCCTGTGGACAAGATGATTAGTCCTCCTGTCGAGGCATCCTACCCATGTAGTCTAGGACTCATGGGAAGTACCTCTCATCTGATCAATGAGCAGGGAAATGAGGATAGGGACCATAGTAGTACCGATGGACGCATCGTTGTATCTACCATACTCCCTATGCTAGGATGACCTTCATTGATCTGGGATCAATGACACTGGTCTGGGACCAGTGAGAGTGGTACACACTCTGAGATTGACTTCGGGTCAGTGGAGGATGGTATGATACATCCTCGATCATTTCTTCTTCTTCATAATTCAAGCAAGGCAGAGCAGAACCGAGCAAAGCAAAGCAGAGCAAGAAGGGTCAAGCCATACAGTACAGTGCATTTGATGGATGGACAGCAGTGACAGTCCGACAGATTGCAGATGAAGTTCTCCCTAGTTGAGAGGGAGTGTTAAAATTGGCAACTAGGGCCAAACTTCATGTGGGTCACCTTATTCATGATTCATTATATTTTTCTTGGATTCCTCTCGTCGAGAGGTGTAGGATTGATCTAAAGGTCATCCGATTCCGATAAGTATTTATGGAGATATGAATTTATTTAGATTATGGACTAAATGTCAAAGTCGACCAGCAACTTATGTAGGCTCAGAAGCCCAACAGACGCATCTATTCATCATCAACGTTTTGCATATAAATACAAGGAGTATTCTCCCCATTTGCACACTTCACTTCTCATCACATCTCTCTCTCTCCTGCGCAGAAAAGAGTCTCTTCTCTCTCCTGCGCAGAAAAGACTCTTCTCTCACACGTGTAGAAGGAAGGACGTAGATTTTAGGGCTGCAACTGCAAATTGGAATTTTGACCAGCGTTGACCATCATTCTTTCTCTCTGGACTGTGTAGTAGGTGAAACTGACTCTCCTTGGAAGGCCACATTTTTTGGTGAAGGAATCGAGGTGATCAGACCACCGGTTTGACAGATATTGACTGCCCTAGTTTAGGGCTGATGCCGCTAATGCTGCTAATATAAATCAGAATTTTATACTATTTTCTCTCTGCTGAATTATTGAAGATAAAAGAAGATTTGATCAAAGGGTTTCTGCATATTGGGGTTTGTCCCTGGCTAGCCGCCACATCTTGTGTCTCTTGTCTTGGCTTGTTTTCTATCAATCGTTTAATGTTCTATCTGCACTTTACTTAATGTACATGTGATTGCTAATCTGTGGATAATAATAAGAAAGATAAGTAAACTGCTCTAAGCATAGAACATACCATAATTTAACAAAAGCCCACACTCCCACTACCACTTGTTAAGCAACAATGATAGGATATTAAGGTATTAAGTGGTTGGGGACTTGTATGAAATTTCGCTAGCTATGAGACAATGAGAATGAAAACGCTGACATCTCTAGGCTTGACTAGGGAATGGACACACTATCAATCATGAGTAAATGCAATGGCGCACAACTCCCTTCAATGCATTGTCATTGTCTCTTCGGCTTTGACAAGTCATCTTTATATCAACATCATAATCACACAAACTCACACTTTAGGAGACAAAGTATGAAAAACTCAAGTGCAATCTAAGTGGAACTACGAGGGGATCATTTTCACCTGACCAACCCTCTTCTACACTTCAAGTTGGCTCTACTCCAACTCAAGGGGGGTTCCCTAGGTTAAGATTGCTAGTATTTAGGGCAATGAGGTTCAAGGTGATATGAAGAATAAATCCCACAAAATAGTTTTGAAAGAAATTCGAGGTATGAAATTTAAAGGGAGGATTGAAGCCTAGTGCCTTGTCTTACTATTTTTGTGCGGCATATGGCGTCAACTAAGGACTCATTTGGGAGAAGGCAAAAGGACCTAGGGCAATATCTAGGGTTGTCCACTACTAACCCTAGAAGATTCATGTAGTACCTTACAAAATCCAAGAAGTCAAGAGAAGACTCTCCACTAGAAATCTTCCTACGGTTTGAAAGAAGGAATTTATCCAAAAGAAACCAAGTGAATGCACCATCTCCACTAGACAAACACAATTACACTTGATAATCATCCATACATAAATCCAACAAGATTAGAGAGACCAATTACTCATTAAATCGAGATCATCCATAAACCCTATTACCCACCACTTCGTGGGTGATATCCATAGGAGAATTTTTCCTCATACATGGTCCTCAGCCGATAGCCACCAGCCCCTTGCGGCCACCACATAGCTCGATCTGCCATTTCCTCTGCCCCCTAAGCCAACCATGTGGTTCCTCACCCATCTGTTATGATTGTATGTTTGAAGGTGGGCCTTCCAACTCCAAAGGTATGCCTTATCATTGTGTGATTGGGTATTTTTGTTTACTTATCATAGACACTTTTGGGCATGGATTAGTGGGGGGATTCGGCAGAAAGAGTGGACCAGGTCTATACTCTTGTCTCCTTTGCCCCTTTTTGTGGTTAAACGTGTATTCTAGTCCCATGGGATCTCCTTTACTGGCTACTAGGCTTTAGGGATGGGACTACATGGGAAACTCCGGTTTTGGTTGTGTGGTCCCACTTCCCGATGTTAGTTTTTGTAGCATCGGATGTGTTCTAGCCATGAAATTTGGTGGAAAGGCTAGAATACATGAGATCTCCAAAACCTAGAAATCGTTTCGGAAAATTCCACCTATAAATGACTTAATTAGATTATTAACCATTTTTTTAACGTTTCCTAAGTCTAAACTTAGGAAAACTAATTAATTAATTAGAATTAATTAATTCAAGGTGAGATTTATCTAGAAACTCACACGGATCGATCCAGAAATGATCTAAGCCATCGATTAAGATTTAATCTTGGTCGTTGGAGTCCCAACAGGAAGATATTAAAAGGGATCGATGTGTCGATGGAGAATACACTTGTGCAGTTCAATTTCCTTAGCAAATCGATTTCCAGAAAGCAGCAACAGTTGTTGGAGAGCTAGAGATTGAAGCAGAGACAATGAGGGGCAGTGTCAATGATTCAACGAAAGTTTTCCAAATCCGGAGAGGCTGCAGCAAGAGGCCAAGTTATTCCCAGTGGGGCAACGCAGAAGACTACGCAGTTGCTTCAGAAGAGCAACTGGATTTCGCTGGAGGAAAAATTGTTTTCAGTTCCAGAGGTCGAGCAAGAGTTCGAGAGTACCGAAGAAATGATTTCCTCAGTAGAGACAGACAGAACGACTTCATCAAAGGCAGTTCAGAGGCTAGACGTCATAGGGCCTACACAAGCACTGTGCAGAGGCTAATGCAAAGGGTCTAAGAGAACGAGTTTTCTAAAGGGTAGTTGTGACGAGGTTGCTTGTGGAAGAAGGGTAATTCCCTTACATACTTTTGGCCAAATTTTCTTCTTGTTTGGATTACCAGTTGGGCATCCATAGATCGTACTCAGATTTCACTGCTGCATAATAATAAAACCCTCATCTACTACAACGGATTTCCCAAGTTGGTTTATTTAGGGAGCATTTGTCCAAAATAATTGTCATTTTTATTGTGTGTGTGCTAGAATTTTCTCAGTTTCTAACATTATTTTCTTCCGTTGTATATTTGTGAAAATCACAGTGTGAATTATTTGGTGTTTTTCGTAGCAAACTGCAGATAAATTGGTAAACAAAAAGCAAAATAATTTCCAATTGTTGTGATAGATGAATTTTCACATGGTATCAGAGCATGAGTGATCAGCCAGGAAG
Source organism: Pinus tabuliformis (assembly GCA_031772625.1). Classification (NCBI taxonomy): domain Eukaryota; kingdom Viridiplantae; phylum Streptophyta; class Pinopsida; order Pinales; family Pinaceae; genus Pinus; species Pinus tabuliformis. Next base: position 2,015,601,500 of record CM062818.1, on the reverse strand, counting down.
CTTAGAAGCGAAGGAAAGAATTTCGCTACTCAAAGGGAGAAGCAGGCCAAAATTCCTAGAGGTTGCTCAGTGCATTGACAGGCAAGATGAATTGTTGGAGTAGGAATTCGATTTTCAGTTGCAAGGTTGCAGAAAAGTCGAGTTGCCCAAGATAGTGACTCCAACAATCAAAGGGAGCAGCAACAACTCTGATTTTCCTTGAGCAGATTCCTTGATTGAGCTCAGAGGGTTTTGCAACAGTAGAACTAGCATCAGGTGGAAGAGAAAAGCACACACAGCAGAGGAAAAAATTCTCTCAAGGAACTTCGAGTCTCAAAAGTTTGATTTTTCCAAACAGATTAGCAGTAGCAGCTAACAGATCCACGCATTCCAAAAGGGAGTGCGAGTAGCATAGCAGCAGCCAAGCAAAGGGAAAGAGGGAGATTTTTCGAGGTTTATTTTTTCCAGTTTTTGAGTTTCACAGATTTTGCAACTTTGGAGAGATTATCATGCAAGATTGCTAGAGGAGGTCGTGCGAGTTAGCCAGAATGCAGATCTGTATAGTAGATCGACTTCCAGTTGCCGGAGATAGGTGTCGAAGGTAGTATGAGTTATCTAGTGTGAGTTGTAAAGCGAAGGGTCCCAACCAGTGACTAGATTTGAAAGGAGATAGTTGGGCACTAGATCCAAAGGTGGAGGAGTATGAGACACCAGTGTGCCAAATGGGCAGGGTCCAGCGCAGTTGCAACAAGGAGATTAGTCAGATCAATTCTAGATTGTTGCAGCAGGACCATCACCTTTGCTACAAGAGCCCACAGTATCATAGTAGCAGGTTCAATGTCAGCAGATGCAATTTTTCATTAAACAGTTGCAAATCTAGTTGCAACCAGTACCCAGGAGACAATTGCTGAGCCAGATGTAGTGACACAGGCAGTGCAAATTACCTAGTTGCAGTATGCAGGTGCAGTTCCAGCCAGGAGATTCCCAACGTAAAACTAAGCAGTCTAGTTTCCAGTGTAGGAGGATAGTGTGAGTTGCTAGGAGGGAGAAGAGAGATTTCCCAAAGGGAGATCGAGACTCAGAGGGAGTCTAGTTTCAGAGGGAGCATCCCTATGGAAGCTAGTACTTCAGGACCTGGGAGATAAGACCCATTATTACAGTAGTTGCAACAGCAGCGCAAAAGCATCAGTAGCAGCAGCAGTATGAGTAGATCAGATTGCACTATGATTGCAACCAAACCTCCAGGAGTGAGCTGGGGTGATTTGGTGTTGTAGCCCCAGAGAGCTACAAAAATCGGGCAAGGTCTTTGAGGAGTACACCTCATGGATCATTACCTGGCTACGAGAGCCCACAGTATTCAATAGCAGGACGGATCAATGGCAGTTGATGTAGTCAGTACCAGAGTGACAGTTGCATACTAGTAGCAATTAGATGTTGAGGAGCGCAATGCAGTGTTAACAACAGAGTAGGTGGCTAAGTGCAGAGTTGACAGTAGCGCGGAGTCTTCAGTGACAGTGCAAATGCTAGTAGCAATCAGAGACTCGAGAGACATGTGCATCATACTGAACACAGATGATTCAATATTTAAGATGTTTCTCAGTTGCAGTAGTTGCAGTTACAGCAGCAACATATGAGTGGTAGTTACAGTGCGATGCAGAGTTGGCAGTAGTATGGTTGTGTCAGCAGTAGAACAGATGCAGCATCAGAGTTGCGCTGTGGTTGGTGGGCAGTAGCAGCCAAACATCAGTAGTGTGACAGGGGGTGATACAGAGACAGAGTGTTGTGGCGGGATGTGCAGCACTAGAGAGAACACAATCCTCGCTAAGAGGGAGTGTTAGTTTATGTAGCATCGGATGTGTTCTAGCCATGGAATTTGGTGGAGAGGCTAGAATACATGAGATATCCAAAACCCCAAAATCGTTTCTGGAAATTCCACCTAGAGATGACTTAATTAGATTATTAACCAATTTTTTAATGTTTCCTAAGTCTAGCCTTTGGAAAATTGGTTAATTAATCAGAATTAATTAATTCAAGGTGAGAATTCTCTAAGAACTCACACAGATCGTTCCAGAAATTATCTGAGCCATCGATTAAGATTTAATCTTGGTTGTTAAAGTCCCAACGGGAAGATATAAGAAGGGATTGATGTGGTGATGGAGAATACACTTGTGCAGTTTGATTTCCTTGGCAGATCGATTTCCAGAGAGCAGCAGCAGTTGTCAGAGAGCCAGAGATCGAAGTAGAGACAGTGAGGGGCAAAGATAGTGATCCAATGGAAGTTTTCCATATCTGGAGAGGTTGCAGGAAGAGGTCGAGTTATTCCCCGTGGCGCAGTGCAGAGGACTGCGCAATTGCTTCAGAAGAGCAACTCAATTTAGCTGGAGGAAAAATCGTTTTTAGTTCCAAAGGATGGGCAAGAGTTCCAGTGTCACAGAAGCGATCTCCTCAGCTTGAGAGATCGATTTCCAGAGAGTAGCAGCAGTTGTCAGAGAGCCAGAGATCAAAGCACAGACAGTGAGGAGCAGAGAGTGATCCAGTGGAAGTTTTCCATATCCAGAGAGGTTGCAGCAAGAGGTCGATTTATTCCCCGTGGGGCAGTGCAAAGGACTACGCAATTGCTTCAGAAGAGCAACTCGATTTAGCTGGAGGAAAAATAGTTTTTAGTTCCAGAGGACGGGCAAGAGTTCCAGTGTCAGAGAAGCGATTTCCTCAGCAGAGACAAGCAAAACAACTTCATCATAGGTAGTCCAGAGGCTAGACATCATAGGGCCTACGCAAGCACTATGCAGAGGCTGACACAAAGGGTCCACGAGGACGAGTTTTCTAAATGGAAGTTGTGTCGAGGTTGCTTGTCAAATGAGGTAAACCCCCTTACATAATTTTGGCCAAATTTTCTTCTTGTTTGGATTGCCAGTTGGGCATCCATAGATTGTACTTCGATTTCACTGCTCCATAATAATAAAACCCTCATCTTCTACACTAGTTTTCCCAAGTTGGGCTTTTCCAGGGACATTTGTCCAAAAAAAATTGTCATTTTTATTGTGTGCTAGAATTTTCTCAATTTCCAGCACTATTTTCTTCCGCAGTATATTTGTGAAAATCACAGTGTGAATTATTTGGTGTTTGTCGTAGCAAACTGCAAATAAATTGTTAAACAAATTAACAGTTAGAAAAATAATTTCTAGTCATTGTGATAGATGAAATTTTCACACCCGACACCATATATATCACCCCCCTTCCTCTCATTATGACCCCAATCATCATATTTCCCAGCTGGGTCCACATTTGTCCATTGGGTCCACAAGGAATTATCCTCCTCCTCCCCCGTCCACACTTTGGGTCGGGCCAGGAACGATGACCCGGAGGTTGATGCAGCTAAAAACAAAAAAAAAAATCATATTTGGTCACTCTCAACTAAAAATTGTCTCATAAAATGCAAAAGATGGTTGGGACATACACATTTAGCACGTGGGAAAAAGCCAAACATGAGCTCTACCCCCTATCATTATGGCCATCACCCTGGTTCCCAGGGCCCAATAGGAGCCCCTTCCATCACAAAGGAACCCATGATTGTCCCAACCCTTGGTGGGAGATGAACTGCCCTACCAAGAGAGGGGAATTCACTGTTATACCCCACACATCATGCTCTCATCCCCTAGAGCCCCAAGCAGTTATAAAAGAAAAATCAATAAAAGGCAAAAGGCATCTGAAGATGGAAAGACAAAGGTCAGGGTAAATCATGTACCACAATTGCTCCCTCGAACATTCATATACTCAAAAGTGTAGGATTCCATCATTTTAGCTACCGTGTACCATGGCATGTGGCCTGGAGCTTCGCCTTCATGCCCCACACCATTTCATTGCTATATCACATGCCAGCTACCATTTGATGGATGTACCATGGACATGTCACCCTCTTTAGAGGCTGAAACCACCTAAAAGGGTCCTTGGTTAACCCCTTTTCGAGCTTGGAGACACTTGTACATGCCAAAGCCCACTATGGAAGGGCATGCCACTATGAAGTGTCCACTTGATTCCATGATTTGTAAGTTGTTTTACCTGATTACTCTAATGATTTGTTGTACTGGAAGGCAAGGAGACACATTGGATCTTATACATGATTGCAGGTGGATCTCCATTTGGGATTTGGTCTCCCTATACTAGGTCCAAGGCCTCTAGAGGGTCATAATGGCATTTGTAGGGTGAGCGTTGAGAGCCATAGGCTTCCACCATAACAGAGAGCACTTCATGGATCCCCAACATCATTCATTGATTGCTCGTGTTCCACGTTTTTGGATGAGGATGATGCACCTGGATCAGCATACTCAATCGGCGTCACACTTGTACCATACACTTGGCAGATGTTCCAGAGCCTAGATGAGGATGTGTCTCACCATGAGAGACAAAGGAAGGGCTTATGCCATCATTCTATCCCTTACAGATGGTTTACAGGCATTATCAATCCACTTGGAGACCCATGAGGATGTCATTGTGCCCCCACACCCACTTGGGGACACTCATGTGACTTGCTTGGATATCAAGGGACCAGCCCCTTGGGCACTATGTTTGGAACCTTTTCTCTCAACTTGGCACACTTTGGACTCCCCTAGGCCTTCTCAATGGCCCAACAATTCATCATGTTTACTATTTAGCCCTCTTGAGAAGCTTATACTTCTATTTTGGAGCTATCTTGGTGGGCTTGTCACCAAGTCATATCATTATTGTACATTATTTTATTATTTGGAGCCGAATTAGGTTATTTGAATCCCCTATTGCATTGTATAAATAGATGAGAGGCTCATTCATTCTTCTCATCGCCACTTGGATTTGATCATCTTCTCTTCTGGAGATTTTTGCATTCCCTTTTACAGGACAAGTTTGGTTGCATGGGTGAATTTTGATGTTTGGTTACTATCTCTTGATCTTGGAGCTTCAAATTATGTCTTGAATTGATGATTGGATATACTCACTATACACGTAATTTTTGCTCTCTAGATCTAAAATTGCCCTAAATTAATGCAAAAATTGTGAAATTTTGGATCTTTTGAGGTGTTGCATATATTATATGTGTCTTGTATGGTGAAAAAATGTTCCTAGAGGTATAAAAAATTAATATTAACTTGATAAGTCATCAAATCTTGCACATTGAAATATAAATACCTTTGCAACCGAGTTCATGCCCTAGATGCCATGCAAAGTTGCTTAAGGTCTCCTTGATTGGGTGAAAGGTTCTCCAAACTTTGAAATCACCTTGATTCCATCTCTCCCTAAAGGCAAGGCACTGGTCTAGTCCTTGATGGTCACTTAAACGACATATCTTCTTCACCTTTTCTCCTCTTTCTAGGCCTAACCCTAGTACGTCACTTAGGGCATCAAGAAAAATCTTTTGTAGGCATTCAAAAACCTTGAAAATCGATCCACAACTATGTTGGGGTCTTCTCAAGGGGTCCTCCAAGTTTGAGCTCAATTCGACAGTGGAATCCTAAGATATTGCAATCCCTAGCTCAATGATCATTCCTCTCCCTAGGTTGCCTTGGATTAGTGTCCTCACTTGCATCATTGCATTTGAACTCCAAAATAAAATTAGTCCTTTGATCCTATTTCTCTTCCCTAACTAGATCAATCCCCTCTATTGTTGATCAACTACACATCCTTAACCTAGTTTGGGTTTGTTGTCACTTGGATTATACAGGCACCGCGACAACCACTAAGGGCGGGGGTTGTCACTCTAATCCCCACCCACTCCGTTCTAGCTGTCTCCCAACAACAAGCTATGGGGGTAGTCCCTATGGAATGAGATGAAGGAAAATAAGTTGGGAACCAACTTGCTTGGGAGACACAGATGAGTGGCCTAGCTAGTTGGTAGAATTTTAGCAAGATTAATGATTACATTAGATTTTTCAAGTATGAGACTAGTGCCTTAAGGAGTCACACCTGTTGCTTGAATGATCAACTAGCCTATACGATATGCAAGTCCTAGGGTCTATGTGTGATGTAGTGATCTTGGTTAATTTTAATTATATGCCTAGTCTAAGTAGAACCTTTCCCCTAACTGTTTTGAGAAACAATCCTCAAAGTAAGTTGTGAAATGGAAGCCAACGAGAAGCAGGCAGTGGCCTGATTAACAATACCTCCCCTTCTGTTCCACTCACCCAGTGCCTTCGGCACTGCAGAGACTCTAGTTCTGACGACTGCAAGGTCATTGTGTTAACCACTAGGAAGAATTTGATCCTCTCAAGCTAGTTTGAAAAGGGTTGCCCTAAAAGTCTATCAACCTAGCTTATGTTAGGAGGTGAATTCTTAATGCAAGCTAGATCCTAGAATGCTTATGCAAGATGATGAGTGAATTTATCTTGAATTAAGATTGTTTATGTTATTCAAGTACTAAATGTGAATTATCTTAAAGCAAGAGTAGTTAACAATATTGAGATAACAATCTTAAACAAGATAAATGTTGAAAGATACAAGTGCAAACTTCAACTAGAGATCACCCACAAGATGCTTAACCAGTTCAAAGAAAACTAAAGCACTTATCCACTTATGATTATCCACAAGATATAAATCAAGAATATTCCAATTTGATCTTAGATTCTCAAAAAAAGATTATATATGATCTCATTACTTCAATGGCAAATTTTTAAGAGAAATTCAATCAAATCCACAAGATACCAATATGCTCAAGAGACTTATTACCAAGACAATTTATGATTCAAGTGCTTTTAGGTGAGTGACCTTATTAGATGTGAAATATAAATTCTTATAACACAAACTCACAAGAACAACACAATGTTAGCCAATTTCACTACGTAAATGCTAGGAACAAGTAACAACATGATATAGAGCTATGAAGACACTTATGCATTTTATGTTCCAATGGTTTTTTTTATGAGCAACAAGTGACTATTATGACAGCAGTAAAAAAATATTAATCCCACAAGGTTTGCCAAAAGCCACAAGGAAAAGCCCAAATGCCAAGCAAACCTAGCTAACTCAAGAATTAATGTATTAGCCTTTTTAAGATGTATTTTTCATAGATATTCCAGATCTGATCTATCTATTACAGCAGTAAATAAACCACATATCAGCAAGCTAATGAGACTAAACACAGTGCCAAAAATGCCCAAAAACAAGAAGATTCACCAAAAACTGAAAATTTCAAGTTTTTTGACCTTCTTTGAATGTGTGATTTAGAAATTTCAAATCTGATATTTTCAGTTATGCAGTAATTTCCAGCAAGCAGAAACATAGATCTAGGCTAGATCTAAAGTGCTCAAGTAGCCAAAATTTAGTAAAATTAAAATTTTGCAAATTTTAAACAATTTTGACCAATTTGCATGTGATTTTAGGGCCTTAATTATAATTGATTTAACTGTTGTAATAAAATAGAGAGAAAACAAAGGTTTAGAGATCAAACCCTAGGACAGAGGCCTTGTAGATGCACTTTCCAAGTCGCTCAATTTTTTTTTATAAAGAAGCCACCTGAAAATCAAATTTTTGGAGCTCAAGAATCTGCGAAACACCAAGGAATCAGTCTCAAAACTTCAGATAAGGGTTCAGGGCAAACTAGCACAGAGAAGGGGCAAGGAAGGCCAACGTTAGGCCAAGCAAGGCTACCATTAAGGCTTAAGGAGGCTAAGAGGGCAAATCAGGGGCTAAAACGGCAGGAGGAGACTGAAAAAGGCTGACGCTGGAGTAGGAGGCCTAAAGCCTTGACGCAGATGCTAGAAAGGGAGATGTTAGGGTTTAAGGGCTCAAGAGCCCACGACTAGCCCTAAGGGCAGCCGTCTAGGCTTCTGGAGGGAGGTCGAGGCTTCTTCAAGCCATAGCTAAGCCAAAAATGGCCTTAAACCCTCTGTGTAGGGGCTTAGAGAGGAGGTTGAGGCCTATAAAGCTCATGGTCTACCCTAAAAGGGCCGAAAAGGGACGAGCAGAGGCTAAAAGGCTGATGCTAGCCTTGGAGAGGCCAAATCCGGTCCCGGGAGGCCTGAAAATGAAAACACTTGTCTGGAAAAGAAAATCTTTTTTGGATCTGAATTTTGCTGCAAACTTTGCAGTGAATAGCCCTAGAAAATTTCCTAGAGACTAGATCTTACCCTCAATGGCCTAGATCTAGCTCTACTTCAACTTGATCCATTGATCTAACCTGCAAAAAAGAAAATAAAACACCCAAACCCCAAATATATACAAAATACTTAAAACCCCAAAACCCAAGTTAGAAAAAATAATTTACAAATTAGATTTACAAAATTATTTATAGATCTACAAATATACAAGGGTTTTGAAAATTTTAAATTTTGGGAAAAATATTTTTATGGAGTTTCTTTTATCATTTGATGAATGGCTAAAAATACTTTATAAACCCAAATGTATACTATAGCTTTAGCAAATATTTAATCCACCATACAACTATATGGGATCCAAGCAATAGTGATTTATGCCCAAGTTTGTGAACTTGGAGGCCAAGGACTGAAGTATCTGCAAGCACTAATGTATTTATCTCAAAAATAATATGTTAAATCACATGTGGAATCAAACCACCTAAGATTAGCCCAAAACTATCAATAGCATTATTTTATCTCTACCTAATGAAAAAACAAATCTTACCAATATTCAACCAACATAGAGATGCTCGTAGTTAGCACATACCACAAATCAATAAGCAAGAACACCTTGAGTTGCACCCTAAAGTCTTTATTATGATAGAAAAAATAGTTCCCAACGTGACAATAGTTATAAAGATGCTTCAACAACAATTTTCTAGTCAAAGATCAAGATGCTAGAGACTCAAATGACTCTCCAATTTATAGATTAATCCTCCAAATGGAAAAATAACGGCTAGTTTCTTTGGTCCTTGTCAAAATAATCATGCCCATTCAAAAATATTTGATTATCTTTTAATCTTGGCCCTTGATTTTTTATTTTTGAAGAATTTTCGAATTTATCATTTAATTCCATTTTTATTAACTCAAAATTAATTATTTTGGACTAATTTCTTCAAAAATTTGACTTTGACTTTGACTTAACCACCAAGGTCCAAGGGTCCAAAATTTCTTGAAATATACAATATTCTCTTGGTGGAGGACCTTTAAAAATTGATTCCTTTAAGACCCACGAATTTTTCCACTTTGAGAATCAATTTTTCTAAGACAACTTAATTTGACTCTTAATTAATTAATTTTCTGGCTTAGGATTTTATTTTATTTTGCCAGAAAATATAATTAATTTACACGAGGGGATTTAATATTTTTTCCACCCTCTAATACGTAAGATTTTTACATTTACAACCCTCGAAGGGGGAATACACATTTGGCCTAGACCCTTAAGACACATACCCCATCTGCGACAAAATATGATCTAGTAAACCAAGAGATTTGTAATAAAATAATTAAGCCAACTAGCTTAAATTATTCCAAAATCACTTTTACATCAAACTCTACTAAAAACACTAGGACTCACCTAAGATTTCGACAATAAATTTCACCCTAGTTTTGGGGTTTAAGTTGGAGGGAAAAGACTCTTCTGATTAGCCGTGTTTAGAAACACAGGTAATCAGCAAGGTTAAAAAACCTCCTAGGATGAAATTCATCATAAAAATCATAGGTTTACCTAGGTTGTTCCATATATTCAAGGTTTTACTAGGATCATTTTCATTAAATAGCTTGCAGAATGGGTTTATAATGACATGCAAACTGTTGATAGATGACCCGATCTTGTTGAAAAAAATTGGCACTTCTGATTCCTTGGAAACTTGACAAAATGTGTGCAACAAGGTCCACTTAAGTTCTTTGTGGTCCCGTAACTTTGTAACTCAAATTCTACAAGGGTCACATAGAAGTCACTTATCCTTAAGGATTCTTAGGTCTAGGATACCCCTTGTCAAAGGATATTCTTCAAACTTAGGGTTAAGTGCCAATCACTTTACGTCAAAAGCAAGTTATTTATCTGAGCCTCCCTCGTGAATAGACTTTGAGAATCACTCTTCATCCCATCATTGATCTATTCATCCTTGTTATTCCTCTTATACTGGGTCTCGTCCCATCGGTGAAAGCCCGTAAAGAGTAAGGAACTTTAGCTGAGGTGACAATGGGCTATTGCTCCATTGTTTCCACTTGACCTAGTAGTTGCTCTATAGGATCCCCCTCCTAGGACCCTTGTTGGTTTGAGAGGTAACATTTTTGGCGTTGTTGTCGGGGACACAAGACGTGTGTCTTGTTCCCCATACGACACTAATGACATATCAATTTGGCGACTACATTGGAATAACGAAGCCCTAGTTCTTCATTGAACTTCAAAGTTAATGCTTATAGAGTGCAGCAAGCATCTATCAAGGCATTTGATTCACCCTAGTGACTCCATTTTAATACTAATATGAAAAATGGCTTATTGTCAAGAAGAAAATACCCTTGGCTCTCCATTTGCAAAACTCAACGATGAAGAGCTTCAAAAACTACAAGAAATTGTGGATCAATACGTTGAGTTTTGTGAGGATTTATTGGAGAACATGGATAAAGAATTCATGCTCAGGTTTCACAGAATAACACGAAAACAACTCTACATGATGACATGTGCCAATGAGAAGGATCCTAGTCGTCTCTATATTTTCCAACCAAACCTGTGCTTTTAATATTCTAAATGACCTTACCAATAAAAAATATTATAATGAATCACAAAGCCCCATAGAATGTAATCAATTGGGTGATCACAATGACCTTGAAGAAAATTCAAGTGTGGAGGATCATCATGAAAGTGAGGAATATATGGACGAATGGAATCAATCTAAAGAAGATCGTGATGAGGACCTTCAGGATGCAAATTTAAGGATTGAGAATGTGCATGGCATGAGTGAAAGCCCTATTGAAGTCCATGAGGATGAACACAATGAAGTGGGGAATTTCATTCAAGAAAGGGAGTTTGAAGATATGAGTATTGTAGCTCCCTATGACATTTCTGATTTCTTGTGCATTAATGAGGGAAAATGGGATATGGGCAACCATCATTTTGACAGTGACCCTATTTATGATACTGACACAGAAAATGAGGTTGAAATTGATTCTCCTTTTCTCCAGGACATTACTCATAATGATATGCCTACTCACACCATCAAAAGGGAGGATCATTGTTTTCCCATGCATGAAGAAGGTTTATTGAAAATAGCAAGTCCTATTTATGACACCAATGATGACACTGACAAAGGCCTTGCTTTCCCATGCCTTCTCCAAGATCCAAATAGTATAGCTACATTATCCACAAGCCCTCGCCTTGCTCATTCTCACATTATCACCATTATTGATTATCCATTTTCCCCTCCTAGGTATGATGTTGAGGAAGAACTATCCATTAGATGTGTCCCTCCTTCCCCCTCATACCTTTGGGATTGCGAATACAATTACTCCATTGAGGAACTAATCTGTTGTGCCCTTCCATGTCCTGAATCCCCTTTTCCTTCATGTTGACCACTACATGTCAACGACCAATAGCGGTACACCCCCTTTTTTCGCAAAAGGGATAGTGCTTGATCGATGTGTCTGTGTTGTCCAGCTATCATCATCAGCTTCACTTCCAAGATGTTACGTAAACCCTTTTTGCATGTGTATAATGCAAATAATCTCAGCAGATCCGTGCCATGTATGTAATCACCTAGGTAAACCTACTTTTCTGGTGACAATCTACATTCTGAGACCTTTTTTGTCTCACCGATCCATTCTCAACTGGTCGGCAGAGTTTTCCTTCAATCTTACCCCAAAGTCAGAATGGATTTTGTCACTGGGATCTTAAGCAAGTCCTAATGTTCTAGATCGAATCTATATAAATGTGAGTTGGGAATAATCCTAACTATTTGGTTAGGTTATTTTATTACAAATAGCTTCGTCTGCTAGATTATATTTGTGTCGCAGAAATGGGTAGTCTGTGAGGGTCTATTACAAATGGGTTTTCCCCCTTGAGATGCAAAAAATATGAAAATCACGATGTAAAGTGTCTTAAGGGTTGAAAAAATAATTTATCCCCTCATAGGTTAATTAATTAAATTTTTTGGCCAAAAATTAATTAAAATCCTAAGCCATAAATTTAATTAATTCTAGGTCCTAGGTAAATTTAAATTCTCCAAAGGCAAAATTCATCAGTCCTTAAAAATTAAATTTTAAGAAGTCTCGGGACTAAAGTAAATTAATTATTTTGCTAAATTTTAAGCCTTTGGTCCCTGTGGGTTATAGTCCAAGTCAAATTTTTGGGGAATTTAACTCAAAATTTTTATTTTTAAGTTAATTAAAATGCATTTAATTGAAAAATTCGAATTTCCTCAAGAATTAAATATTTTGACAGATTAGATTAAAAGAAATTTTAATCTTCATCAACGGTCAAGATTGCTTTGACGAGGATCACTTGAACTAGCCATTGGAGGATTTATCTTTAAATAAGAAGTCATTTGTCAGTCGATTCATCTGACCTTTGAGTCGTGTGCTAAGCGAAAAGCTCTCGTGTAATCTTTTTTGAATAATAAAGAAAGACTTTGGGGTTAATCTTTGTCGGTGTTACTCTTCATGGAAATACTGTAAGATGTGTCGTTTTTCATGCATAATTTTTTTTTAGCCATTGATGATAGCTTCTGAAGAGTGATTTGAGTACAAGTATCTTGCTCAGTCGCTGGGGTTTAAGTGATAATTTAAATTTTGAATGTAATAACAGGTATCTCTATTTATCTAAATTTTATTATCATTTTCTCGCTCTATTTTGATGGCTGGATTGAGTTTTGCAGGAAAATCTTGATTTTAGATCATCGGGTGTTCGGGGAAGTTTTCAGTTGGACCAGCCAACTCCCGATCCGTGTTTTCTTAAGAGCTCAGCTTAATTTGATCCCGAGCTTATCATAAGATTTTTAATGGTGATGCATGAAGGGTTTTGAGCTAAGCAGCTCCTTTAAAATTTAATTTAATTTTTTTTTATGCGGGAAATTGATCAATCTCGCTGTTGAGAGCCTTAGATTATCAGATCTGGGAGCGGAGTTGGATTCACACTCCTCAGATCTGATAGATTTGTCATTCCTATGCATAGATCTGTAAATTATTTTTGGTTTTCTGACTCGGGTTTTTTTGGGTTTTAGTTTTTATCATTGTATATATCATTTGGGTGTTTTCTTCTTGCCATGCAACTACAGATCTGAGGAAGAAATTTGTATAAAGTCCAGATCTAGGCCCTAGAGGGTAAGATCTGGATCTCTGGGGTTCATCAACATCATTTTTGCCGAAATATTATCCAATCTTTTGCAATCCAAGGGTTTAAATTTAAATTTTTTTAATCTAGAAAATTTTTAAGGGTTTCACTGATAAATCTGAAGCAGGAATATATCATTTTAATCAAAATTTTCCAGGAAATTTGAAATAGGGCTACCATTTTCTACTGCGTTTTTTCCTTATCTGGAAAAATTCGAAGAAAAAAAAATTGTTGGGTTTCTCTCTGTCTGCGTTTTGGGGTTTCCCCTCATCTCTACATCTGCGTGCTGCCATCAACCCTCAAACCTGCGGATTCCTTTTCCCTACGATTTTCATTTCTCTGCCTGCAAATTTGTCATCCGCACTCCTCACTCCTTAACCCTCCGTCCAACCCGCAGCCATCCTTTCGTTGCCATACCTGTACGCTGCCTCTATCAAACCTGCAACCCGCACTTCCTCTCTTATCTTAGCCCGCTGCTTCTTCTCTTCATCCTATCCACAGTGCTCTAACCTACTCTTTGAATCTCCCTGCTTTATCCTCCCTCACTCTCCCTCTATCGCTACCATAGCTTCCTTGCACTAAACCCTCCGTCGAGCTTCCTCATTCTCCCTCTATCGCTGCTATCGAACTCTCTCTCCCGCTGTCGGACCTGCATCCACACATTACGATTTTCGTTTTCTTTTTTTAATCTTTTGTTTGTGTATTGGTGGGGTTAGTTAGGGTAGATTAGGTTTAATGTATTTTGATTTTATGATTTTCATTTCGTTTTGATTCATTTACTTTTATTTTTTATTTGAAATCTAAAACATAAACAAACAAAATTCAAAAATTTGATTTCTATTTTATTTTTTTTATCTTTTTTTTCATTTTTGATTTTTATAATTTTGACTTCGATTTTTTATTAAAATTCTAAAAATTATAAAAATTCTAAAAAGATTTAAAATCTAAAAATTTAAAAAAAAAATTCTAAAAAAGTTCTAAACATTTAAAAAACCTAAAAAAATTCATTTTATGTGACTAAAAAATAAATTGAAATTAACTTTTCACACTTAAAGATTTTAAATTTTTATGTGGCTTCTGGCCCATTAAAAAATTTAAAAAACATTATTAAATCAGTTTGATTTGTTTTGGTCACATTTAAAAGAAAGATATTAATAGATCATTTACTGCATTAGTCTTGCTTCATAAAACTTAGCACATCGAAGAATTTCTCCTAAGGACTAATTAAATTATTAATCTATAGTTCCTTCTTGGTGTTTTTTTGTGTGTTAAGGGTAAAATCTAAAGAAAACTTTGTGGTATTAACATTTTTCATTTCTCTATAGTTAAACACACTTAAATTTTTTGTATCTAAAGATTGACTATAGGAAAGTGGTAAATTTTCCTAGATTTGGGTCACTAAGCATAAATCATTTTAATTCTAGGATTGTGAATTGATTAGCATTTAAATTTCATGGTTTTTTAAAGTATTTGGATCTTTAGAAATTTGATTGCTAGAATATTTTGCATCTATTGAAATTGATCGTCATTGCTTGAATTATTTAATGTGTGTTACATGTTAGACATTTTGTGAATATTTTCAAGTGATTGTTAAAGTACTCCGTCGTGGAATTGTAATAGATTGCATATCTTTGTTTCCTACGCTGAGTATATATATATATATATATATATATATATATATATATATATATATATTTTAACAATCAATGAATTAATCGACGCTGAGTATATTTTGAGCATCTGTTGACATTGATATTAAATTGCAAAGAAGTTTTTGTTCTCTTTGAGCTATAATTGTATCAGAAAGATTTGAAATAAGCTTGTGGTTTAATTGTAATATTTTCAGGAGTTTATTTTTAAGTCTTCATCCAGTACAGTGAGCATTTCATTTTGGTAATTGAGGGCTTTTGCGACACAAGTGTTTTTCATCCTCGAGTCTAACTTCTTTTCATCATCTGGTGCATTTGCATATAAGTTAGCTTTGCATAATAAAATTTACTTCCAAGCATAAGCTTGGTCAATAGAGAGATAGGTATCCATCCATCTTTGCTTGAGAAGTTTGCTTTTAATAGTACCCAAAACGGTGACCTTGCAGTCATCAAAGCCACATCTCTCTGCAGCACCAAAGGCACCGGGTATGTTAGATTTTCAGGAGAGGTATCGTTAATCACACCTTAGTGTGCTTCACCTTATCTTCTCTCTGCCAATTACTACGAAATCAGGCTCAACACAGAAAGGATCGAAGGATTCACATTCAAATAGGCATTTAACTAAAATTAACCAAGATTCTTGCATCTCACATTAGCTTTAGGATCTGCATTTCATATAAGATAGTCATTCATCTAAGCAGTAGTTGCTAATCGATTACTTGGTCTTAATTTCCCTAGCAAGATCGTTGACTCCATAAGGCACTGGTATCAATCGTTTAAAATCTAATCAAAAAATATAAGTCTTGCTAAATCTTAATCAAGTACTTGGTTGTTTCACTGTGTCTCCTGAACCGTTTGGTTCCCAACTAGTTCTTCTTCATTCCATTTTTCCATAGGGTCTACCCCCCTTAGCCTGCTATAGGGAAACAACTTAAACGGAGAGACTGGGGATCATGGTGACAACCCCCAATCTGAACCGTTGTCGTGGTGCCTAGACATTTTGTGCAACAACACTTCCCATCATAGCCCTGTGGCATCCATGAGGTTTAACATTATGAAAAATGGTTGTGATAGGGAGTTCTTGAGTTTGATCATTCATTCTTCCATCCTATGCTTAGAAGGAAAGCTTCGCACTCCTATATTGACTTATTTTCCGTCTTTTAGGATATCATATTCTCCCGCCTCCCACCCGCATCATCCTCCATGTGATTATGTTCACGTTCGCTTTGGGATTTGCTACGAGTAATCATATAGGCAAGCATATTTACATTGATTTGATGATATGTTGGTTGCATTGGCTTTACGATTACACTTAATCTTAGCTTTGTACCATATGCATGTTAGGTAGGATGCATTGTATACTAATTTTCGCATTAGAACTAACATCATATGATATTCTCATGCTAGATTAACTGCATTTAGATTAAATTTGCATCTATATTTAAATTTTATTTGTTGTTGATTTTTATGGCCTAAAATAAGCATTGGCGATCATTAGACATCGCAAAAACATGATGCCTTGTGTGCTCGATTTCTGATATGTGCAAGTGAAAGGTCTGCAGTCCCAAGAGATTGTTGGTGTTCTCATGACCTCCCCGTTCGAGTATGTTGGTACACTCTTCTGAGAGATCATGTCCCAGTTGGAGCCAAATGTTACCCACCACTTTGTGGATGATACCCATAGGAGAAATTTTTTCTCCTAGATGGTCCTCAGTCGGTAGCCATCAGCCCCTTGCAGCCACCAGATAGCTTGATGTGTCATTTTCTCCACCACCTAAGCCAGCCATGTGGTCCCTCGCCCATTTGTTATGATCGTATGTTTGAAGGTGGGCCTTCCAACCCCGAAGGTATGGCTTATCATTATGTGATTGGGTATTTTTGTTTACTTATCATGGACACTTTTGGGCATGGATTAGTGGGGGGATTCGGCAGAAAGAGTGGACTAGGTCTGTACTCTTGTCTCCTCTGCCCTTTTGGGTGGTTAAACTTGTATTCTAGTCCCATGAGATCTCCTTTACTGGCTACTAGGCTTTAGGGATTGCACTACATCGAAAACCCTGATTTTCGTTGCATGGTCCCCCTTCTCGACACCATATATATCACCCCCCTTCCGCTCATTATGACCCCATTCATCATATTTCCCATCCAGGTCCATATTTATCCATTGGGTCCACAAGGAGTTAGCCTCCCCCTCCCCTATCCACACCTTGGTTCGGGCATGGAATGATGCCCCGGAGGTTGATGTAGCTAAAAGGAAAAGAAAAAGCATATTTGGCCACTCTCAATAGAAAATTGTACCATAAAATGTAAAAGATGGTCGAGACATACACATTTAGCATGTGGGCAAAAGCCAAACATGAGCTCTATCCCCTATCATTATGGCCATCACCCTAAAGCCCTATAGGAGCCCCTTCCATGGTGGGCCATGAACTGCCCTACCAACAAAGGGGAATTCATTGTTATACCCCACACATCATGCCCTCATCCCTGGAGCCCCAAATAGTTATAAAAGAAAAATCAATAAAAGGCAAAAGGCGTATGAAAAAGGGTGGAAAAACAAAGGTCGAGGTAACTCATGTACCACAATTGCTCCCTCCTACATTCATATACCCAAGTGTGGGCTTCCCTCATTTTAGCTACCTTGTACCATGGCATGTGGCCCAGGGCTTCCCCTTCATGCCCCACACAATTCCATTGTTATATCACACGACACCTACCATTTGATGGATGTACCATGGATATGTCACCCCCTTTAGAGGCTGAAACCACCTAATAGGGTCCTTGGTTAACCCCTTTTCGAGCTTGGAGACACCTATACACTGTTGTCACTCACTGCTCACTCACTGCTTTGCAAATGATCAGTTGTCCAGGATGCATAAGAACAGTGAACTTGAAGCCATTTCCTGAACCACAGAAGCTATCAGAGCTTGATTAGACCCTCTCCATTGCATAGTGCTCGAAAAGAGCTTTCCAATGGTATATAGAAGTCCAAAAAAGGACTCCTAGATCAGAAGTTAGAGCCTGTTGAAGATTACCTTTGGAAGACCCAGAAAACAAAGAAAAAACACTAAGGGATGAAGACAAATCACAATCGGAGGTATGAGACAAATCGCAATCGCAGATCGGGCTTTCTGGCAAGCAAGGGATACTGGCTGGTTGCAAAACAGTGACCCACCGATCATCGATATCGCATATCGGTAGTCAGCGGGTCCGAGCGAAGCATTTATCGACATATCGGCAATCGGGGGCCCCGGGCACAGAACATCCCGCAATATCGGCGATCGGTGCATCGGCATATCGGCGGAGCAAAGGGATACCACTCTAAAAACCTTGTGGGGGGCCGATTATGCGATGTAGTGTTACATCATCGAGGGAGGCCGAGAATCATTTACAAAGGAAATGCGGAACAAAAACATGGACAGGCGGGCCCTTTCTCTCTCCTCCACGTGGCAAAATACGGTAAATCCCGCACTCTCGCAGTCCTGCAGTCCTGTAGGTCCCACATACGGCATCCCGCAATATCGCTATATCGCAGTCTCGCGATCCCGCAACATCGCAATCCCGCACACTCCAAAACCTTACGTTATCGTCGATTTGCGATATAACGTTAAATCACCAGGAAGGGTCGAAATTAATTTACAAAGGAAATGCATGCAAAAACAGGGTCGGGCAGGCCTTTTTCTCTCTCCTCCAGGGGGCCACGTGGTGGCATATGATTAGTCCTCAGAGATGACATAGCAACTGACGTCATCAGTTACGTGGCAATACGGGTGGACACGTGTCACTCGGTTTCAGTGTTTTCAAGGGTCAAATGGGGCCATTTCCAGGTGACACGTGTCACCACTCACAAGGTGACACATGGCAGTGATGACGTCACCCTGGGTTCAACGATCTCACGAAGCAAAGGCTTATTCTTCCGTTGATACTCCTCCCCAGCTGCGATTGCGATAAGGAAAGATGACCCCCAAATGCAATAAGTTATTGTGGTCTATTTCATAAGATTTCGCGTCCGGATATCGGCCAATGTAGTGTAAGGGGCAATCAAAGGCGATTCAAGTTCTATAAGGAAAAAGGCCCCCGCACAACGATTGAAAGCCTTAGCGCCCGAAGGGCTAAAAGCCCCTGGTTCCAGCCCCCGGTCCTATGAGGAAAACTACAAAAGGGGCTATAATAAGGGGGGAATAAAAAAAAACGCCTGGTTCGCCTGTTTCAGAGATAAAAGCCCGCACCCGAGAGTCTTCTCTGTTACACTGTAATATGCAACCCCAGCCAGATCAGGGCGCCGATTGTGTTGAACAAGACTTTAAAGGCAAAAATGACAGGGTCAGCGCCAAAAGTAGTTGTAGTAGTAAATCAAGAAGAGGGAGCATTCAAAACCAAGAATGGGTGGACTCAGAAATGGCTCTTTATGACCCGCTTCCAAGGTCGGCGCTGAAGGCACTAAAGGCAGAAATGACAAGAGTTAGCTTAGCAGCACAGGAGACCATACTGTGAACTAGATGCAGCCTGAAGCCGAAGTAATTACAGGGAGGGGCGCGGAGATATTGCATTAATGTTTCATCTATTTTGTGATCTTGTGATGTGCTTTCCTTTATGAGGCAATTACTATTTTTGTGATGTTTTTTGGACACAAAGCCTTTCCTAGCCGAGACAGCAAGCTGATCTGACAACTGAGACTCAACCTAGGGATATTTTGTACTATATCATGATTGATAATGCACCCCCTCTTCTTATAAATAGGGGGTAGCAACACTGAATAAAGGTTCTGCGATCTACAAAGAAACACTGATACTTTTGTAAGACTGTATCACTTAGTTACATAGATCTTACAGAATATCACAAGAGTAGTGGTGATTCCCCTTTTAAGTATTACAGTGTGTTATTTCCTGTTTTCATCCATTTTGTCTATTTTCTTCTCTGAATTCATGCAACAATAGATGCCAGAATATTTCATACTTGCCTACAGATTCATTTGCATTGAGTTGTTAATGCACATGCCTGTTTGATGGGTTGAAATTATATCTTTAAACTGCACTACATGAATCATAACATCCAGCTTCTTTTATGTCCATTATATCTACTTGTAACTCAAATAATTGTAGCAAATCTCATGGTTTCAGGCTCTATGTTTTTAATATAGAATTCTTGGTGCTTTGAGCTCTCTATACTTTGAGATCCCTTCTCTTTGTCTTCTCCCATTTATTCTACAAAGTTGATTAAACTGTAAGCCTTTGAAGTGCTCAGCCTCCACTATTTTCTGTTATATTTCTAGGAACTGTGTATGTGTAGAAATACTGAAATACCTAACTTGTATCTTTGGATGAAAGAACCAACTCATGCCTCTTATATATGTGTATAGAACATGGGTGATGTCTCCTCTTGCTTGAGAATCATTTGAGACACACCGATCTAGATGTATTCTCATTTGAGACACATCGATCTAGATGTATTCTCATTTGACTCCACACCTCCTTATTATCATTCATAACCTTGGCTTTTAAAAAGCCTCATACTCGCTCAGATACATCCCAGCAGAAAGCCCCATTTGTATCTAACCCAGAAAAGTTGATTTTCAAGAAAATTTGGAAAGAGAAGACGCCCCCTGCTTATGCTACCATCTGATCAGCCTTTGCAGCCTCCGCATCCAACTCTCAACCCACTGTTTCTTACTACTCAAGATTTACTCCTAAGGTCCTGACATACCCTGCTTCCCCTCCAACCACTGTGGTCTTGACCCCAGTTCCTCAAGCAAATTTTAATCCCCCTCCACTAATTCAGATGGCTCTTCCAGGCTTTTTGCTAAATAAGTATGCACCTCTTGATTTACCTCAGCCCCTAAGTGTTATGCCCCAGGACTACTTAAAGCTTCTGCCTAGGTTTAATGGGGAAGATGAAAATTTTTCTCAGAAACACATTCAAGCCTTTTGTGCTTTTGTTGAGAACCTGAATGTAGAACAGCTGGATGTGGTCCTGAGACTTTTTGTACAGTCCCTTGATGGAGAAGCCAGAAAATGGTTTAAAGCCCTACCAAATGCCTCCATCACCACTTGGGAGGAACTTGAAACCTCTTTCACACAAAAGTGGGGTGAGAAGAGAAATCATGAGTACCTCCTCACAAAGTTCAATGCCATTAGGAAGAAGCCAAAGGAGGATATCTCAGAATTTAATAAGAGGTTCAATAAGAAGTATAACAACTTGCCTGCTGAGATAAAGCCTCCTCCAGCTGCTGCTCGTGTAGCTTACTTGGGAGCCTTTGAATCCGACTTTGGTTTTACCTTAAGAGAAAGGAAGTCTCCTACTTTAGATCAACTCCAAGTCGATGCTCTTGAAGTAGAAGCAAATTTTGCCTCAACAGGGAAGTCAAGTGGAAAGCAGGAAACCACTGGGAATAGAAGAGGTAAAGAAGAAGCTTCCTCCTCTGGTCAAACAAGAGAATCACCAGACCTGAAGTTGGAGGAGTTGGATAAACTCATCAGGAGTTTGTCACATAAGGTTGGAAAGCTCGAAATTGAGAACAAGAGTCTCTCCAAACAGAATGCTCAAGGCAACAACTAGGGATATAACCCACAGTATAGAAGGCCTCCATTACAGATACTGCCAAGGGAAAGAAAGGAACAGCCGGATCAGATCCCTCATCCTCTATATTTAGAAGATGATCCCGATGAATAATGGTCAGATACACATGAGATGTGGGGAAACTTATATTTTTCTTTCTTTGAAGAAGAACATGAAAATATGGCTCACCAAGAGGCTAGTCATGATGGAGAAAAACAGTAGCAAAGGAGGAAGATATAGATTATTATTGTAAATAGTTTGCAGATTTCATGCAAGCACAGCTACACCAAAGGTATGATCTAGATCTTCAAGAAAGAGGTCAAGGAAGCGAGAACAACAAGTAGAAACTACCCTCCGAATTATTCCCTCAGTACCGGACAAAGGGAAAGGTAAGCTCAATCCTGACCCGCCCAAGACATGGGACTCTGCAAATAAGGGAAGCTATTGTCCTAAGGGGCACATAGAAAAGGAGGCGCCTATTCAACTGAAAACTGCTAGCGGGAAGGAAGATGGAACAGAACCAAGAGGTAGAAAAAAAGCCCAACCCACACTCAATCTCCAAAAGGAGCTTGAAAAGGTAAAAATTCATGTTCCTCTGACTGAGCTTCTAAAGCAGCGTAATTACAAAGCTTAGGTCTCTCAATTCATGCATCCATCCACCTCAACACCATCCCACGATAGTTTGAACCTTCAAGAGGAGAGGTCTATGGTTGTTTTCGAGCCGCATGTGGAAAAGTTGGACCCTTCTACTGCGCCTTTCCATGTGACTTTGGTGATCCATGACCTTTTGTTGCATAATTACACGCTGGATTTCGAAGCCTCACACAACCTCATGCCATTATTAGTGATGGAACAGTTGGGTTTGGAGATCACCAGACAATACAAGGACTAGTACTCCTTTGACTCAGAGAGTCAAGTGCGTAGGCGTGATAAAGGATCTGGTGGTGAACCTGGCTCAGATCCCGGTGAAGAGTGTGGTAATGGACATAATGGTGGCTGATATACCTCCTCGTTTCGGCATACTGCTATCTAGATCTTGGGGTTCCAAGGTGGGGGACCCTATCAAGTTGGATCTAACTTATGCCACCATTCCCTCCTTTGGAGGAGAACAAAGGAGGTTGTATAGAGAGTCCAGGTTTGTAAAAATTGTGACCTCATCTAAAGGCTCAGAAAACTCCCCAATGCATGGGAAAGATAGCGACATCTCATGTCTGTTCCTAGAAGAGGATGAGACCTTCCTAGAGGAAACATCAATACACCTAACAGGGCAATGAGAGCGCCTGCGAGCAAATGAAAGTAAAGTATGGAAATTGTACTTTGATGGAGCAAACTCAAAAGACGGAAATGGAGCTGGAATATTGTTGGTATCCCCAGAGGGCTGCCTAATACCCCTCTCTTTCAAACTAGAGTTTGAGGTGACCAACAATGTGGCGAAGTATGAGGCACTGCTCCTTGGATTACAAACAGCAAGAAATATAAATATCGAATGCCTATCAGTCTATGGAGATTCTGAACTGGTCGTAAGGCAGATCAGAAATAAATGCTAAGCCAAACACCCCAGACTGAGGACATATCGAAATGAAGTGTGGGATTTAATTGAGAATTTCTTCCTGGCCTTTAATATACAATTTCTGCCCAGGGAGGGAAACAAAATGGCTGACTCTCTTGCTGTAGCTGCAAGCACTTTCAGGCCCCCTCAAAATCCTCTCCTCAGATATGAGGTGGAAGTCAGGTGCAGACCCTCCATACCTGATAACATCAAGCACTGGCAGGTGTTCGAAGATGACGAGCAAGTGAAACGATTCATAGAAGTCGTTGGGGAGTTTTCTAACTCCACCATCGATCAAGAAGAAGAAGAAGAAGCAGATCAAGAAGCCACTTCATGGAAAGACGCAGTGGCTGGGCACAAAATTTTGCAATTGAAAGGGAATACTATCCCTCATGGACTAGTCCCACTAGAAAGGCTTTTTAATAAAGATGACATAGCCGCCAAACAAATGGCTCCTGAGATGGACAATCAAGTACAAGATTGCAACATTGGTTCAGAGGAGGAGCCCCAGATGATCAAGTTATCAAAAGGAATCCCCTTACATTACAAACAAAGGTATTTAGATCTTTTCAAAACCTACAAAGATGTTTTTTCTTGGTCTTATGATGATTTGAAAACATTTGATACTAACATCATACAGCATAAGATTCCTTTGAAAAGTGGAATGAAACCCTGCAAGCAGAAACTCAGACAGATAAATCCACTCCTACTCCCCTCCATTGAAAGGGAGGTAAGGAAGCTGCTACAGGCAAAATATCATAGTACCTTTAAGATACTCCAAGTGGATAGCGAATTTGGTCCCAGTCCGAAAAAGAACAGAGAGATAAGGCTATGTGTAGACTTTCGGAATCTAAATACGGCATCTTTGAAAGATAACTACCCACTACCCAAGATGGATAATATATTGAAGATACTCCGAGTGGGTAGCGAATTTGGTCCCAGTCCGGAAAAAGAACAGAGAGAGACGACTATGTGTAGACTTCTGGAATCTAAACAGGGCATCTTTGAAAGATAACTACCCACTGCCCAAGATGGATAATATATTGCAGAAGGTGGTTGGTTCAGCCAAAATGTCCATGATGGACGGGTTCTCTGGATACAATCAAGTGGCAGTTCATCCCGAGGATCAGGAAAAGACCGCTTTCACCACCCCGTGGGGAACATTCATGTATGCTCACATGCCTTTTGGGCTGATAAATGCAGGGGCCACATTTCAGAGAGCCATGGACATAGCTTTCGTGGGGGAGAAAGACAAATTCGTGGTGGTCTACTTGGATGATATCATAGTCTTTTCCAAGACTAAGGAGGAACACATCCTCCACTTAAAACTCACTTTTGAGAAGTGCAGGAGATATGGTCTCTCCATGAATCATAAGAAATCTTAGTTCGCCCTAAGTGAGGGGAAGCTGCTAGGACATATAGCAGCGGAGGAGGGTGTGATTGAAGCCATCAGCCACATTCCTCTGCCCAGGAATAAGAAAGAAGTCCAAGCCTTCTTGGGGAGAATAAATTTCTTAAGGCGATTTATACCCAACTATGCAAAGATAGTCAAGGGTATTACAGACATGCTCAAGAAGGGAAATGAAGTCAAGTGGAGCCCTGTCCCCCATGATTATTTTAGTAGAATCAAAGAAGCTTTGGTTGAAGCCCTAGTGTTAGCCAACCCCGACTATTCAGTGCCTTTCTACATCTTTTCTTTCGCCTCTCCACATACCATTGTTGCAGTGCTGCTACAGAAAAATAAAGCGGGTTATGAGCAGCCCATCGCCTTCTTCAACCAAGTCCTAAGGGACGTTGAGCTAAAATATAATATATTGGAGAAACAAGCCTATGCATTGGTCAAGGCTCTAAAGGCATTTCGCACGTATGTGCTGCAATCAAAAATCACAGCATTTGTCCCAACGACAGCAGTCAAGGACATCCTGGTGCAAGGAGACAACGAAGGAAAGAGGGGCAGGTGGATAGCGAAAATACAAGAATACGAGCTAGAAATAAAGCCTACCAAGCTCATTAAAGGCCAAGGGTTGGCCAAGGTTTTATCTGAATCCAACTGCCAAGCACTAGGGATAAACCTGATCACAGAGGAAGGCAGACCAGAGGATCACTAGAGCAATATTAAAACATCTGAGCAGAAAATCTATGCCAAATACGAGGGATCACCTTGGTATAAGAACATCATTCATTACCTCTTATTCCTAAGGTGCCCGTTGGGGCTGGATACATCCAAATACCGAAGCCTGAGATTGCAAGCGCAAAAATATATCATATCTAATGGCCTACTCTACTAGAAGGACCCTGTGGGGGTATTGTTGCTATGTTTGGTGGAAGGGGAGACCCATAAAGTGATTGGGGAGTTTCATGGAGTCTGTGGAGGGCATTACAGTTGGAATACCATGGCACACAAAATCCTCAAGGTTGGATTCTACTGGCCTACGTTGTTTGGGGATGTTCATTCCAGAGTCAAGATGTGCTAGAAATGCCAAGTGTTTGCGGAAAGATAGAAGTTTGCTCCTCTCCCCTGATTCCTGTGCATGTGGAGGAGCCTTTTAGATAATGGGGACTGGACTTCATAGGGGAGATAAACCCACCATCCAGTGGCCAGCACAAATGGATATTAACAGCCACTGACTATTTCACCAAGTGGGTAGAGGCCATCCCAACTAGAAATGCTACAGACTCAGTGGTGATAAAATTCATGGAGGAGAACATATTATCCCGCTTTGGTTGTCCTTTCAAAATCATCACTGATAATGCTCAGGTCTTCAAATCTGCCAAGTTCACTAGCTTCTGCCATAAATACAATATCATCATTGGGCACTCCACTACATACTACCCTCAAGGCAATGGCTTGGTTGAGTCCTCAAACAAAACTGTGGTGAGGGTGCTGAAGAAGACCATCACTGAAAATCAAAGGAACTGGGACTCCCAACTGAAGTTTGCTCTATGGGCCAACCGAGTAACGCCTAAATGATCCACTGGAAAATCACCTTTTGAGCTAGTGTATGGCAAGGTTGTTGTCTTCCCGATCCAACTAGCAATGCCAGTAGCAAGGTTGCTACAAGAAGCCGAGGAAGAGCCAAGCGCCTTGACAAGGAGGATAAATCAGCTGGTTGAGCTTCAGGAAAACAGAGAACAGGTGGAGGCCAAACTGTCCAATTACCAACAAAAGATGAAATCTCTGTTTGACAAGAAGGCCAAGGACAGACCTCTTCAGCCAGGAGATTTAGTTCTCAGGTGGGATGTCCGACGGGAGGACAAAGGCAAACATGGAAAATTCGATCCACTATGGTTTGGCCCCTTCAGGATTGCAGAAGAGAGAGGGAATAACACATATCTGCTTGAAAAATTGGATGGTGAATTGTTGGAACTGCCGATAAATGGTCAATTCCTCAAATTTTATTTTCAAAATTAGAAGTACCTGTCTTACACTCATTGTAAATATTCGGTGTGTGTATTGCAATTTTTATTTGAATTTTCATTTTATGTAAAAATTTCTACTTTCATGAAAGTTATCTTTTGATTAGAAGTGACTCCATGCCCAAAGGAGTAGTTCGCAGTGTGTAGGTTCTCAACACCTTGCTAGCAAGGCACTATCCCCAGGTGGAGCCAATGTTGTCACTCACTACTCACTCACTGATTTACAAATGATCATTTGTCCAAGATGCATAAAAAAAGTGAAATTGAAACCATTTCGTGAGCCACAGAAACTATCGGAGCTTGATTAGACCCTCTTCATTGCATAGTGCTTGGAAAGAACTTTCCAATGGTATATAGAAGTCCAAAAAGGGACTCCTGGATCAGAAGTTAGAGCCTGTTGAAGATTACCTTTGGAAGACCCAAAAAACAAAGAAAAAACACTAAGGGATGAAGACAAATCACAATCGGAGGTCTAAGACAAATTGCAATCGCAGATCGGGCTTTCTGGCAGGCAAGTGATACTGGCGGGGTGCAAAAAACAGCGACCCGCCGATATCACATATCAGCAGTCAGCGGGTCCAAGCGGAGCATTTATCGGCATATCGACAGTCGGGGACCCCGGGCACAGAACATCCCGCAATATAGGCGATCGGCGCATCAGCATTGTTGTCGCACAAAGTGTCTAAGCATCGCGACAACGCTCAGAGTAAGGGTTGTCACTCTAATCCTTACTCAGTTTAGACTCTCTCCTAGACAAGTCAAGGGGGTAGTCCCTAAGGTGAATGAATGAGAATAGCCTGTGAAACACAGGCTCTAGCAGACCTGAAGATGGACAACCTAATGAATTTAGAACAAATCTTGGTCAACTGAGATGAATAGATTAAACACAAGACACAACCACAGGATAGAAATGATTATAGACCAGTGCCTTAGTATTCGATTAACCATAGACTGAACAGAAACAAGATATCCCAAGTAATTTATATATGTGGCAAAGCGACGATCATGAACAAGTAAGTGTGAATGCTCAAAACTGCAATATATCTAGCAATTAAATCCCATGAAAACTTATGAAAATTAAATGCTAAACAATGATTCTAGATTAAAAATGATTTTCTTCAATAACCCAGATCTAGAATTAATTATCTTTCTCCTATCGCCAATATAATTTTTAAAACATTAATCGCACTTGACAATAGAGAAATATTACCACAAAATTTAAAATCTTACACTTAACACAAAAGACACCAAGGAACTTTAGATTAGAATTTTAATTGTTCCTTAGGAAATTAATTTTAATGTGGTAAATGAAGAAATCAAACTAAAGGGGTAATGAATTAATTAATGTGAAAGCACAAATCCACCTTTTGATTTAATTCTTTTAGGAATTCTAAAGTCACCATTTTTTTAATATTTTTTAACTTTTTTTAGATTTTTTTAAATTTTAGAAAAAAAAATTAGGTTTTTTAATGTTTTAATGTTTTTCTTATGAAAAAAATCAAAATCATAAGTTAAAAAAAAAAAGAGGTAAAACAAAAATAAATAAAAAAAAGGAAATAAAAAATATATATAAAAAAAACAAAACAAAAAAAAAAACAAATCGAAATGAAAAATAAAAAAATCAAGACAAAATCGAATTTCAAATGAAAATAAAAAAATATATAAACCCTAAGGGAACAGCTATCTTCCAAGTATCTAGGCATACCTCTTACTGATAAACCTTTGAGCAAGAGTGTGTGGGAGCCGACAATCAACAAACTTCAGGATAAGATCAGAAAATGGACACACAGGTCACTAAATTTGGCAGGACGCTTGGTGCTCACACAAGCAGTCTTGCAGGCTATTCCCATTTTCATGTCCTCAGCTCTTCCTGCTCCTAAAAGCATTATGCAACAGATTAGGAGTATACAAAGGGATTTCTTGTGGGGCAGAGGTGAAGAAAAAAAGAAGTGGGCCTTAGTAGCCTGGGACAAGATATGCAAGCCCAAAAGCCATGGTGGCTTGGGGCTTCCAAACTATGGTGGAGATTGATTAAGGAATCGGCAACTCCCTAGGCTAAGCTGTGGAAACAAAAATATGCCAAGTATTGACAGGAAAAGGATCACATTAAAATGTCAGGGCAAATCAGGGGCTCCCATATTTGGAATTTGGCCTGGGAGAATAAAAGTATTGTTCAGCAACACAGCTTCTAGGAAATTTGAGTAGGGAACCTAGCAAGATTTTGGGAGGACAACTGGCAACAGGAACCCATCCTATATAAGGATGAATTAGCAGCTCTCAAGAGAGACACGGACTACAAAGGGTTGATTATGGTTAAAGATTTCTGGGACCAGGATGGGGATAACGAAAAATGGAGGACTTGGAAGGATCAGGGCCATAATGATGATAGTCCTCTGAAGGCCCTGGCAAGCACTCTCGCCCAGGAGCTAGAGCATAGAAGGATTCTGGTATCCTCCTTACCTGACCAATTAAGATGGGGAAAGAACACCGAAGGTAACTTTAACCTCAAAGAAGCTAAACAGGAAGTAACAGGATTTAACTATCCGAATCCTGATCTAGTCTGGAAGAAACTATGGCAAAGCCCCCACTGGATGAAAATAAAGTTATTCATCTGGTTAGTGCATCAAAGGAAAATCTTAACCTGGGAGAATCTAAAAAAAAGGCTTTATTGGCCCCTCCCAATGCTATCTCTGTGGCTCTCAAGAGGAGACAATGGATCACCTTCTCAACCTCTGTCCTTTCACATCAAATGTATGGGACTGGGTGGCCTCAATCTTTAGGCAAATAGACAGGGATAGTCTCAGCATTTCCAATACTTTGAAGAACTGGCGGGTAAATTTCTCAGGGAATGAAATCATTAATAAAGCTTGGATTCTGGTACCAGGCTTTGTTATCTGGAATGTTTGGAAAGAGCGCAACAATCGGATCTTCAAAGACAAAGCAAGAGAGCCCAAATACATAATTGCTCAAATATTGAGGCAGCTCAAAGATACAATAAGAACCCTGTTAAGTAATCTTCCTAAAGATCCTCCTCCGGCCCAAGAGGTGAGCATTCTTATGCAGTTGGGTCTCCAATCCATAAAGACGGAGCTTCTAAAGGTAATCTAGGGTTAGCTGGCTTTGGAGGGGTTATAAGAGATGAACAGGGTCAAATAAAGAAAATCTTCCATGGCCACTTGGGCAAGGCTACTAACAACATGGCGGAGCTCATGGCACTAGAACAAGGCTTGGAAACCTTGTTAGTCTCTAATTTGCATAATGTCATCATAGAAGCAGATTCAGAATTGATTATTAGAGCGGCCAAGAAAATATGTTATGGTACTTCTCCAGACAAAGTTTCTAAGCACTCGAGGCTTTCGCAAGTCTTTTTCACTGTATCCACTTCCATCTGCAAACCTTAAAAACAGTTAGCTTTGTCCATGTGAAGAGGAAAGCTAACATGTTAGTGGATCACTTAGGGAACGAGGAAGTCACCAACAAGGATAAGGATTCTCGATATGAATGGGATCTTGTACCCCCAGGCAAACTGTTGGAGGACTGTCTCTACCAGGCGGGATGGTACAGAAGACAGGAGGGAGGAAAGGGTACCTTAAATTGTCCGCCCTCTTGGGGTGTGGGTCGCAATCCACAGCATAGCATTCCTTTGGACCCACTCACGAAATCCTACAGAGTTGGTCGTCCATGGAACAAAACTTTGGGCGGAATTGTTAATGGTGTTTTGGGTCTAACAGTGATAGTGGGAGGAAAGCACAAGAATGCCCAATGTGTGAGATCAATGGTTACCGCTTGGTGAAAGAGCGTGATAGTTATTCCACGAGGAGTTGTTTTCTAAAACCACAAGAGGTTTATCGGGTTGGGCCTAAGTGGTATCGGGTTTTTTTTAGGAAGGCTCCGATTACACTCAGCGTGCGACATGTAGCAGGGGGAGGTGAGAGAATACCGCTCTCATCGGATGGTTATCCCTCATGCGACTTGTCCACCCGATATCTCCGTAAACCGTTGGATCATCGGTGGCAGATCAATGGTGTATGTTTGATTGTGCATGTCAGCTTGGTGTCTCGGACCCGAAAAAAGTTTAGAGGGTTGGAATAGAGATTACCTCGGGTCCGCCTAATTGGTTTGGTGTGGATTGTTGTGGGCCCGCGTGCAATGCAGGTCAAATGGTTACTGACAGGCCGATTCGGATGGTGCGATGTTATACAAGCTCTAGGAATTTCTAGTTGATGTTTTATGTAAGAAGTCTGGTGGACCCTCACTTGAAGCTTCTTTTGAGGGCTTCTGACTGCTTGTTATCTATGAGACAGCTTGAGCAAATGGTCTACTGATTGCTTGTTGCCCAGAGTAAACGGGGTTCGGTTTTTTGACTTCGCAGGGTTTTGGATGCCGGGTTCGGTTTTTTTACTGCTTTGTTGTCTGTTGTACTTTCACGAGACTGCAATTTGTAAATTATGTATTTTTACTAGTTTAATAGAAGGTCCTACACTTACCTGATCAAAAAAAGAAAAAATATATAGACCCTAACCCTTAACGCATTTACATATTAAAAACGAAATGAGAAATTAAACTAACCTAATGCATATACAATGCAAATGAAAAAATTAAAAAGGTCGAATGAGTAAAATGAAACTAACCCTAACACATTAAAACATACAAAACAAAAAAAGCAAGGAGAAATCGTATTTGTTGTGTGCAGGTCGACGACGGAGAAGATGGACTTACGAGAATAGCGAGGGCAGGAGTCTTGGCAGCCGGATCAGTGGAAAATAACAGTGTTTTGTAGGCTAGGCGGAGGAGCAGTATATGGAGAAAGGGAGATGCACAGGTTGAAGGAGCTGCGGAGGTAAGGAATGATGGCGGTTGGAGGGAAGAAGACTGCGTGTTGGAGGAGCTACATGGAGGGAAGAAGACTGCAGTCTAGAGGAGTTGCATGTAGGTAGCAGCAGTGAGGGGCTTGCCAGCAACAGAGGGGAAGGGATTCAACGGAGCCGGAAAGGCTATGGGTTGGGTGATACGCAGTTTTTGAAGGCAGCGACAAGAGTATAAGGGAATGGGCTGCGGATGGAGGATCACGGAGGGATAAGGAGGAAAGGCAGAATAGCGTGCAGGGATAACAAGGAAAGGGAAGCCGCAGAGAGGAGGGCAGCAAGAGGAGGACACAACAGATGGAAAAGACACGGACAGGCAACGTGAGGGGTTTGCAGATTTAATGGAGAATGCAGGCAGTAGCAAAAGGCTGTGGGCCTTCCTTAAAAAAAAACGAAATTTTTGCAGTAATAATAAAAAAAAAGCAAGGGAGCATTTCCAGGCAACCAACGGTAGCCTCAACAAACCCAAAATAAACCCAGAAAATCGAATTCCATGTCAATATATTTTTTATGCTTCAAATTTAGCCTTGAAACCCTCATGAAAATTTCCAGATCTAAGAATTTTTAAACCCTTTGGACTGTAACAAAATTGAATAATATCCCTGGAAAATTACGTTGATAAACCCCCAGATGTCCAGATCTTACCCTCCAGGGCCTAAATCTGGACTCCACACAAATTTCTTCCTCGGATCTATAGCTGCACGACAACAAGAAAACACCCAAACAGTATATAAAATGACAAAAATTAAAACCCAGAAAAACCTGTTGGGCATGGAATCCCCCCACAGCATGTTTTGGGGCTCAAAGCCCAAGTTTTGGTCAAATGTATTGTAAAACTCCGCGAATTACGAGCATAGAGCGCGAAGTATAGGATGAGTCATAGGGTTGTTCGCCCTAAGTATTGTAAAGTAATGTAATGTCATGTCGACCTACCCATGGTCCGCGGACCATGGGATTGTATAAATAGAGCAAGGCTCTAAGTTGTAAAAATAGCGAAGAAGGAAGAGAGAAGAATACGAATGGTTCGGGCATAGAGTAAGAGTCTAAGTGTATTGGGTCATAGTAGTAGGAAGAGGCTCTGCAGCTAAGTGCGCAAAGGCTTAGTAGAGTCTGCAGCTGAGTGCGCGGACCCCTGCAGCTGAGTGTGCAGGGCGGTGTCGAGTCTGTAATCTTGATCGAAGAATAATAAAGAGAAGTTGATTCCTATTTCTGTGTATCTGCTTGTGCATTGCCTTCTTTACATTTATACTGTTTTATTTATCACACGCACTGATAAGATTGTTGAATATGCTATAATAATCATCAGTCTTACACCAATAAGTTAAGTAATTGGGTAATAACAGATCAAATAGCAAGGGACTTGGGTATTATACGGGTTGCGCCCCGAGTAGGGTTGCGCGGAAGCAGCATCACAGGTTGCGAAGGAATAACAAGTGCGCGTAGTGACGTGCGCGCAGGGTCAAACCGCGGACCTCCAAAAGCTCATCAAACATCCCCAGGGTGCGGAAACCTGGTTCTAGCACCCTCCCATACTACTTTGGGTGAGACCTCAGTGCGCGCTCCGCAGACTGTTGCCGAAAGGGCCAATAGTACTGGGATTTGCTTGGCTAAATAACCTCTGAACCTGGGTCAGGCCCACACAAGCCAAAAAATGGCTCTGTTGCTGGGACCGGGATCTGCATAAGGGATGTCTGATGTCGTGCCACTGGAATCCAACAAAGAAAGAAATTGAAGAGTGGTTGGACAAGAAGATTCACGAGTTCACGACGCAAGAAAACAGAACTCTGCGAGTATCTAAGGAACAGTGGTTGGAGTGCTACTTGTATATGGAAATCCATGAAATTTTCTTTGCATCCTTTCCTTCTGAGCTGTATGAGTGGATCGCGAAGTTAGCAGACAGCCAGGGAAGGTGTAGGCTCAACAAACCAATAGTGTGGACTCCAGAATTAGTGCACAGACTAGAAGCGTCAAGAGATAAGATTGCACGAGCTGTGGACCATTGGCTCGACCAAATAATAGGAGGATTTATCACTGAGTTTGCGGTAGACACAACCGTCAGCTACAGTGAGGCGAAGCGACGTTTCCTCAAGGGACTGCGAGGTAAGTATATTAAATCTTTGAACACTTGGATTAAGATGCTATTGTGTGAAAAGCGGGTTATGTGAATAAATTAATGTTCGAAGCTACGCGAAGTGGGAAGATCTACAGAAGCGGAGGTAGCGAAGACTTAGAAACCAATCCCTTAATTTCACCCTCGCGGGAAAGCGAGGAAGAGCTCGCGAAAGTTTCTCCGAGAAGCGCGGTCAGTCTAATAAGGCAGCGTATTTCGCATTTACCACCTCCACCCACACCGCCACCCGTCTCACCCTCCTCACCTCCATCTCCACCCACCCCACCTTCGCCACCACCACAGTTCAGTATGGCGAGTGCGATCAAACTACCGATATTCAAAGGAGTGAGGAATGAAGATCCAGACCAATTTTGGTTCGTGGTAAGAGCAGTATGGGAAGCACAAGGCGTTGTGGATGACAATATTAAAAAGGCTATGCTGGTGAGCGCGTTGTAGGATCGCGCATTAACATGGTATATCAAGCATTCTAATGACCACCCAAACGCAGGAATTGCAGAGATCCAGGCCACACTGAACAAGGAATTTAGCAAGCCAAAATCAAAAACACAATCAATCATCGGGTTTAAGGAGATCGTGATGCTCCCGGGTGAGACCCCCTGGGATCTGGACCAAAGGTTGAAGAGTACGATTCGCGAAGCCAATATGACGTTGACATATGGATAGCATTGCGCATGGTTTGTGGCATCACTTACGCCACACTTAAGGACGGCGTTGTCACAGCAAAAACTTTCCACCCAGGCCGAAGCGTTGGAGATGGCAATGAGATTACATGAGACCCCTATACAAGACCCTGGTTTGGGAGTCCAACAAATCCACGCGCAATTGTAGAATGTGTCTAGAAATACAAAGTTTGAAACAGGGCAGAACACCTCGGCCGGAGACGCGCGAGGAGGTATGGTGCATAAAATGCAAAGGCCAAGGGCACGACAAGGACCATTGTCCAGTGTTCGCGAACTACTTGGCAGGAGGAGGGCCGATGTCGTTAAGACCTGAGGCACAGGCAGGGCCGAGCGCAGCGCCTACATTATGGTGCGCGATCTATCAAATAGGAGGAAAACACACTATGGATAATTGTCATCTGTTGCAGAAGTATATATAGACGTCCTAGCAATTGTTTTGTATTTTCTGCAAGTCGGTAGGCCATGATGAATGCACCTGCCGAAGCTACGAACTAATGATGGATCGGACTCCTGCCTATAGGGTGCAAACCGAAACGCGAGCCCTCGACCCAAATGCAGGGATGGCGCGCACTGGATTTCAGGGGCGCGTTCGAATTCAAGGCGGAATTGGACCAAGAAGGGGTCGCGGACAACTAATTTGTTACAATTGCGGAGGGCCAGGGCACTATGCCCGTGATTGCACAAACCCGACAAGAACATCATTTTGGTACTGTACTCAGTTTGATCATGAGGTAGAAGACTGCCCTTCGCTGATAGCGAGGATGTGTGAAAAGGGGGTACTCTAGCCCCCTCCGATTCAGAATTTGCAGATGATGAGGTCTGAGCCACGCGAAGAAGACTCGAATGTAAATATGATGCTCAGGAGCAGTATGACCACGTGAGATGATAAAGGGAAGCAGCCAGAAGAAAGTGCGTGGGTTTGCAAGGCTCCTACAAAGGAATCCGAATTTGATTTAGAACGTGCAGAGGAGACATTCATGGAAGCTAAGAAAAGTTTCATGGAGGCCTCCACTTCAAGTAGTAAGGATCAACTAGAATCAGGGATGGATCCTTCAATGCCCACTACCTTTCTGGAGGCATGCATGAAACTGTTGTGCGACAGCAAGGCAGTCAAAGGACTATAAGAACTTATCACTAGGTGCACAGGGTCAAGTG
Source organism: Pinus tabuliformis (assembly GCA_031772625.1). Taxonomy (NCBI): domain Eukaryota; kingdom Viridiplantae; phylum Streptophyta; class Pinopsida; order Pinales; family Pinaceae; genus Pinus; species Pinus tabuliformis. The sequence goes on along the minus strand of CM062818.1, from coordinate 2,015,566,311 downwards.
AACTGCGCGTTGACTGGAAACTTGGAAAGCATGCATTGCGCATAGGAAGGGAAATGAGGTTGATTGCGCAAATCGGCGAGTATGAAATGGATCAGGTAATCCTTGATCTGGGTTCGGATGCGAATGTACTACCAAAACAAACATGGGAACACATGGGCAAACCCGTGCTATAATGGTCCCCTATTCAGTTACGAATGGCGAACCAACAGAAGATTTTACCCATGGGAAGATTGCAAGGGGTAACGATAGATATTTAAAGTGCGAGCGCGCAGACGAATTTTGAAGTGATAGAGATTGTCGATAATAGTAATCCCTATCCCGCACTACTAGGAATAGACTAGGCCACCGATATGAATAGAGTCATAAATCTGAAGAAGCGCAAAATGATCTTTGAGAAAAAGTCACTACGCATGGTGGTACCACTAGATCCAGCCGAAGGAGCGCGATACACTGAACTGGTGCGCGAGGATGATAGTGATGATGATCTCGATTGTATTTACAAGATAACTGCACGAGAACATGATTGGGTGAATCCGACTGCAGATGGAAGAATTTCGTGGGAGTGCGAAAGCTCCTGCACTTTGGATTCAGACGAAGAAGTAGAACGATGGCGGAATCGGTTGCACGAAGTAACAATGCCGAATTGCAACATGATGATTAGATCGTTGTGTGACAACAGAGGCAAGGCAACTGTGACATATGATGGATTAACAGTGGTAGATTATTTTCTTAGCCAATTTAAAAGTGCAGTACCAAAACAGCGACGATTTGATGCTCTGAAATGGCGCAACGCGCACAATGGTGGGGTACGCATCAAGGAAATTTTGAGGACTGGCGCAAATGTAAAAGAATGATGCACCTACGATTCTGGAAACCGCAGATACGACTAGTAGACAAATATGACGGACAAGATCCACACACACCCCTCGCAGAATGGACCAAGGTCTACGGGGAAGAGCCATAGCCTGAATGGGTACATTTATTCTATCATAACCTGGATGTCATACCCATGAATTGGTATACTGAGACCGAGCTCCGCCATGGAACAAGCGAATGGGATGTCTTGCGCGAGGGATTTCTGTTAACCTTCACGTTTGAAGATCGTTGGTCAGATACTGTTGACGATGCGCTACAGGCAGTAAAAACAACTATCTTCAAAATACCCCAGGAGCCAATGGAAGTACTTCAGCCAGAGTGGGCGACACAGTTGAGTTGCGCACTAGAGTGTTATAACGTAAAGGTTGAGGAGGATGATGAGGACCCACGAAACATTAACATTTCAAAAACGGAAGGTTGTCGCGAGATTCGCGAACCATCACTTGCAGACCCCGACATCGCCACGCCGCTAAAGACGAAGCAGGTCAACATTGGAACGGAGGCAAAGCCGAAGTACGCAACGCTTGGGGACTATTGGGACGATGCCACGATGGATAAGGTCACTGAGTTACTTCGCGAATACCAAGACTTGTTCCCGACCAAAATTACGGACTTAAAAGGGATCGTTGGCGATTTAGGGATGATGAAGATCACCCTGAAACCCGACGCGAAGCCAGTTAAGCAACGGCCTTACCGCTTGAATCCAAAGTATAAAGAAAAGGTCCGCGACGAATTAGACAAAATGCTCGCAGCCGGAATTATTGAACCAGTGGAAGAATCCGACTAGGTGAGTCCTATGGTAGTACAGGAGAAAAAACAGAAGGGTGAAATAAGAATATGCGTAGACCTCAGGAAGTTGAATGATGCCTGTGTACACAATCCATTCCCAACACCATTCACAGATGAAGTACTAGAGAATGTTGGCGGTCAAGAAGCATACTCGTTCACGGATGGGTTCTCAGGGTACCATCAGATCAAGATCGCGCTGGAGGATAGGAGCAAAATGACCTTCGCAACAGAATGGGGCTGCTTTCAATACACCGTTATGCCGTTTGGACTGAAGAACGCGCCAGCTATATTTTCGTGCATTGTTGTGGCTGCGTTCAAAGAATACATTCACAAGTTCTTGGAGGTCTATCTGAATGATTGGACTGTCTTTGGATTAGTTAAGCATCATGTAGCGAGCTTACGCTTGATGTTGGTTACTTGCCGTTGACACCAGATTGCGCTAAACCTTAAGTGCACATTCCTCGTCCCCTTGGAAACCTGTTGGGACATGTGGTCTGCAAACAAGGATTGATGGTGGACCCTGCAAAGATTGTCGTTATCCTTAATTTGGAAGCACTGCGAATTGTTAAACAACTGCGCGCTACCTTGGGACACACTGGATACTATAGGAAGTTCATCAAAAGTTATGCCCAAATAACCATGCCGATGGAAAAGCTATTGAAAAAAGATGTTACATATTGCTGGAATGATGATTGCATGAAGAGTTTGGATGTCCTGAAGGGGAAACTGGCCTCCGCTCCAATCCTGGTCTTCCTAAAATGGGATGTGGAATTTCATGTACATGTTGATGCGTCGTGTATCGCGTTGGGAGCCGTACTCACACAGGAGGGCGCAGAGGGTGTGGATCACCCGATCGCGTTTGCAAGTCGAAGATTGTCCAAAGCAGAAAAGAACTATTTTACCACCGAGCGTGAGGGGTTGGCAATGGTATACGTGCTCCAAAAATACCGACACTATTTACTCGGGGGACATTTCAAGATGTATACTGACCATTCCGCGTTGAAATACCTAGTGAATAAGCCTGTGTTGGGGGGGCGCATATGCAGATGGGTCTTACTATTTCAAGAATATGATTTTGAGGTCATAGTCAAGTCAGGACACCTAAACGCAAGGCCGGATCACTTGTCACGAATTGAGACGGGCGAGGAACCCACGAATTTGGAGGGACTACCTAATGCACAGCTCTTTGCAGTGCGCGTCGCGGACAGACATTTCAAAGATATAATCCATTTTCTAACAACAGGGACTGCGTCAAAGGAATACTCAGTCCAACAGAAGAAGGAATTGATGGTGCGCGCGGGGCACCTCTACAAGATGGGCAACGATGAGATATTGCAAAGATACGTACATGAATTTGAACGAGGTCAGATCCTCGCAGAAGCACATGGGGGCGCTGCAGGAGGACACTATGTAGGACGCACAACCACACAGAAGATTCTTCGTGCAAGGTTATGGTGGCCGACCCTGCACCAGGATTCGAAAGCGCACTGTAAGGCCTGCGATATATGTCAAAGGACTAGAAAACCATCACGAAGGGATGAGATGCCACTAAATCCCCAAATGACACTGCAGTCGTTTGAAAAATGCACAATCGACTTTGTGGGCCCGATCAAACCTCAGGGAAAGACGGCTGCGCGCTACATCATCACCACAACGGAGTACCTAACACGATGGGCAGAAGCATAATCAGTCAAGGACTGCACGACCGCTACGGCTGCGAAGTTTTTGTTCGAACACGTGTTGACACGATTTGGCTGTCTAAAAATCTTAATTAGCGATCACGGAACACATTTCCTGAATGAAACCATCAGCGCGCTCACAAAAGAGTTCAAGGTGTATCATCAGAAAAGTACATTGTACCACCCACAGGCCAATGGGACAGTAGAGGCATTAAACAAAATACTGGAGACTGCGCTGACCAAAGTATGTAACGGGCAGCGAAACGACTGGAACAGTGTTGCGGGGGAGTGCTCCCCCCCGTCCCCTCGCTCCCGCTCCCAATCCGCGCTCCGGGCAGGAGCCGGGAGCGCGCTCCGGGCAGGAGCGAGTCGGGAGCGCGCTCCCGAAATCGCTTCCGATAAAAAAAATTGTTCTCCCTGCCAATTTAGTGAGCGACATCAGGAGCGTCGCTCCCGGAGCGAATTTTTAACGCTCGGGAGCGATCAGGGAGCGAACACTCCCGATCGCTCCTGAGCATTAAAAATTCACTCCGGGAGCGAATCAGCCAACGCCGGGAACGATCCGGGCGGAAAAAAAGCCGCAGACGCGAAAAAAATTCCAATTAAAAAAAAATAATAATAATAATAAATTTGTTTTAAAAGCCCAATGGGGCAAACAAACATTTCATTATCACTTGAATGAGAGCCAGAGCAAGGAGAGCAAGAGCAATGGAGCGAGGAGCAAGCCTGCAAAGAGGTAAGTAACTTAGTAATTTAGTTAGTTTAGTTAGTTTAATTTAGTTAGGTAGTAATTTAGGTAGTTTAATTTAGTTTATTAACTATATTTAGTAAAAAAATTATGAATCTAAATTAAATTAATAGATTAAAATTATTAAATTAATTAATCTAAATAAATTAAATTAATTTGCAGATTCAAAAGCCTACAAATATCAAACATCATGGACCTAGCTATATTTCTTGGGATTTTCCTCTTCTTGGTCCCTTTTATGGTTATTATGGTGCTGGAGAGTAGGAAACGGAAGGGCCAAAATGAAGAGGGGGATGAAGAAGCTGGAGAAAGTGGATTTGATGAAAACCCCGGTGAGGAGCTGGAGGAGGGTGAACATGACTCTCAAAAAACTAAACAAGACCAAACCCCATTGTGGAAATATGTTAACAGGCCTGAAGCAGGGAAAGGGGGTGGAACCACTAAATTTCATTGCCCCCATTGCAACAATGATTACACGGGTTCATATACCCGTGCCAGAAAACACCTCTGGGGGAAAAGGCCATGGGATGGAGACAAACAAATAGGAATCAAAACTTGTCCAGTAGTGTCAGCAGCGGATAGAGCCAAATACATAAGGGAAGAGGAGAAAGCCCAACACAAATCAAAAAAATCAAGGGGTTTTTTTGACCAAGCTCACAATCACAAGCACAAAGAACTCCTTCAGCATCCTCCCAAGGCAGTGGATATGGAGGCACAGGGTCATCAGGTTTAAGGCGTAGAACCATATCAGATTTCCTTGGTGAGGGGTGTAGGAATGATGTGGATTCAAAAGTTTACAGGTTTCTCTATGCATGTGGGATACCATTCAATGTTCTTCGCTCACCTTATTGGCACGAAATGGTTTCTGCCATAAATGATGCCCCTAAAGGATACAAGAGCCCTGGGTATGACAAGGCAAGAACCATTGGACTTGATCATGAAAAAGCAAAAATATCACATTCTTTGAATAGAATGACAAGTTCTTGGACTGACCATGGGGTGTCCATTGTATCTGATGGATGGACAAATGTAAAAGGCAAGCCATTGATAAGTGTTCTTGCTGTGTCTATTAGTGGTGCCATCTTTCTAACTGCACATGATTACTCAAACAAGTTCAGGACCGGCATCAACATTGCAAAAGCATTACTTGAAACAATTGACCGTATTGGGCCATACAATGTCATCCAAGTCATCACTGATAATGCTCCTAATTGTAAGGCAGCGGGAGCAATTATTGAGGATAAACACCCCAACATATTTTGGTCTGGATGTTTGGTTCACACATTGAACCTTCTGATGCATGATGTTGTCAAGAACAAAAATGCACAATACCAATGGATTGGTGATTTGTACAAGAAAGGCAAACAAATGATAAAATTTATTACAAATCATAGCAATACACATGGCCTTTTGCACAATCACTCGAGATTGGAGTTGCTGAAGATTGCGAAGACCAGATTTGGTAGCTATTACCTCACCTTCAAGCGCCTTTTGAAGGTAAGAGAGTCATTGGCTAGCATGGTATCGAGTCCACATTGGCAGGCATTAAAGGAAAGGGCTACAAATGCAGCTGACAAGCAAGGTTTTGAACTGGTGGAGGAGGCCGCTCTTGATGGTCAATTTTGGACAAGTGTGAGGCAAGTGTTGGATTTCACCAAGCCCATTTATCACATGATTCGGTTTGCAGATACAGACAAACTAGTGATTGGCGAGGTGTATGAGCAAATGGATACCATGTTGGGGCAAATAAAAGATATTGTTCATAACAGAGATCCCGACTTGTACAAAATGATTCACGATTTTGTGTGTGTACGGTGGAATAAACTTAATCTTCCACTACATTGCTTGGCGTATATCCTTACGCCAAAATACTACTCTACATATTGGTTGGGCCAACCTGCACCAGGGGGTGGGATTAGGACCAAACCCCATTTAGATGCAGAGGTAACTAGTGGATATTTGCAAGCATTGGAAAAGTTGATACCTGACAAGGAGGAATGTGCAGTTGTGCGCCTTGAAATAGGCAAATACTTCAGTGGCACTGGTTTGTTTGGTACCTTCTGTGCAATGGAAGACAGAGACAGATTTGATGCTCTCACATGGTGGGAAACATATGGCGGCCATGGACTTTTGCCAAAATTGGCAAAAAAAGTTCTATCACAGGTTGTGAATACTTCTTCTGCAAAGAGGTGTTGGAGCACCTACAGCTTCATACACAATGTGAAAAGAAACAGACTCAATGAAAACCGAGCAAAAAGCTTGGTTTATGTGCACTACAACTTGAGGTTGTTGAGTCATTACTATGATCGAGCTTATGAGGATCCCAAATATGGAATTTGGGACAATCACCCAGAGGATGACAATTTGGAGGATGGTATAGTGCATCTTGAAGAACTAGAAGAGGAACTTATAAGGGATGAAGATGAAGCAGCTGCAGCTGCAGCAACCATGCCACCTCCACCTCCACCATCCAGTAGCAGTGCTCGAGGTCCGAGTCTTGTTCCTTTGTTGTTGCCACCTCCATCTACACCCTCACGTGGAGGGCATGTGCCTTCTAGTTCTAGTCATTGGTCTGTGCGGGAGACTCCTAGAAGACCACCACGACCTGCTTATACTCCTGGAGACTCTCGTGGCAAGGGCCACATGTAGATTTACAGTTTACTTGTCTTTTCTAGTTTCTACTAGTTTTCATAACTGTTGAGTCTTGAGTCCTTGACTCTTGACTCTTGACTCTTTCATATCATAATGATATTTTTTGTAAATAGTATATGACTGTGACAATGAAAATTTGAAGTTTGAAGTTGGCAATTATAACTCATTGGTACTGATTGTGAATTATGAATATGATGCTTCGTGAAAGACTAAAGTTGTTTCATTTCATTTCATTATTCATGTTTCAATTTATAACATTTCATTTCATGTTAACAGTTAGAAGTTAGGACTTAGAAATATCTAAGATATTACTTCTTGTAATGGTTAACCGTTAAACTTAGCTTACAAGTAGAACTTTGGTGATCAATCATGATAAATGTTATATATTGAATTTTCAATTTTGAAAGCTTGAAGTTGAAACTTTACGATTGAATTTGATGAATCATGATTCACGAGACTCATTATGTTGCAGTTGTAATATGTATTTTACTAACTTATGGTCATGGTTGATAAAGATTATAATTTCTAGAATCTAGATGATTGATGTGATATGGTTCAATGATCAATCAATGTTTTTTTGTGTTTTTTATATCTAATTCATCATTCTACATGTTTTTGTTGACATATATGTATCAAAAATTAAAAAATATATATATATATATATATATATATATATATCGCTCCCGGATTCGCTCCCAAACCGGGAGCTTCTAAAAATGGTCGCTCCCGCTCCCAAGTAACACTGGTGTGTACGGTGCAATAAACTTAACCTTCCACTACATTGCTTGGCATATATCCTTACACCAAAATACTACTCTACATCTTGGTTGGGCCAACCTGCACCAGGGGGTGGGATTAGAACCAAACCCCATTTAGATGCAAAGGTAACTAGTGGATATTTGCAAGCATTGGAAAAGTTGATACCTGACAGGGAGGAATGTGCAGTTGTGCGCCTTCAAATAGGCAAATTCTTCAGTGGCACTATTTTGTTTGGTACCTTCCATGCAATGGAAGACAGAGACAGATTTGATGCTCTCACATGGTGGGAAACATATGGCGGCCATGGACTTTTGCCAAAATTGGCAAAAAAAGTTCTATCACAGGTTGTGAATACTTCTTCTGCAGAGAGGTGTTGGAGCACCTACAGCTTCATACACAATGTGAAAAGAAACAGACTCAATGAAAACTGAGCAGAAAGCTTGGTTTATGTGCACTACAACTTGAGGCTGTTGAGTCATTACTGTGATCGGGCTTATGAGGATCCCACATATAGAATTTGGGACAATCACCCAGAGGATGACAATTTGGAGGATGGTATAGTGCATCTTGAAGAACTAGAAGAGGAACTTATAAGGGATGAAGATGAAGCAGCTGCAGCTGCAGCAACCATGCCACCTCCACCTCCACCATCCAGTAGCAGTGCTCGAGGTCCGAGTCTTGTTCCTTTGCTGTCGCCACCTCCATCTACACCCTCACGTGGAGGGCATGTGCCTTCTAGTTCTGGTCGTCGGTCTATGCGGGAGACTCCTAGAAGACCACCATGACCTGCTTATACTCCTGGAGACTCTCGTGGCAAGGGCCACATGTAGATTTACAATTTACTTGTCTTTTCTAGTTTCTATTAGTTTTCATAATTGTAGAGTCTTGAGTCCTTGACTCTTAACTCTTGACTCTTTCATATCATAATGATATTTTTTGTAAACAATATATGACTGTGACAATGAAAATTTGAAGTTTGAAGTTGGCAATTATAACTCATTGGTAATGATTGTGAATTATGAATATGATGCTTCGTGAAAGACTAAAGTTATTTCATTTCATTTCATTATTCATGTTTCATTTTATAACATTTCATTTCATGTTAACAGTTAGAAGTTGGGACTTAGAAATATCTAAGATATTACTTCTTGTAATGGTTAACTGTTAAACTTAGCTTACAAGTACAACTTTGGTGATCAATCATGATAAATGTTATATATTGAATTTTCAATTTTGAAAGCTTGAAGTTGAAACTTTAAGATTGAATTTGATGAATCATGATTCACGTGACTCATTATGTTGCAGTTGTAATATGTACTTTACTAACTTGTGGACATGGTTGATAAAGATTATAATTTCTAGAATCTAGATGATTGATGTGATATGGTTCAATGATCAATCTATGTTTTTTTTATGTTTTTTATATCTAATTCATCATTATACATGTTTTTGTTGACATATATGTATCAAAAATTAAAAAAAAAAATATATATATATATATATATATATATATATTTATAAAAAAAATCGCTCCCGGATTCGCTCCCAAACCGGGAGCTTCTGAAAATGGTCGCTCCCGCTCCCGCTCCCAAGTAACACTGGTGTGTACGGTGCAATAAACTTAATCTTCCACTACATTGCTTGGCATATATCCTTACGCCAAAATACTACTCTACATCTTGGTTGGGCCAACCTGCACCAGGGGGTGGGATTAGGACCAAACCCCATTTAGATGCAAAGGTAACTAGTGGATATTTGCAAGAATTGGAAAAGTTGATACCTGACAAGGAGGAACGTGCAGTTGTGCGCCTTGAAATAGGCAAATACTTCAGTGGCACTGGTTTGTTTGGTACCTTCCATGCAATGGAAGACACAGACAGATTTGATGCTCTCACATGGTGGGAAACATATGGCGGCCATGGACTTTTGCCAAAATTGGCAAAAAAAGTTCTATCACAGGTTGTGAATACTTCTTTTGCAGAGAGGTGTTAGAGCACCTACAGCTTCATACACAATGTGAAAAGAAACAGGCTCAATGAAAATCGAGCAAAAATCTTGGTTTATGTGCACTACAACTTGAGGTTGTTGAGTCATTACTGTGATCGGGCTTATGAGGATCCCACATATAGAATTTGGGACAATCACCCAGAGGATGACAATTTGGAGGATGGTATAGTGCATCTTGAAGAACTAGAAGAGGAACTTATAAGGGATGAAGATGAAGCAGCCGCAGCTGCAGCAGCCATGCCACCTCCACCTCCACCATCCAGTAGCAGTGCTCGAGGTCCGAGTCTTGTTCCTTTGCTGTCGCCACCTCCATCTACACCCTCACGTGGAGGGCATGTGCCTTCTAGTTCTGGTCATCGGTCTGTGCGGGAGACTCCTAGAAGACCACCACGACCTGCTTATACTCCTGGAGACTCTCGTGGCAAGGGCCACATGTAGATTTACAATTTACTTGTCTTTTCTAGTTTCTATTAGTTTTCATAACTGTTGAGTCTTGAGTCCTTGACTCTTGACTCTTGACTCTTTCATATCATAATGATATTTTTTGTAAACAATATATGACTGTGACAATGAAAATTTGAAGTTTGAAGTTGGCAATTATAACTCACTGGTAATGATTGTAAATTATGAATATGATGCTTCGTGAAAGACTAAAGTTGTTTCATTTCATTTCATTATTCATGTTTCATTTTATAACATTTCATTTCATGTTAACAGTTAGAAGTTAGGACTTAGAAATATCTAAGATATTACTTCTTGTAATGGTTAACCGTTAAACTTAGCTTACAAGTACAACTTTGGTGATCAATGATGATAAATGTTATATATTGAATTTTCAATTTTGAAAGCTTGAAGTTGAAACTTTAAGATTGAATTTGATGAATCATGATTCACGAGACTCATTATGTTGCAGTTGTAATATGTATTTTACTAACTTGTGGACATGGTTGATGAAGATTATAATTTCTAGAATCTAGATGATTGATGTGATATGGTTCAATGATCAATCTATGTTTTTTTATGTTTTTTATATCTAATTCATCATTCTACATGTTTTTGTGAACATATATGTATCAAAAATAAAAAAAAAAATATATATATATATATATATTAAAAATCGCTCCCGGATTCGCTCCCAAACCGGGAGCTTCTGAAAATGGTCGCTCCCGCTCCCAAGTAACACTGGACTGGAACCTGCGCGTACCTGCCGTCTTATGGGCATACAGAACAACATGCAAGAAATTGACGGGACAGACACCTTTCCGGTTAGTCTATGGCACAGAAGTTGTCATGTCGATGGAATACATCGTACCTAGTCTGCAAATAGCAGCGCTCACAGGCATGACGGACCACAAAGCTCTGGAAGAAAGGCTCGCACAATTAGAAGAACTCGAGGAAGAACGGTTTCTAGCTGGCTTTCATCAGCAAGTACAAAAGCAACGAAAAAAGGCCTGGCACAACCGCCATATCAAGTTGCGCACCTTCAAGGTAAACGACTTAGTGCTGCTGTATGACAGCAAGTTTGAAAAATTTCCGGGCAAATTCAGAATGCACTGGCTGGGACCATATGTGGTTAAGGAGGTCACAGGCGGAGGTGTAGTCCAGCTAGTCAAACTAAATGGAGAACCCTTCCCAAGCAAAGTAAACGGCAGTCACTTGAAACCCTACACGGGTGGGCCAGCTCTCTGACTAACTGGCCGAAGCACAGTCTTCGCAACCCGAGGAGCCGGACAAGGGCGCGGGACTATAAACACATACAACAGATGTCGATACCAAGGTAAGGATACGATTCAGACGCAGATGATTCAGAAGCAAGAATGCAATAGGTACAGCAAGCAGTGGCTCAGTGCGCTACCGACATTCAGGCCGTCAAGACCAAATTCGAGGGACTCCGCGCCAAGATCGCCACACCAACAAAGTGACTCAGGACGAGTCATGATGATTGTGTTGGGGGCCTGTTGGGCATGGAATCCCCCCACAGCATGTTTTGGGGCTCAAAGCCCAAGTTTTGGTCAAATGTATTGTAAGACTCCACGAATTACGGGCGCGGAGCACGAAGTATAGGATGAGTCATAGGGTTGTCCGCCCTAAGTATTGTAAAGTAATGTAATGTCATGTCGGCCTACCCATGGTCCGCGGACCATGGGATTGTATAAATAGAGCGAGGCTCTAAGTTGTAAAAATAGCGAAAAAAGAAGAGAGAAGAATACGAATGGTTCGAGCATAGAGTAAGAGTCTAAGTGCATTAGGTCATAGTAGTAGGAAGAGGCTCTACAGCTGAGTGCGCAGAGGCCTAGTAGAGTTCGCAACTAAATGCGCAAACCCCTGTAGCGGAGTGCGCAGGGCGGTGTCGAGTCTGTAATCTTGATCGAAGAATAATAAAGAGAAGTTGATTTCTATTTTTGTGTGTCTGCTTGTGCATTGCCTTCTTTACATTTATACTCTTTTATTTATCGCGTGCACTGATAAGATTGTTGAATATGCTATAATAATCATTAGTCTTACACCAATAAGTTAAGTAATCGGGTAATAACAGATCAAATAGCAAGGGACTTGGGTATTATACGGGTTGCGACCCGAGTAGGGTTGCGCGGAAGAAGCATCACAGGTTGCGAAGGAATAATAAGTGCGCGTAGCGACATGCGCGTCAAACCGCGGACCTTCAGAAGCTCATCAAACATCCCCAGGGTGCGAAAACCTAGTTCTAGCACCCTCCCATACTACTTCGGGTGAGACCTCAGTCCGCGCTCCGTGGACTGTTGCCGAAAGGGCCAGTAGTACTGGGATTTACTTGGCTAAATCACCTCTGAACCTGGGTCAGGCCCATACAAACCAACAAAACCCATGTTAAAAAAATAATTATAGAATTTACAAACTGCACAAGAATGGTAGATCTATCAGATTTGAGGAGTATGAGTCCAACTCTGCTCCCAGATCTGATAATCTAAGGCTCTCAACAGCCAGATCTATCAATTTCCCCACAAAAATTAAATTTTTAAATTTTAAGGAGGTGTTAACTCGAAACCCTTCATGCATTACCAACAAAAAAAAAAAAAAATCTTATGTAAGCCCAGGATTAATTTTATTGGGCTCCTCAGAAAACACGGATCGGGAGTTGGTTGGTCCAACTAAAAACTTTCCTTAATGCCCGAGGATCTAAAATCAAGATTTTCTTGCAAAACTCAATCCAGTCATTAAAAATAGATCAAGAAAATAATAATAAAACTCATACAAATAGAGATACCTGCTATTATGTTCAAAATTTAGATTATTATTCAAACCCCAGCAATTGAGCATGATACATGTACTCAAATCACTCTTTAGAAGCTATCATCAATGGCCTTAGAAAAAATTATGCATGACAACAACACATCTTACAGTGTTCCCATGAAGAGTAACACCAGCAAAACTTAACCCCAAAGTCTTTCTTTATTATCCATAAAAAGATTACACAAAAGCTTTTTGCTAAGCACACGACTCAAAAGTCGGTTAAATCAACTGACCACTGCCTTCCTATTTAAAGATAAAGCCTCCAATGGCTAGCTCGAGTGATCTTCGTCAAAACAATCTCGACCGTTGATGAAGATTAAAATTTCTTTTCATTTCATCCATCGAAATATTTAATTCTCGAGGAAATTCGAATTTTTCAATTAAATGTATTTTAATTAACTCAAAAATTAAACTTTTGAGTTAATTTCCCCAAAAAATTGACTTTGACTTAACCCCAGGGATCAAAGGTTTAAAATTTATCAAAATAATTAATTTACCTTAGTCTTTGGGCTTTTAAAAATTTAATTTTTAAGGACCAACGAATTTTGTCATTGGAGAATTAAAATTTACCTAGGACCTTGAATTAATTAAACTTTTGGCTTAGGATTTTAATTAATTTTTTGGCCAGAAAATTTAATTAATTAACCTTGAGGGGATAAATTATTTTTTAAGTCTCAAGACACTTTACATCATGATTTTCATATTTTTTTTACATCATAAGGGGGAAAACCCATTTATAATAGACCCTCACAGATTACCCATTTCTGTGACACATATAATCCAGCAAATCAAGCAATTTGTAATAAAATAACCTAACCAAATAGTTAGGATTATTCCCATATCAGTTTTAAACAAACTCGATCTAGAACACTAGGACTCGCCTAAGATCCAAGTGACAAAATCCATTCTAGCTTTGGAGTAAGACTGAAGGAAAACTCTGTCAACCATCCAAGAATCCTAAAAAACCTCCTGGAATGTAGATCGTCACCAGAAAGGTAGATTTACCTAGGCAATTACATACATGACACAGATCTGCTGAGATTATTTACATCATATACATGCAGAATGGGTTTACATTATAACATCTTGGAAATGACGCTGATGATGACAGCTGGGTGGCACGAACACATCAATCAAGCGCTATCCCTTTCACGAGAAAAAGGGGTGTACTGCTATGGGTCGTTGACACGTAATGGTCAACAGGAATATCGGCGGAACAAAGGGCTACCACTCTAAAAACCTTGCGGGGGGCCGATTGTGCAATGTAGTGTTACATCGCCGAGGGAAACCAATGATCATTTACAAAGGAATGCGAAACAAAAACATGGATAGGCGGGCCCTTTCTCTCCCCTCCACATGGCGGAATATGGTAAGTCCTACAGTCCTGCAATCCCGCATCCCGCAGGTCCCACAATATCGCTATATCGCAGTCCCGCGATCCCGCATCCTACAACATCGCAGTTCCGCACACTCCAAAACCTTGCGTTATCCCCGATTTGCGATATAACGTTAAATCGTCGAGGAGGTCCAAAATTCATTTACAAAGGAAATGCATGCGAAAATAGGGTTGGGCAGGCCTTTTTCTCTCTCCTCTAGGGGGCCACATGGCGACATATGATTGGTCCTCAGATATGACATGGTAGCTAACGTCATCAGTGACGTGGCAGTACAGACGCTGACGTGGTAGTACAGGTGGACACATGTCACTCAGTTTCGGTGTTTTCAGGGGTCAAATGGGGCCAATTTCGAGTCACACATGTCACCACTCACAGGGTGACACGTGGCAGTGATGACATCACCCTGGGATCAGTGATTGCACGAAATGAAGGCTTATTCTTCTGCCGATACTCCTCCCTGGATGCGATTGCGATAAGGAAAGAGGACCCCCGGATGCGATAAGTTATTGTGGTCTATTTCATAAAGATTTCGCGTCCGGGATATCGACCAATGCAGTGTAAGGGGTAATCAAAGGCGATTCAAGTTCTATAAGGGAAAAGGCCCCTGCACAGCTATTGAAAGCCTTAGCACCCGAAGGGCTAAGCCCCTGGTTCCAGTCCTCGGTCCTAAGAAGAAAATTACAAAAGGGGCTATAATAAGGGGGGCTAAGGGGGAAATCAAAAAAAAAAATGGTTTCACTTGTTTCAGAGATAAAATCCCGTGCCTGAGAGTTTTCTCTGTTACACTGTAATATGCAACCCCAAGCCAGATAAGGGCGCCGATTATGTTCAGCAGGACTTTAAAGTCAGAAATGACAGGGTTAGCGCTGAAAGCAGCTGTAGCAGTAAATCAAGAAGAGGGAGCATTCAAAACCAAGTATGGGCAGACTCAAAAATGGCTCTTTGTGACCCGCTTCCAAGGTCGGCGCCAAAGGCACTAAAGGCAGAAATGACAAGAGTTAGCTGAGCAGCACAGGAGACCATACCGTGAACTAGATGCAGCCTGAAGCCGAAGTAATTACAAGGAGGGGCGCAGAGATATTGCATTAATGTTTCATTTGTTTTGTGATCTTGTGATGTGCTTTCCTTTATGAGGCAATTACTGTTTTTGTGATGTTTTTTGGACACAGAGCCTTCCCTGGCCGAGACAACAAGCTGATTTGACAGTTGAGACTCGGCCCAGGGATATTTTGTACTGTATCATGATTGATAATGCACCCCCTCTTCTTATAAATAGGGGGTAGCAACACTGAATAAAGGTTCTGAAATCTGCAAAGAAAGGTTGATATTTTTGTGAGACTGTATCACTTAGTTACATAGATCTTGCAGAATATCACAGGAGTAGTGGTGATTCCCCCTTTTAAGTATTACAGTGTGTTATTTCCTATTTTCATCCATTTTGTCTATTTTCTTCTCTGAATTCATGCAACAATAGATGCCAGAATATTTCATACTTGCCTACAGATTCATTTGCATTGAGTTGTTAATGCACATGTCTGTTTGATGGGTTGAAATTATATCTTTAAACTGCACTACATGAATCATAGCATCCAGTTTCTTTTCTGTCCATTATATCTACCTGTAACTCAGATAATTGTAGTAAATCTCATGGTTTCAGGCTCTATGTTTTTAATATAGAATTCTTGGTGCTTTGAGCTCTATACTTTGAGTTATCCCTTCTCTTTGTCTTCTCTCATTTATTCTACAAAGTTGATTAAACTGTAAGCCTTTGAAGTGCTCGGCCTCCACTATTTTCTTTTATATTTTTGAAAACCGTGTATGTGTAGAAATACTGAAATACATGACTTGTATCTTTTGGATGAAAGAACCAACTCATGCCTCTTATATGTGTATAGAACATGGGTGATCTCTCCTCCTGCTTGAGAATCATTTGAGACACACTGATCTAGATGTACCCAGGCACTGGTCTTGTAAGCAATCTACAGTTGTCTCTAGGAGCGACAACATAAACGCCAAAGCCCACAATGGAAGGGCATGCCACTATGTGTTGAAAAGTGTGCAACAAGAAATGCTAAAAATAGAAATTGCTAAAAATAGCACTGCTATAAATAGTCGGGCTATAAATAGCAGTTCAGCCATTGGAGGTCTTAGCAACAATGGGTGAAAAGTGAAAGTGCTAAAAATAGCTTTTCTAAAAATAGCATTTTGGGATCCCTTCTTATTTTAGTCAGTCCCTGGACTAAACATAGGAAGTAAAAATTCGAATTTGATGTCAAAAACAGTTTGGAAATTAATTAATTAATTCATCTTGAGTTAATTAGTTAAGGAAAATCAAACTTGAAGTCTATGTGGGGACATGCAACAGTTTCTCCATTAATTGAGGACTTTAACCTTCAATTAAAGAGATAAGGATGAGTTGTAATATTGAATTGTAATCAGTTGACTTAATTTAACTTAGTCAAGTCCAGTTAGATTAATTTAATAGTTTGTTAAAATTAATGAGAGTTCGGTTAGTTAATGCTTGCATGCATGTAACTACTGTAATTCAGATAACTGAGTATTCACTCATGGATAACTCATGCATGTCAGTTCAGTCAGAGACCTAATTGAGATTAGATGGAGGGACAGTGTACTATCAGTTGTTAGGACGACATGATGAGTCTAGCACTCCTCGATCTTCCTAAGAGTTGGCATAGCTACCAAGACTCAGTTAATGGAAGAGAGAAACTGCCAGATTGGGAATGACTTTGGTCGGACCTAATGCAGGAGGAGATAAGGCGAAGCACTAGGGATGGATCTTCATCAAAACAAGATGATGAAGAAAATCTAGTTTTAGTGAGTAGAGTTAAGAAAGGGAAAGGAAAGGCGTCCCAATCCAAATCTTCTCATGGTGGGAAGAAGGTTGACAAGTCGAAGGTGTGATGCTTTCACTTCATGAAGTGGGCCATTATGCTATGAATTGTCCACAGAGGAAATCCAAGAAGGGTTCCTCAAAGGGATCTGATGGTGATGCACAAGCTTCACAATTTGAGCTGGATTTCTCGCTTATCGCATGCATGGTTTCATCCATGGTAGGATGTGTTTGGTACCTGGACAGTGGAGCTTCTTTCCACATGTCGGGTGACAAGAATCTTTTTAGTACATTAGAGGAGAAGGATCTCCAGATGCGGATCGAGATGGGCGACGATGGAAAATACTGTCTCAGGTGAAGGTACAGTTGTGTTTCAGAGGGAGCATGGTGCTCCTCTCACCCTATCTGCTGTTAAATATGTACCAGGTTTGAAAAAGAATCTTGTGTTTGTTGCTATGCTAGAAGATAAAGGCTATGATGTAGTCTTTAGTAAAGGGAAAGTGTTCCTGAGGCATATCGGCACCGAACAGACCAAGCAAATAGGGATTCGAGTAAAGAATCTCTACAAGCTGGAGGTAGATGACTGTGCTGCACTGAGTTCCAAAGCAGAGGTGGTGCAAAGCCAAGATGTTGGCGAGTTGTGGCATAGGAGACTGGGCCACTTGCATCACAGGGCCTTGAAGATCATGCAGCAAATTTCTACTAGCTTACCCAAGGGAAAACTGGAGCAAACAGACACATGCAAAGGATGCACCCTGGGTAAGTATGCGAAAGCTTCCTTTCAGGATCGGGATAGTAGAGTTGGAGCAATCCTGGAGTGAGTTCACTCAGATGTATGTGGACCATTCTCTACAGCCTCCACCGCTAAGCAAAGGTACTATGTTATTTTCATTGATGATTTTTCTCGTAGATGTTGGATCTACTTTATGCAAAAGAAGGATCAGACCTTCTTGAGGTTTTGTGAGTTTAAAGCCTCGGCAGAGAAAGAATCTGGGAAGAAAGTAAAAGCCTTGCGTAGCGACAATGGTGGAGAGTATGTTTCCCAGCAGTTTAAAGACTTATGTGTTGCAAAAGGAATTAAATGGGAACTGACGGCACTCCATAACCCACAACAGAATGAGGTGGCCGAAAGGAAGAACAAATCTATTGTGGGAGCAGCTCAAGTGATGTTGCATGACCAAAGCCTACCACTTCATCTGTGGGCTGAGGCATGCAATATAGTAGTGTATCTTCAGAACAGAATTCCTCATCGTGTTTTGGGGATGAAGACACCTATGGAGGCTTTTTCGAGGAAGCGACCAGATGTGAGTCACTTCCGTATCTTTGGATCACCAATTTTCTGTCATGTGACCAAAGATGCTCGGAAAAAGCTAGACCCAACAGCTGAGTTGGGGATACTTGTGGGGTACACAGATACACCCCACAACTATCGTGTGTTTCTGCCTGCTAGTCAGAGGACCGTAATGCACAGGGATCTGAAGTTCGACGAGCAGAGAGCCATGCGAGTGTCACTTGAGAGGGAGCTCAAGTTGCATGGCAATGAGGAACTTTTAGTTCCAAAGGAGGAGGAGCCTCTTGATGATGTGGATCAGCCACATGTAGAGGATCCAGTAGTGGAGACCACCACTGCTGGAGAGTCTTCCAGAGACGGGCGGAAACGCTCACAGGAAGCTGACAGATTGATGCAGGATGCGAGAGATAATGTGGGACATCCATCCTCTCAGCGCAGACAGAGGAGATCTCTTGAGAGATACACTGGCTAGATGGCCCTGGTTGGGGAGTGTGTAGCGACCGAACCTTCTTCTTTTCAGGAGGCAGTGCAGTAACCAGTTTGGGTTGATGCAATGGTAGAAGAGTACAATTCTATCATGCGGAACAGTGTGTGGGATGTTGTCCCTAGACCTGCAGACAAATCAGTGGTTAGTTCCCGATGGCTTTACAAGGTAAAGCAGGCAGTTGATGGCAGTGTTGAGAAACACAAGGCAAGGTTTGTTGCCCGAGGTTTCTCACAGGTTGACGGGATCGACTACGATGAGACCTTTGCTCCCATAGCAAGGTACTCATCTATCAGATCGATGCTAGCTCTTTCAGCTCAGATGGGTTGGAAAATCCATCAGATGGATGTGAAGACGGCATTCCTCAATGGGAAGATTGAGGAAGAGGTATACATTGAGTAGCCCAAAGGATTTGAGACCTTCAATCGCGAATCGCATGTTTGTCAACTCAAGTGAGCACTGTATGGGCTGAAGCAAGCACCCCATGCTTGGTATACCAGGATCGACAGTTATTTCACCGGGTTGGGCTTCACCAACAATGAAGCAAATGCGAACCTATACCACATCATGGTAGATTGTAAGCCCTTGATTATTGTACTTTATGTCGATGATCTGATTTTGACAAGTGATGAGCAACTGATACAGTCTTGCAAGGAGGACCTTGCAAGAGAGTTCGAGATGAAGGACATGGGCCTCATGCACTACTTTCTAGGCATGGAAGTGTGGCAGAAAGATGGGGAAGTATTTGTGTCTCAAGGCAAGTATGCCAATGAGATACTCAGGTGCTTTCACATGGAGAAGTGCAAACCCATGCAGACTCCTCTAGCTGGGAACTGGAGGAAGGAGGATGCTACTTCAGGTGAGGTAGTAGCTGCTACTGTTTATCGGCAGCTGGTGGGTTCACTCATGTATCTGGTGAACACACGACCCGACTTATGCTTTGCGGTGAACCAGCTAAGTCAAGCTATGGTTTAGCCTACCAAGCTATTTTGGAAGGTAGCGAAGCATGTGCTGAGATATCTCAGAGGCACTACACAGTACGGATTATGGTACAGACGGACAGAGGGAGTGAAGTTGCAAGGCTTCACGGATGCAGATTGGGCAGGTAGTCCATCAGACCGGAAGAGCACTTCTGGAGGAATCTTCAACCTTGGTTCAGCTGCAGTTTCTTGGTATAGCAGGAAACAAAGATCAGTTGCACTTAGCTCAGCAGAGGCTGAATACATCGTTGCAATTCAGGTAGCATGTGAGGCCATTTGGATGCAGAAGATTCTAGTGGGATTGTTTGGTCAGATGATGGATCCTACAGTGATATACTGTGATAATCAGAGTTGCATAAAACTCTCTGAGAATCCAGTGTTTCATGACAGGTCCAAGCATATAGATATCCGTTACCATCATCTACGGGACTGTGTGGTCAAGAGGATCATGATGTTGCAGTATGTTTCGACCAAGGAGCAGGATGCAGATATTTTGACAAAGGCATTGAAAAAATGCAAGTTTGAGTTCCACAGAGACAGGATTGGGATTGCTGATAATCCATTTCTTGTTGAGAGGGAGTGTTGAAAAGTGTGCAACAAGAAATGCTAAAAATAGAAATTGCTAAAAATAGCACTGCTATAAATAGTCAGGCTATAAATAGCAGTTCAACCATTGGAGATCTTAGCAACAATGGGTGAAAAGTGAAAGTGCTAAAAATAGCATTTCGGGATCCCTTTTTCATTATTTTAGTCAGTCCCTGGACTAAACATAGGAAGTAAAAATTTGAATTTGATATCAACAGCAGTTTGGAAATTAATTAATTAATTCATCTTGAGTTAATTAGTTAAGGAAAATCAAACTTGAAGTCTATGTGGGGACATGCAACAGTTTCTCCATTAATTGAGGAATCTAACCTTCAGTTAAAGAGATAAAGATGAGTTGTAATATTGAGTTGTAATCAGTTGACTTAGTTTAACCTAGTCAAGTCCAGTTAGATTAATTTAACAGTTTGTTAATTTAATGAGCGTTCAATTAGTTAATGCTTGCATGCATGTAACTATTGTAATTCAGATAACTGAGTATTCACTCATGGATAACTCATGCATGTCAGTTCAGTCAGAGACCCAGTTGAGATCAGATGGAGGGACAGTGTACTATCAGTTGCTAGGATATTCCTTGGTGAATATTCCTTGCATGCAGAAGGAATATTATTCCTTATGGATTACGCAGTTGGACCTGAGGTTACAATGAGTGTGATGAGGCCAATTCACACATGTGATATCATTGGACCCCAATCAAAACTGCGCAAGGAAATAGGAGGCTTGGAGGGCTTGAGGAAGATATATTCTATGTCTATTGAGTCTGTGAGCTGTATTGTTTGAGTGCAGAGAGATCAGGATAGCTTGAGAGCTAATTCTTTTTGTAACTTGAACAAGATTTCCACTTGTATGATAATACAGAGTTGGGGTTTTAGGCTGGTGCTTTCCCCAGTGATATATCTTTTGTGTTATGGTTGATTACTTCTCATTCTCAGTTATATCTGTTCATGCTTGATGTTGCTCATGTTCAATTAAGCTTCCGCTAAATTGTTTGTAGAAGTAGATCAAGTGTTTTGCTTTAGTACATTGCATTACCAGGTGATCTACAGTGGGAATTTCTACACTATGAAGTGTCCACTTGATTCCATGATTTGTAAGCTCTTTTACTTGATTATTTAATGATTTGTTGTACTGGAAGACGAGGAGACGCATTGGATCTTATACAAGATTGCAAGTGGGTCTCCATTTGGGGTTTGGTCTCCCTATACGAGGTCCAAGCCCTCTAGAGGGTCATATTGGCATTTGTAGGGTGAGCGTTGAGAGCCATGGGCCTCCACCATAGCGAAGAGCACTTCATGGATCCCCAACACCATTCATTGATTGCTCGTGTTCCACCTTTTTAGATGAGGATGATGCATCTGGATCACCATGCCCAACCAGCTTCACACTTGTACCATACACTTGGTAGATGTTCCAGAGCCCAGATGAGGATGTGTCTCACCATGGGAGACAAAGGGAGGGCTTATGTCATCATTCTAGCCCTTACAAATGGTTTACAGGCATTATCGATCCACTTGGAGACCCATGAGGATGTCATTGTGCCCCCACACCCACTTGGGGACACCACATGTGACTTGCTTGGATATCAAGGGGCCAACCCCTTGGGCACTATGTTTGGAACCTTTTCTCTCAACTTGGCACACTTTGGACTCCACTAGGCCTTCTCAATGGCCCAACGACTCATCATGTTTACTATTTAGCCCTATTGAGAGGCTTATACTTCTATTTTGGAGTTATCTTGGTGCGCTTGTCACCAAGTCATATCACTATTGTACATTATTTTATTATTTGGGGCTAAATTAGGCTATTTGAATCCCCTATCGGATTGTATAAATAGATGAGAGGCTCATTCATTCCTCTCATCATCTTCTCTTCTTGAGATTTTCACATTCCCTTTTGGAGGACGAGTTTGGTTGCATGGATGAATTTTGATGTTTGGTTACTATCTCTTGATCTTGGAGCTTCAAATTATGTCTTGAATTGATGATTGGATATACTCACTATACATGTAAGTGCTCTTTTTCATGTTTATCTTTACATTTATCTTGTCACATGAATAATGTATGGGAATAATGTATGGAATTTTCGCTCTCTAGATCTGAAATTGCCCTAAATTAATGTGAAATTATGAAATTTTGGACCTTTTGAGGTGTTGCATACATTACAGGTGTCATGTATGGTGAACGAATGTTCCTAGAGGTATAAAATTTTAATATTAACTTGATAAGTCATCAAATCTTGCACATTGAAGTATAAATACCTTTGCAACCAAGTTCATGCCCTAGATGCCATGCGAAGTTGCTTAAGGTCTCCTTGATTGGGTGAAAAGTTCTCCAAACTTTGAAATCACTTTGACTTTGTCTCTCCCTAAAGGAAAGGCACTGGTATAGTCCTCGGTGGTCACTTAAACGACATATCTTCTTCACCTTTTCTCCTTTTTCTAGGCCTAACCCTAGTAGGTCACCTAGGGCATCAAGTGAAATCTTTTTTAGCCATTCAAAAACCTTGAAAATCGGTCCACAACTGTGTTGGGGACTTCTCAAGAGGTTCCCCAAGTTTGAGCGCAATTTGAAGATGGAATCCTGAGATATTGCAAGCCCTAGCTCAAGGATCATTCCTCTCCCTAGGTTGCCTTGGGTTAGTGTCCTCACTTGGATCATTGCATTTGAACTCCAAAATAAATTAGTCCTTTGATCCTATTCTCTTGCCTAACTAGGTCAAGCCCCTTTATTGTTGATCAACTCCACATCCTTGACCTAGTTTGGATCCACTTGGGTTCTTTGTGGTCTTGCAACTTTGGAACTCAAATTCTACAAGGGTCACATAGAAGCCACTTATCCTTAAGGATTATTACGTCTAGGATACCCCTAGTCAAAAGATATTCTTCAAACTTAGGCTTAAGTATCCTCTTAGCCCTTCCTAGAGAGCCAATCACCTTGCTTCAAAAGCAAGCTATTTATTTGAGCCTCCCTTGTGAATAGGCTTTGGGAATCACTCTTCATTTCATCATTGATCTATTCATCCTTATGATTCCTCTTATACCAAGTCTCCTCCCATCGGTGAACATTGGGCTATTGCTCCATTGTTGCCACTTGACCTAATAGTTGCTCTATAGGATCCCCTCTTAAGACCCCTACTGGTTTGAGCAGTAACAAACCCTAACCATGAAAATCCAAGAAAATGCCAAAATTATCCACAAGACCATCTCCACAAAAAATCACTCTAGTCATCCTTCCATAGCCTTTTTCGTAATGAGAGAAGTAGTAGAAATTTCAGAACTAGCTAAGGGATTTCTCCCCCAATCCAGCCACGAGAAAATGAGAGGAAGAGCATCTCGAAGCCTCCCTTGTGGTGGATTACATCCAACCAAAAAAAAGGGGAATAATTGTTCAAGCGACAATGGTAACTCTCCCATTGTTACTCTTAATCTAGGTTGCTTGGAGAGGTTTTGCACTAAGGTGCTAGATCTTGCAATAACATGAGCCTAAACCAAAAGTTTAGTAATAATAACCAGCCCAAGCAAAGACAGAACAATAGGGTTCACACTAACTTCCCTTGTGCATTATGTGGGGAATTTGGTCATGACACCCATCATTTCCCCCAGGTAGCTAACTTTAAACGCATGGTTCCCCCAACCCACAAGGAGCGACTCCTCCTCCACAAAACTCTCCTCCATCACAACAACCTACAATTCTACATGCTCTTGTCCCTCAACAAGGAGTGGTATCTACTCAACAAGAAGATGAGCGGCTGAGCCACCTAATTAGGATCTCAAACCTTATTTCCCACTAGCTCCTATCCACCTAAGTGACCCTACCAATCAAGATATCTACATGAATTCCACACACCTACAAACTCACAACCATTATTATGGTATGCCTCCTAAAGCTAATCTGACTTCTTCGAATACCAATATTTCTATTGCTAACATGTCTTTGATGATCCCATGTCCTAGTGGTGACCCTACTCCATGAGTACCAAAGGCACGTCTACAACGTACCACTGACAACCTGCATGTATGGGTAGCTCACAATTACAACACGGTGGATGATTTGGCTCAATCCCCTACAACCATACCTGCGCTTCAAGTGTTACAAACATGCCCATCTCAGACAAAGGCATTGCTCTCAACATTAGGGGCAACCGATCCCTCTAACTTTTGCCTCATTAAATTTGATTTGGATAACTTTGAACCTCGACTCCCATCCTTAGTCCCATTCCAAATCCCCATCACCATTCAAAACATTACTATCCATTGTTGCATTATAGATGAAGGAGCATTTACATGTATCATGTCCAAGACCCCAAACCTGTGTGGAAGAAATTGGGTTCCCCCAAACTAATATCTTGTTCCATCACCCTAAGGGATTACGATGGGTGCCCCTCTCAACCAGTCGGATTCTAACAAAACATTGTTGTCGAGCTTGCAAGCAAGACAGTTTTGATTGACATAGAGGTTATTAATGCTCCATTGAATCACGATATCTTCTTTTGCTTCCTTAGTACTCTGCATAATGAACTTCCCCCACGATGCGAAGATTGTCATTATTGACCAATTAACACACCAAGAGCCATGGCCCTCACCCACTGTAGATAATGTCCTATCGCTCATTGGTTCCCAACATGAAGTCGCCTCCTTTATCAAAATAAGGCCTAAAATCTTCAAAGATTCTTCCCTTCGAGGCACTTACCTAGGTAACTCCCTACTCATACAATCCTTCAAGTTAGCTCCTATCTGCATGGTTTCAACTACCCTGAAGTTACCATCTACATCATCACCAATTCCTGAGTCAATTCCTAAGATGGGTTATTCCACAACATTCCATGATGTTCCATATGCCCAATGACCTATGCACAATCCCCTGAGCAACAACCTAAAAATTCATGGCCACCCTGCCCTTTCCAAACATGGTGGTGGATACCAGTATGCCACTTGGCACCTCTTGCCATGAACCCCATGTGGTCAACAATGCCAAACTACTTTGTTTAGCCAATCCCACCCCTTGCAAATTGCATATCAATAGATACTTGCAACATACCAAAAAACCTAGGGGGGCAAGCAAATAAAGAAAGGAGATGACAAAACTTCGGCCACCCCATGAGTACCCCTTCTTGTGCTCTCTACAACCTACAAGGGCACCCCACCAACCTATGCCCCACTCTTCCCAAGTTACAAAATCTTCTCTAGACTTCACAGGCACCACCCTCATTCCCAACCCCACCCTTGGTTGGAACCCTTGTAGGTTCATCCACTCATGCACACAACAGAAATTAGTGCCCCAACCATCCCTATGCCATATGCTTAGCAAATGGCCATTACACACATCATTGTCTCGATCTCCTTCGATTTTAGTATACATTCGCTATAGTTCATCAAACAACTCTCCAAACCCCACAACCAACCCCCAATGTCACATTGTGATCGAATGCATACATTATTTACTATGTATCTACCTCGATGAACTCACGTAATAGTTTCCCATGTGCACATGTGCATTATGAACAAGATAGCCATTTCACCTATCTTTGCCCACCACTAATAATTGAACGCATGGTTGAGATCCAACATATGGCCAATCTTGAACAACTTTGGACATCTCTACAACGATCCTTTATCATTGCAACTAACCCCCAAGGCTCACCTTGCCCATCTATTCTCGAGAATCCTAACTATCAATCCTACACTAGAACAATGGTTGGAATTGCCCTTTGCCCTACCCAACTTCCCTTGCCCCAGAAACCCTTGTATCGACCTCACCTCCACAAAGGTGCGTACACTGAATGCCTTCATCATTAATGTGTATATTTGTTGTTTTACATCAAAACTTTCACTTGGGGTTGTCAATTTCATGTGCGCAGAATTTCATCCCAACACCTTTCCTAGGTCTCCAAGATGCAGTGAATTGAGGCAGTATGTGTGAATAGAGGCATATCAATATGTACTTCTTCAAAGTGGCATGTTAGACACTCCTTTTATGTTCTTTGCAATAACCGATATATTCCCCTTGAAGCCAAATTTAGGATATCTTTTCCCAACTATGCATACAACTTTAACCTAGTCTTTATGCATTTGGTTGCAACCAACCAATAGTTTTTCACCTCCATGGGTTGCCTTGTATATAGCACCCCTTGCATTCTCAACACCCATGTTGCCTAATCCTATAGGAAGGAAGTCTATTTCTTTGCACCTCTAAGAACGGACTTCATATTTTTTCCTCACCATCATGCTAACTCATCCCCTAGACTCCCAATTGTTCTTCAATGTTGGTTAGTTATGACAAATGCATCCCTACATTCTCATTTGGCCTTTCATCCCCTCATGATCACTAGGCTATTTGCATTACCATCCTCCATTCAACTACCATCACAAATACTAACCAAGGGGACCCTCTCCCCTAATACATTTTGTCCAACTCCTGCCTCAAACGATGAGCCATGTCATCATACTCGTCCTTGTGTTTGTATATTCAACCCCAAGATGTTTTCATTCATTTGGCAAGTGTACAAAGTATTTTTTATGGGAAGAAAACAAATACTCTCTTTTCACTTAGCGGCAATCCCAATTTCTCTTGGTCAAGGCATCGACACTAAGTCACTTGTGACTACTTGGTACCCACTACTAGCCACCCCCTGTGTGATCCACAAATATCTATATCCTTGCAATCCCAACCTCCTCAATTACAATTCAACTAATAAATTACCACATATGGTTGGTCCCCTGACACTTACTATTTGTCCAATTAAATTTTGACTGCCACCACATGTTAGCCATCCATTCATCTCTGCCCAAGTGGAGTCTCAAGTGTCCCCTCAGTCTCATTTTCACCTCATCCATCATAATCAAAATCTCCATTCATTATAGCTTAGTATCCAATCCATCTTCAGTTGATTTATTTATTCCTATCAACTTCAGCGCATTGGTTCTATGTTGGGTGTGGAGCCTGATTATCTTCCTTATTCAGAGGTATCACCGCATTGGACCCCAGTTCATAATGTGGCGGAAACACCACCTGTAATATTTCTGTTGCAAGGGGGGTCCAAGGGGGGGGGGGCTATGATCTTTGGGAGCCCCCCCCCCCCTTTGGCAAGGGATCGAGGGCAACGCCCCCGAAGCTAAAAATAGATGTAAAATTGCCTTGTAAAATGTTGTAATTTCATAGTCAATCTAGGCTATTCATTAGGCGAAGATCTGACGGTGGAAGTTATGTTTAATTTAGGGTTTTTTCCCTAGAAGGAAATCCCTCGCTATATATGAGGGAATTATAGTGGATCTGTTGTAGGTTGTATCTCTTCAATTTGTTGGATAATATAAAGGAAGGACTAGCTGTTTCCCGTGGACGTAAACCAAACTGGGTGAACCATGTATATTTGTGTCTCTCTTGTTTTATGTGTTTTCTGTGTTTATATTTCTGCAATATATTTTATGTGTTCCATTGCTCTATAATATATAATTTTCTAACTTTCCAGTAATTCAATGATATCGTGGTTCTCATTACCCATTAGAATGATGAACCCCAAATGGAACATGGAGAGTCATTAGTGCTCCATGATTCCATTGCTCCCTTTAATGTTCAATGTCAACATCTTCTCACATCCAGGTGGATCTTACCTTACAACAGTTGTGGTTTCCAGTTTCAGTAGAAGACCCCTAGGCTTGACTAGCCTTCCATGACCACCAAGTTTGAACAACCATGTTTACATTAAGCTCCAAGGAATGTTCTCCTTTAAGCAACCTTTTATTATTACCAATGCCCCTAAAGGTGATGCAGATTCCTTCTCCACCAATTCACCAACTATAGTGTCTTACCCAAACCTCTTTACTGATTAAATAAATGATATTGCTTCTAAACTGAACCATTCAAGCATTCAATACTTCCTATAGACATAGTTCTAGCTCTAGTTGTTGGGCTTATAAGCTTTACCCCCTCAATCAATACTTGTTGGGTTGATAAGATGTGTACGGACCAGAGCTATTGGACTTAGATGTTGTCACGCAAGAGAATAGAATCGAGGGCTTATAAGCTCTTACACTGATTTGATACTGCTTGACAGGGTTTTATGAACTGATAGTACTTTTATCCAATAAACAAAAACACTCACATTTTACATTTTAAGTCTTTGAAATATCTATTTTAAGTGTGACTTGGCATTTGGAATATCATCGCGAGTTTGGGTATATTGGACAAGATTATCCAACATTCTATCACCTATTATAATCACCTTTTTTTGGTCACTATCATGAGCATGGGACATGCCCACCTTGTTTGTATAAAGCAAATAAAAATATTCATGAATGTGTTTTGCAAGTGGGTTCTCCTTCTCCTTCTAACAATGGGGTGGGTGTGTGTGTGTGTGTGTCAAGTATAGAAAATGATGATGTATTTCAGCTATACATTTGCTCCTGAGTCCTAACCTAACATATTGGGGGACAATTGTTATCACTCGAAAATTGCTCACAGAGTTACACAGGTGATTTTCGTCAATGTGTTCAACACAAGAAGACGAAGATCAAATGTGGCAATTAATCATTAACACAAAAGCAATTGGAAAAACTATACAAAGGTGGGTTTTGATTTATCTATGCAAACTCATAGTGTGGCTTTTACACGCTCCGCGCAGTTGTTTCTTCAAGAGTCACATGGACCCATAAGACAATAAGTCTCAACAACTTTTGGTGCAATAAATGATGACATCCCATGAAAATTCAACTTACAAGCTCGCACCAAGCCAACTCAAAGCCCAAACTTCAAAGTCATTGATGAGGGGTCCGTTGGTAAACCAAAGGTCTCCTCATCCATGGAAAACCACATTTGGAGTGAATTCTAATGAGGCATGAATTGAGCCTATAAATGGCAGCCATGGGAGGCCATTTGAACAAGAGAAGGAAGAGTATTGTTATGCTGCCAAAGTTTTATTTGAGCACATAAATTTTTGAAACATCAATTGGTCTGTGTAGCTTTGCACACATACTTAATTTTCACCATTGTTGAAAGCGTGGCTGCCTTCTTGACAGTGAGAGAGGAGAGATACCAGTACAACAAAGGACCTTCCCTTGGGCACTTGAAGTGGTCCACTAGTTCTACTCCATCTTCCTTGGTATATCTCATTCAAGGCCCAAAGGCCTCATCCATTGGGATAATAAGAAGAGTTTGCTTCCCGATTACCTTGTATCTATCTCTTTGTTTTATTTCTTGTCATGTACATGCTAATTTACTTTACTTCTTTCTGCAAACTTTTCTTTATTGAAATCTAACCTAACCTTCTGTTGTTTGTTGTAGTAGTGCAACCTTAATACACCTTGCTTTGCTTTAGTATTCCTCAAATTTGTCAAGAGGGTTTCTCGCTTCTTTCTAGTCAAATTGGTCTACATAGTCTTTAGAAGAACGCAGAGGACACCCCCTGGATACTGGCATATAAAGAATCCCCAAGATATCACAGACATAAAGATTTTGAGGAGACATGAAGAGTCTCTGTCCAACAATGACATATCTATCAGATCCCTCTTTGCAATCTCACATGCATGGAACGGAAACAGCAGGAGCAATATGAGGGGATTCTGGGCATTCTAGGGGAATGCGGAGAAAAAAATTGGAAATAGAAATGGATTGCTATAAGAGAAAATGCTCTGTTTAGTCTGAAAACCAAGCATCAACTTCAGGCACTACATCCTCAGGACAGCCTACAGGCTCGACATAGGAGAAAGCCTAGGAAAAGGAACCTGGACAGCAGCATAAGGAATCAATGGAACTGGATCAACGCTCTGCCCCTTCAGAATCAAATGAACAGCAAAAAAATTGTCAAATGTTTTATAATTCGTATGCATTTTGAATGTCATTTATAGGGGATATTCATCTAAAGCCAGTATCTTGGTAGCTAATGTAAAGTCGGGAAAGAAGTATTAGAGGACGGGAAGAGTCTGATGATGCGCTAACAAGCTCTCCCTGTAACTTTTCCCATTTTGGCCACTCCTAATACACAGTTATCTAGTCCCGGTTAATAAATAAAAAATAATTATAATAATGATGTACCATGGGATATATCTTATAAAATAACCAATTAAATCTATAATGAGATACAAGATGACCGCTTCTGCATTGAACTTGTTAACAACAGTCGACAATCTGGGGATTTCCCCTAAAGTGCCCAAGACATCGTTTCCACTATTTTTTCTAATAATTAAAAACATCAAAATCAATATTTGAGTCGAAGGAAAAATATATATAGAGAGAGAAGGATACCTTTGTACAAGTATCCACCATCTGTACTCTGAGATCGCCAATGTTTTGATCATCTGCTAACATCTTCAGAAGGCCATCCCTAAACCTCGTTGCTTCCTAACAAATGAGCAACACAGAAATCAGTATGCTGGCATTACTCACTGTGCATTTCCTTAACAGAGACATATAACTGAAAATAGAATTGTGGGTAAAAGAAAAACGCATTTAGCAATCTTACATGATCTGCAAAGTCTGACTGTGCTACAATTTTGGGTGTGCCCACTGCTCTGCAAGGCCCAGAAAGGGATTTCAGAGATTTTAGAGATAATGTGCCTCCAAAAAAGGATGAGACTAGGATTGTCCTTCTTGTGGTATCAGGAGAAGAATAAGCAATTACTCGTTTGGGTATTAGACTCGGAAGGGCAGAAGCGATGGTTGTGCTTGCAGTGCCACTGCATTGAGCAACATTCACCGTCAGTAGGGCCATTTCCTCTCACAGACAAAACTAAAATAGTAGCTCCAGCTATCACGTACTGGTTTATACTGGTTTATACTGATGTCGAATGGATGAGGTGAAAATCCCTAGACGATAAGAACAGGAAATTGAACAGTATTGAAGGCATAACATTAGCTAGTGGAGAGACTGTCAGACACCAACTTGGAAGTGACGTGGATTCGAGCCAAAATGTCATGGGTTTTACCTATAATACTCCTCTTCAGCCCTAAGAAGAGCGGCAGAGCCTCCATTCTGGATAAACAGTTCGAAATATTCACTCTGCCTTCATTTTAAAGCATAGTTTAATTAGACTACATAAGTTTTGAATTTTTATTTTTATTTCTGAGCATTTTTATTAGTTAAGTTTGTAAAAAAAATTGGTAAAATATTTTTAATGTTGTAAATTTGAATTATTTGATTTATATAATTTAAATGTTATAGAAAATTTTTAGGAATTGAATTTATTTATATGTAAAAAAATATATATATTAAAAAAAAAATATTTGTTAGCATTTTTATTAGTTAAGTTTGTAAAAAAAGTTGGTAAAATATTTTTAATGTTGTAAATTTGAATTATTTGATTTTTATAATTTAAATGTTATTGAATTTTTTTAGGAATTGAATTTATTTATATGTAAAAATATATATATTATACAAAATATAATTTATCTAAAATTATATAGCTAGTTTTTAATTAAAAAAATCAAAATATTTATTAATTATTATAGTCATATAAATTAAATGATTGGTAGACATATATAAATATCATGGGACTTGTCTTATAATACATCTTAGGTTGTTAGTCCTAACGCATAGCTTAATTGGTCAAGTTCTTGTTGCTAATACATCTCACATTGTTAGTCCTAAGGCATAGCTTAATTGGTCAAGTTCTCGTTGCTAAGTATCTAGCCAATTGGGAGGTCATGGCGTCAAATCTCCTCAACACCCTTGGAGTTAGGCTCAACCAAATAAGTTGATGGGTAAATCCCTTCGTATAGATTTGCCCAAAATCTAAAAAAAACAAAAAACAAAAAATTATTTCTAAGCATTTTTATTAGTTAAGTTTGTAAAAAAAATTGGTAAAATATTTTTAATGTTGTAAATTTGAATTATTTGATTTTTATAATTTAAATGTTATTGAAATTTTTTAGGAATTGAATTTATTTATATGAAAAAAATATATATTACACAAAATATAATTTTATCTAAAATTATATAGCTAGTTTTTAATTTAAAAAAATCAAAATATTTAGTAATTATTATAGTCATATAAATTAAATGATTGGTAAATGTAGATAAATATCATGAGACTTGTCTTATAATACATTTCACATTGTTAGCCCTAAGGTATAGCTTAATTGGTCGAGTTCTCGTTGCTAGGCACCTTGCCAATTGGGAGGTCATGGCATCAAATCTCCTCGACGCCCTTGGGGTTAGGCCCGACCAGATAAATTGATGGGTAAATCCCTTCGTATAGATTTGCCCAAAATCAAAACAAGTATAATATAGTACCTCCCTCTTATGCAAAAAGTAATAGATAGCAATTATTGAATACTTGAATAAATTCATAAATCTAATAATGAAACACATTTGTAATCTTTAAAAAAATACATTTAAAACAAGTGTAATATAGTACCCGCTTCTTATGCAAAATGTATTTGAAATTCATAAATCTAACAAGGCCGCATAGCTAGCGTTAGTGCCACTTAGTTTAATTATTGAATTTTGAAAAGTATGATCCAGGTCTCACATTTGGACGTTGGCCATCAAATTTTGATGACGCTTTAGTTTTAAGTGGTACATAAATCGATAGATGTTGTACGAGTTTTTATGAACTGACAAGGACTATTCAAAAATTATCATTGTAGAATACCAATCAAAATTTAAATAAATAAAATTATTATATTAAAAAAAAATCCTTTTAATAATGTAACATTTATACATTGCAAGTTAATTTTTGGTCAAAATGTCGATTAATTGAGAGTTAACGCAATATCAATTGCATTATACCTATACCTACTGGAGAATAACTAAGACCCATATTTCCAATATTTTTGAATATTAAATTAGAAATTTATTATTATTATTATTATTATTAAAAAGAATTAATATATTAATTAAGTATATATCCATTTAAAACAAGTGTAATATAGTACCCGCTTCTTATGCAAAAAGTAATTGAAATTCATAAATCTAACAAGGCCGCATAGCTAGCGTTCATGCCGCTTAGTTTAATTACTGAATTTTGAAAAGTATGGTCAGGTCTCACATTTGAACATTGCCCATCAAATTCTGATGAGGGTTTAGGTTTTATGTGGTACATAAATCGATAGATGTTGTACGAGTTTTTATGAACTAACAAGAACTATTCGAAAATTATCATTGCAGAATACCAATCAAAATTTAAATAAATAAAATTATTATATTAAAAAAATATTTCATTTTAATAATGTAACTTTATACATTGCAAGTTCATTTTTGGTCAAAATGTGAATTAATTGAGAGTCAACGCAATATCAATTGTGTTATCCCTGCTCGATAATAAGGAAGACCCATATTTCCAATATTTTTGAATACTATAAAGTTGAGAACTTAATGATATGAAAAAATAAATGAATAAGAATGAAATTGTGTATGTGTTTTTTTTTTTTAAATGAAACATTAATTAAAAATATTCAAAACTACCCACCCACATTATAATTAATAACAATAAACATATTCACAATTTATATAATATTAAGTATTAGTATATTTATTTCGTTAAAATATTAATGATTAATATATTTATTATGCATCACCCCCGATCGGGGTGTGTGCCCGAGTACGCCTGCCAGGGATGGTAGTTAGGCCACATAAGGGATGGGTACTACCCACCGCATCCCACACGCTCATGGCGATGGGTGCGGTGGCCTCCCGCATGACAACTGACAAAAGGCAAGGGAGAAGTGGCAGTCAGTGCCAGGGTAGTGAAGGAGGTGGGAAGGATAAGCCAGGAGGGGTGATGGGACAGAGAAAGGAGGACGAGGATTATGAAAGCAGGCAAGTTGGTGGGAAGAGCATAGTTGATACGGGAGGAAGGAGAAACGACGCTGCAAGCCAGGGAAGCGACCAGCAAAGACCTCAACGCATCGTCTCTGGGTATGTTAACTGGCCTTACACGCCCATTGCAATGCTTTCTGTGCTATTCCATGGCTGGGGGGTGAGGGAACAAACCAGGGAGGGGAATTGGGGTAAAGGCTGGGGAGACCACCGCATGATGGGAGGGACGAGAAACGGGTCCGAGCCAGAGACTGGCACCAGGAGAGATAAGCAGGGATGGGACCTTGAGAAACCACCTGCAATTAAGCATGATAGCTGGATTACCAGGGAGGGAGGGGAGAATGTAGATAAGCATGAGCGAGGGAAGGCAATTCGGCTTGGCAGAGAGGAGCGAAAGCAGCACAGGACAGAGGGGCGAGGGAAGGATATGCGAGTGGGAGTGATGGTAACCTAGCTCGATGGGCTGACGGTGAGCGCCATAAGCATAATTCAAGTCAGGCACCAGGATATTACCCCCAGGAGCAGGGGAGAGATATGCCAAAACCAGAAAGATGGAGAGGCTACCACATGGCAGGTGAGGGGCGCTGATAATTCAGGCAGAGGAGAGGCTCTACATCCTTGGGCAGAGGGGCACCGAGGAAGAGGCAATTGTGGCTTGAAATGTGAGGGGAGGGGAATCAGCAGCAACCTGGAAAGGCATGAACCTATGCTCCGTGAACTAACGTGAATTGTGTGTGAACAGGCTCGCACAAAAGAAGCGATGGCTAGACCAGCACGTGGCAGAGGACGAGGCAGAAGGGGGAGGGAGTTGCCTAGAGCAGTAGACCCGAGCACCTCGGAACCTAGGCGTGGGAGGAAGCTAGTAGAACAGCTCATCAGTGAAGCGGCAACAGCGTATAGGGTCCGAACAGATGCAGGCATCCGCAAGATTTTAGAAGATTGGGGGAACAGATAAAGGAGGAGGAGGAATCCGAAGAGGAAATGGAGACGTGGCGAGAGGTAATCCCGGATCCTGGGAATACTAGGGGCAGACTCAAGCAATTTAAGCAGACACTATACCTGTACTGGCTCATGAAGAGCCTTCTTGGGAAGGCCATGGAGCAACTATCAATGGGGATGGCCATGACCCTCCAAGACATGCCCAACTACAAGAAAGACCTGCAGACCATTCAATTCCAGTTGTGCAAGCAGGACATTCACCTAGATCGTATTCAAAGGCACATCCCTTGTATTATCGAGCTGGCAGACATACCCGGAGACTCAGCTGAAGACCCGGCTCTAGTGGACTCAACCTCAGAAGATCAGAAGGAATAGTCAGGTTCCAGGATGCTTTTTTGGTTTCTTGTGGATAGCATTTACTTTTACTGATGTATGCTTATGATAGATAGACACTTAGACTCTTATCGTGATATAAATACATATATAGCTTAGGTAGATCGCCTGAAACTATATTATTTTTTGATGACTTATAACGAGGATAGGTGGCCAACAGACTTGGTTTCCCAATGGGCAAGTTGAGGCCACCTATCTCACATATGTAGTGTAAACTTGTCCTTTATTAATAGAAAACAGAAAGTCCTACCAAGCTTTACAAAATATATATATATATAATCTAATAAAATTGTTTTTCATTTTAATAAGAATGAAATAAAATCATAATTTGAAAAAAATATATATAAATTATTAATATAAAATATGATTGAAATTATTTTCTAAAAATAATTATTTATTTTACATTAAAATATAATTATTATTTTTATTATTTTTACGGTATAAAATAAATATTAATTTATTTATTATATTTAAAACAAATTCATTACTAAGGATCTCAAACTTTGAACTTCCCTGAAACGTTTACGTCATACAAATGTATGCCACATTGCGACATATTATGTCAGAAGTAATTAAGAGAATAAGGTTGTAGTTTTTATACCTAAATCGATCGATGTTGTATGACTTTTTATGAACCGACAAGTAGCTACACCGTTATCATTGACAAGTAGCTACACCGTTATCATTGCAAAATAAGAACAAAACTAAATAAACCAATTAAATAGATTAAATTATTATATTAAAAAAATAAAAATTTCTTTTTAATAATGTAAACTTTATACTTTGCAATTCAATTTTTTTTATCAAAATGCCAATTAAGTGAGCGTCAACGCAATTTACGTGCCGGATAATAAACAATGGGTTAATTATTATCTTCATCGTGTTAAGTAAATATCACTTTGTTTTTAATTCAAAGCACAAGATAACCAAAAATATGTGGATACGAATGCTTTATTAAGTATTGATGTGAACCTGATTAAACTAAATAAATCAATCAAAACTTAAATAAATAAAAAATTATTGTATTAAAAAAATGTTTTCTAAGTAAATTTTATAAGCTGCAATTCAATTTTTGGTTAAATGTCAATTAATTGAGATTCAATGTAATTTTTATTGCGTTATACGTGTTGTTGGCAAAATAATAATGAAACACGTGTAATCTAAAAAAATAACTAAATTTGAAATTTATTATTATTATTATTTAACTAGAACGATTAATATATTATAGATCAATGGTTGGGTCGTGGCCTAATCCACCGACATTACAAGGAAATTTTAAGATCATTGTGCTTTTTTTACTCCTAACAATATTCCTTTAAAGTTTTGAGACTTAAAGGTGCATCGCATTGGCAATTGAAGGTTACAAAGAGGCACCTTATGACACAAAAAGGTGCAATTAGTGAGCCCCGAGCAATCGCATCGGAGGAGAGTTGTCGGTGGTATCGGGACAAAGACCCAGTCTTTTGGCGATGCGATCAGCCCTCGAAAGTTAAGGCCCCTAGATACTTGTCGGGCCTTTTAATATTGAATGTATATAAATAACCCATGAAGCCTTTCGTCAGCGTTGAATCCTTATAAACCATTATGAAGAGAATTTCCGCAAAGCAATCCTTTCCGCCTTAGTATGATCTTGGCACACAATTCGAGTATCCACCTTTATCGGTATCAGGAATCGGCACATCCTCAAGTCTCTTTGCAAAACTCCTCCTCCGCGACTGATATGCGATTTAAGCTGTCAGACTTCAAACTTTTTAGGGTCGTGCACATAACCACTTCGGGTTCGCGCCCATCTGCCCTTCGCAAGGCTCATGGCTCTACCAAACCCCGATCCTAATCAGCCAACTTGTAAAATGAACTTTTGTCATTGCTCTACTTTGGTTAGATTTGACGGTTCTCTCCCGTTACAGACTTCAGACTTTTTAGGCTTGGGCACATTACCACATCGGGTCCGCACCCATTGGCCCTTTGTAGAAACCCGTGTCTTTACCAAACTTTGATCCTCGATCGGGCAACTTGCATGTTGAATCTCCGCCATTGATCTACTTTGATTAAATCCGACGGTTCTCATATGTTTCGGGTTGATAACACACCCGTGTGTTAACCGCCCAATAAAGTAGTTTCCCCACCCTCCGCCGCTGTTATGTGTCCTCTTCTTAGTGGAATCAGAGCCAAGCCCACGATACCACTTACCACTGCTAATGTCGCCTGAAAAACCACTCGTGGCTAGAAAACCGCCTTTCCACTGCATTAACTTCTACACTCTTTCTTGAGCGATGACCCTTGATCTGCTCCAATGATCGGTCGGTAGTTCTAATTGGATCATCTAATGCTTGATCTGGACCATTGATTAATGAGATCCAACGATTGCTCGGGGCATATTTTGCTTGGTGCATCACTATTAAGCTATGGAATGGTGGTCCACACGGGTTCATCTGAATTTTTTTTTAGAAGCCCCTAAGTCAAACAGCATCCCTCGTTGGCTTTGATATCTGCCTCCTTATTTGAGGTGCGGAGAATGTGAAAGGAGGAGGAAGAGGTAAAGAAACTCAGCAAGCCCCGCAACCTCTGGAGAGTGTTGTTGAGAGCCGATTGCTTAGGTGCTCATCTGAGTTTATTGTCTTTATCGAGAGCTCTGAGTCTCCGAAGACCTGGAGAGCTGTGTGACCATGCTCCTGAGAAATCTGGCAGCCTTTAAGAAGCCCTAGAATTTCGACCTGGTTATTGGTACTCTGTCCTAGACCCCAGTTGTAGCTATCTATACGAGAGCCATCTTGAGAGTAGACCACGCCACCAACACCAGAGATCCCTGGGTTGCCTTTGGAGGCACCAGCGAAGAACACAGTTACCTTTCCCTGCTTCCTCCACTAGGTCTGGAACTCTGCATCTGGAGTTCTGATGCGCTAAGTAGGATTGAATGTGGGGCGAGCAGGTACTTCCTTGTTGACCCGAGTGACAAGGGCACCCAGCCAGCTTCATTCTTCAATTATGAGGGTATCATCTAACTTGCTGGGGTAGTTCCCTAGAGCCTCCATCAGGGATGCCTTAGCTTTGGCTACCACAGACAAGGGAGAGGACGATACATTGTTGAATATCCAATTATTTTGGGCGAGCCAGAGCTTCTAGCAAATGAACTTGGGAATGGAGTGCCAGATCCGATTCCACAGAGATTTTGCGCTAAGAGCCCTAGGGTACCTTTCAGTCCAAGTGGAGAAAAGTTCCACAATTGTGCACTAGATAGGGGCGGGTGCATTGAGACCATGAAGGACGAGAGCCCATACCGATTGTGCAAAGGCGCAACTTACAAAGAGGTGGTCTACGTTTTCGGATGTCGATCTACACAAAATGCACCAGTGCAGCCCTATAATGCCTCTGTGGGCAAGATTTTATCCTGTCAGCACTTTCCTGTGGATAAGTAACCAAGTGAAGAAATTCACCTTGGGTATACCATATGTGCCCCATGTGCATTGCCAGATGGAAGGGTTGAGGACTTGATATTGCGTGGGTTGCAAGGTTGCAAAGCCAAGCACAGGGGTGTAGACCCCTGTCTTCTCCCATATCTAGATATCTGGTGTATGTAGGTTAACTGGCGCCGAGCCCTTCAGCTTATCCAAGAGAAGGTGCTTTTGATGTAGTAAATATGATGGCAGCTTGTGGAAGACCCAATCTTCCCAGTTCCCTTGGCTATCCCAGGCAGAAATGTCGGCTAGACTGTGCAATCTGTGCTGAGTGAGCCAGTCACGGAGATCAGCTAACTCCACTATGTGTTCAAGGGGGAAATTGCCCATGATTTTATCTTGCCATATCATGATATTTGCTCCATTTCCAGGCACCCTGTAGAGCTGGTTTTGGAAGGTGGCAAGCCCTTTCTTGTAGAGATTCCAGAGCGGCATGCCTTTGGGAACTCTGTCCGCTTTGAGATTTCTCAATGAGACTCCTTTGAGGTATTTATTCCGGAGGAGTTGGCTGACTGGGTGGTGTTTATTGGAGAAGAGCTGCCAAAGGATTTTGCCACCTGAGGCGATGTTTGCCAGGTCAGGGTCTCTAATCTAGAGACCTCCTCCCAGCTTTGGCCTTTTCACTTTGTCCCAACTTACTAAGTGAAATTTCTTTTCGTTTCCTTTGCCTCCCTACCATAGGAAGTTTCTGAGCAGCTGTGAAATCTAATCTGTGATTGTCTTTGGTGCCAGGAGGAAGGAGGCCTGATAGATAGGGAGAGAGGAAAGGATAGACTTTATGAGGATTATCTTGCCAGTGTAGTTAAGCCACTACCCACCCCAAGCAGCTATCTTGGTTTTAATCTTGTTGATGGCTTCATTCCAGAGTGAGGCTCGGTTTGCCCCCAGAGTTAAAGGCAGTCCCAAGTATTGAATTTTGTCCCAGGAGGCATAGCCTGGAAAGTCCAGGATTCTAGCAATTCGGAGTGTGGTTTGCTCCTTAGTGTTCCAGCTGTACACTGCACTTTTTCTTTTATTAATGAGCGCTCCTGAAATGGTACAGAAGCTATGCAAGGTCCCATTGAAATCCTTTGCTATTCTAGTGGAAGCTCCTCCCAACAGAAGAGAATCATCTGCAAACAAGGCATGGTTGATTGGTTCTAATCCAGTCGTCGGTCGGATGCCCGGGAGAGTACCTTTATTTCTTTCTGCTTTCAGTTTCCTACTCAAGGTGTCTACCATTATTATGTACAAAAAGGGAGATAGTGGGCATCCTTGCCTTATCCCCCTTGAAGCTTGGAAATAAGAGGTAGGTCGGCCATTAACCAGCGGGGTGATCCATGGTTTGTCAGTGCAAGCCTTGATCAGGTTCACAAAAGCTGGGTTGAATCCAAAGGAAAGTAGAACTTTGTAAAGGAATGAAAGTTTTACCCGATCAAAGGTGTTGGTCATATCCAACTTGATCAACATCCCTTGCTCCTTCCTCTGATGACTGGAATGCATGGATTCTTGAACAAGTATCACATTATCTAAAATATGTCTTCCTGCTACGAACCCTCCTTGACTGGGAGAAATGAGCTTATATAGTAGAGGTTTTATTCTATTTGCGAGCAATTTAGCAAGAATTTTGTAAGCGACATTACATAGTGAAATGGGTCTAAATCTGTCAAAGGTAGCTGGATTCACTTCTTTGGGTATTAGGGCAAGAAAGGTGGATTTAGTACTGCCTCCCACTTTAGCCTTTTTCTGAAAAGCCTTTGCCATTCTTAGTAGGTCAGATTTGATGATTATCCAACAAGCTCTGTAGAATTGTGCTGAGAAACCATCTAGGCCTGGGGCTTTGTCAAGGTCCATGTCCCAAATTACATTACTGATTTTTTCGTCAGTGAAGGGCTTCATAAGGTTTGAATTATTCTCCTCAATGACCAAGGAAGGGATTTGGGAGAGGAAGTCATTGGAAATCACCTCATCTCCGGTTCCATCCTCTGTGTATAACTACTGAAAGTGAGTTTCAGCAGCTTCTTTGACTTGGGCAAAACCTTTGGTGACTGTCCCATATGCTGTGGTGATTTCTAAGATGTGATTTCGGGAGAGGCATGCTCTAAACTACCTCTGGAAGAAGGTTGTGTTTTGGTCACCTGCTTTCAACCATAGGCTTTTGGACTTAAGCCTCCAGAATTCTTCTTCTTTTCTGAAAGAGCTGAAAGAGGCAAGTTGGGCTACTTGTTCTTTCTCCAATTCATGTGTGGTTACATCTTTATCCTCCATCTTCAACTGTAAATCTGCTAACTATTGGACAGTTTCTTTTCTATGTGGTGAAGGTGTTGGGAGGCATTTTGATCCACTCTTTCAGAGCTACTTTGGTTTCTTTTATTTTTTACTCCCAAACATAACTGGGTGACCCGGTGACCATGATAAACTAAGCCTTGTCAATGACTTCCATGAACCCTTCCTGCTCTATCCACAAAGGGCTGAAGCGAAACGATATAGGCCCCAAGTTTTCTTCCTTGTTTAATTGTAAGAGGATGGGTTTATGGTCCAAGGTGAGCTTTGGTAGGATTCTCGTTGATACTATTCTATTATCCATCAAAAGAGTGCTCTGCACTAGGAATC
This sequence comes from Pinus tabuliformis, assembly GCA_031772625.1. Classification (NCBI taxonomy): domain Eukaryota; kingdom Viridiplantae; phylum Streptophyta; class Pinopsida; order Pinales; family Pinaceae; genus Pinus; species Pinus tabuliformis. The sequence continues at coordinate 2,015,524,797 of CM062818.1, read as the reverse complement.
TGTCAAGCCTGGCTGAGATGTGAGCTGCCCTTGTTCTGTTGTTGGTCCAAGTGTATCTCCCCTTTTTGGGTTTATGTTCAAGAAGATCCCATTGCTGAATTATGTCATCCACAAGGGGTAGTAATGCATCTCTGCTATTGCTACCCCCTCTTTTTTCTTTTGGGTCGAGAACAATGTTTAGATCTCTTGCTATTACAATGTTCATGGGAGAATAGCATTCTACAAAATCGATAAGTGTTTGCCAACACTCTTTTTTCTCAAGGTAAAGAACAGGAACATAAAGATTAAACAAGGTGAGAGTGAGCTTACTTTCTTTATGTCGAAGTTCGATGTAAATCCAATGTTGAGCCTCGGAGGAATTCTCTAGTTGGAATAGATCCTCCATCCAGACTGTGGCAAGTCCTCCAGAGGTTCCCCTTGCGCTTACGGCCATCCTAGCTTTGGTCTTCCAGGTCGTTCTGCTTAACTCAAGAAGGGCTTCCCCTTCTATTTTTGTCTCTTGGAGCATGAGGATCTTTGGGGATTCTATTTTCATGAGATCTTTAATAGCTGCAACCTTCATGTGGTTCCCTAAGCCTCTACAGTTCCAAGAGACTATACGCATTATTTATTTGGGGTAATGGAAGAGAGACCTCCCTTTGGTGGCCGTGCTCTGGTGTTTTGACTTATGGAAATTTCTAGAGTGGACTGACTTCCTTGCATTTTTTTCCTCTCTGCTTCTTCTTCTCTTGCTTCCTTGAGGGATTTCCTCCCTGCCCGCTTCGAGGGTCTTTCAATTGTCTCCTCTTCCGATGAGCCTGTTAGTTCCAAGGGCTTCTTTCTTATCATGTTTGCATAAGAGGATGGCAGAGATCCTCTTTCTGGGGGGTCGATTTGGGTCGGGGAGGCCCCTGTGTTTCCTTCCTTGATTAATGAGGGGTTTGCCTGCTGTTCTGCATCACTTTCCGTAACAGGGGTTTCTTCCTGTGTGCTGAGAGTTGCGAAGGAGTTTGAGGGAAGGTCTATTCTAGGGGGTACTGCCCCTTCCAGTTGTAGTTCTGTGGATGGCACACTGGTTCCCGCTTGTGCCCCTTTCCCTCTCGGTTTGTTCTGTTGATTTGATGAGGTTGTTTTCTGCACTGTTTTCCATTGGTCTCCTTTCGTTTTCTCTGTTTCTTCTTCGGTTTTCTTTTTACAGTTTCTTGCAAAGTGCCCGTATCCATGGCAATGCCTACACTTGAAGGGCAGGTGTTCGTAATCCAGTTCTTGCACATGTGACCATTCTGCCACTGTTATTTTTATAGCTTCTGGAAGCCCAACTTCCAGATCTACCTCGACACAGATTCTGGCACAGGAGTATTGTCCCTTCCTGTCTACTCTTTCAATGTATTTTCCAAGGGTGTTTCCAATGGTTTCTAAAGTCTTTGGGCTCCAACAATGCAAGGGTAAATGGAGGAGGCACCCAGACACGAACAACCGAGGGCACATCTTGGGTTGGATCAAAGTCCAGAGTCCATTTGTTCAGGTACAGGCCCTGGGGTCCCATGAAGTATGGCCCATTTCTAAAAATGAGGTTCCTATCTTCAATGCAGTCAAAAATGAAAACGAAGTAACCCTTATTGACGAAATGACATTTTATTCCCTGTGAGACCAGAGGTCTCCAGTTGCGTTGCACCCACGATTCGATGGCTCTTGGTGATGGCCATAACCCAGTGAACTGGCCGATGAGTCCTCTTTCTGCAATATTCAGGGCAACACGACAGGGTTCTTCAGCTAGAAGAGCAACAGTCGGGATTGTTTCCATCTTCTTGACGAACTTCTACTGGGAGATTGAAATTGGGTGCTTATTGCATTCGCCCACCAACTGCTTGAAGGCCAGGAGCTCAGGGGGGAGGTAGGAAGGAGGCTCAGAGCCTTCCTCTGGAGCCATGGCTGAGAGGAGGGTTTGCAGGGGGACGCTCGCAGAGGAAGCAGCGGCGCACGCGCAAAAAACAAGACAAGTTACGAATAAATCAATATTTAGGGTAAATGAAATTAAAAAAAAATAAAATAAAAAATAAATAAATATTATTATTATTAAAAAGAATTAATATATGAATTAAATATATATACATTTAAAACAAGTGTAATATAGCACCCGCTTCTTATGAAAAAAGTAATTGATAGCAATTATTAACAAATTCATAAATCTAATATTGAAACACATTTGAATATGAGGAAGAGATGTAATATAAGTAATTAATGGACTTGATAACTTTGGAGCCAAATAGAAATAGGTACATAGATAATTTTGGATGAAACATTAGCTCCAACATCATCCTTTGTTACAAAAGTTAAGACTTTATTGAAATGTGATTGTGCACATTTTATTCCATCTTTAGCTTATGGGAAGAAATAAAGAAGGAAATTACAATGTATAGTATTTTTATATTAAATAATATATATATATATATATATATATATTTAAAAAAATTAATAATTATTATAACAAAATATTTATTTAACTTTGAATTTATACTCATCATAATTCCATGGCAAATAAATAACTTATGGTAGAATTTCTATGTCGAAAAAATCAAATTGATATGAAGTATCTTATGTGGTATGGCAAAGAATTCATACGTAATAAAATATCTAATATAAAAAATTACAATGTCTAGTATATTAAAATAAAAAAATCAATCACACAAAGGCTTAAGTGTGAGTGCAAAAGGTTCCTAAAAATTATTTTTTTATTTCTCTTATTATTATACCTCATTAGTTTTGCTTTTCACTGTATATTAGTTTGTCTTGACCAAAAATTTATGTCACTTATCCATAATTTAACATTGGGAATTCAATTTCTATTGTTTTTCATTATTATTTAAATTTATTTATTTGTAAGGCGATTGGTTGAAGTCTTATTATGAGTTATTTAATAACTTGCATTTCTATTAGTTACTAATTTTTCGTATTTAGTTTTATTTCATTTTTATTTAACTTCTTGTTTTCTTTCTATTATTTCCATTTTCACGACTTATACTTTTTTCTCCATATTTTCAATTTAAGGTGACTTATTATTATTATTATTTTTTAACAGAAACGGTTATGGATTATATTAACTGATTGGTCTAAATGCCAGATTTCATATTACAATGAGAGGGAGCAGATCCCAAATAGTTTCGACAACCAAAAGTGCTATGGAGCTTGTGGTTAGCTTCCAGCTCTTTTTGGCTACAGCTGTGGAATCGATTTCTATGATTTGCCCAAGCTTAAAAGTACAAACGAACTGTTTCAATAGCAAGCAGTAAAACATATCAGCTAACTGATTATGGGATTGGATCCCATGTTTCGTCCCCGTCTCTCATCATTGCCCCAACAGAGAGAAGGGCAGCTTTATTAGCTTCAAGATCTGCTTATTTGTTGTTGTCTCTCAATACGTGGAAGTATTTCAGGTTTTGGAACAATTTCCCCAAACTTGTGATTCTAGATATCAGTCTTGCCAATCTTAAGTCCCGAGGGGATGAGTTGGTCACCATGATTTTTATTATCACTTAAGAATCCCTAGAAATGTTTGCCTCCTTGATTTCCAAATTCAAGAGCAACTTAAGACCTTGGAAGAGGGCCAAAGCCTCAACTTGAATGCTGGAGTTGATCCCTAGACCCCAAGCAAAGTTGTGGGTCGATATGCCTTCAGTGTTTTTTACAATTCCTCCTGCCCCAACCTTGCTAGGATTTCCCTTTGATGCCCCGTCAAAGAAGAGAGAGTGCACCTTTTGGTTGGAGATCCAGTCTTGAAAATCTTCATTATTTTTCCCCCTTATTTGCCAGTCGTTAGAAGGGGAGATATTTCTGGTAGCTTGATGAAATTGCAGGTTTAGGGAGGCACCCCAAACAGTATCTAACTGATTCAGATTTGAAGCGTCTTTTTGATCTCCCAAGCATTCTTTTAACTGGAATTTTATCTTAGTCGCTACCACCTTGACATCATGCTGTGTGTTTCTAAAAATTTTGTTGTTTCGCTCTAGCCAGATCTGCGAGTAGCAGATTTTAGGAAGGGAAGACCAAGCCGCTTTAATCACTTTGTTTTTGGGAGGAGGGCCGGGATAACTGTTCTGCCAATTTGCAAAAAGATCAATTATGGAGATGGGAAGAACAAAATTGGGGTTCCAATAATCCATCAGCTCACTCCAAACCTACACAACGAATTTACAATTTAATATGAGATGTGTGGCACATTCCACATTCTCTCTGCACAGGGGACACCTGGACGGGCCATGAAATCCACGTTTCTGCAATTTATCATCAGTGAGGATTTTCCTGTGGCATAAAAGCCAACAGAACATGTCAATTTTGGGCAGAGAGGAGAGGCGCCAGACTGCATTCCAAGGAGCAGGGTCAGGAGGGACATGCGGTCTCAAAGAGAGTTTTGCATAGCCTTAAGCTACAGTATAACCTGCTGACAGCGAACCCCAGCCACGCGAGTCTCTTCTGCGCACATGCGTGGGAGCAATACCGTTCAACATAGCACGAAGGCAGCTGCATTCCTGAAGAAGCTCTGGAGGCAAATCTATAAAATTCCAACCTGCCTAGTGCGTCCCAGCCCACGTGGATTTTCCTGAAGCGGTCAACCAGCAACGCAGCGCATTCAAGGAGGAGCAATCACCAATCGGATCTCGATCCATGATGCGATCAGTCCAAATATTTATATTCCTCCCATTTCTAGGAATCCAGTAAGCATTGGAGCGGATCAGGGGGGCGGCTTTGGAGCAGAGCCTTACAAAGGGAGAGACGCCTTGGGGGGGAGGCCCATCCAGGCATCTAACTCTCTTGCCTTTGAAATATTTCCTCCATAGCGCTAATTGGGCCCAGCCAGGCTTGGGTCCAATAATTTTCCAGAGAAGTTTGACTCCCATAGCAATGTTTTGAAGGGAAAGGTTCTTGAAGTTTAAACCCCCCTCCATTAGAGGCTTGGAGACAGTCTCCCAATTAACAAGAGGGATTTTCCTCTCATTTTGTTTGCCTCCCTTCCAAAAGAAATTGCGTATGTGCTGGTCCATTTTCTGAAGAATGCCAATTGGAGCAAGGAGTACTGAGAATTAAAATAAGGGGAGACTGGAGAGCACAACTTTGATGAGAACTAACTTGCACGCAATATTAAGCCAGGTGAATCCCCATGCCTGGAGTTTGTTCTTGAATTTTTCCACTTGGGGGAGCCAATCCCAGCTGTAGACCTGCTTGAGGAAGATAGGGAGCCCAAGATATTTAAAAGAAGTCCAAGCTGAAGAGGCTACGAATCTAAAACATCTGGCAATGGAACTAAGCAAGTTGGGCGTAGTATTCCAATAATAAATGTGGCATTTACCCTTGTTGAGACTACTTCCCGACGCCATACAAAACTCATCAAGAGCTTCTTTAAATCGGTTGGCCGAGTGGATCGATGCAACCCCCAGCAGCAAAGTATCGTCTGCAAAAAGGGCATGATTGATGCTTTTGACTCCTCTTGCAATGCAAAGCCTTGAGATCTCCTGCTCTTGCATTTTCTTGTGTAGATGGAAACTGAGAACGGAGGCTTGGAGAAAAAACAGAAGAGGATAAAGAGGAAAACCCTGCCTTAATCCTCTTGAGGCTTTGAAAAAACCAGCAGCTCTGCCATTTACAAGGGGAGCAATCCATGGCTTCGAGATGCAGGCTCGGATCCAGTTTATAAAATTATCCCCAAAACCAAACTTTTGCAGAACATTCAAGAGAAAACTGTGCCTAACACGATCAAAAGCATTTGCTAAGTCTAGTTTGATAGCCATACCTTTTTCCTTGTGCTGCTGGCTTGAAAGGATTGCCTCTTGAACTAATATGAAGTTGTCCACTAGCTGTCTACCGTGAATAAAGCCCCCTTGATTCTCTGGAATGATTTTGGGAAGAAGATATTTCAGCCTGTTAGCTATTACTTTGGTGATCAACTTGTAACCAGTGTTGCAAAGAGAGATGGCACGAAATCTGTTGAAGGAGCTGGTGCCTTTCTCCTTGGGGATGAGTGCAAGGAACGCAGAGTTTGTACTACCTCCAATTTTTTGACAGGCTTGTGATTTTTGGACCATTTTATAGAGATCTTTTTCCACAATATGCCAACAGGATTGAAGAAATCTGGCGGAGAATCCATCCGGTCCTGAGGCTTTGTTTGGGTCCATGGCAAAGAGAGCATTCTTGACCTCGACCTTGGTGACTTTAGCTTCTAGCTGGTGGTTCATCTCAGAAGAGATTGAAGGGGGAACCCAGTCCAGAAGACAAGAATTCTGAACCAGATTCACATCCTCACTATACAAATTTTTGAAATGTAGAAATGCTGCTCATTTGATGCTTGCAAAGTCCTTGTGATTGGTAGTATCTCCCTTGATTTCAGCAATGGAATTGAAGCATTTTCTGGCTTGAGCTTGCTTGTGAAAGAAAGAAGAATTTCTGTCTCCCGCTTTGAGCCAAAGGCAGCGAGACTTAATCCTCCAAAATTCTTCTTCAGCCAGGCAGGCTTTATGAAAGTGCTGTTGGAGTTGGACCTCCTTTTCGAGGATTTCTCTGGTTACATATGCCTCTTCCGAAAGCAAATGATGTGCATCTAGCTGATTTTGGAGATTTTTCCTTTCAGCTGCTGGATTAGGAAGGGTTTTGGCCCAACACTTTAGAGTAGATTTCGTTCTTCTGAGCTTTTCTTCCCACACATAGAATGGTGATCCATTGACTGGCTGAGACCAACTTTCCTTGACTATTTGCAAAAAATTGGGTTCCTTGACCCAGAGGGGGCTAAATATGAAGGGGATGGGGCCAAGATCGGGATGGGCCCGGAGTTCAAGCTTGATAGGATTATGATCAGATATGCTGCAAGAAAGGATTTGCATACTAGCATTTAATCCAAGCAAAAGAAAGGAACTTTGGACAAAAACTCTGTCCAGCCTTGCTGCAATGTGTCGAGGGCCTACTCTTTAATTTGACCAAGTATACTTACCAGAAGAGGGCTTGATGTCTAGCAGGTCCCAATCTTGCAGGAGATCCTCTGCCCATTCCCTTGCCGGATCTCGCACAATGCAACCTCCTCGCTTTTCTGAGGTGTGCAACGTGAGATTTAGATCACCTGCAATAATGATGTTGTCTAGGTTCCCAAGGTTTGCTTGGCTTCTTATTGAGTCCCAACAGGCCTTTTTTTCTCCAGCATTGACCGACACATAAACATTGAAGAGACAAAAAGATTCTTTAGTAACGAGATGCTGCATTTTTAGCATAAGCCAGTGAGTATTTGAAGTCTCAGATACTAATGAAAACTTACTATCATTCCAAAGAGTGCCCAGCCCTCCAGAGGCTCCTCGGGCTGAGACAGCTTTTGCTTTACTTTTACTCCAGAGTTTTTTGCTTGTTTGGAGGAAGTCTGAGTCCTCCATCTTGGTCTCCTGGATAAGGAATATGTCTGGGGCTTCTATTCTTATTAAGTTTCTTATGGCCTCTTCCTTGATTTTTCTCCCCATACCCCTACAATTCCAGGAGACTATTTTCATTATTTACCTTTGTTCTGCTGGGCTCCCTTGGAGCCTTGAAACTGGTTTCTCGCCATCTTCAGCTTTTTTGCTAACAACTTCTCCAGAGTTGGTTGGCTGCCCTGTAACTTATCCTTGTACGTTTGCTGCTATCTTTTCTCCTTATCTATTTTCCGGCCTCTTGTGGATCTCCTTACAGAGGCTTGGGAGTCACCTATTTCTCCTTCCTCCTCCGAGTCTTCCGACTCTTGGTCCTCTTCCTCAACTTCGACAGGGATTCCTTTTGAGCTTTCTGCAACACTTGCATCCTTGGAAGAGATAGATAGGTTACCTTTATCTGGAGACACTGCCTTTTGGTCCACGACCTCCTGGGTGTCCTCTAGTTGCGAGCTTAGAGGATCAAACTTATTTTCTGGAACAGGCTTGGGCGGGATCTGCTGAGCAGAGGCCTGGTGAGGACCTTTTCCATTAGGGCCTCCCAGCTTTTGTGTCTTGTGAGAAGTTTTGGAGCGCTTGACTTGATTCCAGCCGTCCTCCTTCCCCTGCACAGCCTCGTTGTTGGACGGGCAGCCTCTGGCGAAGTGGCCATAGACATGGCATTTCTGGCATTTGAAGGGCAGCTGCTCATAGTCCAGTTTCTGCACATGCGTCCAGCTTCCGACATTGATTTTGATGGCCTCTGGCAGCCCCACCTCCAGATCTACTTCTACACAGATTCTGGCGTAGTCATATTGGTCCTTATTGTTTGCTCGATCTATGAATTTCCCAAGGGCATTTCCAATGTGCATCAAAGAGTCCCAATTCCAGCAATGAACTGGGAGATTTGGGAGCCTAACCCACATCGGGACTGCTTTGGGCACGTCCACTGCTAGATCAAAGTCCGGAGTCCATTTATTTAGGTATAAACCCTAAGGGCCCATGAAGTAGGGGCCGTTTTGGAAGATCAGATCTTTGTCATCCTTTGAAGAGAATTCGAAGAGGAAGAATCCTCTCCCCAGAAAATAAGAGGTAACACTTTCTTTGATCAACGACGCCCAATTTCTGTTGACCCAGCTCTCAGTGGTTTTGGGGGATGGCCATAGCCCAGTGAACTGGCCGATGAGAGCTCGCTCGGCCAAAGATAATGCAACCTGGATCGGGGTTTCTGGGGGAAGGGAGATCTCAGGTATATCATCCAATTTTTTGACGAATTTCGCAGCTTCTGAGTTCTTCTTTAGAAGCCCTGCCAAGAATTGATTGAAGGCCTCAGCAGACGAGGGCAGCGGAGGAGGAGGGGGAGGCGCCTTGGGAGTGCCCAACACCTCCATGGGCGCAAGCCCTAGATTAGACGCAGACCTGTCACAAGCACAGACGCAGTAGCAGGCAGCCCCAGCGCGGCTCGCAAAAAACAATATATTAATATCAAGGTGACTTATTATTATTATTATATTAAAAAAGTATTTTATATTTAATTATAAAAAAATTATATATATTAATAAAAAGTAAAACACACGTATATAAACATATATATTAAAGTGTATATATGTTAATAGAAATAATATTATTTAATCATATTTCTTAATTTTTAGTAATGACATTCAACAATACAATATTTTATTAGTTGTTTTATTTTTGTGTTTATTGTTTTTTAATTTAATTAAGTTATATTTAAGCTAAGCAGTAGGTACTATATAGCCCTTGTTTTATTGTAGTGTTGACGTAAATTTACTTTGTATATTGCATCATGATTTAAAATTGAATTTTAAAAATATATAATATGGTTAAGGTTTATTGAGGAAAATTATTGAACCTAGTGCATTCAATAATAAAAATATTGATTATGGAAAAATCCATAAATTTGGAGGGAAAAAAAAAATATGAGGGCATTTGGCGAGTAGAGATTTATTTTATTTATTTTTATTTTTTTTTAAATAAATTTTGATTTTGAAAATTTGATTTTAAACCACGTAAAATTAGTCATCGACCAATCAAAAATTAGAAATTCAATTTTTTAAAATTCAAAAAATAATTTTCAATTTCTAAAAAATAAGTTTAATATTTAATTTTACCAAAACTTTAATAAACTTAAGAAATTGTTTCTAAAATTTTGCAAATCAATTAAGAGTCAAACGTTTTGACTAAAATTGATACATATTTTTCCAGAAGAAGTCACATTGAAGATTTTGGTCGACGCGTTTCGAACCAAGTGTGGTTCATCATCAGGACACGATGAAGAAACAGATCCACGAAGAAGGTTAAATAGGGAGACAGGTCAAACCTAACAGCTAGAAAGAAACGACTATGTTTGACCAGGGGAGGAAAAGGAATAGTTTAATATTATTTAATTAAGTTTAAATAATTTATTAATAGTTAGAAGTAAACTTGATTTTCTTTCGAGAAAACTTCTCTCTTTACATCTAGAGCTTTCTAGCGCGTTGTCCCCAGATCTTTGGAACAGGATTGACGCCTGATCGGCGTTAAAATCTCAGCGGATGGAGGAGATCTGGACAGAGAAGAAGAAGGTTAAATTGTCCAAACTGTCCAATAGATCCTCTTCCTGTGGATATGCTTCGGTGTTTTCGGGTTTCTCTTCTAATAGCAGAATCCACAAGGACCAAGTATCGGCCCTCAGCTCTTGGGTTCATGGAAATTTGGGTGGTGATCACACCGTTTCTTCCCGATCCAGCGATGGCGTTGCTTCAGGATTTATTCCTGCTAACGATGGAGTCAGTTCTATGGTCGATTGTCAGCCCCCACTCGTGTGTCCCTTTCATGTCAGCCCTCCTACCAGCAATTTAGGTAGATCTGTGGTTGAAGGTGATCATCCATCTCCCAATTCCCACTCATTCTCTATTGATCCCCATGTCGTGTCGCAATCCGACCCTTCTGTCTCTCCTCGCAAAGCTCTTCCTATCCCCTCAAGCCATAACTATGGTCCTTCCGCTATTTCCGTTGACCCATCCGTCCGTCATCCCTTTGACCCGCTTCCCTCTGTTCCCTCGGTCCATCTCCCGAACAGGATCACCTCCTCTGTTACATCCTTTTCGCAAGGCTCCTCACCACTTCATTCCTCCCCTCGCAGTCCAATTCCTTCCCGCGCCACTCCTTTCCCTGGTCTCCCTCCATCCCTTCAGTTCTTAATGATCCATCTCCCGATTCCCTCACATTCTCTGCTCCTACCGTTGATCCGCATGCTTTGTCACAAGCTGACCCTTCTATCTCTCCCTGCAAAACTCTTCCAATCCCCTCAAGCCAGAACGATGGTCCTTTTGCTATTTCTACAGACCCATCCTTTTGTCTTCCCTCTGTTCCCTCGGTCCATCCCCCAAACCAGATCGCCTCCTCTGTTGCGTCCCCTTCACATGGCTTCTCACCGCCTCTTTCCTCCCCTCGCAGTCCCATTCCTTCCCGCAGTCATTCCTTTCCCCAGTCTCCCTCCATCCCTTTGTTTCCTAATCCGTCCTTCATCCCCTCTCTCTTTATAAACAACGACTATCTCAATTATGATTCAAGTAATAATAATAAGATTATTAATAGAAATTGTTATAAATCCATTATATGTAATAATAATACAATTAATAATTTTAATTTGACTAATAACAATAATAATATTAATAATTATAATAATAGTTGCTTTAAGAATAGATGGGATAATAAAAATAAATTTGAATCCAGTTATTTAAATAATAATAATGAAAATATTAAATCTGACTTTATGAATAATGATATGAGAACTATCAGATCTATACATGATAATAATGATAACTAATATAATAATAATAATAATATTAATAGGTCTATCAAGAATAATGATAGTATAAATAATTATAATAATTATATTACCAATAGTAATACTAATATGGTTTCCAATCTTAAAAATGATATTAATCATCCTAATAATAAAGTAGTTAATTTATCTAGTTTTTCTTTTCCTCCTCCGGTCTTCAATCTTTTAGAGAAGGGATTGAATTTTTCCCTTTCTCCCAAAAAGATTCTGGTGGCTGATATTATATGTGACGTTGAATTTGGGATTAAAAACTTACCGGATAATATTAAAGATATTATTCGGCAAGACTGCGTTGTCATTCTTAGAAAAGCAAAGCCCCCTAAGAATAACATCAACAAAGATGAGTTCGAAGCCCTGAAATCCCTAAATAGGAACCAAGACATCGTTGTTTTAAAAGATGACAAAGGTGGGGCTACTGTTATCCTTGATAAAGATGATTATCGGGAGAAGATGTTGGATCATCTGACCAACAGTGGTAGCTACAGAAAACTTGACAAGAATCCCTTGAAAAAGATTTCTAAGATAGTTACTCTTGCTATTAAATCTAGCAGCACTATTAGCTCCTTTATCCATAAGCTGATTGAAAGTAGCCCTATCACTCCTAGGATCTATGGGCTTCCCAAAATCCATAAAGAAGGAGTCCCCCTTAGACCCATTGTCAACGCAATTAGTGGACAAACCTTCCTTTTAACTAAGTATTTAGCAGGGAAGTTGAAGCCCTTGGTGAGGCGAATGGAGTCCTTTGTCAAAGAGTCCTCTTCTTTTGTTAAAGATTTGATGGATATGAAATTTGAACCGGGTGACAATATTGTCAGTTTTGATGTTGTTTCCTTGTACACTAGCATCCCCATCAAGGAAGCCTTGGATGTCATCTTTCGTCTTACCGATCACGACACAGCTAAATTGGTTGAGATTTGCCTCACCTCCACTTTTTTCTGTTTTGAAGGTGTGTTCTATGAACAAACCTGTGGGGTGGCCATGGTTTCCCCTGTCCCCTATCATTGCTAACCTTTTCATGGAAGATTTTGAATCCAAGGCTTTATCATCTACTTTATTTAAACCTAAGCTTTGGAAAAGGTTTGTTGATGACACCTGCACCATATGGCAGCACGGGCCTGATAAATTAGATCTATTTTTCCAACATCTCAATAATCAGTCCAATTCCATTAAGTTTACGATGGAGCGTGAAGTTGATGGTTGCCTTCCTTTTCTTGATGTCCTCATTTCTAGGAAAGCTGATGGATCCTTCTCCCATGAGGTGTATCGAAAAAAGACTCATACTGAGCAATATCTTCATGCCAATTCCCACCATTTCCCTGCTCAGAAGATAGGTGTTCTCAGCACGTTATCCACTCGGGCTCTAAGAATTTCTGATGGCGACCACTTTTCTAAAGAAAAGTCCCATCTCCTCAATGTTTTTGTCCAGAATGGTTATAGTAGGCAGCAGGGTATCCAAGCTTTCCTCAAAGCAAGTAAGGGTCCCAAGGTCAAGAAAGAACCCATTGATCGTAGTTCAGGAGTCCACCTCCCTTTCATCCAAGGGATGACTGACAAGATTGTGAGAATCCTAAAAAAGCATAATATTCCCTCGACCTTTAGACCCCTCAGCACCATTAGAAGCTCCCTAAAGACTGTCAAAGACAAGGTGAACCCGATGGATATGAAGGGTGTCTATATCATCCCTTGTTCCCGTGGAACCTCATACATTGGTGAAACCGGACGTTCCATTAACCAGAGGATTAAGGAACACGCGATTGATATCAAGCATGGGAGGACCAAATCTTCGGCTTTGGCCGAGCATGCAGAGAAGACCAAGCATCATATATGCATTGAGGAGGCTAGGGCTATCGCTAAGATTCCTCATTTTCATCATTGTAAGCTTAGGGAAGCCATTGAAATTGAGAGGTCTTCCAACAATATTAATAGGGATGACGGCTGGAAAATTAGTAGTTGTTGGATTCCCGCCCTCTCTTCTTAGTTTTTCCTGCGTCTTTGTCCGTCTGTGTCTTGACCTTTTGTCCTTTTTTTTATGAGTATTGAATTAATACTATTACTAACATTAATTTAAATAATTAATAGTATTACTAGGTAATATTAATATCAATAAAACTATTATTATCAATATTAATAATGAACATTGGTTTAATATAAGCTAAAGATTTGGTCATTTTAATTATTCTATTAATACTAAATTACTAATATTAATATGAATAATAATGATACTAATAATAATACTTATTATTAATAGCATTAGTGAGCATTAGTGATATGAATATTAGTATTATTTAATGATATTAAAAATTTATATCCAATATTGTAATATAAATTGATAATATTATTAAAAAAAAAATGTTGAGAAAATAAGATAAATATTTTAAATATAAAATAAAACCCTAGTCAAATATAACCACTTAGTTAATAAGTTAAATGAAAATGTATATATATTTATATATAGATATTGATTAAATCAACTATTAATGATATAACCAATTAGTTAATAAATAAATATATATATATATATATCTATAAACTAAATTAACTATTAATAAATTATTTAAATTTAATTAAATAATATTAAACTATTCCTTTTTCTCCCCTTGTCAAATATCGCTGTTTCTTTCAAGCTATTAGGTTTGACCTGTCTCCCTATCTAACCTTCTTCATGGATCTGTTTCTTCATCGTGTCGTGATGATGAACCACACTTGTTGGTTCAAACACGTCGACCAAAATCTTCAATGTGTCTTCTTTCAAAAAAATATTTATACAATTGATATGGATCACAGAAGCTTAAATTCGAATAAAATTGATACAATATACTCTGAACCATGAAATTTTTTAATTTGTAAATAGGCTTTGTTACAATATAATAGCTTATCAATATCATATATCTAAAAAAAACATAATTCATTTCATAGTTAAAATATTTTATAATTTTTTAAATTAATTTAATTTTATAATTTTTTAAATTAATTTAATTTTATAATTTTTTTAAAGCAAAAAGGACATAACTACTTTTGAGATTAACTACCCTCTATCCATGACTATTATTAAAAACATTTCGTGAATATTTTATAGAGTTTAAATCCTGCCATCTATCTTCTTCCATTTTTGTCAAGTTGTTTGTGTCCTCCAAAGATGACTACGGGCTTATCCTTTGGCTTGAGAAATTGTGACCCATGGGCATCTAAGCCATCAATATCACTCAGGGATCGCACTCGGTCTGGGCCACACCAGCCCTTGACATGACTAGATTTTTGCCTACGAAATTTCAAACATATGACCTTCACATCACTGAGTGACTTAACAGTACACGCCATCACCGTCTATTCTACGCTCCATGGGCATTTTTGTTTGTTTGTCAAGTTGTCTGTTTCCTCCAGAGATGAAAACAGGCTCAATCTTTGGCTTGAGAGACCACACCCAGGGGCATTTAAGCCATCAAAATCACTCGTGGAATGCACCCCACCTGGGCCACACCATCCCTTCACAAGACTATATTTTTGCCCATGGCGCTTCAAACTGGTCACCTTCACATCAAGGAGTAACTTAACAGTACATCCCAACATCGTTTATTTTACCCCCGTGGGCCTCCCATCCATCTATTAATTATTGATACTTAAATTAAAATTCTCAAAATCCTATTCCAAAATAAGCACACCTACATAATTAAATTATGCCACATTTTATATTTTATTTTCAAATTGATATAATATAGTGCACATATTTAACGAAATAAATTGCTCTTTTTGTTACATATATATATATATATATATATAAATATAGATATAAGTTCGACAGTGGTGAGGCTAAATCTTGGTCATGTCCAAGAATAACACATGAATAGGGAGAGGAATTGAACCGATGGCTTAACATCTAGAAGTGCCTTAACAGTGCACTCAATCACCATCTATCGAAGGCCCCGTGGACTACTATTTTTGTTTCCAAGTGCAAGCTCTTTGATTCATAATGTTTATAAAAAAAATCAATTAAATCACATTAATTATTTGCAGATTGACGTGTTTCGAACCACAAAACGTGGTTCATCATCATAATTAAATCTATTTTAAATTCAAAAAATAATAAATTAATATATATGTAAATCAACTGTTGGCTTGAGGGGGCCTGACCCAGGTTCAACGTTGATTAGCCAAACAAATCCCTGCACTACTGGCCCTTTTGGCATCATCCTGCAGAGCGCGGACCAAAGTCTCCCCTGAAGCAGTATGGGGGGATGTTGGAACCAAGTTTCCGCACCATGAGATGGTTATGATGTCGTTTGATTCCTTCTATCCCTGCCTTCGCGCGGGTCGCTTCGCTCTAGGGATTACAAGACTAGCCCTTTATTCCAACCTTCAATACCTCCGCAAAAGTATACGACCGACCTTCGTGCAGCCCTAACCTGTGGCTCAGGTACTTTCGCACTGCTATGGCAGTGTGCCGTGCAGATTCCCTAATTATTCTAAGTGGTTTTCTTATCTCGTCAAATACTTAAAGTTAACACCGCGTCAGTAGATATTCGTAATTGCGTTCAATTATTCAATGTAATTGCATTCGTTCTTGCATCATATAAGCATAATAAAGGAAATTCATACATAAAATATCCAAATGCATCAACAGAACAAAGACACAGAAATTGTAAAATATCTCCTTTTATTAATATCTTCCAAGTGTTTACAGACTCTGTCCACCCTGTGCACACAGCTGCAGGGGTCCGCGCACTCAACTGCGAACTTCTACCCTAGGCCTTTGCGCACTCAGCTGCAGAGCCTCTACCTACGCTACGACCCAAGACTTAGACTTCTTCTTCAAATCTATCACTTTATTACATGATCGGACATTGTCTATCTCCCTAAACTACTTAGAGCTTAGCTCTTTTTTATACAATCCCATGGTCTGCGAACCATGGGTATGTCTCTTACAACCGACTTTACTTTCCAAAACTAAGGGCGGACTACCTTTTTGACCCATAATACCTTCGCGCTCCGCGACCATAAAATGCGGAGTCTTTAGAATTATATTACAAAAATTGAATTAAACATGGGATTTTAACCCCAAAACTGCCCTTGGGGGATCCCGCTCTCAACAGGCCCCCAATACAAACATCGTGACTCGCCCTCGAGTCACTCGGTAGGTGTGGAGATCTTTGCGCGAAGCTCGTCTAGCTTGACCCGGATGACTGCAACTTCGACCATGCATTGAGCTGTTGCCTGCTTCGCATCTTCAACTGTCTTCTCGGTTACTGCTCCTGCGTTGTCAACCTGAAGCTTTGATTGTGTCTCTTGCAGAGTCGCAAGCTTACCTTCAATGTTTCCTATGACTACGTAAGCTTCCTTTAGCTAGGGCTTTAGTTGCGCCTTCAGCACTTCTTCCTTATGCAACGCTGCATCCACCTATTCCTTCATCTACTTGGCTAACCTCTGTGTCAGTGCGACGGTTTGTGTTGTGCCCTTAACTTCGTCATAGTGTTGTTGGAGTTCGCGCGCTTCCGTCTCTAGCCTCTGGATGTTTGGGTCCTCCTGCAAGTTGGTTAGGACCTCAAACGATTGCTCGAACAACTGTGTGCAGTCTGCTACTGCACTCTCCACCGCTGCGACTACTTCTGTGACAGCGGTCACCCGCTGTTCCTTTACCTTTGGTGGTGTTGAAGGCTGGGCCCTTAACTGGAGCTCTATAATCTGTAGGTTCAACTCTAACTGAACCCGCGCCATCTCTGTCTGAGTGTCGCGCACCCCTGTGGCCAATTTGCGAATGCGGACCTCAACTGGCTCCTCCTCCGGAATGGCCAACTCTGGGACCATTCTGCATGCCTCCTCCACGACCTGCATGATCTTCTTGCTCTGGTTGGTCGCCTCGGCCTAAGCAGCGATGGAAGCATTGCTCTATAGGGCCACATGTTCATTGTTTATCATTTGTTCGTTGATCACCTAGAGGGTGCGGTGCTCACGAGCCCTCAGCTCTGCAATTACTCCATCCTGCAAGAGTTGGAGTGCTTCACGCGGAAGCATTGCCAAGTTCAGTCCAACTCCCTTTAGGGCACTAACAGTGGGCCTGTCAACCTCATTTTCTGTTGTCAGTGCTCCATCCGGCAGCACTAGCGCACTGGAAGCCTTCATTTGCAACATATCAACAGCCTCTGATGTGCCAATAGCCAAGCTAGTAGACACCGTACCAGCCTGCGACCCGCGGGTCTGCAACTCTTGCAATGCGAAGCACGACACCCAAAGCAGGTTCAGCAATCCTGCCTTCTCTACCGCCTTGAGCCACCTTCGCGGCTCCAAGGGGGTCATTCTCGTAGTTGTGTCTATGATGCGGCGCATCAGCTGCTTGGTTGCTAGGTGCGGGAACTTCTCGTGGTCCGCCAAGTCCTAGTCTTCAAGCTTCAGTATCGATACTCGGGCCAAGCGCGGACCGTCGAAAGTAATTTCATTCGATAACAGAGGGGCTTGCAGGGGAGTCTTACTCTCATCAATTTCCTTTGGGAGCTTGGAATTAGGCTTGTTCGGAGGGACATACTCTGGCAACCGTGTAATAGGGTCCGCACCCTGGGCTTCAACCTCCTCTACTTCCACTCCCACATCCTCATTGTCCATCGGGATGTCTTTGATATCCTCCTCCTCTGCTTCTAGGTTTATAGCCTTGCCTTTCTCTTGGGCAGTGGGCTTTGGTGGGTTTCTCCTTGGTGATGCGTGCACCGGTATGGCAGGTTGCTTGCCCTTCTTGTCCTTCACGGTCTCCTTGGTTGGGGTTGGCTTCGGTCTCGGTGTTCTTGGCGATTTAGGGACCTCCGCCAATACTTCGGCCACTTCTGGAGCAGCTACTTCTGCCTCTCTCTCCATTTCCTGTGCCGACTCCTCTACTACTTGTTGTGTATTGATAACTTCTGGGGGTGCTGACATGATCTTCCGCAAGAATTCCTGTGTGTCCATCGGCAAAGTTGCAAATACCCCAGAAACTATCAAAATCTCGTATTTCTCACGATTCATAGGCGCTTAAGAGATCAACAATTGAATACTCAAAATGCCAAGTGTTTTTTGCTGGGCAGCCACTTAGAATTTATAGGGCATTTTGAATTCAAATCCGACCGTTCCCCCAAAATCGGTTCATTAATGCCAGATTAGTGACAGATTTTCAAAGATCTAAGCCATAAATTTTGTCTGAAATGCCGGTCACTCGCTCCATTTGGCCTCACTTCTGTCATCTTTTCATGAACAATAACTTTAATGGTCACTTTCCGGTCAACTTGCGAGATTTCTCCCTGGGTAGCATAGCCCCCTCCGCACTGCCGCAGACCTAGTGACACGTCCTTGCTTCGCACCATCTTCCAATCGTGCAACTCCCCAACCCAGGCAGTGTAATTTATAGACCTGTGCCTCTTTTCAGCTGCCTGGAGCGCTAAGACTGTGCTACCTTCATTTAGTCACATGGCCAGACTGTCGATGTATGGCTTCAAGCGACTGCCATTCACCTTTCCTGGGAAGGGTTCTCCATTCAATTTGACCATCTGTACCGCTCCTCTGTCGGTAATCTCCTTAATAACATAAGGCCCTAACCAGGGCATCCTGAACTTCCCTAGAAATTTATCAAACTTACTATCATACAACAAAACCAGGTCATTTACCTTAAATGTGCGCAGCTTGATGTGTTGATCATGCCATGCCTTTTCGCGCTGTTTTGGACCTGCTGGTGAAATCCAACTAACAATCTTTCTTCCTCCAGTTCATCCAGTTGTGCGA
Source organism: Pinus tabuliformis (assembly GCA_031772625.1). NCBI lineage: Eukaryota > Viridiplantae > Streptophyta > Pinopsida > Pinales > Pinaceae > Pinus > Pinus tabuliformis. The sequence continues at coordinate 2,015,505,819 of CM062818.1, read as the reverse complement.
GTGTTTGGCAATTTAATTGCTTAAACTGCTTTCATTAAATTATCAACCAGGGATACTCGTAAGCTTGTGATGATGCCTATTAGCCTCCTGTTGCAACAGGTGTTCATCTTTCATGATCGACCTTTTTACATGCCAAATATGTCATACTTTGCATGCTGCAATGCTCCATATTTCCAGAAAGAGGTCAAAAAAGAGACCATGAAAGTGTGCGAGTCTAAATGCCACTGATGTATTCCAAATTTTGATGAGTTAACCATTTTTGAAGAATTTTTTGTTAAAGGGAAGTCCAAACAGACTAATCTTGGTTTCCCTAGGTTTCAATTTCTCGTTTTAGAATATAGAGAATGAATATCTGTCCAAACAGTTTAACCTTGGCAGATTTGTAGATAGGTAGAGAATCAAAGGAGCCCAACTGCTTAATCTGGGCCCTCGGAAGAAATAAGTGTAGATTTAGATAGGAGGGCAGTCAAAAGAAAAAAGGATAAGCAGGGTCTGCAAGCCTAAGTGCACCCAAACCAAAAAGGAGAAAACATGCTAGGTAAGTAGGTTGGGTAGGTAGTTTTTGAGGTTGCAGAATGTTGATTTGTGATCAATTTTGTGTTTCAAAGTGATATTGTACTTCAGATCACAGGTACAAGGCAGTTTTCATTTGGAGGAGCTCAAGCGAGGCATGGCTAACTCCCCTTTCTTCTCATTCCCCAAATCACTCACTAATTTCCTGAAGAGGTCAAGATCTGCTTGATACCTCTTAGTTTCATCATTTTTTTCATATCATTTGCCTTGGTAAAGATCTGCTTTACTCAAGGAATGTTCATACTCCCTCTATGAATCATTCCCCCCCCCCTTATAGCCTAAGAATTTACATACTTAACGCTTTCTTATCACTTCATATTAACTGCTAATTTTACTATGTAGCTCCCTATCTCTCTCCCCTTCCCCTACTAAAACTATGTTAATAACTTCCCTATGTACATATTCCCATCCCCTCGCATTTTAGCCCTATAAATATCAGTTTGGGAAATGCCGAGTTCATCTGGGGCTCAGCATTAGCCTTCCGCGTCCTAACCTTGGGATTAACTTGACATCTGGTTAAGTTAATAACCTTTTTCTCACCCCTTTACCCATAACATTTCATCATTTTTAACCTCTCGCGCTCACAGGTTCGGGCTTAGTTTAAAAATATTTGATTAAATTATGACCCCGGCGCTCAAACCACAAAAAACCCACTAAACCAAAGTCTAACCCCCCTCGCGACATTATACAAATTTGAATATTCGCGCGGGCCCCGTTCATTATCCCTCCGCTGCCTCATCTGTTCCGCCAGCCGTCCGATCGCTCGCGCTCGAGATCTATGGTGGGCGGGTCCTTTCCCCTCCGAACCTGTCGAGGGTTAGCGCCCGGGAGATGGGTAGTTTTACCGTCGTACTCTCGCCACGCGTTGCCCTCTCGACTGTGGCAGAGCCCCCTCTGCCGAAACCACTTCTGCTCAAAGGCGGTGCGCCCGAAACCGGATACCGTTTTTCCCCCCTCCTGCGTCAGCACCACGTCATGCTGACGTCACCATCCCGCGTCGGCCTCCTGCCACCGTGAACCTGCCACGTAGCTGCCACCGTACTACCACGTCACCTCCTCCGCCGTACTGCCACGTCACCCGGCCGTACTGCTGACGTCACCCTGCCACATCACCGCCGTACTAGGACCCGCCTGCTGACGTCATGTTGACGTCACCGTCAAAAAGTGCGAAAGGCGCAAATCGCAGCCTAGGAAGCCCGGAATCAGAATCTGAGGCAGTTTTTCATGCGCGATTAGCGCCTATGGCTACGGGAAATAGGCCAAAATGGAAAGCCCCTTCGTGACTCGGCCTCCAGCAAGCCCGAAAGGCGCAAAATGACCAGAATTTCTTCGCGAAGCATACAGAAAGGGGCAAACACAGTTTTTAAAGCAACAGAGGGCCGAACAGCAGCCATTAAAGTCGATGAGACAGTCTAAAGCACTCAGAAGACGTTAAAGAGGCCAGGTTCAGCGCCAAAGTGTACCAGAGGAAGCGGCAAAGAGTATCAGTCGAATGTTTTTAATGAAAACTTTTATTCCCGATGCAGGTGAACATTAAATGACCTCCAACAAAGTCAAAGAAAACGGTGGAGCTCTAATCAAGGCTCTCCCATCACAGTTAATGCACCTCAGAACCACTCAAGAGCATGGATCAAAACCCAAAGCACAGTTATGGCTAAGTGATCAGCACAGAGCCATAAAGGCAATACATTAATTCCTTTTTGTTACAGCTGCACCCAGTGCAGCTCGAGGATATTTTCCCGCACTTATTTCAGACATGTGTTAGGTTTAGGACATTTATTACAGTAGATCTATCTGAGATCTGATTAGTGTAGATATTTTTCTTATATAAACAACCCTAATTCACTATTTAAAGGGTTGGTTGGTTGATAATCCTCATGAGAGACTCACACTGTATATCTGATATGTTTTTTAATCAAAGATTGCTGAAAGCTTGGAGAATGGACTGTTTGATGTGTTGTTAATGGTTTCTGAAGGATGAATTTGGAATTCTTGTGCTGCAATATGAATCAATAAGTGTTCCTCACCTCTGTTATTTCAATTTCATATATGCTCGAGTTACAGAACGAAGGATTGGTTTAGAATTTGCTTAGCTGCACTCTATGCTCAATTTCTGTGGCTTCTTAATGTTTTTCCTCTTGATTTAGGCATAAATATGAATTCTTTTATGGCTCATGTTTGATCTATTTCACATATGAATGACTGTTATTTAGGAATTCTTAGCTGCTCCTAGATAGGGCTCATTTATCTTCCCCCTGCTAACCTGAATGAGAGATTCTTAATTGCCTCTCATTCCTTATCCTTTCAATCCATCTCTTTACCTTGAATCATTGTTTCATGTGCAGCTAGCTTGCTCCATATTCTCTCTTGTGACCAAGAAAACACACCAGCAGTCTTACTCCATGACTCCATGCCCAATGGTTTGAAACTTACCACACTATGCTTTGCCTCTCTACTTGAAAGCATCAATCTTCCCACCAAAACACAAACAAAACCCCTTGAACCCAATAACTAGCCTAAAATCATCATCAACAAAGCTAAATCAGAAAGAGAGAGCCCTCTCTGATTGCAGGTGGGCTAGAACCTGCAGTCCAAAGATTGGTTTGTGGTTACCTCGGCCGTATCCTTTCAGGAGTTTAAGGACAACCTGAGTGATAACATAATGGCGACTCCACTGGGGACCATCCTCAGTTAATTTCACAAATCAAGTTGGAAAACTCCATGGGAACAAAAATCAGTTGTTCAAGTGTTGTCTATTCATTAAAACTACAGATGAAGTCTGAATGTCAGCCAGGAAGCCTTTGAAACTGTTCTTGCTTTGCATTTATAGGAGTAAATAAATGCTGCTTCAGTCAATCTTCATGCTAGTTTTAAGCTGCAGATAGCTGTCCCAAAAATTTGATCAGTTCCTTGCTAATTCTAAAAAAAATTCACAGAAAATACCAAAACAAATTCAGAATCTGGCTCCCAAAAAGAATTCTCGTTATACAAGGACAAATCTAGACCCAAATCCCCCAGCTACTTTTGAAAATCCCAACTTAATCCCAAAGATTCTTAGGAAACACCAAGATTTTGCCGATAATAGTCCTGAAGCAGTTCACCCAAGCAATGTTCCAACCCCTGTCAAAGTTTTATTTCATTCAACCCCTGTCAAAGTTTTATTTCATTCAACCCCTGTTTCCCCTTGTTCATCATCCACATCTCAAAGCACTCCTTCCACACCTCCATTCACTGCACATACTACCACTACCACCACTGTTGTTACAGCTGTTCCCGCTGTCCCTGTCGTCCCTGTTGTTCCACTTATCCCTGTAAACATGGCTAATAGATATGCACCCCTACAATTACCTGCAAATCCTGGGGCTATGCCTCAGGATTATCAAACTAAAATCACATATTTTGATGGAACTGGTTCTTGCACAGCCCTTCAGCATACAAAGAAAATGCAAGACTATTTTGAGAACTACGAAATAGATGATGATAGCATGAGAATGAAAATTTTTGTCCAAAGTTTAACAGGTGATGTAAGAACTTGGTTCAGAGCACTTGCTGCAAATTCCATAACCAATCCGGATGAGCTTTACCAATCCTTTACCAATAGATGGGAGAAAAAGAAAGACCCTTTGCACATACTAGCTGAATACGATACAATAAAAAGAGGCCCTCAAGAGTCTGTCCTAGATTACTGTGCAAGATTCAACAATGTCTATAATGCAATACCACAGAACCTAAGACCTCCACTTGACCTTGCCTTGTATAAATTCCCTGATGGATTCGACCCAGATATGGCCTACCAGTTAAAAGAAAGAGCCCCTCAAACCCTTGCAGACATGCAAAATGTTGCTGTTAGCGTAGAGGCCAACCTAATTGCCAAAAGAAACAGAGCTAGAATGGAGAGAAGAACCACCTTCAAAGAAGAACCCTCAGCCTTAGATCAGAAACTTGATGCTATTATCAATGGCATGCAAAGGCTGGGAGACAGAGTAGAAAGTGTTGAGAGGAAATCATCATGGGAAGGACAATAGTCCAATACCATAAGGAACCCAAATTTTAGGAAAACGTAGAACACAAATGCTGGAAGGTCTAGCCCAGACCATGATATAAGACCCCCTTTTCATGAAAATTATGCGGAAGCATCTACATCTAGTGAGCCCCCAGAGGACACTCACATGAACTTGGTGGATTCGAGGGTTGAACAACAAATTTTCCTAACTCAACAAGACCAAGATGAGCATGACTTTAATCAATTTCAGACTAAGTCTGGTGAGTCTTTTGATTTTAAACAAGGCTATGATACTGCTGTGTATGAGGTCCACAAACAATATAAGCTGAGAACTAGGACCATTGACATTCCTGAACCTAGTAAACCAAAGGATGGCAAACAACCCAACAAGATTAAAAGCAAGGCTGTCATAACAGAACCAACTGATATACCTGTCCCAAACCCGCATCAAGTGACTGTAGAGGACATAACAGAAATGCAACCTTCTATAGATCAGCCTCTGCCACCTTCTTCCTCGAAAGAGAATTTGAACAACATTCCAAAAGGCCCTCCTAAAACAGAAAAACCGCAAGCAATTACTTCCCTTAACGCTGATAAACAAGTCCAAATTGTTGATACTCCAATGGAAAAAGGGAAACCTGCCTCTCACAATACTAAAACCCAATCTGAAAAATCATTTGACTTAGAGGCAGAAATAGGTAAATTGAAGATATCCATCCCCTTATCTGAACTTGCTAAACATGATGTGTATAGGCAACAAATTCAAAGATCACTTCAAATGCCAGAGGTCAAGGATGATGTCAATGTTCTTGATGATCAGCCTGAGCTGTTGTTCGGTCCAGAAGTTAATGGAAAATCAACATATGGATCTGTCTTACCCTTCTATGTCAGTTTACATATACATGACAAAGTCCTGCACAATGCTATGTTTGACTCAGGTGCTTCACACAACCTTATGCCCAAAGCTGTAATGGAAAAGCTGAACCTTGATGTTACAAGACCCTACAAAGATCTATTCTCCTTTGACTCAAGTCAAGTCAAGTGTTTAGGCCTCATCAAAGACCTGTGTGTCTCCTTAGTCCAATATCCCAACAAGACAATCCTCATGGATGTGGTGGTTGCTGACATTCCACCAAAGTATGGCATGCTATTGTCGAGATCTTGGGGAGCAAAACTCCAAGGATCCCTCCAATTAGATCTCTCTTACGCCACTATATCTGTCTTTGGGCAACCAAAGAGACTGTATAGAGAAACACTGATGAAATATGTGGTAACTAGTGAGAGCAAGCCTGAAAATTTTCCCATTTACTCAATCCATTCTGATATGGATTCTTTTATTTTATTTAATGATGAAATAAGTCCTCCCATTGATGACAAGCCGTTGGCTTTAGAACTGAACACACACATCAATGAAGAACCGGTTGCCCATACTGATGAAACTGTCAAAACAACAGATGCAACCAGCATACAAGAAGAACCTCCCCAAATAAAATTTTCAAATCTGTCCACTACAAAAGTGACTGAAACTCTTGATATTAATCACAAGCAAGAAATCACATGGTATCTAGAGTTTGATGGCTCTGTTAACAAGTTAGGAGCAGGGGCAGGTGTCTGGATTCACAATACACATAACAATCATGCAGAAGGCCATGCCTACAGACTGAACTTTAAATGCACCAACAACATGGCAGAGTATGAGGCTCTCCTTTTAGGCCTTAAACTGCTCAAAGCTCTAGGAGCTGCAAAGGTGTCCATCCTAGGTGACTCCGATTTAATCATACAACAAATGAAAGGTAACTTTGTTACCAATGATAATAGAATGAGGGCCTATAGGACTGCTGCCACTAATATACTCAATGCATTCACTGAATCCAAGCTTGCCAAGATTTCAAGAGAGCATAACATTCATGCACACAACCTAGCTACTTTTGCTAGTACATGCAAGCTCCCTTTTGAGCCAAATCACCATTTTACTGCTGAGATAAAACATAGGCCTGCTATCCCAAATAATGTTAAAGATTGGCAAGTGTTCGAAAATGATGCCCAGATTAACAACTTCCTCACTCTTGAGCATGAGTTTTCAAATATTAACATTGACATGGATGCCATGACAGATGAGCAACAACAAACGAACGAAAGTCAGCAGGCTGTAACTGCTGTAACAGCCAAACAAATGTTAAACCCAACTGTTTTTGACAAAACCAATATAGAAGAGCTGAGACAAATGCATTTGGAGGAAATAGCCGAAACAGAGGCCGAGATCATTGATCTAAAGGATAACTTTCTCCCTGCTGGCCTCACTCCGTTAGAAGATATGTTTGATGCAAATGATGTTCCCAAGAAGCCAAAAATGCAGCCCTTAAACACTGCTATAGAAGAACATAACATCGGGACAGCAGAGAAGCCCAAAATGATCAAATTATCCAAAAATTTGCCACCCGATCAAAAGCCTAAATATGTTGATTTGTTCAAAGAATTCCAAGATGTATTTGCTTGGAGTTATGAGGACTTGAAGTCCTATGACACCTCAGTAATCCAACACACCATTCCCTTAAAACCAAACCAAAAGCCCTTCAAACAGAAACTGAGGAGAATCAATCCTATGCTTCTCCCTTTGATTGAAAAGGAAGTGAAAAGAATGTTTGAAGCAGGTATCATAGCACCCATCATATTTTCTGAATGGGTATCCAATCTTGTTCCCACAAGAAAAAAGACAGGTGAGATTAGGCTATGTGTAGACCTAAGAAATTTAAACCAAGTCTCCCTAAAAGACCACTACCCATTGCCCAAAATGGATCATATTCTGCAGAGAGTAGTGGGGTCATCTAGAATTTCTTTGCTAGATGGCTTTTCAGGTTTCAATCAAATACTGGTTCACCCGGATGACCAAGACAAGACAGCCTTTACCACACCGTGGGGAACATTTAAGTATGTGAAGATGCCTTTCGGACTTAAAAACGCTGGTGCTACCTTTCAAAGGGCAATGGATATTGCATTCGCCAAGGAAATACATGATTTCCTAGTTGTCTACCTTGATGACTTAACCCCTTTCTCTAAATCTGATCAAGAGCACCTGAAACATTTGAGGCAAATATTCATGACATGTAGGAAATATGGCATTTCCTTGAACCCCAAGAAGTCTCTCTTCATCCTTGAAGAAGGAAAACTTCTTGGCCATATCATATCAAAGGACGGGATTAGAATTGATCCTGAAAGAATCCAAGCCATCCTCCAAGTCCCATATCCAAGAAACATAAAAGAGTTGCAAGCATTCCTTGGAAAAATCAACTTCTTGAGGAGATTTATTCCAAATCTAGCCGAGCTAATAAGACTGTTAAGTAACATGTTAAAAAAGGATGCTAAGGTAAAATGGTCTCTTGAGACCAAGCAAGCCTTTGAGAGTATCAAAACTGCCTTAACCCAAGCCCCTGTCCTCACCAGTCCACAATTTGACAAAGATTTCATCATATTTTCATTTGCATCGGAGCACTCCATAGCCGCTGTCCTTTTGCAAAAGGATGACCAGGGAGCTGAAAAGCCAATTGCATTTTTTAGCCGAGCCTTAAGAGATGCCCCTCTGAAGTACCCAATCATGGAGAAGCAGGCCTATGCCCTGGTCAAAGCAATCAAAGATTTCCGAGTCTACATTTTATATTCACATGTGATTGCTTATGTACCAAACGCTGTTGTAAAAGACATATTAACCCAAGAGGGATTAGAGGGCAAAAGAGGCAAGTGGATTGCTAACATCCTTGAGTATGACATAGAAATAAAACCAACCAAACTGATAAAGGGACAAGGTTTAGCCAAACTAATGTCCGAAACAAACTTTCAAGCCTTAGACATCAACCAATTAGACAATGAATAGGAGCTGGCGACTCCACAGATCAGTGAAACCTTTTTGCAATCCCCATGGTATGCTGATATATGCTTTGTATTGTTAAACCTGTTTGCTCCCCCAGGATTGTCCAGAACTAAGAAAAGATTTTTAAGAATGAAGGCTTCAAAGTTTTGTGTCATAGATGGTGCTTTATTTTGGAAAAATCATGAAGGTATATTGCTTAATTGTTTAACCATGAATGAAACTAACAAGGTCATGAAAGAATTCCATGCAGGTGACTGTGGAGGACATCTATATTGGAAGTCCACTGCTGATAAAATTTTAAGGGCTGGTTTCTATTGGCCCTCTCTTTTTGCAGATGTAAGGAAATTTGCCATTTCATGTCACAAATGCCAAATCTTTGAGGGCAAAAGAAAGCTGTTGCCCCTGCCCCTTAAACCCATCTCAACTGAAAAGCCTTTTCAACAATGGGGTCTTGACTTCATTGGAGAAATCCATCCCTCTTCCTCAGGCCAACACAAGTGGATTCTAACAGCCACCGACTATTTCACCAAGTGGGTTGAAGCCATCCCATGCAGACAGGCCAATGACTCCATCATTATCCAATTCCTTGAGTGCAATATCCTTTCTAGATTTGGCTGCCCTGAGAAGATCATTACTGACAACGCCGCTGCTTTTAAATCCAAAAAAATGATCAATTTTTGCCATAAATTTCACATCACCTTGGGGCATTCCACAGCCTATTACCCCCAAGGTAATGGCTTGGCTGAGTCATCTAATAAGAGCCTGATTAATATCATAAAGAAAGTGCTAGAAGAAAACAAGAAGAACTGGCATAGAAAACTCACAAATGCCCTATGGGCAGACAGACTTTCAACAAAGAAATCCATTGGGATGAGCCCTTATGAGCTAGTATATGGCATGGAGGCCAGATTTCCTTCATCCTTGGGCATCCCTACTATCAAATTGTTGCAGGGGATTCAGGGTGAACCAAATGACATTCAACGAAGAATCAATCAGAACATTCATCTTCAGCAAACCAGAGAGCAAGTTTATGACAGAGCTCAGATTATGCAAGAGAAGCTCAAAAGGATGTTTGATAAAAGAGCTAAGGCGGAAGATTTCTGTGTTGGCAACAAAGTTCTAAGGTGGGATTCACGAAGAGAAGACAAGGGAAAACATGCAAAATTTGATTTTTTATGGAAAGGGCCATTCGTTATTTCTGCTGTTCAGGGAAATAACACATATTTTCTCTGTAGAGGGCAGCACGGCTGAAGAAGGCCCTGTAAATGGCCAAATGTTAAAACATTACCATGATCCCTTTTAAGGGATACAATGTAGCTCTGTATATATCTCTTTGTACATCGATATTTGTGTATATCAGCACTTTGTTTTTATTTTTTGTATAGGCAGTCTGAGTGTTAGAGGAGCAGCAACAAAGTTTGTGAAGACACAACCAATCTTGCAGTCTTCAGTCAAATAGTATCAATAAGAGAGGAGCATTTTCTTAGTTTCACATCAGCAACTGTTTCTAGATCAGAGGCTAAGGAAATGCATCTGTTTTGATCCATGTTTTGGATCTATTTCAAAGGCAATGCTCAAGCAACATTGTATATAATATCAAGCACGCAGAAGAAAGCAGGGAGTGCTTCACTTTTTATGACAATACAGTTGAGTAGAGGGCTGTTTATATTTCCAAGTTTCACACTTTTAGCAGCCAGCATAAAGAAGTTTTTTCAATCCACAGTAACAATAGAAAATCAAGGCAGTTTGACCTGCTGTTCTTGGCTTTTCACAAGGAAAAGCCATCCCCAAGTGGAGCCACTGTTAGCCTCCTGTTGCAATAGGTGTTCATCTTTCATGATCGACCTTTTTACATGCCAAATATGTCATACTTTGCATGTTGCAATGCTCCATATTTCCAGAAAGAGGTCAAAAAAGAGACCATGAAAGTGTGCCAGTCTAAATGCCACTGCTGTATTCCAAATTTTGATGAGTTAACCATTTTTGAAGAATTTTTTGTTAAAGGGAAGTCCAAACAGCCTAATCTTGGTTTCCCTAGGTTTCAATTTCTCATTTTAGAATATAGAGAATGAATATCTGTCCAAACAGTTTAATCTTGGCAGATTTGTAGATAGGTAGAGAATCAAAGGAGCCCAACTGCTTAATCTGGGCCCTTGGAAGAAATAAGTGTAGATTTAGATAGGAGGGCAGTCAAAAGAAAAAAGGATAAGCAGGGTCTGCAAGCCTAAGTGCACCCAAACCAAAAAGGAGAAAAAATGCTAGGTAAGTAGGCTGGGTAGGTAGTTTTTGAGGTTGCAGAATGTTGATTTGTGATCAATTTTGTGTTTCAAAGTGATATTGTACTTCAGATCACAGGTACAAGGCAATTTTCATTTGGAGGAGCTCAAGCGAGGCATGGCTAACTCCCCTTTCTTCTCATTCCCCAAATCACTCACTAATTTCCTAAAGAGGTCAAGATCTGCTTGATACCTCTTAGTTTCATCATTTTTTTCATATCATTTGCCTTGGTAAAGATCTGCTTTACTCAAGGAATGTTCATACTTCCTCTATGAATCATTTTCCCCCCCTTATAGCCTAAGAATTTACATACTTAGCGCTTTCTTATCACTTCATATTAACTGCTAATTTTACTATGTAGCTCCCTATCTGTCTCCCCTTCCCCTACTAAAACTATGTTAATAACTTCCCTATGTACATATTCCCATCCCCTGGCATTTTAGCCCTATAAATATCAGTTTGGGAAATGCCGAGTTCATCTGGGACTCAGCATTAGCCTTCCGCGTCCTAACCCTAGGATTAACTTGACATTTTGTTAAGTTAATAACCTTTTTCTCACCCCTTTACCCATAACATTTCATCATTTTTAACCTCTCGCACTCACAGGTTCGGGCTTAGTTTAAAAATATTTGATTAAATTATGACCCTGGTGCTCAAACCACAAAAAACCCACTAAACCAAAGTCTAACCCCCCCTGCCCCCCCTGGGCGGCGTTATACAAATTCGAATATTCGCGTGGGCCCTGTCCATTATCCCTCCGCCACCTCATCTGTTCCGCCAGCTGTCCGATCGCTCGCGCCCGAGATCTATGGTGGGCGGGTCCTTTCCCCTCCGAATCTGTCGAGGGTTAGCGCCAGGGAGATGGGCGGTTTTACCGTCGTACTCCCGCCACGCGTCGCCCTCTCGACTATGGCGGAGCCCCCTCTACCGAAACCACTTCTGCTCAAAGGTGGTGCGCCCAAAACCGGATACCGTTTTTCCCCCCTCCTGCATCAGCACCACGTCATGCTGACGTCACCATCCTGCGTCGGCCTCCTGCCACCGTGAACCTGCCACGTAGCTGCCACCGTACTACCACATCACCTCCTCCGCCGTACTACCACGTCACCCGGCCGTACTGCTGACGTCACCCCGCTGACGTCACCTTGCCACCTCATCGCCGTACTGGGACCCGCCTGCTGACGTCACTGTCAAAAAGTGTGAAAGGCGCAAATCGCAGCCTAGGAAGCCCGGAATCAGATTCTGAGGCAGTTTTTCATGCGCGATTAGCGCCTATGGCTACGGGAAATAGGTCAAAATGGAAAGCCCCTTCGTGACTCGGCCTCCAGCAAGCCCGAAAGGCGCAAAATGACCAGAATTTATTCGCGAAGCATACAGAAAGGGGCAAACACAATTTTTAAAGCAACAGAGGGCCTAACAGCAGCCATTAAAGTCGATGAGACAGTCTAAAGCACTCAGAAGACGTTAAAGAGGCCAGGTTCAGCGCCAAAGTGTACTAGAGGAAGCGGCAAAGAGTATCAGTCGAATGTTTTTAATGAAAACTTTTATTCCTAATGCAGGTGAACATTAAATGACCTCCAACAAAGTCAAAGAAAACGGTGGAGCTCTAATCAAGGCTCTCCCATCACAGTTAATGCACCTCAGAACCACTCAAGAGCATGGATCAAAACCCAAAGCACAGTTATGGCTAAGTGATCAGCACAGAGCCATAAAGGCAATACATTAATTCCTTTTGTTACAGCTGCACCCAACGTAGCTCGAGGATATTTTCCCGCACTTATTTCAGACATGTGTTAGGTTTAGGACATTTATTACAACAGATCTGTCTGAGATCTGATTAGTGTATATATTTTTCTTATATAAACAACCCTAATTCACTTTTTAAAGGGTTGGTTGGTTGATAATCCTCATGAGAGACTCACACTGTATATTTGATATGTTTTTTAATCAAAAATTGCTGAAAGCTTGGAGAATGGACTGTTTGATGTGTTGTTAATGGTTTCTGAAGGATGAATTTGGAATTCTTGTGCTGCAATATGAATCAATAAGTGTTCCTCACCTCTGTTATTTCAATTTCATATATGCTCGAGTTACAGAACGAAGGATTGGTTTAGAATTTGCTTAGTTGCACTCTATGCTCAGTTTTTGTGGCTTCTTAATGTTTTTCCTCTTGATTTAGGCATAAATATGAATTCTTTTATGGCTCATGTTTGATCTATTTCACATATGAATGACTGTTATTTAGGAATTCTTAGCTGCTCCTAGATAGGGCTCATTTATCTTCCCCCTGCTAACCTGAATGAGAGATTCTTAATTGCCTCTCACTCCTTAGCCTTTCAATCCATCTCTTTACCTTGAATCATTGTTTCATGTGCAGCTAGCTTGCTCCATATTCTCTCTTGTGACCAAGAAAACACACCAACAGTCTTACTCCATGACTCCATGCCCAATGGTTTGAAACTTACCACACTATGCTTTGCCTCTCTACTTGAAAGCACCAATCTTCCCACCAAAATACAAGCAAAACCCCTTAAAACCAATAACTAGCCTAAAATCATCATCAACAAAGCTAAATCAGAAAGAGAGAGCCCTCTCTGATTGCAGGTGGGCTAGAACCTGCAGTCCAAAGATTGGTTTGTGGTTACCTCGGCCATATCCTTTCAGGAGTTTAAGGACAACCTGAGTGATAACAATGCCAACAAAATATATGCAGGAGTAGGCAACTAACTCTATGTCTAACTAAATGATTTCTGATTCAATATAATATGCAAGGGAAGAGGTTCCTAATTGAGGAGGTCATGGTTGTCCTTCCCTACAGTATTATAGATTGGAAAGAAATCATTGATTACATAAAACCAAAAACTTGAAATAAAGACAAGAGAATGAATTTGAATTGTTGTTCAGATTCAAATAGAGAGAGAGACTAACTTAGTCCCTTGATTGTCCCCTCGTATACTGATCCAAACTAAACTAAGATTCATTCATAAGCATAAGAAATGAAATAACTTGAAACTTAAAAGCAAAACAATGAATTTCAATTATCATAAAAATCAAATAGAGAGAGAGCCTAACTTAGACCCTTGGTTGTCCCCTCATATGCTGATAAGATTTTAATTTAAAACTCATTCATCAATCACAAACAAATCCTCACACATCTAGGCAATTAAATGAAATAAGATCTATTATGAAATAAAATGTTTCTTTGATCCTTTTAGAGTGAGCTCAATTCTCTTAAGAACAAAGTGACAAGCTATTCCATAAATTTATATACTATATTAACACAATTTATATCTAAAACTATAGAAAGAAAATTTATGTGAAATGAAGCTTTATTCTATTCCATCATAAGTTGGATACATGCTCCAAGATTCCTCCTTTTGGAATGGAGGAGGTGCTCCTATTTATACAAAAATTTAAGCAACTAACTCATTAATGGGGATCCACTAATCCCTCATATGGTTACAACCAATATGAGACACAGATTCCTTTATACATGATTTTTCTCCATGAGATATGCTTGACCCCTATCCCAAATCTCCTTCAAATCTTCAAGAGAATTCGAATTTGAGTCTTGGAGGCCACATAAGAGTATCTTGGAACCTTCCAAATCACCTACACATGTCACCAAACTCATTCCACCTTTAGGTATAAGCAAATACATGTTATTTTTCTAACTTTTAATCATAAATTCACTTTAAATACTTGAAAATAATAACTTTGGAAAATGAAAATATAAACCCATATGGTAATGGAAATATAGGGTTATGTAATGATAATGTGATGAAATGAGGTGAAAAAATGAGGATAAAGGTGAAAATGGAGTGAAAATGTATGTTAATTTGGCGGCCCAACAACGAGCCACTCCTCCAAGGCTCCGCATCTGTCATTTCTGTGAGTGCTGCTATGCGCAGACTAGGTACGATGTATTCTGTTATCACCCAAAAATTCTCAAAACATCATTGTGTCAGCTCTGCTTTTGTTCATGATTTCAAGGAGGTCTAAAATTCATTTTAGTCTTGATAAAAGGGTAAGTGATAGGGTTTGAAGTCTTAAAATGTCATCTTTCATTTCCAAATAAAGTCCTTTAGGTTCACATCATGGTCAAATAGGTCACATTTTCCATTTAGAAGTCATTCCATTAAGTTTAGGGTTAAATTTTTGCAATCACACAAGAATCCGCAGTTTCGTAGCGCAGCTAGTTAAAAAAAAGGGTGATTTGCGCTACGAAAACAAGCTAATCACAAAATAAATAAATCCCATCTCATTTTTTGCTTTCCACTCCCTCATTTTGTCACCTTTCTCTCCACTTTCGAATATCATTCCTTAAACAAGTTACCAAAGCTCCTCTCTGTCATTTACTTTTCAACCTTTGCATGTATGAGTCAGCGGTCACCTTTGAAAAGTTAACTCTTTGACAAACAACCTGTTGTCCAAATAGTTTTTTACAGTGGTCATATTTTTAAGAGGGAATTTTGGGTTATAAAGGGAAATTGCCATGAAGATGAAAGCATAAAAAGAAGGCTATGTGTTTGGATAGGAGCCTATAGAGATTTAACTGATCATGGACGACCTCAGCTTCACACAAGCTTTCATCCAGACAGGTTACATGTATTTCTACCAGGAGCTACAAGGGGATTTGTGTTTTTCTTGGACTGTTTTGAGCTGTTGGTTTCAAAAGGAATTTTCAGGCAAATGAAGATGAGTTTCAAAAATCTGAAGGAGGTTTTTTTATAAGAACATAACAAGGAACGAAAACCTCTTTCAAATTTCTCCCAAGTGCTACCAATTTGGAGATTCGAAGTTTCCTTTGAGACCTATTTTCAGAATTTAGAATTTTTCCTGTTTTATACATGATTTGTATAATGAAGATTCCGGACAACTGAAGCTGGTTTTCAAAAAAATGAGAGAGGTTTTTCTTACAAACATTCTTCTATACAAAAACCTCCTCCATTTTTGTAACAAATATCAGGGATAAAGAGATAGAAGCTCAAGAGTGTAGCCTTCTTTTTCAAGAAAAACAAAGTTTTTTTCCACTCAAACAAAAAAAAACAAGTTATGAAGGAATGGAAGAAAGGTTAAGAGCAGATAATAATGAAATTGCTAGACTAAGGAAGAGAGAAAGAAGGCATGTTGCTGAGAAGACATATTTCAAGAGGATAAAGGCTTTTTGGGAAGTTGAAAAAGTTTCCAAACCAGAAATAGTCAGCAGTGAAGCTCAGTACTTTACTTGGACTGTACCTACAATTAAAGAACCAGATTTGTAAGGATGATGAATGTTTAGTTGAAAGCTACTAACAAGAGATTGAAGAGACAGGTTGAAGATCTAGAAATACAGTTAACAAAATCTGAAGAGAGGCTACAACAACAATGAAACAGGGTGATGAAAAAGGGTAGTGAAAGATATATCTTAAATCAGTTTTGATATTAAAAAGAAGATAATTTTTGAAGAGAAAAATCTTATAAAGTTAAGTTGTTTTGGTTTTTGGTGATCATATCAGTCCTTATGAAATTTTGAAAATCCCCAAACTTCAAATTTTTGAAAACTGTGTTGAAAAAAGAGCATACACAGCAGTTTCGTAGCGCGCTACGAAACTGCTAAAGGTGAACTTTAGCACTTTATATATGTATTTTGGAGGTAAGGTCTGATAAGTTTCAAGTTTTGATGTTGATGGTAGACATATGAAGATCATAGATGAATTTTCAGATTGCAGAGATGCAGAAAGAATGGTTCAAAGAAGTATTTTACAATGATATAAAAGCTGTGCTACAAAAACAGGCTATTTTCGTAGCGCAGTCATGTTTCATCTTCTTCTCCATTTGTTCAAGGTTCTATTTTTGCACAGGTGGAAAACTGAAGTTTTAATGGATTGCTAACACATGTCACATATATGAAACAATCATCAATGCTAGCAAAATTGCTCGAAGATAAGCATAAAGGATTAAGGGCTAAAAAGGAGGAACTCAGTGTCCTTGTTTTTAGGATAGTTAGGTCATGAATCAGCAGGGTTTGTAACAATGTTGGAGACATAATAAAGGTCAAAGACATGGATTAGCAGCTGTCAAAGAATGTTTTTAAGTCATAGATAAGGTTGTTCAAACATGTTTTAGGAGTTTCAATCCTATTTGTATTAGGACTCCTAAAAGACAATTCGTTGTCAGTTTGTAATTAAGAAGTTTGTTTTATGACTAGATAGGTGTCAATATTTGAAATTTGAATTCTCCTAAGGATGGATCATAGAATCCAAGGTTGCAAAAACTCTATATGAAGCATGAGGTCAAATTCCTCAGGGTTGGCAATTTGATTAGCAAAAGAAGTTGTGTTATTGTAGCAGACTGTGTGTTTTCAAACTTAATACAGAGATCAATTTTACTACTCAAGATTCACAAGGGGTTTATGTGTTTGATATTTTTATGGCCTTTGTCAATTACTTATTTGTAGTGGTATGAGCATGTGTTACTTAGAATTCATTGGAAAATGATCTAACTTCCTTCACATGCTTGTAAACTGTGTTTATTCACTGTGTTATTGTTTCACTTCTAAACCTAAATTCCAAGTGCCTTGACTTCTATGTTTTGCTGATTATGATGTTTTTTTGAAGACTATCTTGACTCCATAGCCCAATAGATGTTTGTTAATATTTGATTCAACCAATTATACATTTTTGTCCATATTTATTCCTAGAGTTAGCCATATAATCATTAATAAAAAATCTTAAACCTATTGAGAGAGCCCTCTCAAGTTGAGGAGGCTAAGCCTCAACCGAAAGATTGGTTTGAAAGAGTTACTCAGATTCTACTTGATCAGCAGCCTATCAGGGTCAGATTTTGTGATAACATTTTGGTGCGTCTGCTGGGATCCTGAAGATTACTCATTCCCGAAATCAAGAAGCTGAACTTCTGAAGGTAGCAAGAGCTCAAGAAGCTGTTCGAGGCTGCATCTACCTTGGCGACTCCACACATCAAATAACAAATTGGAAGGTGACTCCACTGCTAGAAGATCAGTAGCTTGATGAAGTTTCAAGATGAGTGCCATTGCAAGAATGAATGCCAGGTATGCCCCTATGAATCGGTCTCATATCCCTGGTTTTCCAAATCCTATGCCAAAGGTTGAATGGTTAGATGATCTTCCAATATTCAAAGATGAAAAGAAAGACAATGCTGCTCTTCATTTGGTTAGGTTCCATATGCATTTACACAGTCTTAAGGTTCAGTTCCTTGAATATTGTCTCATGAAGATGTTTATGACCACTTTAGAAGGAAAAGCATGGTCTTGGTATAAAGGCTTGGAAAATGGTTCATTATATTCTCTTGCTAATTTCCATGATGTATTCTATGAGATGTATAAAGAGTGTCATCCCTCCTTATTGCTGGTCAAAGATTGTTGTAAACATTTTGTGAGTTTTATTCAATATTTGGAGGATTGTTATGATGATGATGAATTCATGGATAAAGAAATTTTAGAGGCCCTTCATAATAATTCATTTCAACACCAAGAAGAAAGGATAACATCCCATAAAATGCAACATGAAAATCAACAGGGGTTTACTTATGAAAACCATGTTACATCCTCTGAGATTAATGTAAAGATGCAACAAACTTTCCAGTCTTTTGATCATAAAGAGTATGAAAATCATTGCAAACACCAAGAAGAAATATTGGAAGATAGCTTTTATAACCCTCAGGCAGAGGAAAAGGTTGATTTTTTATGTCATACTTTGCAGCAGCTTACATCAAAGAATGATCATAATAATGAGGAAAATTACATTGTTTATGGGAATCATTCAGAAAAGCAGTTGGATAGCATATCAAAGGAATATTGTGTGGCTAAGAATCAGTTGTCTGAAGATATAGAATGTTATGATGATCATCAAACTAACCATGTCCTCTTTGACCCTATAACTGAATACATGGCAAAGCTTTGCACACCAGTATTTCATTTTCATTTTCATTATGAAGATCAGATACATTATAAGTTGATTTGGTCATCTCACTATCATGGTTATTTTGAGGTCGAATGTGTTATCACTCAGGTTGTTCCCTTTGACTCCCAAGGGAATACGGCCGAGGTAACCACAAGCCAATCTTTGGACTGCAGGTCCTTGTTGTTGGGAAAAGTATCCATTCGGAATGCCCCTATCCCACTCTAAGGTGTGATAGTGCCTTAGCAACAAACAAAGAAAACTAATTGAGTATTTCTTCTTTATGAAATGTAAATGAGGAGAAAGGATGTAACTAACCTGTGTCTTCCGCTAGTTTGTTGATCCAATCACTCCTCTCTTCAGTGGCTCCCAGCTCCTTGCTTCTTCATCGGCCCAGCTTCACCGAATTCCTGCAAGATCACAAGAGAGAGAAACTACACGAAGATATAGATATACGTTCATAAAAAGCTCAAGATCAGATTAAGCTAAACATGTAAGCATAACAAAACATCATTGGTACACAGCATGTAGGGGAAACTCAAATAGTTTATTGATAGAATAAGAAAGTCCAAGAGGAGATACAACCAAGTGAGTTCCGATCTAGCATCTACCTCCCAGCAAAGGAATCCCTTCCTCTCCTACAACAAAGCATAAATCACCCAATGTACTAATCTCAATCTCAAACCAACAACAATTCTTTGCAAAGTACAAAATTCCAGCCTCTGGATCTCTAGGATGAGGGATCCATATATAGATGTAAGCAGAGAGGATGAGTTAGCTTATGTTTTGACTTGTGGCTTCTCTCTGTCAGTTCTTGCTTCCACTTGGAGGTTGAGAGCATCTTACTCATCACTAGTCGAATTCATTGAGGCAAGTGTCACTAGAGAAGATTCTGGGAGCTTCCATGGTCTTTCCACCTCGTTGAATGAGCTTGCCACTTGTCATTTCCCGCTCAGCGCACCTGGGTAGTGTATCCAAGTGCGTTGCAACACACCTAGCCAGTGCATTTGGGTGCTTTGCAACGCAGGCAGCTAGTGGAGCTTCTGAATTGATCCTGAATTGACTGTTTCTGAGTGGTTTTTGGTGGAGAACTTCTGGGAGAAGCTGTCATTGGTTGACCTTGTTCCTTTAGGAGCTGTAACAACATCTTTAGGGACTTTGGATCGCTTGAATTATGGACATTTCATGCTTATAGCTGTAAGGCACAAAAATGTCTATAACAGTTGCCCCCTAAAATATGAGGCCGTTTATCGGGTGAAATGCTTTATTAGGAGGATCTGAAGTTCATTCAATGCTGGGAGGAGAACTGTAATAAGATACAATACAATACATTATTTTTCATACTGCTTTCATGATCTAGCTGAGGCGGGCATTCCCATGCTCAACTTTATAAATTCATTTTTATGTACATAGGACAGACAATCGTCTGATAGTAGACTGATGATTCTGATGAAATCATCATCCTTTTGGTAGGATGATTATCTGTTCTGCAATGCTGTACATGTCAATGTCTTTATTTTTCCTGAATATATATCGCAGCCCGGATGGATGAAACTAGATCCGGGGTCTTCAATCTCGTCCGATCTTCACTCTAAGTACAAGTCGATCCATGTGAGAAATGTTTTGAAGTCGAACATGGAAAGACATCGCTTGATTACCAGTCAATGATGTAAACTGTTAACAAGCGCGAGAGGAATCACCGATAATGATAATGACCCTCAAGGTACTGCAGCACAATTCACGTGGTGTGAATAAAGGACTTGGCGTCGAACACCACGCAAAATCTTTCGGTCGAAGGTCATTGATGTATACCTGTCGCCGGAAGTGAGAAACTTGCCATTGAGGCATGCAAGCTTCAAAGTACTGAGGGGGGTGTTCCTAGATCAACTTCTTGGATAATGAGCTGATGTCGACAAGAAGCGATCCATCAAAGGAGGGCCTTGATGTATCCCACATCAGTGACACGGAACGGAGCAAATGATTTTGATGGAGGTGAAAACGATCTGATGATATATGGTTGAGGGTGGCGGTCATGAAAGAATGAAGGATAATGTATGGTAGTGGATGGGACACGGTTGACTTCTCTGGATGAATTCTCTTGAACATATCGGCGACACTTATGTGATGGATTGGTAGCATTTACCCCAAAGGTGGATGGTATGGCGAGACCATGGTGATGTGACCGGTGAATGAAACAACCCAACCCGACTCAGGCACGGAGCGGAAGTGTCATGTTCAAGAGCGACTTGCTACCAATAAAAGTTCTTTGGGTTTCTTCCCAAATTTTCCCCAGTCATTGCTGACCAGTACCTCTTTATTTTTGTCAAGCTTGAGGAGGATAACATATGCTTGTTCTATAATTTGCCCTTCGGGCAAACCCATCGCTATGTTTTAACGAGCCTAGCGATAGTGAAACTCGTTCTCGTCTAAAGACAAGTTTGTCGCTATTTAATGTTTTTAACGAGTCTAACGACAAAGATAACTCGGTCCTTTTCATTTTTAGAGAGTCTGAAAAGGTACGTAAAGTCAACTCCGAAAGTCCTTTTTCGTCATCTAATCCCTTAAGTCCGAAAAAGTATAAAACAATACAGAAGGGATGAATTTTCGATAGTTTTAACGAGCCGAACAAAACAAGCGCTTGATCTTTTTGTGCAATAATCCCTCAGGTCCAAAAAGATTAAAATCTAGAGGAGGGATAGCTCTTCCGGTCGCTTTAACGAGCTGGAAGGCCAAAACTCGGCAATCTTTTCATATTTTACGAGTCAATTGAAAAGAGCTTAAAGAAGACTCGTCTTTTGAGGAACGAGTGATAAAATGGGTAGTAGCTGATTCCAGGTAAGGGTTGGAATTTTCCAAGCACGGCAGTGTCACAAGGATGGCTAGTGAAATCACTCTTCCCAGCTGTTCCTCAAAATGGGTAAACAATCAAATGGAGGTGAATGATCGGCCAATGTAAAAGTGGAGGTGACGGTGCAAACACGACCAAGGCTTTAATGGCTGAAGTACTACATTCACGATGGTTATTTACTGGGGAATAGTTCATTTCTTAACGAGCTTAAACGCGGGTGGAAACATTTGCTCGGTGCGGGTTTATTTTTTAACGAGCTTGAACCTTGCGGTAACACTGCTCGATCTTATGTTTATTTTTTAACGAGCATGAACTATGCGCTAAAACTGCTCGATAACATGGTTTTGTTTTGATTTTTACCATAAATAGCTTTGCCTTTTCAAAGATAGTACTGTACTCTCAATTGCTACATCAAACTAGTTAGAAATGAATAACATTTGCTTGAAAATGAGATTAAAACACTAATATTTCACTTTGAACTACGTAAAAAGCAATTAAAAAGTGTTTTTACCTCTCATTTTACCATTTCATTTGAACTTGGTTTGTTGGAGCTCTGGAGGTGCCTCTTCCCCCTTGATTTTCATCAGCTGATTTCAGGAGATTTTGTGGACGATTCTCGGCGCCGTCTGGACCAGGTAGGAGCTAATCCTGAGCTCTTTCATTTCATGGTTTCCTTTCTGCATTCTGTGCTTCTTTCCTTGCTTTTCTGAGCCCCTGGGGTTTGATGGGGTCGCTCTGCCATCAGCGCACCTTGGGCACTCGAAACCTGCGTTGAATGTCAAGCAGTATGAAGGCAGTTTGACCTTCAACGCAGGTGGAACACTGTGCAGGTGCGCTGGGCGCAGAAAAGGATTTTGTTGCACAGTTTTTGATGAAAATTTTTGCCTGTTTCTCATCAAAACCAGGATCTAACTCCTCTCGTGTTTGTTTTTGCAGAGATATGGGAGCAAAATGACCCTTACATGGCGAGAACGAGAGCATGAAGAAGAGGACATGATTGCCCTACATGATCCTATTACAGTGAACGCGCTGCGGAACTGTGGTTTGCTGAAGTTCTTTCGCATCTCTAGCATGAGACAACAGATCAACCTACTGTAGTATTTGCTCAATGCTTGGGATCCTATCAACCAAGTTTTCCAGATTAGGGGCAAATCCATCCCCTTGACTGCAGTAGACATTTACTTCTTGACTGGCTTGTCGCGGCGGGGTGCCCCCATTTCTTTGTCAGGTTCGGCCCGAGGGAGTGACTCTGTGAGAGATTATGTCCGCCAGTATTGCAGGGAAGGATCTCAGCCGAGTAAAGACGGCAAGATCATCATCCGAGACGTCGCTGACAGGTCCCTCAGGTCTATCCTGTTCACTTTTGGTAGGATGGCCGGGAGTGCATCTCTTCATGTAGCCAACAGGTCCTATATGCAGCATGCCTTGGAGTGTCTCCAACCGAAAATATTCAACTGGTGTGATGCAGTACTTCTGGTGATGAAAAGCCAGTTGACCAAGATAAAGGATGGGAAGTTGAAGAACTTTGGGTTTGGTTCTATTTTGACCGCCTTTGCCTTGGAGAAAATACCACTGATGCAGCCGCAGTACATTGCACTCGACATACCTTCTCCTACTGAACCACGCATGCAGAGATGGGTTGACCACATGTCTAGGCATGCTGGTCAGTCTCAGATTTCTTTTTCCGATACCTTCTTCAGGTGGTTCGATCGGCAGGAGATGGCTTATGCCGAGTATCCATATGCTGGCATGGATTTCCGGGGTGATCCGGATTTAGTATTACCGGATGGCGAGCAGTGGGGCGCTATTGGTAAAATCTTTAACCATATCACTGTTTACTGTTTTTATTTATAATGTCCTTGTGCTTTATTCTATCAAGACTTTAATTAAACTCTTGTGTACATGCAGATGTTGGTCCTGTTCATCCAGTAGTTCGCCAGAGAGTGCCAGCCGCTGCCCCAGCAGGAGAGGCTGCCAGGAGGGTTATTCTTCGTGACCTTGATGTGGCCGAGACTCTTACAGCTGTGCAAAAGCAGGTTGAGAGCCTTACTCTCGGTATTCCCGATGTGAGGATCGATGAGCTACCTTTACAGCTGCAGCGGCATACTACTGGTGTGCCTAGACGATGGACTTGTCTGTTGCGCATGATCGCACAGGCTGTGACGTGCTATCACGAGCATCATTAGACTAGGGTGCCCCCTAGCATTTTGAGTTTTTGGGTCATGTGACCGATTTTGTCTTGGTTACAGAACATTATATGTAAACCATAAACAGCTATATATATATTTTGATTTTCGGGTTTTATTCTGGTTGAGTTATATGATCCACATGTAAAACATTGATGATGTGTTTCTTTTTACAAATGTCGCAAATGTCTATCTAACACATAGTTTGCTAATGAGTCGGTTAATGTGTTTAAGTTTCTGGAAATATGTTGGTATTGAATAAAATCAAATTGTCTTTCCAAAATCTTAACTCTTAGGAACATGCGATAAATAGCTGGATTTCGGACGGAATATATACCATTGAGTTGTAGTATTACGAGTTGTGAGTCTAGCCTGACGATTAGTCGACGTATACCATGGGTGATGGCATCAGAGAGTAGTTCTATCAACGCGCTATACTCAGCGATGTTATTCGTTGATTGACCGATACATACACCTCTGAAACTGACTAACTCACCGCTTGGATCAAAAATGGCCCAGGCTACGGAGGACAGGTTCCGCGAACTACGACTCGCTCCGTCGGAATATCCAACACATGTCTCCAAAAGGTTTGACATCTGCAATAGATGTAAAAAGGTGGATTACTCAACCAAAACGAACACTTTAGCGAAAACAAAATACAACAAAAGCATATTGGTTACTATTTAAGCATAGTAACGCTTAAGGTACAACCCATTACGGGGTTGCGCCAGTGGAATTCCGTCATAATCCATTAACTCGTAGGCTCCTTTTGCTAACACTCGTTTAAAAATATAGGGGCCCATCCATAAAGAATTAAATTTACCTGCTCCCAATTTATCGGATTCTTGGTCGTAAAGCAAGACCAAGTCACCTTCTGAGAAGACACGGGGTTTGACATTTTTGTCGAACTGCGCCTTGACTCATTTCTTATGGGCTTCGTTAGCCAAAGCGGCATCACGACGGGTTTCATCCAATTGGATTAATTCCAAGAAACGGGCCTCTTCTTCTGAAGTTCCGGGGAGGAGATCGATTGCAAGTTTAAGAGACGAGATTTCACACTGGACTGGTAAGACTGCTTCTAGGCCATATACCAGTTGGAAGGGTGTGAACCCGGTTGCATTCCTTACCGATGTTCGGTAAGCCCACAAGGCTGAGTACAGGATTAGGTGCCACCTTCTCTTGTGAACTCCGATCATCCTTTGCAACATACGCTTCAGGACCTTGTTGATCGCTTCAACTTGTCCGTTGGCTTGCGGATAATACGGAGTAGAGCTGTCGTGAGACAATCCTAGCTTGGCAGCTAATTCAAGCATCATGTGATTGCAAAAATTCGATCCATGATCTGTGACTATAGCCTGTGGTACGCCGAATCTGGCGATTACATGATTGAAAAAGAAAAGGGCAGCTGTTTCACCAGTGTTATCTAATGTAGGCATCGCCTCGGCCCATTTGGTAAAATAGTCAACTGCGACTATGATATACCCATGCCCCCCGGTCGAGGTGGGGTTACATGTCATGAAATCGATGCCCCATTTGGCGAACGGCCCAACAGCAACTATTGGCTGTAGAGGTGCGGGTGGTCTTCTGGTTTTGCTATCAAAAATTTGACAAGCATGGCAACTTCTGACTGCGGTTATGCAATCTTTGAACATGGTTGGCCAGAAGTATCCTGCTCGTAAGATTTTTTGTGCTGTAGCATAACCAGATTGATGCCCCCCACAAGCTCTTGAATGACACTCATTCAGAGCTTTTTCGGCCTCCTCATGGGTGAGGCACCTTCTCAGAATTGTATCGACACCACGATGGTAAAGTGTATCACCGACGATCATGTAGTCTTTTGCTTGGTATCGTATACGTTTCTGTTCGGAGTGAGAGGTGTTAGGCCTAAACTTTTGGGTTTGGAGATAAATTATTATATCTCCATACCACTCATTGCTTGTGGATATCAGAAACAAATTCTCGTCCACGATTGATTCTTCGGATGTTTCATCGTTGGACGACGATGGGAGATCGCATAATAATTCTGCAAAAACTAGAGCTTTCTTTGATTTGGATTTTACGAATTCCAGATCAAACTCTTGAAGGATTGCTATCCATTTTGAATATTTGCCCCCCAGCAATTGTCGCGACAATATATAAGTCATGGGGTTGCAATCAGACAGAATGGTAGTTTTCCGGAAGAGGACATAGTGTCGAAATCTTTGTATCGCTTGAACAGCTGCAAGCGCTAGTTTTTCAACATAAGAATATTTACTTTCTGTATCATTTAAGTTTTTGCTTAAATAATATATAGGGTGTTCAATTCCATCGACTTCTTGAACTAAAACCATTGCGATGGTCGTATCTGCTGCAGCCAGATACAGGTTAAAATCTCTTTGATAATCGGGGGCGTACATTAATGATGCTTTCATCAAGGAATCTTTTAAAGCATCAAAGGAAGCTTGCACAACCTGATCCCAGACGAAGGGTACCTCCTTTTTCAAAAGACGTGTATAATAGCTAGTTCGGTGTAATTTGGAATGAACCTCCTCAGAAAGTTTGCTTTCCCTTGGAGTTTCTGAATCTGAAGCAAATTTGAAGGTGAAGGCAAATTTATGATTGCCTGTACCTTGCATGGGTCGAGACGAATCCCATCCTTGGAGACTACAAAACCAAGTAAACGACCAGAACTGACGCAAAATACACATTTGTGCGGATTGAGTCGTATCTTGTAGTGTCGGCAACGTAGAAATATCGCTCTTAAATGTTGCGGATGATCAGTCCGCTTTCGCGAATGAGCCGGAAGGTTGTCAAGGTATGGTTGAACAATGTTCTTGATGTCATGGAAGGCATAATTCATTGCCCTCTAAAACGTCGCCCCTGCGTTCTTTAAACCAAAGGGTAATTTTCGATATGCGAATGTGCCCCACGGACAAATGAATGCAGTCTTTGACTGGTCCTGTGGGCGAATATTTATTTGATTATTCCCGGAAAATCCATCCATGAATGAAAAGATTTCGCATCCGGCGCATTCATCAATTATCTGGTCGATGAAGGGTGTAGGGTAGTTGTCTTTCGGACAAACTTGATTTACATCCCTATAATCGACACACACTCTAATCGTCCCTTGTTTCTTCATAACAGGGACAATATTTGATACCCAATCGGTTAGAGGAACCGGGTAGATGAAACCAGCATGGAGAAGTTTTTCAACTTCTGCTTTAATGGCAGCGACTTTCTTGGGGTGCACCTGCCTGAGCCGTTGTCGTACCAGTTTGACATCTGGATACATCTTAATTTCGTGTTCAACGATACTCGAGTCGATGCCTGGCATTTCACTATATGACCAAGCAAAGACATCTCTGAATTCGCGAAAAAGAGCGTTATATATTTCCAGTTCTGAAGGAGAACAACATTTGCCAACATAAATATTCTCTACAACATCTGTTTTAGTCGAGATATTTATGGCTATAGTCTCTTCAATGTTGGATAAGTTTCGCTCGGAATCCACCGTATTTACAGTATTTGAAAGGAATTCAAAAACTGAAGGATGATAAAGGTCATCTTGAGTATCTTCTTCATAATTCAGAAGAAGGGAACGATGGTGGCAATCATTCCATGGTGCCCCTTCAATCAACATTGATTGTACAATTCCTTCATCGGTTCCATGCACTTGCGAC
Organism: Pinus tabuliformis; assembly: GCA_031772625.1. NCBI lineage: Eukaryota > Viridiplantae > Streptophyta > Pinopsida > Pinales > Pinaceae > Pinus > Pinus tabuliformis. The sequence goes on along the minus strand of CM062818.1, from coordinate 2,015,478,489 downwards.
CAAGGATCTGAAGGGGTACCATATTCTCTAGACTTATCTACCCAAACGCTTGATGAGCGTTGATTTGGGTTTGCCTCCCATGCTAGAAACATTGATTGCTATAATATTTCTATTGGGCTTGGGGGCGAAACCATTGCATGTTCCATGTTGATATCGTTTTCTGAAATCTTTGTGGAAGATATCATATTGCAGGTTCCTATCGACGCTACTTCCGCCAGATTTATTGGAGGTGGAAGAGCGAAAGTTCCCATTAGTATAGGATCTTTTAGTAGGCCTACTCCGATATTCTGAAGCGAATGGGGGCTTCCATGGATCATGGGAATGCTTCCTGTAACTTGAGAACCATTAGGGAGGAAGTTTTGTTGATCGACAATTGTAATCCCTCCTTGGAAGGGGAATGCAATCTTTCTAAAATAGGTCGACACAATAGCTGCCATGGCATATATCCACGGTCTTCCTAGTAGGATGTTGTAATCAAGATTCCCATCGATGACTTCAACATCTATTTCTACTGTTTTTCCCCCTAGTTCAACCTTCAAGTTATTTAGGATACCATATGGGGTATATGACCTTCCGTCGAATGCTTTTAATGTCGTCGAAGATCGCGACAAGGTTGGAGATCCTAAAGTTTTCCAGCAACTCATCGACATAATACATGTAGATGCCCCCTCATCAATAATTGTTCGATGAACAGTTTTGTTGAGGTCTTTCACTTGAATAAGGAAAGCTAGTTGAGCTGGTAACTGAGGATCGTATCCTTTGTGGTCGAAGGATACAAGATTGGAATCCTTAGGATCAACCCCACCAATGGCTGATAACAAAGCCTGCCTTTGGGATGGGCAATTTTGTAGTACCTCAAGTGTCGACATAGCGAATGGCGATTGGGCCAAATCTTCCACTATGTTATAATGCTGTGTTCAGTGCATTGCGATCAGTAGGGCGGCCGACACGGCTTCCTATGGATAAAGGTTTTATGCCTATAGGGGTCTCCCAATATATACTCGACGGTACGTGGGAGCACAATCCGTATTGGCGCTTATCGTCTCTCAGGAGGAATCACCCAACCATCAGCGAGATCGACAGTCACCAGGTTTTACGACGCCGGAACACGTCTCTAGCCTAGACCTCTATGTTGTGCGTTAAGTTACAAAGCGTTGTTAAGTTCATTCAATTTATTTTAGGTTGATCTTTCTTAGAAGTTTGCCTTTTTGGATCACCACGAGATGTATGATACAATTCCTAAATGCAGTCTAAAGATGATAAGCAAGCATTTATATCTTTTCAACAATGAAAATCCTAGCTACAAGGGGAAAAGAAAGACACAATCTTTTCTCAAAGAGCATAGAGCACACTGTAAATGCACTTTTCCTAAATCAACATACAAACTGTCAAAATGCAAATGCACAAATGCATGTATTTGTTTTTCACTTTCTTAATATTGATGCCTAAAAAGAAAGCTGTTGTACAAAATTTGAATTCGATTTCAAGTGAAAACACAAACAAGTTTCTTTTTGAACTCAAAAAGACGATTACGACACTTTATGATTTTGAAGTAAACACTTGTTTCGACACTAGAAATCCATAAATTCAAACCAAAAGACAAAAGTAAAAGCGTAATCAACTGTGAACAGCAAACAAATTCACTCCTAAGATCAAAACGACACTTACGACAGGTCTAGATCTACGGGCGACAGTATGACTAGTTTACTTTTGTAATGGGAAACTGCAAATGATGTAACAAATACACAAAGAACAAATAAAGTTTCTTTATACAACTGAGGCGGAATTGAGGCAAAGAAAAGGGGTTTCAGATAGGTACACACACTGATAACAGGCTGCAAAAACAGAGATAAAACTGAGCAAAAGGAAGCAGGGAACCACAGCTGCACAAGGCAAAGGCTGATCAGCGCACCCTCAGCACAGAGAAACTGAACTTCAGCACAGGTAGCCCTCTCGGGACCTGCGTTGAAATGCAGAACCTCTTCACAGAGCCTGCGCTGAAGCAGAAACGAGAATTGTCTCTGGGTTCTGGGTCACGGTTTGCAGTTTAATCTACAGTTTTTGGCCGGATAAAAGCTATCAATTAGGTACAATTAGGAGGATGATTTAAAGGAGGACTAAGATCTATCACAAAGGGCTGTTAGAGCACTTGTGGATCAGTTTGTTCAGATCATAAACAGGCCCAGTGAGTGGACTAGAGTGACAGATCTCTACTTTGCAATTGAAAATGGCAAATGCATTTCGATTCGACACTCCTGAGTTTATGAGAAGAACAACAATAGAAACACAAATAAACTAACTAGATACGTGCCCCAGCAGAGTCACCAATTTTTTGTTGGGAAAAGTACCCATTCGGAATGCCCCTATCCCACTCTAAGGTGTGATAGTGCCTTAGCAACAAACAAAGAAAACTAATTGAGTATTTCTTCTTTATGAAATGTAAATGAGGAGAAAGGATGTAACTAACCTGTGTCTTCCGCTAGTTTGTTGATCCAATCACTCCTCTCTTCAGTGGATCCCAGCTCCTTGCTTCTTCACCGGCCCAACTTCACCGAATTCCTGCAAGATCACAAGAGAGAGAAACTACACGAAGATATAGATATACATTCATAAAAAGATCAAGATCAGATTAAGCTAAACATGTAAGCATAACAAAACATCATTGGTACACAGCATGTAGGAGAAACTCAAATAGTTTATTGATAGAATAAGAAAGTCCAAGAGGAGATACAACCAAGTGAGTTCCGATCCAGCATCTACCTCCCAGCAAAGGAATCCCTTCCTCTCCTCCAACAAAGCATAAATCACCCAATGTACTAATCTCAATCTCAAACCAACAACAATTCTCTGCAAAGTACAAAATTCCAGCCTATGGATCTCTGGGATGAGGGATCCATATATAGATGTAAGCAGAGAGGATGAGTCAGCTTATGTTTTGACTTGTGGCTTCTCTCTGTCAGTTCTTGCTTCCACTTGGAGGTTGAGAGCCTCTTACTCATCACTAGTCGAATTCATTGAGGCAAGTGTCACTGGAGAAGATTCTGGGAGCTTCCATGGTCTTTCCACCTCGTTGAATGAGCTTGCCACTTGTCATTTCCCGCTCAGTGCACCTGGGTAGTGTATCCAAGTGCATTGCAACGCACCTAGCCAGTGCATTTGGGTGCTTTGCAACGCAGGCAGCTAGTGGAGCTTCTGAATTGATCCTGAATTGACTGTTTCTGAGTGGTTTTTGGTGGAGAACTTCTGGGAGAAGCTGTCATTGGTTGACCTTGTTCCTTTAGGAGCTGTAACAACATCTTTAGGGACTTTGGATCCCTTGAATTATGGACATTTCATGCTTATAGCTGTAAGCCACAAAAATGTCTATAACAGTCCTAACCTACCTGCAATCAGAGAGGGCTCTCTCTTTATAATTTAACTTTGTTGATGATGGTTTTAGGCTAGTTATTGAGTTTAAGGGGTTTTGTTTAAGTTTGGTGGGAAGGATGATGCTTTCAAGCAGAGAGGAAATGTATAGCATGATAAGTTCAAACCATTGGGCGTGGAGTCATGGAATAGGACTGCTGGTGCGTTTTCTTGGTCACAAGAGGAATATGGAGCAAGACAGTTACACATGAAACAACTTTCAAGCTAAATGGAGATGGATTGAAGGCTAAGGAATGAGAGGCAGTTAAGAATCTCTCTTTCAGCTTAAAAGAGGGAAGGTGAATGAGCTCTATCTAGGAGCAATAAAGAATCCCTAGATAACTGTCAAACATGGGTGAATTAGGGTAAATATGAGCCAAAGGGAAATCATATTCATTACCAATTCAGTTCAGATGAAAACATAAAGAAACAACAGAAATTGAGCATAGAGTGCAGTTAAACAAGTTCTAAGCTAATCTTTCTTTCTGCTATTTATATGGTGATACATGTATGATATGAGCATATAGAAATTAAAACAGAGGTAAGAGGCACTTATTGAGTCATATTGCAGCACAAGAATTCCACATTCAATTCTTCAAAACATTAATACACAGCACACAGTCCATTCTCCAAGCTTTCAGCAGTCTTTGATTAATGAAAACATTAGGTATACAGAGCGAGTCTCTCTTGGAGCTATACAACCAACCAACCCTTAAAAACCGTGAATTAGGGTGGTTTTATAAGTAAAATATCTACAGAAAATCAGATCTCCGACAGATCTGTTGTAATAAGTGTCTTTAACCTAACATATGTCTGAAATAAATGCGAGAAAATATCTTCGAGCTGCGCTTGGGGCAGCTGTATTAAAAAAGAGTTAATGTGTTGTCTTTATGGCTTTGTGCTGATCACTTAGCCATAACTATGCTTTGGGTTTCGGTCCATTGCTGTTCGGTGGCTTTAAATGCTTCGACTGTGATCAGAGAGCTTTGATGGGCTTTTACCGCTTTCTTTGACTTTGTTGGAGGCCATTCAATGTTCACCTGCTTTGGGAAATAAAGATTTCCATTAAAAACATTTAACTGATACTCTTTGCCGCTTCCTTAATATGCTTTGGCACTGAATGTGCGCCTTTTCTCATCTCTGATACTCTTTAAACTGTCCCATCGACCTCATATGGCTGCTATTTGGCCCTCTGCTTGCTTTAGAACTGCCTTTGCCCCTTTTCTGAATCCTGCGCGAAGAAATTCTTGCCATTTTGCGACTTTCGGGCCTTGCTGGTAGCCGAGCCATGAAAGGGCTTTCCATTTTGGCCTATTTCCCTTAGCGATGCGCTATTAGCGCTAAACGCTAATCGCGCATCAAAAACTGCCTCGGTTTTTCATTCCGGGCATCCGTTGGTGCAGATTCGCGCTTCGCGCCCTTTTTGACGATGACGTCAGCGGTGGGTCCCAGTACGGCGGTGACGTGGTAGGGTGACGTCAGCAGTACGGCCGGGTGACGTGGCGGTATGGTAGAGGTGATGACATGGTAGTACGGTGGCAGCGACGTGGCAATGACGTGGCAGGAGGCCGACGCAGGTTGATGACGTCATGGGGGAGACGTGGCGCCGACGTCACACAGGGGAGGGCGGTATTCGGTCTCATGTCGCACCGCTTTTGCGCAGAAGCGGTTTCGGAGGAGGGGGCTCCGCCACAGCCGGGAGGGCGACGCGTGGCGGGAGTACGACGGGAAAACCGCCCATCTCCCGGACGCTAACCCTCGGCATGTCGGGGCACAAAAAGACCCGCCCACCGTAGATCTGTGGCGCGGTCAATCGGACGGATGACGGGACAGACAAGGCGGCGGAGGGTTAGGGACGGGGCCCGCGCGTATATAAAACAATATTTATGCCAAAAAGGGGGCTAAAACTTTGGTTAACGCGGGTTTTATGGGTTTGTAAGTGGGCGCGGGTGGTTATTAATTTGATCGAATATCAAATTAATCCCAAATGGAATGTATGCGCGGAGGATAGTGTAAAGTTTATGTGTGGGGGGGGAAACTGTGGTTGTCAATTTAACCGAATGTCAAATTAACCCCGGGTTAGGACGCGGAAGGGCTAATGCCAAGCCCCAAATGAACTCAACATTTCCCGGACTTAGGAAAAATGGCTATAGTGCCAAAGGGAGGGGCTATTTAATATTTTTGGGGAGTTTTATAGCTTTTTTGTATAATAGGGGATGGGGAAATGATCTAGGGAGCTAGATAATAGAGTTAGGAGTTAATATGAATTTGTGGGGTGAAGTGTAGGGGAGAGTCTAAGTTTGTGAATTGAAATTTAGACATAGGAAGTGAATGGACTGTGGAGACATGATTTTTACACAAGAAATGTGGCTTCTCTTCACTAAAGAAAGTCAAAGCTTGACTTGGTGCTTTACAAAAATGAAGAGATAACAGGACTGGTTGGGCAGATCCCAAGGTCCTCAAGGGGATGTTAGTGAGTGATTTGGGGAATGAGAAGAAGGGGAAGTTAGACAGGCCTTGCTTGAGCTCCTCCAGATGAAAAATTGCATCATAACTGTGATATGAAAAGATATAACACTTGAAAAGATGAAATGGATCACACAGCTTGATTCTGCAACCACAAAACTACTTACCCAGCCTACTTACCTAGCATTTTTTCTTCTTTTTGCATGGGTGCACTTGGACTTGCAGACCCTGATTATCCTTTTTTTTCTTTTTGCTATCCTCCTATCTAAATCTACACTTATTTGTTCCAAGGGCCCAGATTAAGCAGTTGGGCTCCTTTGTTTCTCTACCTATCTACAAATCTGCCAAGATTAAATTGTTTGGACAAATAATGATTCTCTATATTCTAAAACAAGAAATTGAAACCTAGGGAGGCCAAGATTAAGCTGTTTGGCCTTCCCTTAACAAAAAATTCTTCAAAAATGGTTAACTCATCAAAATTTGGAATACAACAGTGGCATTTAGACTGGCCCACTTTCATGGCCTCTTCTTGGAAATATGGAGCATTGCAGCATGCAAAGTATGACATATTTGGCACTTTCAACTATCAATCATGAAAGATGAACACCTGTTGCAACAGGAGGCTAACAGAATGTAGTCAAGAGCCTCAAATATCAGAAAAGACAATTGATTGGCTTTATTGGAAATATCATGTTGCCTGACCTAAAGTGGAAATTGCAGCTGATAGGGTAGGTAGGAATGTGCAAATAAGCTCAGGGTAGGTTGACTGAGAATTTTTTAGTACGTGCAGTTTGAGTCCCTCTTGCAAAAATCATTAAAGCTTGGGGAGAAGATTGGGTAGAATTTCAGAGTTTTATTTTAAAGGATGGATAACAACACTGGAGCTACCGGTTCTTAGTGTACCACTGGGGCACACTATCCCTAGTGGAGCCACTGTTATCACCCAAAAATTCTCAAAACATCATTGTGTCAACTCTGCTTTTGGTCATGATTTCAAGGAGGTCTAAAAGTCATTTTAGTCTTGATAAAAGGGTAAGTGATAGGGTTTGAAGTCTTAAAATGTCATCTTTCATTTCCAAATAAAGTCCTTTAGGTTCACTTCATGGTCAAATAGGTCACATTTTCCATTTAGAAGTCATCCCATTAAGTTTAGGGTTAAATTTTTGTAATCATAAAGGAATCCGCAGTTTCATAGTGCAACTAGTTAAAAAAAAAGGTGATTTGCGCTACGAAAACAACCTAATCACAAAATAAATAAATCCCATCTCATTATTTGCTTTCCACTCCCTCATTTTGTCACCTTTCTCTCCACATTCGAATATCATTCCTTAAACAAGTTACCCAAGATCCTTTCTGTCATTTACTTTTCAACCTTTGCATGTATGATTTAGCTGTCACCTTTGAAAAGTTAACTTTGTGACAAACAACTTGCTGTCCAAATAGTTTTTTACAGCTGTCATATTTTTAAGAGGGCAGTTTGGGTTATAAAGGGAAATTGCCATGAAGATGAAAGCATAAAAATAAGGCTATGTGTTGGGATAGGAGCCTATAGAGCTTTAACTAATTATGGATGGCTTCAGCTTCACACAAGCTTTCATCCAGATAGGTTACATGTATTTCTACCAGGAGCTGCAAGGGGATTTGTGTGTTTCTTGGATTGTTTTGAGCTGTTGGTTTCAAAAGGAATTTTCAGGCAAATGAAGATGAGTTTCAAAAATCTAAAGGAGGTTTTTTCTAAGAACATAACAAGGAACAAAAACCTCTTTCAAATTTCTCCCAGGTGCTACAAATTTGGATATTCGAAGTTTCCTTTGAGACCTATTTTCAGAATTCAGAATTTTTCCTGTTTTATACATGATTTTATAATGCAGATTCCGGACAACTGAAGCTGGTTTTCAAAAAAATGAGAGAGGTTTTTCTTATAAACATTCTTATCTACAAAACCTCCTCCATTTTTGTAACATCTATCAGGGATCAAGATTTAGAAGCTCAGGAGTGCAGCCTTCTTTTTAAGGAAAAACATTTTTTTTTTCCACTCAAACAAAAGAAAACAAGTTATGAAGAAATGGAAGAAAGGTTAAGAGCAGCTAATAATGAAATTGCTAGACTAAGGAAGAGAGCAAGAAGGCATGCTACTGAGAAGACATATTTCAAGAGGATAAAGGCTCTCTGGGAAGTTGAAAAAGTTTCCAAACCAGAAATAGTCAGCAGTGAAGCTCAGTACTTTACTTGGACTGTACCTGCAATTAAAGAAGCCAGATTTGTAAGGATGATGAATGTTTAGTTGAGAGCTACTAACAGGAGATTGAAGACCTAGAAATATAGTTAACAAAATCTGAAGAGAGGCTACAACAACAATGAAACAGGGTGATGAAAAAGGGCAGTAAAAGATATATCTTAAATCAGTTTTGATATTAAAAAGAAGATCATTTTTGAAAAGGAACATCTTATAAAGTTCAGTTGTTTTGGTTTTTGGTGATCATATCAGTCCTTATGAAATTTTGAAAATCCCCAAACTTCAAATTTTTGAAAACTGTGTTGAAAAAAGAGCATACACAGCAGTTTCGTAGCGCACCACGAAACTGCTGAAGGTGAACTTTAGCACTTTATATATGTATTTTGGAGGTAAGGTCTGATAAGTTTCAAGTTTTGATGTTGCTGGTAGACATGTGAAGATCATAGATGAAGTTTCATATCACAGAGATGCATAAAGAATGGTTCAAAGAAGTATTTTACAGTGATATAAACGTTGCGCTACAAAAATAGGTTATTTTCGTAGCACAGTCATGTTTCATCTTCTTCTCCATTTGTTCAAGGTTCTCTTTTTGCACAGGTGGAAAACTGAAGTTTTAATGGATTGCTAACACATGTCACATATATGAAACAATCATCAATGCCAACAAAACTGCTCGAAGATAAGCATAAAGGATTAAGGGCTAAAAAGGAGGAACTCTGTCTCCTTGTTTTTAGGATAGTTAGGTCATGAATCAGCAGGGTTTGTAACAATGCTGGAGACATCATAAAGATTGAAGACATGGATTAGCAGCTATCAAAGAATGTATTTAAGTCATAGATAAGGTTGTTGAAACATGTTTTAGGAGTTTCACTCCTATTTGTATTAGGACTCCTAAAAGACAGTTAGCTGTCAGTTTGTAATTAAGAAGTTTGTTTTATGAGTAGATAGGTGTCAATTTTAGAAATTCGAATTCTCCTAAGGATGGATCATAGAATCCAAGGTCCGCAAAATCTATATGAAGCATGAGGTCAAATTCCTCAGGGTTGGCAATTTGATTAGCAAAATAAGTTGTGTTATTGTAGCAGACTGTGTGTTTTTCAAACTTAATACAAAGATCAGTTTTCCTACTCAAGATTTACAAGGGGTTTATGTGGTTCATATTTCTATGGCCTTTTCCAATTACTTATTTGTAGTGGTATGAGCATGTGTTACTTAGAATTTATTGGAAAATGCTCTAACTTCCTTCACATGCTTGTAAACTATGTTTATTCACTGTGTTACTGTTTCACTTATAAACCTAAACTCCAAGTGCCTTGAATTCCATGTTTTGTTGATTATGATGATTTGTTGAAGACTATCTTGACTCCATAGCCCAATAGATGTTTGCTAATATATGATTCAACCAGTTATACATTTTTGTCCATTTTTATTCCTAGAGTTAGCCATCTGATCATTAATAAAAAATCTTAAACCTATTGAGAGAGCCCTCTTAGGTTGAGGAGGCTAAGCCTCAATTGAAAGATTGGTTTGAAAGAGTTACTCAGAGTCTACTTGATCAATAGCCTATCAGGGTCAGATTTTGTGATAAAATATTCCATAGGCATTACCTCTTCCACACCATAGACAAGCCTAAAATGGGTTTGTCTAGTCAACTTCTTGCATGTTGTTCGATAAGCCCACAATACTGCAGGTACGTGTAGGTCCCAATCACTTTGCTAAGCATTACAAACCTTGGTCAGCACGTTTTCGAGAACTTTGTTGAACGCTTCCACCGTCCCATTAGCCTGCGGGTGATAAGGCGTACTCTTCTGGTGGTATACCTGAAATTCCTCCATCAGTGCGCTGATCATCTCATTCAAGAAGTGTGTACTACGATCACTCATCAAAATCTTTGGAAAGCCAAATCACGTTAGTACATGATCAAAGAGGAACTTTGCAGTGACTGCGCCTATCCAATCCTTCATAGGATGTGCCTTTGCCCAACGAGTCAAATACTCTGTTGCGGTGATAATATACCTTGCTCCCGTCTTTCCTTGTGGCTGAATAGGTCCCACAAAATCTATCGCCCACTTCTCAAAGTGTTGCAACATCATTTGTGGATTCAAAGGCATCTCATCCCTCCGTGATGGCCTACTAGTCCTTTGACACACATCGCACGCCTTGCAATATGATTTTGAGTCCTGATTAAGGGTTGGCCACCACAACCCGACACATAGAATCTTTTGCGCAATTGCTCTCCCTGCATAATGGCTTCCCGCTGCCCACCATGAGCGTCCGCGAGGATGCTGCTTCTTTCAAACTTAGGTACATACCCTCGCAATATCTCATCAGTCCCCATTTTGTACAGATGCCCAACAATGACAAACAAATCTGCCACGCTCACCACTAATTCCTTCTTTTGTTGGACAGTGTATCCTTCCAGTGCAGTTCTTGTTGTTAGGAAGTGTATTATATCCTCGAAATGATCATCCCGCGACATGCACTGCAAATAGCTGTGTGTCAAGCAATCCTTCTTCTAAGTTAGTAGGTTCCTCCCCTGTTTTGATGCGCAACAGATGGTTTGGTCCCGTGTTCAATCGTCCAAGCTTCACAACCACTTCAAAATCATACTCCTGGAACAATAAGAGCCATTTGCAGATTCTCCCCCCCAACACAAGCTTATTGACCAAGTACTTCAGTGCGGAGTGATCCGTATACATCTTAAAATGGCCTCCCAGCAAGTAGTGCCTATACTTCTGGAGCGCATACACCATAACTAGCCCCTCGTGCTTGGTGGTGGAATAGTTATTCTCTGCTTTGGCCATGCGCGCGCAAATCATCCTGCCCATCATACTTATCTGTCATTCGCATCTTAGGCTTCCCGAAATGAGTTCTCATCGTTCTCCTAGATTCGTGCCAATCATCAAAGCTTCCTTTATGCGTACCCCACCATCTTGTGGGCATAGCACGCAGTGCCCAGTCCAACACCTGGAAGCGCTACTTTTCTGGTACCTCCCTTTCAAATGCATCCAAAAAGATATCTACGTCATTTAGACCATCATAAGTAGGCAGATTTCTTACCTCTGTGGACACACAACGCAACGATCGGGTCATCATGTTGCAATTTAGCGTAGTTACTTCATATAACCGATTCTGCTAGCGTTCTATCTCTTCATCGGAGTCCAAAGTGCATGAAATCTCGCTATCCCATGTAATCTGTCCATCTGCGGTGGGGTTCACCCAATCTTGGTCTCACATTGTTATCTTATAAACACAGTCTAGGTCGTCATCACTCTCAAAATCGTGGACTGGTTCAGTATAGCACGATCCTTCAGTAGGATCGAGGGGTACTATTACGCGTAGCAATTTCATCTCAAAAATCATCTTTTGCTTCTTCAGATTGATTACCCCGTTCATATCAATAGCCCGGTCAATTCCCAGGAGCGCAGGATAGGGATTGTTGTCATCCACTATCTCTATTACTTCAAAATCAGCCAGCGTGCTCGCTCCGTCAATATCCACGGTCACCTCCTACAACCGCCCCATAGGGATGATCTTTTGCTGATTTGGCATCCTTAGTTGAATCAGAGACCATTACAGCGCGGTCGCCCCATTCGTTCCCAAGTCTGCTTCGGTAGGACGTTCGCGTCTAATCTCAGGTCCAAAATAACCTGATCCATCTCATACTCTCCTATCTCGTCCTTGTTTTATGCTCGCCAATATTTCGTACTACGCACGGCTCACCTGGTGCGGTTCCAGTGCATCTATTGATGATTTCTTGTAACCCTTTCATAGCCTTACTATCGCGCAGTAACTTCATACAGGTCTCCAGGAAGTTGTGAGCATGGAGGGGTCCATCTTTTGCTCAATCTTATCCTTGCTTCCTGAGGTGGAGGCTTCAGCGAATCTCTTCTTAGCTTCCATAAAGGTTTCATGTGCATGCTCCAAATCAAACTTAGCCTCCTTTGTCAGAGCTTTGCGAACCCATGTACTATCTTCTGGGTGTTTCCCCTTGTCATCTCCTGTCACGATTCCACTTATGAGCAGTATATTTACGTTTGGATCTTCCTCGCGCTACTTAGACCTTGTCATCTATAGGTTCTAAGTCGGCAGAGGTGGTAGCCCCTTTGTCATGTATTCTAGCTATCAACATAGGACAATATTCCGTTTCATGATCAAATAATGTGCAATACTTCCATGACGGACGCGTTGGATTAGTGCAATCGTGGGCATAGTGTCCTGATCCTCCGCAATTGTAGCAAATCAACTATCATCGACCTCTACAAGGTCTTCCTCCGCCTCGGCCTCTTTCGCGCCCCTGAAATTCCATCTGCACCATCCCTGCGCTCTGGTCAAGGGGTCGCATTTCGGCCTGAACCCTATAGGCGGGAATTCTATCCATCATCAGTTCATCGCTCTTGCAAGTACGCACATCATGCCCTACTGACCTACAAAAGTTGCAGAACAGTTGTTGCGGTGCCTGTACAAAATTCTGTAGCAAGTGATAGTTATCGTGGCATGTTTTCCGGCTACCTGACAGATAGCGCACTATAATGCAGGTCCCGACTAGGTCCTGCTTGAGCTTCTAGCCTTAAAGGCATCAGTCCTCCTCCTGCAATATAGTTTGCAAAGACCGGGCAATGGTCTTTGTCACGACCTTGACTCTTGCATTTCAAGCATCATACCTCCTCGCACATCTCTGGTCGAACCGTCCCGTCCTGCTTCAAACTTTGCATCTCAAGGCACAGATTCTTCAGCTGCGGGTCGATCTGCTGAACTCCTAGATTTGGATCTTTCATGGGGGTTTCATGTAGCCTCATGGCAATCTCTAAGGCCTCTGCCTGAGTTGTTATCTTCTACTGCAACAACACACTCCTTAAGTGTGGTAGTAGCGAAGCTACAAACCACTCGCGATGCTGTCCATTTGTCAGATTCATGTTGGCTTCGCGGATTGTACACTTCAACCTCTGATCTAGCTCCCAAGGTGTCTCACCTGGTTGCATCACGATCTCTTTGAATCCCACAATCGATTGCACCTCAGATTTAGGCCTACTAAATTCTCTAGTCAGAGCTGCCTGGATGTCTGCCACTCCAACATTTGGGTTATCGTTAGAGTAGTTAATATACCAGGTTAGCACATGATCTTGCAGAGCACTAACCAGTGTTGCCTTCTTTATATGATCATCTGTAACACCTTGAGGTTCCCATACAGCCCTCAAAACGAACCAGAATTGGTCTGAGTCTTCATTTCCCAAGCCTTTGAACAAAGGCAGCTTCATTGTATTTGCCATACTGAACTGCGGTGGAGGTGGTACGGGTGAAATTGGAGGTGATGGTGGTGGAGTTGGAGGTGGTATGGGTGGGGGTGTTATTCACGGGAATCCTTGTCTTTTTAACTGAATATCACTTCGTAGAGAAACCTTCGCTATCCCTTTTTCGTCACCTCGTGGAGGTGAAATCAATGGACTATACTTTGGACACTTTTTTCCTTCGTTCCTGTAAATTTTTCCGCTTCGCGTAGTCCCGAACATCAAGGTAGCTACATAACCCATTTTTCGCACAATAACATTTTAATCCAGGTATGCAAATATTTTATGTACTGACCTCGCGATCCTTTGAAAAAACGTCGCTCCACCTCGTTGTAGCTGACTTAACTGTTGACCACGAATTCAGTCACAAATCCTCATATGACGCGATCGAGCCAATGATTGATAGTGCGGATAATCTTATCCTCGATGCTTCCAACCTTTGCACTAGCTCCGAGGTCCACACAATAGGACCGTCAAGTTTCCACCTTCCTTGGCTATCTGCTAACTTCGCGATCCACTCGTATAACTCAATAGGGAAGGAGGAAAAAAAAATCTCGTGGATCTCTGTATATAGGTATCTTTCCAACCACTGTTCCTTTATCGGTCGCGGGTTTTTGTTCTCTTGTGCCGTGAATTCGTGGATCTTTTTATCCAACCAGTCTCCAATCTCCTTCTTAGTTGGATTCCGGTGATACGACATCACACATCTCTTATCCAGATTCTGGTCCCGACAATGGAACCATTTGTTGGCTTGAGGGGGCCTCACCCAAGTTCAGCGTTGATTAGCTTAGCAAATCCCTACACTACTGGCCCTTTTGGCATTAGCCCGCAGAGCGCGGACCAAAGTTTCACCTGAAGCAGTATGGGGGGATGCTGGAACCAAGTTTTCGCACCCTGAGATGGTTGTGATGTCGTTTGATTCCTTCTATCCCTGCCTTTGTGCAAGTCGCTTCAATCTAGGGCTTACAAGACTAGCCCTCTATTCCAGCCTTCAATACCTCCGCGAAAGTATACGACCGACCTTTGCGTAGCCCTAACCTGTGGCTCAGGTACTTTCGCGCTACTATGGCAGCGTGCCATGCAGATTCCTTAATTATTCTAAGTGATTTGCTTATCTCGTCAAATACTTAAAGTTAACACCGCATAAGCAGATATTCGTAATTGCGTTCAATTATTCAATGTAATTGCATTCATTCACACATCATATAAGCATAATAAAGGAAATTCATACATAAAATATCCAAACGCATCAACAGAACAAAGACACAGAAATTGTAGAATATCTCCTTTTATTAATATCTTCCAAGTGTTTACAGACTCTGTTCACCCTGCGCACACAGCTGCAGGGGTCCGCGCACTCAGCTGCGGACTTCTACCCTAGGCCTTTGCGCACTCAGCTGCAGAGCCTCTACCTACGCTACGACCCAAGACTTAGACTTCTTCTTCAGATCTATCACTCTATTACATGATCTTCCATTGTCTATCTCCCTAAACTACTTAGAGCTTAGCTTTTTTTTTAAAATCCCATGGTCCGCTGACCATGGGTAGGTCTCTTACAACCAACTTTACTTTACAAAACTAAGGGTGGACTACCCTTTTTGACCCATAATACCTTCGCGCTCCGCGACCACAAAATGCGGAGTCTTTAGAATTATATTACAAAAATTGACTTAAACATGGGCTTTTAGCCCCAAAACTGCCCTTGGGGGATCCCGCTCCCAACATCAACAAATTACAATTTTTAAATTTTTAATCTAAATTTGTAATCAACTATTTTATAATTATTTTAATTAAAATTGTAATTATAAATATTGTTATAACTACATTTAAAATTTTTATATAAAATATAATTTAGAAATAAATAAATTATATTTTCAATTTTAATTTTATTTAAAATATATAAATTTTAGAAAAATTAAATTAAATTAAAAAATATGTATATTGATATCATTATGAAACTAATGTAAATTATTTCTTAATTTTATAAGTATATTTAAAAAAAAAAAATTATATAAATTTATGACAAAAACTATATGCATGGTTTGAATGACTTATTTAGCATCAACAAACTAATGTTAACATAAAACACACTGCATCCCCTCATATGACTACATTCCATCCATATTATGTACTACAAAAACCCTTGGAAAAAGTTCCTTATATCCACAACTTATATCTCGACAACTAACAAAAATGATAACAAAATTAGAGAAAATAAAAAGTTACAAGGAGAGATTTGTCTCCATAGTTTCAATTTCCAAATCATTAGAGTATTCATGTATCACAAATGACCCAACATGAAGAACAAGTATTGCCTTTGGAAGAACATCTACTTCCCTATTGATGTTGCAAAGTATTTTTTCTTACAACTTCATTAAAATATGGAAAATATTTAATTAAAGAACAATGAGATGGTAATCATTTTATTTATGAAGCTGATCATTATTTTATATTAACTAGAATTTTATTCTCTAGCTTTTACAGTTATTTTAAGTGTATATTCATCAAATCCAACAAAATTTGAATACTAGAGGTTTATTAGTGCATTTCTACATACTCCCTAGAAAATATGACTATAGGGTAAATCAATTACAATAATATGTAGTATACAATATCATGTTAATTTACAATACAATTATAATATTATAGTAGTGTCTAGAAAGCAATATCTTAATTATTATTTCTGAACAGGGTGACCTCTTGTTAACCATGGCTACAAGGAATATGAGTTGCCATCCACCTCCATCACACATGGTTTAGCCTTGACAAATGGAAAGGATTAAAGGCTTGGCTCGCATGAAGGATGCTTGGGAATTATGGCAATTAATGTGGCACCTCTCTTGTCAGTACTAGCAATTTTTGTCTCACCTAAACCATAGTTCAACATGTACTCGGGCAGAATGTCTGATCAACATGAAGTATAATAGAATGGCATCTAATTCATTACTGAGATTAGATTGATGGATCACAAACAACAAGGTAAGTACCTTCAACTGAACATTTTCAATTTCGATCTGCATGTGGATCATTGTCTCTGTTGGCACCTAGTTACAACTTAAGACTTATTACCTATTTATGGTCTGCTCCTAGTTTCATTATCTCCTCACCCTCATTTCTTGCTCGTTTTATAGCTCATCTTGCCTCAAAAAGTTTATTGTTGTCCATAGGTTTTCATCCCCTGTTTTTCCTTACGGTTTATCTCTCTTTGTTGATTTCTATTTCTATCCATCCTTTGTATTCCTCCCATTCTCAGGGGTGTGCACATTCTACTCACCCAATCTTTTGAAGATTTATCTCTCATCCTCATATCTAGTAGTTTTTACCCTAGCCTTCCTCTCGTTACATATGTCCCTAACTATCTTTTTATCCCCCATCTTAGGGCTCTTTATCGCTTCCTATTGGAGTCAACTTTATTTGAAAATTTGGAAATGCCAAGGCACAACATGGCCTAACATAATTTCTCCAAGGGTGGTCGTAGAAGCCACCCTTACACAAGTGCTCAAATCAGTGTAGAAATTCTACAACAATATTTTGGGAATAAACAACTAAGGAAGCTTGAGACCAGATACATTTGGAAAAGGAAGAAGCACGAGTTCAAAGGCATTTTATGTAGGATAAGGAAATAATAGAAAATGTTGATCAATAGATACCTGACAAAAATACAAATAGAGGAAGAATCAATAGATATTTACAGGCAGTGGATGTTTACTAGGAGATAAAAACAATAATGGGAAAAGTGTTAGTGAAACGAAGTGAGGCCATGTTCTTGCCCAAACTGTATAGGCAAGATGCAACAATGCTCAGGACGACGGTTGTCACTTTGATCCTTGCCCTCTTTATTCTAATTGTCTCCCTATAACAAGCTATGGGGGTTAATCCCTATGAGATGTGAACATGGGAGATGTAACAACCCTGGTGAAAAGTTCATGTAATAAAATTTAATAAAGGAAAAATAAGACCATGGTTAAGGGACACCTATTCCAACTTGAATTTTGGGCAAAGATATCCTAGTGGGCATCACTGGATGTGTGTTTTGGCTAAGGAAAATTGGAAAAGGCTAAGGCAAAGGAATTAAAAGGCAAAAAGGCATCTTTGGCACATTTATTTATGAAAATAAAGGAAAATAAGAGAAAAGTAAGGTGAATGGTCACAGGTTGCATGTGAGGAGGAAATTGAAGGAAAATAGTGGAAAATGAAGAAAATAGAGGCCTCATTAATAAAAAGGCTTTTGAGAGTTAGTTGGTAACCTTTTGTCAGTTCAAGTTTTGAGCTCTCTCATTATTCTCTCTCTCTTTCACTCTTGGTTACTTAGAGTTTTCTTGGAGCACTCTAGCTTTGGATCAAGAAAGGAAAAGCAAACAAAGGGAAAGGAAGGAAAGCAAGGATCAAGGAAAAAGAGCAGGATTAGGCAGCTTCATCAGGAATACTTGCAAGTAACCTTTTGCATGTGTGATTTCCTAGCTGGTTTGGACATGCATGGCTTTGCATGTTGGTGTATGGTTCTCTTGTTTTCGGTGGCATGGTTTTGCTGGGTTATGGCAGTGGTTTTCATACTAGCCTTTACTTTTTCCGGATGCCATGGTATGTTGGGATGTTTATCTCGGTTTTTAGCTTTGGTTTGTCGGATGGATTTAGGACTCCAGGGCAGAGGTAGTCTCAAGGTTAATTCCCAAAGGCCTTGGAATCCTTTGATTGATTTTGGCAGGATACATGCTAAAGCCTGAGGCAGAAGTCTCGGTTAGGGCCTAGTGATTTGGGTTTGGATTGTGGTAAAGCCTGAGAGACTGGTATCGGTTTAGGGCCTAGTGATCCAGGATTGGATTGCAGTAAATCTTGAGAGACTAGTCTCAGTTTAGGGCCTAATGATTTTGGATTGGATTGTGGTAAAGCCTGAGAGACAAGAAGATGAAAAATTCCTCAAGGATAGTGATGGATTTCGGATGGCATTCCAAGTTTGGTTTGGATGTGATTGGAGTGTTGGTTTTGGTGTGACCATGATTTGGTGAGGGTGGAGGTGATTTAACCTCTGAATTCCCTTAGTTGTTCTTGGATTGGTTGTTTTATGAGATCCAACATTCATGCTTGGAATATGGCACGGGGGGTGACTAGCTCAAAGAGACATTTGGTTTAGTCATTTCTATGGTTGGGTGGTACGTGGAAGTCCCTAACTTGGTCAGATTTGCCTGTGATTAATAAAATCTAAGTTCTCTTACTTTTGCAATGATTTATACGTGGACTTAATGGTTTTCATATCTCTTATATTTATATGGTTTTATGTTGGTTATAAGCATGGCTAAATGACTGGTTCTTG
Organism: Pinus tabuliformis; assembly: GCA_031772625.1. Classification (NCBI taxonomy): domain Eukaryota; kingdom Viridiplantae; phylum Streptophyta; class Pinopsida; order Pinales; family Pinaceae; genus Pinus; species Pinus tabuliformis. The sequence continues at coordinate 2,015,459,783 of CM062818.1, read as the reverse complement.
TGATGGTTATTTCATGTGTTTACTTGTAATTGTTAAATGGATGGATGGAATACCTAGTTGATGATATAATAGTTCAATGGAGAAGGAGGTGATCCTTCTGGTTATGTTTCATAAGTTCTTTCAGCCATTTATGCTATGTACTGTATCCTAGACATGTAGGTTGCATTGCTGCCAAGTGTTTGACAGAATGTCAGTCCTGGTTGGGGATGCTCAACCCTAGTCCTGAGGTTGGTTTTTTATTTATAATCATTATTATCATGTCTTTGATGGATTCAAAAGGTTGTAGCAAGTTCTGGGCAGAGGTCGGGATTCTGGGATAGAAAAGTGGCTCACATCTCGGGGTTGTTGGCACAGGTCTGCTGAGAAAAGTCCATAGTCGCTGGCACATAGGCTTATGAGAGCGACTTTGGGTTGTTGGATGTTGTCATGCCTATAGCGTGAGATAAACCAAGGGTTAAAAGGCTTAAATAATCACCGGGACTCAGGGACAGGATGTCTAAGTGGCTGACATGTTTCCTGAGAGTGTTGTTGATGACGTGGATGGGTTTTTTTGATATCTTTCATCGGTTCCATTTCCTTAAGGTAACCAGGGAAGTTGAATCCCTTATAGTAGCCTCTTTCATTGCATGTTTACCTCGGTTGGTCGGTTGCTTGGGTGGACCTGGGAGGAGCGGGTGTTACAAATTGGTATCAGAGTTTGGTTGCGCTCTCCTTGGGTAAAGGTACTTAGTCATGCATGCATGTCAGTTGCATGTGTGTCTCTTACACTTGCATTCCATGTGCTTGGTCATGCATGCATGTCAGTTGCATGTGTGTCTCTTACACTTGCATTCCATGTGCTTGTTGCATTGCATCATTTTGATCATGGTTGTAGTAAGGTTGTCATGAGGAACTTGATGTGATTTTGTGGGATGCATCGTCAGAAGTATATGATTGGTTGCATATGGTTATATGTCACTTACATGTTGATTATATGTCGCTTGAATACATCCTTGTATGTCAGGTGCAATCTTGAATGTTTTGGTTACATGTATCAGTCTCGTAGGTTTATTACAAGAATTGATCGCTTATCCCTGACTACATGTGGTCATGCGTATGTGTAGTTGATTAGGCATTACTTATGCATGTTGATAGTTGCATGTGGAAATGTGTGCAATGGAGTAATGGTTGTTGTCATGCATGAGGTCATACCATGCATTGTTGATATGGTCTTGCATTGGTGATTAGACCCTAGCTAGAATGATGTTTATGCATTGATACATTTATTCGATATATGTCTATATGTTGTTATGATTATGTTATACATGTATCACGCCGATTTGATGATTTTGCAGACAGGGTATCCTCCATGAATTATGCTAAGGTACGGTGGTTTATTGTGATTTGGTTAGCTCACATATTATGCCTTGTAGGAAAGAGATCAGAAGGCTAGCAAGGTGGTAGACTACATAGAATCTCCCTATGCATTATATGGGCAACGTGGTGTGGGGCACTCTTCTGAATTGGCAGACACATTGAGAAGCCTGAAGGAAGAAATAAGGATTTGAAAAGCAGATAATGACAAAATCATGCAGGCACAAGAGAAACAAGCAAAGGTGAATGCCATACTACTTCAGAGTTTGTCAGATTTTTAGCCACAAGGACCACTTCAGATCAGCCATGGACATGAGGACATAACTAATGGGGCATATGGCAGTATTTATCCTAGTAGACATAGGTCAGATAGATCTGACACAATCAAAGATGGCAGATTGTTGGACACTTCAAATAGGAGAGGTGATCAACATAGGTACTATTCCAGTTATAGTTCTAATAGGCATCATGATCGTCATCGTTATCATCCTTACAGGAGGAGTGATAGGGGATACTTGCTGGATGAATTTAAGAAGGAAAATTCACCTACCTTTGATGGAGAGATGAAGAAATCACAAGATGTAGAAGCATGGTTTTTGGGTATGAAGAAATTCTTCTGATTGCATGATTATTCAGAAAACATGAAAGCAAAGATAACCACTTTCATTCTCAAAGGTAAAGCATATATCTGGTGGGAAGACATGAAGAATGTCAAAGGTATACATGAGGAGGATTTGAATTGGCATGCATTTGAAAGGATATTCAAGAAGAAGTACTTATCAAAGAGGTACTATGATGACAGAGCTAAGGAATTTTATGAGTTGCGGATGGGTTTCTATGATAGATGATAAGTATACTAGCAGATTTTTGGAGTTGTTGAGGTATGTGCTTTACCTCAAGGAGGATAAGGCCAAGGTTCAAATATTCATCAGTGGATTTCCAGTTGCATACAAAGACTGGATTGAATTCGATGAGCCTAGATCATTGGAGGAGACCATCTGAAAGTTGAAATATTGTTATGAGCAGTCGAAGCGCAAAGCCGAGCATAAGCATGACTTGAAATAAATGAGAAATCTAAAGGAAAATGGCCACCAAAGAGAGGAAGAACTCAAGATGAAAGTGAGAAAGAAAATGCAGTTCCTTACAAGATATTCAATACAACTGAGAAGGGACATGGAGAGAAGCAACCTAGAGGCGATGGTAGGGAACCATTGCAGTGTTGGATATGTGGTAAGGATCATCGTAAGAGGGATTTTCCGCAATATTAGAGCGGTGGTAGACCCCGAATCTACAATGCTTAGGAGGCACATATAGTTGGTGATGTTGGTCATAACATTCCTTGGATCTATGAAGCTGTGGACAACAGGTAGGTGGACCATCAGGCATCGATCATTGAGATGGATGGTAAGCTTTGTGATCAAGTTATTTCTATTTTGATTGATCATGGATCTAACTATAGCTCTATTAATCTTGACCTGGTGGATAACTGTGGTTTGAGAAAAAAAGTGCATGCAGAATCGTGGTTCGTATAGTTGGATATAGGTACAAAGAAGCGAGTTCACCATTGGGTGAGAGGTTGTGCATTTGAGTTAAATGGTATGCTTACAACAACACATTTGAATGTATAGCCACTAGGTTCGTATAGTATGATTTTGGGCATGGATTGGTTATACCTTCATAGGACCAAAGTGGATTGTTTTGACAAGGCCATTGAGTGTGTGGATGATAGTGGGGAAAAGAGGACTTTGCAGGGGAAGAAGAAGCTTGCATTGGTGAGGATGGTTACCGCTATGTAGGCTAAGCGTAGCTGGAGAAAAGGTTGTGTGATGTTTACAATACACATTTCTAGTGACAAGGGTAAAGAGGTTGAGGATGCTGATGTGTTGAGAAGATACCCAGTTTTGCAATAGTTTCAGAATCTATTTCCTGAGGACATTACAGAGTTTCCACCTCACATGGAGGTAGAATTTTCTATTGAGTTGGTGCTAGGGGCAGCCCCAACATCAAAATCACCTTACAGGATGAGCACACCTAAGTTGGTTGAATTAAGGTTGCAGTTGAAGGAAATGTTGGACAAGGGGTACATTAGGCCAAGTGTATCACCTTGGGGTGCGCCAGTGTTGTTCGTGAAGAAGAAAGGTGGTACTCTTAGATTGTGCATTGACTACATGCAGTTGAACAAGGTAACGATAAAAAACATGTACCCTTTGTCGAGGATCGATGATTTTCTTGATCATTTGAAGGGAGCAACAGTGTTCTCTAAGATCGACTTAAGATTGGGATATCATTAGGTATGCATCAAGGAAGAGGATATCTTCACGACTGCATTCAGGACCAAGTATGGGAATTATTATTTTGTTGTTGTTCCATTCGGTTTGACTAATTATCTAACTACATTTATGTGTTTGATGAATAGTGTGTTGTGTCCTTATCTAGACAAGTTTATTATTGTATTCATTGATGACATACTGGTATATTCTAAGAATGAGGAAGAACATGCCGATCATTTAGCAGCAGTGTTGAGATTGCTAAAATAACATCAGTTGTATGCTAACTTAGCAAGTGAAACTTATTTCAAATTAAGGTACATTATTTGGGGCATGTTGTCTCCAAGGATGGCATAGCAGTGGATCCAGAAAATATAAGGGCCATCATGGAGTGGGCAGATCCTAAGAATGTGGATGAGGTGAGATCATTTATGGGATTGGAGGGTTACTATAGGAGGTTCATTAGGAACTTCTCACACATTGCATATCCTATCACATCATTTCAGCAGAAATTTAAGAAGTTCAGATGGACAAAAGAATGTGAGGCTAGTTTTAAGTAGCTTAAGCAGTTGTTGACACATGCACCAGTGCTAAAGATTGCAAATCTAGAAAAGCAGTTTGTAGTATGTACAAATGATTGCAAGAGAAGACTTGGTGGAGTTCTTAAGCAAGAAGGACAGGTAGTGTGCTATGAGTCACAGAAACTGAATGAGCACGAGCAGAAATATCTGACACATGATCTTGAGCTAGCAGTAATTATACGTGCATTGAAGATGTGGAGACACTATCTTTTGGGCAGGAGGTTTACATTGATGAGAGATCACAATGGGTTGAGATATTTGTTTGATCAACTGAATCTAAATTCCAGGCAAGCTAGATGGTTGGCTACCCTTAGTGATTTTGACTTCGAGATCAGATACATCAAAGGGAAGGAGAACTAGGTTGTAGATACTCTTAGAAGGAAGGTACATGTAAATCATATAGTAGTTATGAGCTCTTATGGGACATAGTTACAAGATAGGATCTTACAGGCAAGACAACGGGATGACAAATACATGGAGATTATGCACCAGTTACAACAGAGCATAGGTATAGGAACAGGTGATCGGGATGCAGACTATCGTCTCACGACAGATGGTTTGGTGAGATTTAGAGACAATATCTATGTGCCAAATTGCAATGAGCTCAAGAAGCTTATCTTGAGGGAGTTTGATGCCAAGACATACATAGGTCATCCGAGATATTAGAAGACGTTGACGATGGTAAATAAGTTCTACTATTGGCCAAATCTAAAGAAGGAAGTGGCAGAGTTTGTGGCTAGATGTTTAGATTGTCAGCAGGTCAAGGCAGAATATAAGCATGCAGGTGGTTTACGACAACCTATATCAATTCTGGAATGGAAATGGGAGGTCATTTCCATGGATTACATCACAGGTCTTCCAAGGAAAATAAAGCAGCATGATTCTATTATGGTCGTGGTCAATAGGTTGAGCAAGGTAGCTGACTTCATAACAATAAAGACTACATATTCAGCCAGTGAGGTAGCACGTGTGTTCATGAGAGAGATAGTGAGACTGCATGGTGTTCCAAAGAAGATTGTGTCAGTTAGGGATGCAAAGTTCATTTCCAAGTTTTGGAAGGAGATAATTGTAGAGGCTTGGGCACAGAGTTGACCTTCAGTACATCTTATCATCCATATAAAGATGGATAAATAGAGAGGGTCAACAGGATCTTAGAGGATATGTTGAGGATGTACGTGATGCACCAGTAGAAGAAATGGGAGGAGTATATTCCATTGGTTGAGTTCACATATAATAATGGTTATCAAGAGTCATTGAGGATGATTCCTTTCGAGCCGTTGTATGGGAAGAGTTGTAACACTCCCATTAGCTGGAGTGATCTAGTGAATAGGGTACTTATTGGACCAAACATGTTGGCAAACATGGAGCAGGAAATGCAAGTTATAAACAAGAATCTAAAGGCAGCACATGATAGACAGAAGTTTTATGCGGATCAGCATAGGGTATTCAAGGAGTTTCATGTTAGGGAGCATGTGTATTTGTGCATCAAGCCCAAGAGAAGCTCTTTGAGGATTGGTTCATGTGCCAAGTTGGTACCACGATATTGCAGGCCTTTCGAGATCCTTGAGAGGATTGGACCAGTGGCATATCAACTTGCACTGCCTTCAAAAGTGAAAGTACATGATGTTTTCCATATTTAATTGCCTAAGAAGTACATAAAGGATGTTGATCATCTTATTGATTGGTCTGTATTGAAGGTGGAGAAAGAAGGAGAGTTCCCATTGGAGCCTCAATTCGTATTTCAGCAGAAACATCTCATGCTTAGGAATAGAGCATAGAGTAATTTAAAGTGCATTGGAAGCACTTTGGGCCTGAAGAAGCTACATGGGAGATGATGGATCGGATGCGGGCCATGTATCCTTCATTGTTTGCCGGCTAAGGCAAAGCAGTTTTGGTTTGATGTTTTGGTATATGTATGTTACATATGTAAATACTACCACGAGCTAATTTATACAGCTCCAATAAGTGGTATGGGTATCATGTTATTATGGTTGTTATCTTGTCATGATGTTTTGCTTTTGAGTAGGTCTTTCATTATAAATACTGGAATGAGCTAAGTTAAAAAGGTCCGTGGGTAGTATGTTTTCTTTTCAGCGGTTTTTCTAAGGTCTTAGTGTGGTTTAACACTGAGGACGATGTTCCCCAAGGGGGAGGGTTCTGTAACAACCCTGGTGAAAAGTTCATGTAATAGAAGTTAATAAAGGAAAAATAAAATAAGACCACGGTTAAGGGACACGTATTCCAAGTTGAATGTTGGGAAAATATATCCTAGTGGGCATCATTGGATGTGTGTTTTGGCTAAGGAAAATTGGCAAAGGCTAAGGCAAAGGCATTAAAAGGCAAAAAGGCATTTTTGGCACATTTATTTATGAAAATAAAGGAAAATAGTAGAAAAGTAAGGTGAACGGTCACGGGTTGCATGTGCGTAGGAAATTGAAGGAAAATAATGGAAAATGAAGACAATAAAGGCCTCATTAATAAAAAGGCTTCTGAGGGTCAGTTGGTAACCTTTTGTCAGTTCAAGTTTGGAGCTCTCTCATTATTCTCTCTCTCTCTCACTTTGGTCACTTAGAGCTTTCTTGGAGCACTCTAGCTTTGGATCAAGGAAGGAAAAGCAAGCAAAGGGAAAGGAAGGAAAGCAAGGATCAAGGAAGAAGTGTAGGATCAGGCGGCTTCAACAGGAATATTTGTAGGTAATCTTTTGCATGTGTGATTTCCTAACTGGTTTAGACATGCATGTTGGTGTATGGTTCTCATGTTGTCGGTGGCATGGTTTTGCTGGGTTATGGTAGTGGTTTTCAACCTAGCCTTGCCTTTTTTCAGATGTCATGGTATGTTGGGATGTTTATCTCAGTTTTGAGCTTTGGTTTGCCAAATGTATTTTCGAATTCGGGACAAAGGTGGTATTAAGGTTCATCCCCAAAGGCCTAGGAATCCCTTAACTGGTTTTGGCGGTGTTATCACTCAGAACTTTCTCAAGGCTAAAGAAAGAAATTTCCGAGGTAACCACAAACCAATCTTTTAGACTCGGGTTCTAGCCAACCTAAGTCCAGAGAGGGCTCTCTCTTTATGATTTAGCTTTGTTTGATGGGATATTAGGCTAGTTATGAAAGTTCAGGGGTGTTTTGATTTTGATTGGGTGGTGGAATTCTGGGAACAGATGGGCAGAGAGAGCCTTCAGGCCAGTGGGCTATGGAGTCAAGCAAAGAGTAGCTTAACCGAATCAAATCAATTGCTAAAGGAAGAGTTCACAGGGCAAGCTAGCACAACAAAAAGAAAATCTGCAGGTTCAAATGGATGAGGTAGTCCTAACCAGGGTAAAAGGGCAATGAAGAATCCTTAAACCGGGATCAAGATGAAGAATAGAGGGAGATCAGTAGCAAAGGGAAACTAAGAATCCTTTACTATGGACCTAAGGGGGGAAACTATGGAAGTAAGGGAGCAATTAAGAATTCCCAGACCAAGATAGTTTAGTAGAAAACAGTGAGAAAGTAAACAGTCAAGACAGAGAGCATTAAAGCTAATTTTGAAATATTTTTCCTTGTTTACTATTCAGATTTCATAGAGAAAACATGTGAATATTTATAACACGACGAGAAAACAATAATAAACATGAAAAGATAGTACTTATTTGGTTTCCACCGTGCACAAGAATCCTGTGAACTGTCTTTAACTTTATTTCATGATCCAACAACCAATCTAGTCTTGATTACAATAGCTCTCTAGCTTGATATGAAATGTCTACAGAAATGTCTTTAAATCCCCCCCCCCCCCAAAATACTTCAAATGAAGAAGTATTTATACTAATTCTAAATTGAAATATCTTGAAGAAATATCAAGATTGGTTTTACAAATATCTCAAACTGTTTTACATTAATAGAACTTAAATAAAGGACACTCAAAACTAATGAATCTACTTGGCACTATTTTTATGGATTTATGGTGACAAATAAGAGAAATTCGAATTTTATAGCAACTCTTAAGTGATGATGAGGCTTCCAAGTCACTAACTGCCTCCTTCCTTTGTGCATTCTGCCCCAGAAATTCTGCAAACTTAGGGTCCAATGATACGCTTGTATATCTCAATCCGAGCTAGATATGTAAAAAGTGAAAGAGATTATTGTAGATAAGAATATTTTTGAGATAAACCTCTCTCAGTTTCCCAAAATTCAGCTCCATCTGTTCACAATATTCTCTGCAAAAAGATGTCAAAAACAGGACTTTGCATAAACTGAAAAATAGGCTGTGAAGACATGCACTTATCTCCCTTTTGGTAATACCTATGTAAAAAGTGAGATAGGGTTTTGTATATTGGTCTGTTAGGAACAAAAACCTCCTCCTGTATCTCTAAATACATCTTTCATTGGTCACAATAGTTTCTGAAAAACTATGACTTAAACATGAAATTTATGAAGAATGTACCATTTCTGCTCTGATTTCATCTTTTAACCTTAAATTTCTTTTAATTGTTTTTCACTTTTATTTTGGATAAACTTCATTGTTGCTGGTGAAAGTGTTTTCATCTATGTTTAACCCTTATTGCCTCCATGTTTATTTTTACTGTTTTACTTTTACCGCTCTGTTTTTTCATCTGTCTTCACTTTGACATGAATCTGTATGCTCTATAACTGTCTTCCCTGTTGTTTATCTTCATGCTATCTGATTTACTTGACTTGGTCTTCAATCTGATACTCTTTAACCCTGATACACTTTGACTGTTCTTTACTATGTCCTTTTACCTTCACTGTATATTTTAGGTTTTTATTGTCTGTTTCAATAGTAAATCATTTAATTTCTTGTTTCCTCTGCTTGTATTTTAACTGTATGTTTATTTTCCATCTCTATTTGAATAGACTTGATAACAATATCAGAGTAAACAGTTCTTATGACCAGTATTAAGACTGTTTATCCGAGGTTGCGGTCTTCTTATCGCCAGTAAAATAAAACAAACTATTAGGAAAATGTTGGGTTGACAGGGAGGGTCATTAATGGATTTATCGAGCTTTATAGGTCTATGGAGTGAGTCCAAAGTGATTTCGGGAGGTAAACCATGCTTGAATTGGTTAGCAGAGGCTTCAGGTGGAGCAAAAGGGTTTCATAAGTTTACACAGTAGAATGGGTGAAGGGCGAGAAAACCTGGGTTCTTGGGGTTTGAACTTTAACGGGCAAACTTTTAAAATATGGCGCGAACTGAACAGTAGACGCTTTGTCATGTAGCAGGCAGGCGGTAAGCAGTTTGTATCACACAGATTTTGGGAGTTTGGTGGTATTGGGGGGAGGCCGCTCGATGCCATTCATTGGGCGTCACATAGCATTTGGGCTCAATAGGAAACCACCCATATCGGGTAGGTAAAGGTTGGTCTTCGGAGGTCTTGCGAAATCAACGAGGATCGTTATATTTGACGGGGGAAGATTGGGCGGTGGTCGGTTCATGAAGATGCACGAACGGTAGTGGGTGGGCTCGGCGAGGGTTTAAAAGCGGCGGGTTTTAATTAATTACAAATTATGGTGGATTAAGGGCATCGGGGGTGATTTCATTAGTGGATGGTTTGACTTATAATTAACCACAGATTGATTAATTATGTCGGGTTTTATTCATAAAGTTTATATTTCAAACTTTCGAGGCATGGTATTAATATAAGGGTTTTATTGATATATATACGGGAAGGGTTTATATTTTTTTTGGATTTTAATACATATATAAGTGTTATAAATTAATATGAAGATGACAGAGAATGGGTTTTAGCGCTAAGTGTAATGTATTTAAGTCATTTGCTTTTCATAAACACATTGTAACTTAGGCTAAAAAGGTAATTTTTGAGGGTTTTTTAGGAGAAAGGGTTTACATGGGAGTAATTGCTTTCCCTTAGGAAAATAGAGTTTAAACCTTAGGAAAAGGGGTTTTATGAGGGGAATGAGGGGGAGTGAAGAGGGGTAAATGTTTATGAGGGGATTTTTTATACTTAAGGTCTATAAATCATTAGGCCGAGGGTCCGGTCCCTCTAAAAGTCAGAGAAATGCTCTGAGCCCCTTTGACTTAAGATTTTAGGTACTTAAGACTTTTCTTGGAAATTAGTTAAGTGAAAAGTGTAATGAGTGAGGGAGGTTAATCAATTTGACTTTGTGGATTTGATACATTCCCAATTGTAGAGTTTAGGCTTCTGTGATCCATATCAAGTTTACAAAAAATATTTTTCGGCGAAGATCACATGAGACATCATTTGTCGATGCGTTTCGAACCAACCAATGTGGTTCATCGTCAGGACAAGTTGAAGAAACAGGTCTAGCTTAGCATGTTAAATAGACCGAGCAGAGCCTCCAATGGCTAATTTGACCAACCGCTAATATTGACTATTAGATCGGGATCAAAACTTTTTTAATAATAAAAAAAGAGATAAGTTATACAGGGGACCAATCCCTTAATAAATAAATAAAATAATTTAAATTAGTGATAATAGTTAGTTAAAAGTTATTAATAAATAGTTAAAAATTATAGGTTAATTATTATTTAAAAGGAAATTAGTTGTAAAGGACCTCGCCTATGAATAAATTAATTGTGAATACAAGTTAAAATATATATATATATATATATAAATAAAAATAAAAATAAAAATAAAAATAAAAATAATAATAAAAATAAATAAATAAATAATAATAATAATAATAGAAATAACAATAACAATAAAATAAAATAAAATAAATAAATAAATAAATAAAATAAATAAATAATAATAATAATAATAATAATAATTAAAAATAAAATAAATAACAATAAAAATAAACAATAAATAAATAAAGATAGATATTATTATTAGTATTATTTTTATTTTAATTATTTATTTATTTATATTGTTATTTAATTTTATTTTATTATTATTATTATTATTATTAAAAATGAGTAAAAAATTTTAATAAATAAATAATTAATTAAAAAAAAAGAAAAAAAACAAGGATTAGGACGAGAGTGCTGGGACCCAACATCGACTGATTTTCCAGCCATCATCTCTATTGAGATTACACGGCCTCTTTTCAATCTCAAGCGCCTCCCTAAATTTCCGATGATGGAAGTGCGAAACTTTAGCAATAACACTAGCTGCCTCAATACAAACATGATGATTGGTTTTCTCGGCGTGCTCAGCCAAAGCGGAAGACTTAGTACGCCTATGCTTAAGATCAACAGCATGCTCACTAATCCTCTGGTTAATGGAGCGACCAGTTTCCCCAATGTAGGGGGTCCCACAAGAACAGGGGATCAAGTACACACCTTTCATATCTTTAGGGTCGATAGGATCCTTTGCTGATCTGAGGGACATGCGAATGGTGTTTAGGGGCCTAAAGGTCACAAGAACATCATGCGACCTGAGAATCCTACCAATCTTATCAGTAGTCCCCTGAACATAAGGAAGAAGGACACCAGGAACTCGCTCCTTCGGTTCTCGATGAAATAGCGAATTCTTCGAAGCTTTAATGGAAGCCCTCTGACCCAAGAATCTACTATAACCGTTCTCAACAAAGACATCAAGGAGATGGGATTTTTCATTCTCTAAACTCTCCTTATCTGAGATCCTTAGGGCCCGAGTAGCCAGGGTATTGAGAACACCCAAATTTTGAGCCGGGAAATGATGGGAACTGGCATGAAGATACTGCTCAGTATGCGTTTTCTTCCGAAAAACTCAGTGGCCGAGGGAACCATCACTATTCTTAGAAATAAGAATATCGAGGAATGGAAGGCAATCATCGACCTCTTGCTCCATGGTGAACTTAATGGCAAAGGATTGATTATTGAGATGAATGAAGAAGAGATCTAATTCCTCTTGGCCGTGAGGCCAGATAACATTGGTGTCATCCACAAATCTTCTCCAAAGCTTCGACAGGAGCCTGGAAGAGTTTAGAGCCTTGGACTCAAAATCTTCCATGAAAAGATTAGCAACAACAGGGGAAAGGGGTGAGCCCATGGCAACCCTGCAGGTTTGCTCAAAGAACTCTCCCTCAAAACAGAAAAACGTAGAGGTGAGACAGATCTCAACTAACTTGGCAGTGTTAGGATCTGTTAGGCGGTTGATCACCTCCATGGCCTCACTAATAGGGATGCAAGTGAAGAGGGAAACAACATCAAAACTGACAAGAATGTCCTCAGGGTCAAGCTTAATGCCCTTGAGCTCCTTAATGTAGGAAGCGGAGTCCTTTACGAAGGACTCCGAATGACCAACCAAGGGCTTAAGCTTTAACGCAAGGAACTTAACAAGAAGGTAGGTGGGACCACCAATGGTGTTGACAATGGGCCTCAAGGGAGCCCCATCCTTGTGAATTTTGGGGAGACCACATATTCTAGGCGTGATAGGGTTGCTCTCAATGAGTTTATGGTGCAGGGAACTCAATGAGCTAATGGATTTAATGGCAAGCGCCACCTTCTTAGCAACCTTCTTTAACGGATTCTTAGGAAGCTTTTTGTAGCTACCACTATTATGAAGATGATCCAACATCTTGCTAGGGATGACACCAATGTTATCTGGCCTCACGGCCAAGAGGAATTAGATATCTTCTTCATTCATCTCAATAACCAATCCTCTGCCATTAAGTTCACCATGGAGCAAGAGGTCGATGGTTGCCTTCCGTTCCTCGATATTCTTATTTCTAAGAATAGTGATGGTTCCCTCGACCACCGAGTTTTTCGGAAGAAAACGCATACTGAGCAGTATCTTCATGCCAGTTCCCATCATTTCCCGGCTCAAAAGTTGGGTGTTCTCAATACCCTGGCTACTCGGGCCCTAAGGATCTCAGATAAGGAGAGTTTAGAGAATGAAAAATCCCATCTCCTTGATGTCTTTGTTGAGAACGGTTATAGTAGATTCTTGGGTCAGAGGGCTTTCGTTAAAGCTTCGAAGAATTTGCTATCTCATCGAGAACCGAAGGAGCGAGTTCCTAGTGTCCTTCTTCCTTATGTTCAGGGGACTACTGATAAGATTGGTAGGATTCTCAGGTCGCATGATGTTCCTGTGACCTTTAGGCCCCTGAACACCATTCGCATGTCCCTCAGATTAGCAAAGGATCCTATCGACCCTAAAGATATGAAAGGTGTGTACTTGATCCCCTGTTCTTGTGGGACCCCCTACATTGGGGAAACTGGTCGCTCCATTAACCAGAGGATTAGTGAGCATGCTGCTGATTTTAAGCATAGGCGTACTAAGTCTTCCGCTTTGGCTGAGCACGCCGAGAAAACCAATCATCATGTTTGTATTGAGGAAGCTAGTGTTATTGCTAAAGTTTCGCACTTCCATCATCGGAAATTTAGGGAGGCGCTTGAGATTGAAAAGAGGCCGTGTAATCTCAATAGAGATGATGGCTGGAAAATCAGTCGATGTTGGGTCCCAACACTCTCGTCCTAATCCTCGTTTTTTTTTTTTAAATTTAATTAATTAATTATTTATTAATTTTTTTTACTCATTTTTAATAATAATAATAATAATAAAAATAAATTAAATAACAATATAAATAAATAAATAATTAAAATAAAAATAATAATAATAATAATATCTATCTTTATTTATTTATTTATCTATCTATTTATTGTTTATTTATTTTATTTTTAATTATTATTATTATTTATTTATTTTATTTTATTGTTATTTCTATTATTATTATTATTATTATTATTATTATTATTATTATTTATTCATTCATTTATTTATTTTATTATTATTATTATTATTATTATTTATTTTTATTTTTATTTATTTATATATATATATTTTAACTTGTATTCACAATTAATTTATTCATAGGCGAGGTCCTTTACAACTAATTTCCTTTTAAATAATAATTAACCTATAATTTTTAACTATTTATTAATAACTTTTAACTAACTATTATCACTAATTTAAATTATTTTATTTATTTATTTATTAGCCGTTGGAGGCTCTGCTCGCTCTATTTAACATGCTAAGCTAGATCTGTTTCTTCAACTTGTCCTGACGATGAACCACACTGGTTGGTTCGAAACGCGTCGACAAACGATGTCTCATGTGATCTTCGCCGAAAAATATTTTTTGTAAACATTCCCAATTATTATCCATACTTGGAATTTTCATAATGAAGGTTGATTAATATGCTTTTATCTAACAATCATCACAATTCTGCAACCTTTCTTCTACTTACCCACCTACTCATCCTACCATTTTTACTTCTCTTTATTAGGGTGCACTTAAGCTCGCAAACCCTTATCAAAACATTTTCTTTTATTTTACAAGAGTAATCTATCTAAGTCTAACCTTATTACATTCAAGGGCTCAGATTAAACAGTTGAGCTCCTTTTATTCACTCTACCTAATCTACTTATCTACCAAGATTAAATAGTTTGGTCAGATTTTATTCTCTATCTATCAACATGAAATTTAAAGCATGGCATAATCAAGATTAAACTATTTGATTACCATGGATTGTGGCATAAACAAAAAGTTGCACACAATCATTATTATGCATAAAAAGTAAATAGTAGTGGCATTTTGAATTGCACAGTTTCCTGGTCTTTTTGGTTTTTGGGGTTCATATTTTTTTTTTTGACCTTCTCTTATTCTTTTTGTCCTTTGATTTTTCTTTTAGGACATACCCTCTTTACATTTTTTAATTTTTTTAAATATGGAAAACATTTGCAAGAAGCAAAGGTATGTACATATTACAGGTTTAATCTTAGCCATTCAAAAATTATGACTCCTATTGGTATAGGAACCTAACAGTGGCTCCACTTGGGGATGGCATTTCCTTGTGAAATGTCAAGAACATCGTCGACTAGTAGCCTGATCCATTGGGCCAATCCCACACATGTATATGCTCTGTTGTATAATCTTTGTCACTGAAAATTTTGAACTGAAAATACACCCTTTTTTGCAAACTGGAATCTGATCTAACATAAATTTGCTACTGAAAACTGAATTTATTCAAACTAAAATTCTACCTACTTACTCTAATCAACTTTCTGATTGTTGGTTAGGTAAAATGAAACAACCAATGCAACCACTCAAGCATTATATATATTGATGGATTTTGCTGCTTGGGCTTCTTTGTTATTAAAACCGAGGTTCTAAAGCCAAATATAACCTTGTCAACCAATAAGAAGATAAGGAAATACTTGCTTTTCTTTGTAGGTTCTAAAAACTATACAAAAGGATCTTCCAAAATATATATACTATTGTTCAACTGATTTAAGCAACTGCACACTTGTTCTGGATGGCTTCCATGCCATGAAACTGAAATGTCACTTTTATCTTTAACACCCTGCATAATTTCAGATGAGCTTTGTGATGATACTTATACTGATTGAAATGTCTATCTGGTGAAACTATTATCATCTTGATTTTGACTCTCATAGTCTGTTAATGGAGAAAAATTCTGATTGCATTCATTATCCAACCTATCAGCTATTGGATCATAAATAATTTGAAAGGATTGCTGCAAGTTCTTGCATATAGGTTCAAATGGAACTTCATAGATTTCTACAAGCTGCTCCTCCTTTTCTTTAGAAATTTTATACCACATTTCCTTTAAAAAATGAAATGATTCAAAACAAAGAGGCAAAGAAGCTTCACTTATTTCCAAATTTTCTGCACTTTCTTCTTCATTTTCATAGCTAATATGGATAAAGTGATCACTGTTCTCAAGCTACTGAAACTAAGTCTTAGGATCAATACCTTTCATGTCAGTGTACTCCCATGCAAATGCAGCAGAATGTTTTTGTAATGTTTTGGTTAGCTCTTCTTGTTGTAGTTTCTCCAAGTTTTTGTTTATGTTCAATGTCCTACTTGGAAAATTTTCAATTGTGGAGGTACCAAAATATTCCATAGAATAAAGAGACATCTTCCTAGATGGAAAGTATTCAACATTAGATTTTTCTTGGAATTGTGCATGATCATATTCTGAAGATGTTTCAAAATTTTCCAATGTGTTCAAAATTTGACTATCTTCACTAATTTTTGACATAGTAAAGAGAGGTTGAATATCATCTTCATCATCAATCCATTCCTTGTCATATATTTTTGTGATTTCTTTTGTTGGATGATACAAACTAAATTTCTTTGTTGAATTACCATAAGAAATATACATGTCACCAGATCTACAACTAATAAAAGCATCAGCTGTGGCTAGCCAAGGTCTTCCTAATATGAGTGGGTGTCCTAGATTATTCTTGGGAGTTAAAATCATGAAATCAATAGGATATTCCCAAGAATCTAAGGAGACTGAAATATCTTCTAGCACACCATCAGGTTTGATTATTGATCTATCTTCAAGTTGCAGTAAGGTAGGCGTGTAAAGAAGATTAGGAAGTTTAAGCTACTCCATAGTTTGTCTACTCATAATGTTTATTTCTCACCCTAAGTCAATCAATGTGTTTGCAATTTCAATTCCATTTATATGTGTCTTGACAATTGGACTTCCTGGATCTGTTAGTGTCAGTCTTTGCAGCCTTCCTCCAGTGATCAAACATGCTCTTACAAAATGATTTTAAGGTGTCAAGGTCAAATTTTGTCATTTTAGTGAGTCTTCAAACAAAATTTGGTCACTAGGTATTAGGTCTAGGGTTTGCTTTTACTCCTTTCAAAGTTGTCCAAATTTCGGTCCATGTCACCATTCAGCTGAGTGTACCATCATTCAGAGGGTTGTCATCATCATGTCAAGTTCCACTGGGTCATTTTACACCTTGTTCACGCTTCAGTTGCGCCTAGTTAAAGTTCATTTCCCTCTCCTAGGGTTTTGAGGGTAATTTCTCTTGGATGGTCAACTCATCAGCAAAACTTGTATCCTGATGTTCATACACCTTCCTTTATCCGTAATGTACCTTATTAAATACTTCCCATCACTGAGATCCCCCAAATTCCTCATTTTTTCACAAACCCTAGTTTCTTGCTACAACTTGACAATTTTCCAGGCTAGGCCTGTGTTTTGCCCTTTTGGACCCCTTCCCCTCACTCAATTTTTTAAATTCCACTTTCCCCTACTTCCTAGCATCCCTCCCTACTTCCAAAAATTTTCTCAAGAATTTAGAAGCCCCTTATCCCCTTCATTTCGCTTCATTTCGACAAATCCCCTATTCCACACATCGGGATAGGTTTTACTCAAATGATGTTTCTGAGAAAGAAAAGATTAATTTTGGAAAATTGAGAGAGGTTTTTGTCCACAATAGGCCAAGGAAGAAAAAAATCCTTCAAGTTTTACACAGGTGTCATGGTTTTAGAGAAATGTCAAAAATACAGTTGCCTCGGGAGAATTGATGCACCTCTGGAGTGACCTTGGGAAAATCAAGTTTTCTCCTAGCTTGGTTGGCCAAATGACTTTCTTGATGAGTCAAATGATAACTAGACACAAATATCTTTCCAATGAGATATCATGAGCTCAATTTTGAGTTGAGGAAGACCTTCAAATGTTGACTGCAACAGCACTCTGCCTTTAGGCAGCCTCATTTATCACATTTTTACCAGTCTTGGGAGATTTGATTTTTGATAGGGAAAATGAACTTCAAGTTGAAAAATTATAGTTGTTTTGGAAATTAGACTCAAATAACTTTCCAGCGAGCTATCCTGCGCCCAATTTGGACACCAGGAAGGCCTCCAAAAGTCTCCTGGAAAAAGCACGACGCATTGGGCAGGTGGCGCGACACACATAACTGGCGCGGTGCATTGGGCTGCAATTTCCAGTGAAAATTTACACTGGCGAGGCGCATAGAGAAGGCGTGGCACATTGGGTTTGTGGCACGGTGCATAGAGCTGCCAAGCCCAATTTTATCCTAAATTCTCTCAAGTTGCAAAAATTGCTTAAATCTTCAAATGTGCAAGTAAGTCACCATCTCTTCATTGCTAGTGGAGGAGTTTTGTTTAAGGTTTATGGTGATCGTGTAAAGACGAATCAAACCATACCTCTTGTATCTCTCATTGGAAACAGTACCTAGGATTTGCACTATTGTTTGGCCACCAATTCATTCCCTTACCTTGCCACTCCCTCACTCATTTTCCTAGTTTCTTCCCCTATTACCTAATTCCCATAATCCCAAAACAAAATCATATATCCCTATCCCCAATCCTATTTTTCCCAAACCACGAAATTCCCTAAACCCTAATTGTTTTCCAAAAATTTAAATATCATTCCCTAAAACCCCCTCATTCCATCAACATCCCTATAAACAATCTACCCAACCTCTCATACACAGTTCTTCCACATTCCTTCCATAGCCCCTCATACAAACATACCTTTGGCAACAAAAACCTAATCACCATAAATCTCATCAAGAAACCTCACACATTAGCAAGCATCGGGAGTCTTGGCTTGAAAGAGCCAACATCCACTTAGAGAGACTACTGGATAAGGCTGACAAGGACAAGGCATTGCTGAGACACATGGCTTTTCATTACATGGCAAGGAATAAAGCTTGCAAGGAAAGAATAAGAAGTTTAAAGGCAAAATTAAGGAAGGCATCAAAGAGGAAAAAGATGCAAAAGGCATGATAGGCTCCAAATATTGGCCGAAGCTTCTTTCGCTGAGCATGATACTTGATGATGGACCTTCAGTCCAAATTTCAGCAAATTTGGAGAAAATTTTGTCAATTTTGAATTTTTTGGCTTCAACACAGATTTTCCTGCCCAACGCGTAGCGCTACTTGTCGCGCACTTATAATGGGGAGATCCTCTGGAGGAAAACTTTGCATTTCTAGATTTGCTATGAAAATTTATGCATGCTCATGAATTACCTAAGGATTTCATCAAGTTCTGGCTTGCCTAAAGGGTCAAAAGCACACAAAAAATGACCTCTCTGCCACCTTTTGCACCCACAGGAAGCAGTGTTGGGAGATTGGACATTTGGAGGCACAAATGGACACCAAATCCAGAAATTCCACTTGGGTTGGAAATTAGACAGGCAGGGCTTTCCAATGAGCTATCATGAGCTCAATTTGGGCTTTGGGAAGGCCCTCAAAATTAGCCTCAAAGTTGTGCTACACATACAGGTTTCAGGCATGACGCATAGGGAAATTTGGCCTATTTTTCACTTAGCAGCTCAGAATTTCGCCTAGTTTTGACTAGTTTCACTTTTTCATGTAACTCTTGATTTATCTTGATGTAAATTCATGACTTTGATGTAATTTTGGCACATTGTTACTCATCCATATAGATTCATTCACTAAAAAGTGAAAAGATAATGAATGAATCAGTTTCCTTTTATATAGAGGCAAGTTGTTTCATTGCCTATTTTTTAGTTCCTTGTTTAGATATGGTTGAAACAGCTCCTAGAATGATGAGCTCGACCCCTAGAGGCATGGGAAGGAGTTAGGCTTGTCTATATCATGTAATTTCTCAATCATTTTCAGGGTTGGACACTTAGGATTGCTTGGCACTCCATTGTACATTTGATTATTGCATTTTTGGCAAATGAAAGACCAGGGTTTGCATCACTTTTTGGGATCCTTGTGGCTCTATGTTTTGATGGTGTTCTTCTCTATGTAATTTGTAAGTTCACTGATATTTATGTGTACCATTTCCTTTCTCTTTGCTTCTGAAACTAAACAAATGAGTGACAAAGGTAGAATTCATTAGCCTGCTGTGCTCTGCCTTTTAGTTTTATTTAATTTTCAATGTTTTCTTCAGTTTGAAGAGGATTCTTGATACCCTCTTGCCCTCTTCAGCTTCTCACCAGTCTAAACCCTCCATCTTTACAAATCAAAACATCAAAATGATTACCTTTCTTGCCCCAATCAGAGCTTTGCAAAACTGGCCTTCATCCCCAGACCCAAATTTGCCTTTCCCTTGATTCCAACAAAACCCCCAAAAAATCAAATCAAATCCTTTCACTTCATACCTAGCCTAAAATCAGATGATATTTCAGTCATCTCAAGCCCTATAGATCATCATTTGCTGAGATTGACCTGGAGAGAGCCCTCTCTTGACCTGGTAGGGCTAGCTACCAAGCTGAGCGTGGTTTGATGTTAGTCCTGGATCCTACCTTTTCAACCTGAGGTAAATCTAGGCACTAATAGGATCCACATATTTCTGCATGGCAATCTTTCCCATCATGATGTCTGCTATCTTTCCTACCAGGTGAATTCTTTTTGTTTCTCTTGGTTTTCTTCCTGGTCTTTTAATGCTTAACTCTTTATTGTCTTGGCTAGAATTGGAATTTCTCTAATGGCTTGTAACAAAGGATTTTTGATATGGACATTCTTCAGTTCATCTAGAAAATCATAATTGGGCAACAAGATTTTTTTTTCTACCCCTCTATCAATTTGTAATCTCTCAGGAAAAGGAGGTGTAGAAGTAGATGCTGGTTGCTCAATGATAGGAGTTGTGTTTATTGATTCTTTTTGTTTTTCTTTTTCAATGTTTTGGTTTTGGAGGGATGTTCCCTCAAAAATTTTATTGACTTTTAGAGAATCTTCCTCAGAAGTGTCTTGTTCTTGAATAACTATAGAAGGTTTTTCCTTTTCTAATATCCTACCAGATCTAAGTTGAACATCATTAAGATCTAGAGGAGTAATCATGTAAGTTGGAAATTGTTGTCCTTCTACCATGTAAGCATTCTGAGGGTTTTTATTATTGGGGTTTGGTAATGGTTGGGCAGGTAGCTAATTTGGTTTTTGCTGAAATGGTAGCAAGAGTTGAGGATTTTGACTTTGTTGTGGAGGTTGTTGTGGAAATGGAAATGAAAGTTGAGGGTTCTAATTTTGAAGTTGTGGTTGCTGATTTTGTTGCTGATTTTGTGGGGGAGGATAACTCTGATAGGATGGAGGATATTGATAATATTGAGCAAATCTTCCATAAGGATTTTGTACCCCTTGCGCCCATGGTTGAGATTGATACTGAGATTGAGGTTGAGGCCAAGGTTGCTACCAAGAATTCCAGTTTGGTGGGGGATAAAGATACATTGGATTATTAAATCCTTGATTTTGTGGCCCCTGCCAAGGTCTTCTTGCAACAAAATGAAGAGGTTCTGCAGAATTTGGGACTGTTTGCTCTTGAAAGATAGCCTTAAGACCTTGGATTGAGGGACAACCCTTGGTTTCATGACTTTCTGAGCAAATCATACAAGTTTCTACAATTTTTGCATCTAAAGGGCATTCCCTTAGAGCATGTTTATTTCTGCATTTTGGACAAAAGATGGCTAAAACATCAATCTCTATTTTCTGCTTGTTTTGAATTTTAAGGGTGTCTAGTTGCTCACTAAGGCTCCCTAAAATGTTAGTTTTAAACTCATCAAGCATATTGCCAATTTCTGCCCTACTTACAGATCCAGTTGTAGATTTGTTTGCTCTAACAAGAGAAGGATCTCTCGACCCTTTCCCTATTTTAGATTTCCCTCTTGAGAGATGAACACATAGTTCTGCTATGTCACTCAATGGAAGTTGAGAGATATCTCCCTTCCTCATCATGTTAAAGATATCTATCCACTCATCTCTAATGGCCTTTAACAAAAGAGTTTTCAACATTTCTTCATCTAAATTGTTCATCTTTGCTCTTTTCAAATTATAGTTGAATATCTCAAGCAAACCCTCTAAGTTTTCATCCTCTTTTTGCATCATTTTGAACACCTCATCTTTATGATTGGTAGGCATACAATAATCCAAGTATCTATCCAAAAATGCCTTTTTCATGTCATTCCATGTTCTAATAGATTGAGTGTCTAACCCCATGAACCATTTCAAAGTAGCCCTTTTAAGTGTTAAGGGAACAATTTGAGTTTTTGAGAGTCTTCTAGATAGTCATAAGTTCTACACAAGACTTCAAACTCAAACAAAAATGTTTTAGGGTACTCACTTCTCAACCCATAGAAGTTTGGGAGGACAGATGGTGAGATGTTTTTCGTTGTGGTATGTGTTTCCTCATCCACTATAGGGAATCCAAATGAGTTATCTACTTCCCTATTTCCTTTGCCTCCTCAATTATTACCTCTACCTCCTCCATTGTTTCCTCTACCTCTTCCTCTACCCTCTCCTTCAAATAGTGAGAATTATCCATCTTGTTCTTCTTCTGCCATTAGAGTTTCTTCAGAGTCAGTATAGGGTTCAACCTGCAAGGTTATTCCCTCCTCCTCTGGTTCTTCTATTAATGGACTATGGGAGAGATTTTCTAATTCTTCTTCCTCACTAGGTATTCCTAATTCTTCAACTACAATAGGCTGTCCTGTGGAGGTGAAAAAGGTTATCCCTGTTGTTGGAGATTCAAAATTTTTCTCTCCTAAGAATGTTTTGGTAGATGAAGTAGGAGAATCTTTTGATTGAGTTTCTGCCCCTTGAATTCCAGGAATCCTATGGTTGGGAGTATAAGTCTGGGATAGAGGTGTGTCTTTTCTAACTCTTGTTGGAGTAGGTGGAGTTGTAGGAATCACACTTCTACCCCTAGCTATAAATCTACCCCCAGAGTCTCTTTCTCTATGCATGCCATTCTTTTGTTTTGTTGTTTTGTTGTTTTTTTTTTTGAATGTATGAGATAAGGTTACCTAGTTACACTTCCCCGGCAATGGCACCAAAATGTTTGGTCAATTTAGTGTCCTAAATTGCTTCAGTGTTTTTGAGTTTTATGTTGTTTTGGGTTTTCTTTTTCTTTTTCTTTAATCCCTAATGATTTACAATGTACTTAACAAAGCCTTAAATCTACTTCTGCTAAGAATCCAAAGAAATGAAATGAGGACTAAAAGCACTTTAAGCCGGACTTGGAAGTAAAGTTTAATCAAGAAAATGAAAACAAAGTTTCTATTTCTGCTCTTATTATTGTTTCCAAATCATGAACTAAAAGAACTTAAGAGTGAAATTGCAACTAATGTCTAATCAATTACAAAACAAGGCTAAATGAAATACTGAAAACTGAAGGTGAAATTGCAACTATTATCTAATCTATGACAAGAACAAAACTAATGAAAAACTAAAACTGAAAGTGGAATTGCAACTATTTATTATGGAAATAGAACTAAATGAAATACTAAGACTGAAAATGAAATTGCAACTAATCTAATATGGAAACTAAATGAAATGCTTAGTTACTCTGCTTCACAATTTTGGGAGAACAACCTCCTTGTGATAACATTTTGAGGAATTTTGAACCTCATTATTCTAAGAGAAAATAAATACAAAAATGCAGAAAAGACTGATTACATAAATGAAGTATTCAACCACTTAGTTTAATAACCATCAACTAGAAGGGATTTTTAGAAACATTCACCTACAACATGAGTCACTAAACTAGTAATAAAATGGCAAGACAGTAATGGAACTAATCAGTTTAATTAAAAACTTAAAGATTAATGAAACAACAAATGAAATAAATTACTCTACACTACTGGAATCAACTTCAAGCTATTGATAAGAAACTATAAAGAAATTAAACAAAAAGAACTGTTCTGTACTGAAATAAGCCGTTCGTAAGAAAAGGGTAAAGACTGCATTATCAACAAGGTTAGCAAATGGTGGTTATAAACATTATGGAAGAAACAATGAACTTATAGCTTAACTCTAAAAGATAAAAGAAAATGAAATGAAACCTTAGTCAGCATAGGAGCCCTCTGCAGCTACTCAGGTTATGCGTACTTAATCAACACTCCAACAAATGCTTTCAGATATCCATGAAACACACAGTATTCATATTAAAAACAAAGAATGAGTTTTCAAAATTACAGAGCAGTAGTCTGAGCTTAATACATCAACAAATTCGAATTGGTTCTATGTTCTTCACACAGGTATTTACAGAGAAATTATACAACTATTTTATGGAGAAAAATAAGCTACAGTAAAAAACACGTAGCAGATAGGCACACAGAATTCTCTTCCTCAGTTGCTGGAGACATAAATTTAAGGTGATGGTTGTGGATTCAGTTTGCATAAATGGCTGTTGAAGTCCGTGGGTTCAAGAAACTGTTTCGGATCCCATCACTGAGAAACATGTACAAAACATAGTTTTGTTTGCCTTCTATGTTTGACTTCTCCTTTGACCGGAGTCTTCCTTGTCGACCTAGGCTAGGTGAATAGGTCACGATCCATGCCATGATGTTTTCCAAGCTGCCCATGTAGTTATTTTCTAATTCTGACACCTAGAACTTGTAAAAGCATGGAAGTAGTTGCGGAACAGGCAATTAGCTGCAAAATAGGCTGTGTTCCATAGCTAAAAGACAAAAACTTATTCAAATAGCAAACATAAAGGTATAACATGTAAATCAATAGAATGTTCTCCTTAAGGAAATGTATAATGGTTATTGATGATAGGAATGCATTTCTTCATGGAAAAACAAAGAAGAAGGGGTGAGAAAAGTTGCTAAGGAAAGGGCAGTTTTGAGACTTAACACTTGGCTATTTTCTATCCCCATTCTAGAAAAAAACACAGTCATAAAGAATTCATGCTAGATACGATACAGGTATGTGCCATATGTACCAAGGACCATGCCATGGAAAGTTGCCCATCGCTCCCAGAATTAGAAGCAGTCTTCAAGGAAGCAGAAGAAGAAGTGGAACCAGTATATCTTTTGAACCAGTGTCATCAATGGCAATCACATCAGACAAGTATGCCTACCGATCCATCTTCATTCTTTCCTCCCTCGCAATACAATTCTCAACAATATTCAGGGACAACATGGCAGAACTAGCCACCTTTTTCTACTTGGCCACCTCAAAAAATTTCTATGCCACCATGGCCCAATCAATCAAATCCAAACAATAATTGGTCAAATCCCTATTACCCTCCACCATTCTGGTAGAACAATCCCTATCCATTCCAATGGTCCCCTTCCACCACACAAAATTAGAACTGGCAATCAATCTGGCAAAGATCAACGAACCAGCCTATCGGGAAAATTCCCTTGTCTCAACCTACTTTACCAGCACCTTATACGTTGCAGCAGAATCCTCAATCTAATATACGACCACAACTCCCAGCCCAACCTAACCCAAATCCCAACAACAGACCGATCTAGTCAGTGTAAATCATTGAAGGTATGGACTCTGAAGTAGAGTTGAGAGAGTGTAATGAACTCAAGTTAAGATCTGGACGCATAATTGCTCTAGACGAGGATAAAACCCTGCAACCCGAACAACCACACCCAAATAAGTCTTTGACTGTAAACGATCGACAAGGGGAAGATACAGTCAGGCAGACTCCATAATAGATCATAACTACTTCCCCACCATTCCCAGAAAGACTGATGATACCACACCCAATTGAACATCCCAACTTTGATCTTCTAGGTGAACTCAAGAATATTTGTATAAAAATACCCCTCCTCCAGGCTATTCAAGACATTCCAATATATGCCAAAACTATTAAAGAATTGTGTATAAAGAAGTTTGTGAGGCAAACAAAAATAACCCCAACTATCTGTTATCACTCAGATTTTCCTTGAAGTTGGTGGAAAGAGGAAAGGGTTCTGAGGTAACCACAAACCGACTTTTAGATACAGAATCTAGCCAATCTGTACCCAGAGAGGGCTCTCTCTTTATGATTTAGCTTGGTTTTGAAAGATATTAGGCTAGTTGTGAAGTTTAGGAGTTTTGTTTGAGTTTGGGTGGTGAGATTCAATAGCAGAGGGGTAGGACTGAGTAGTTTGGGCCATTGGGCTAATGGAGTCAAAGAAGATGGCTTAACTAGATTTGGTTTCTTAACAGAAGATGGTTTCAAAGAGAAAGATGGTCAAACAGGGAATGAATAACAACTTGGAATAGATGAAATGAGTTTAAAATGGGTGAAGGGCAGTTAAGAATCCTTCAACGTATTTAAAGAGGGAACTTGAATGATTACTACTAAAGAACAGTTAAGTATTCTTTAATAAATAATCAAAATGAACGAACTAGAAAACATGAGCAATTAAGATTTCACTATTTATCCTAATTTAGAAGAAAACATAGAGAATAATAACGATTGAAAACACAATGCAATTAAGCATATTCCAAATTATTCTTTTTCGTTTATCATTCAGATATGAAACATAGATTATCTAAGAAACAAGGAAAACTTTAAAACATAAGGTATAAAGGACTTATTGATCCAGTGTTTGATTCAAGAAATCTGTGGAAAGTCCTTTGCATCAATTCTTTATCCATCAAGCCATACAAAAGTTGGTCCAACAACACTTTATTCCAAAATAATCAATATTACAGCAATGTCTAAGAATCCACCCTCAATACTCCAATTGAGGGGGTATTTATACAAAAAATTTTACAATGAAATATCTCATAATAAAGTGAGATATAAACTAGGGTGACTAATCATATCCTTCAAGAAAATAGGGCTAGAAGGCCTCGTAGATGACAGGTAAGGTAACCAAATGGTTTGATGTCCCTATTTTTGAGAATGTGCTGGAGTTAGGCCCTATGATTTGGCCTCTTTCTGTCCTTGGTGTAACTATGTGCTGGTTGCTCTATTTTGACCTCCCTACTGATACATTTTACCTGCATCTGATACTATTTACTTGTTTATCTCTTTTCATCCTCTTTACCTTCATTGATTGTAGTAAAAATAAAAATTTAGCTTTTACCTAGAATAAATTACAAAATTTCAAGCATTTCTTCCCACCATTTTGGCTGTGCTATTCTAGTTTTCTGAAGCTTTCTTAGGGTTTCATCTGTTTCTGTATACCTGAAAAAAGTAGGCTATATTGGGAACAAGTGCTTTAGTTCACGTTCAACATAGAATAAGTTCTCTAGGTTGTCATAGAGAACTTTGCCTGTAGGCAATGCTTTTATTCCTGATGCACTTGTGGATGAACCTGCTTGGGTGCCTGCATACTTATTCAATTTCTCCACATAATCTTTATGCCTCATTAACCTGTCATTATTCACTAAAGGACTGGGTAGCCCTTTATTCTGCAAAATATAAAACTTCTCCATAAAAGAATTAATCTCCGCTCGCATGTCATGACATCTTCTTTCTAAATTCTGCATCAAAGTTTTCTTGGTTAATACCCTTTTGATTTCTAAAATGGTTTCTGTTATGTCGTTAATGCCCAACTCTTCCATCTGTTCTTTATTTCTAGTATTTAAAATATGTATGAGCCTGTTGGCTTCCTCAGGGATTTTTCGTAATTCTACGTTTGTTCTTTGGATTTCTTCTTGGGCTGCCTTCACAAGATCAATCCACTCAAAAATTACTTGGATAGATGGCCAAACATCATTTATGGATTGAGTGATGTTGGCCCAAAGAATTATTTTGATTTCTGTTATAGGCTTGTCAAATGTAAGATCTTTCTCTAATGATTTCACTTTGTTTTCTAACACTTTAATCTCTCTTGTCTTTTCAGCAACATTTATCTTTCAGAGATCATAGTTTTGTTCCATTTTGGCATATTTCTTCTTTACCTTATTTAGTTCTGAAACTTGTAGTTTCAGGTCCACCATTGATTTTATTAGCTCTTCTGTGCTCAAATTAGCAGTACTGCCCTATGCTACTCTTGTTGTTCCTGTTGTTGCTGTACCTATAATTGCCTCTACTGTCACTGGTGGAATATTTGGTGCCAATGCTGCCCCTAGAGTTGATGGGACTGCTATTGATACTATTGGTATTACATTGGGAGGCTGCGAGGTCGACTCTACCTACTTGTCCTTCAATGCATTTTCAAGTGCTTGTTCAGTATCATTCAATCATTCATTGAGCTTTAAGAGTAAATCCATCAGCTCTTCTTCAGATTTTTGCTTTATCGCCTCATCAATCTGTGGATGCCTTGACGGTGGTAGTTTTAGTTGCTTCCTTAGGGCAACAATATCTTCATCTTTCTTTTTTATTAAGGCCTCTATAGCCTTTGCATCTTTGGGATCATGGCCTAATCCAATAGTTATTTCTTCTAAGGTTTTTATTCTATTATCTTTGGCCTGAGAGGAGGCCTTTTCCAAGTGTAGTTGAGCAGTAGTGTTGTAAAAAGAATTTTGTAACCTGTGGGCCATCATTGCCTTGCCAGTCAAGGTTGAGTAAATCATTTCCCCTGTTTGCCATGACTTTAAAATTTTTTCTAAGATAATTTGCTGCTAATTTAGGCTATTGCGCCTTTGGCTTAAAATAGCTCATTATCATTTTGTCTTCTTTGATGTCATAGGCTGACATCAATCTCTGTTGATTTGTAGGAGCCATCTTCAAATATTGGTTATAAACCTGCAGCCTTAATGGATCGTTCATGGCTTTTATTTCTGTGAATGTTTTCTTGATATCTGAGGCATCAATCCCTGGTGGTAGGGGAGTTCTTTCAAGTAAGTATCCCATAGAAAGGGGAGTGAGAGCATGACTGGAGTGGAATTGCAACATTTCATTGATGGACTAAGCAGTTATGGGAAAAAGGACTGTTTGACTTGGGGACATGACTGCTCTTTGGTTAGGGTCATAATTGGCACAACAGTGATGAATTATATCTGGGAACACATGGACTGAAGGGAGGAAGTACATGGGAAGGTTGGATTCCCATAGTCCTAAGATGTCAGAGCCATTAAGATAGCCGTCTCCGGCTTGGCAAAATATCTTAAGGTGGTTTTCATTACTGGATAAGTCTTTCATCTAAAAATCTTTATTAGCCAGAGGCAGATAATCTAAATCTTTGTGAGGAGCGTTCATGGGTACAACATTCAGAGCTATAGGAGTTTCCATCTCTGGTTCTTGTGGATTCAGGAATGGAATTTGGGTTTTCTGTGAAAAATAGTGAAAACAGCAGGTTTGGGAACCTATATAGTGAAACAAAGACTGAATGTATAGTGAAATTGGTCTTTTCTGTGGAATATTCAGTATAAAACCAAAACTTGTAGGGTTTCGGTGGAAATGGGTAAATACCTGTATTGGGGAAGTGAACAGTGCAATGGTAGGATGGATAACAGGTTCTGGACGACGTCGCTGCAAATTTTCTGACCAGGTGGCGGTTGAAAAGCTTCAGCGGTTGACTGGGATGTCACTTTGCATGGGAACACAGTTTGCCATATAAAACATTGAAAATGACATTTCATTGGTTTTATTTGCAAAATCTAGGTTGGCGGGAGTTTTTTGGATTATCGGGCAGGTGATGTACGTAGGGAAATGACGTTTTGTCGTTTATGGAGGGCGGTAAGCGGTATGTGATCGCACCACTTTTGGGATTGGGTAGTATTAGACCAGAGGACAGCGATTCCACTAGTTGCATGACGCGTGGCAGAGGTATGGGAGGAAAACTGCCTGGTGATCGCGTGTTAATGCGCGGTCACCAGGGGGTGGCGCGATATTGATATCGACCGTCGGATGATAAGGACGAGATCTAACGGTGGACGGGAGCGGGGTACGGTGGGATTTTAACTAAGTTAATAAATCATATTGGGGAGTTTGTGAATGGCGGAGAGGTTCTTAATTAACCAAGATGGTTAATTAATTCCTTTTTTCGGAGCGGGGAGATTAGGTTATTAATGAATCTCAGATTAATCCATTAATCCCTTTTTAATTGTGTTTATGGTTATAATTAACAGGGGCGGAGTATATAATACTTTGGGGATTTAATATATAATTAAATAATACAGGAAAGAGTGGAACTTTATTCAGGAGTTATATAATATGTGTTAAAAGTTAATATGACATCAAATGAGAATAAGCACTAAGTAAAACATTAGAGAGTATATTCAACTTAGGCTAAAGTGAAAAGGGGATTTATGTAATATTGTGTAATTTTCCTAAGTAAAATGGATTTTACTTAGGAAAAGACTTATGAGAATGAATGAATGATGGTTTTTAAGTACTTTAGGGTTTTAGATTATTGGGTCGAGAGTCCAGTCCCTCCAGAAGTTAGAGAAATGCTCTGAGGCCCTTTAATTTTCAAAGACCTTAATACTTTAGGGGGAATTAGTGAAATCTTTAGGGAAAAATGTGAAGGGAAGTTAATTATTTGACCTTGTTTTGCTTGAACTGCACCAAGTGAAATGTCTGCCTTACACTTGTGATAAAAGTGAAAATTAACACATTTAGAGACATTATCCATCACAAGTAATTCTGCAACACCATCTACCTACCCTACCTACTTTAGCCTGACAATTTTTCTTCTTTATTAGGGTGCACTTGGACTGGCAAACCTTATCACACTTTTTCTTTTACATATATAAATCTATCTAACTCTAACCTTATTACATCCAAGGGCTCAGATTAAACTGTTGAGCTCCTTTTATTCACTCTACCTATCTATTATCTGCCAAGATTAAACAGTTTGGTTAGATTTTATTCTCTATCTCTAAAACATAAAATTGAAAATATGAATTAGTCAAGTTTAAACTATTTGATTGTTCACCAATTTGGGCATAAGTTACAAGTTGCACACAATTTGATTATTACATAAGAGTAAAAGTAGTGGCATTTAGACTTGCACACTTTCCTTGGTCTTTCTTTTGGTGGGGTTCATTTTCCTTCACTTTTTTGACCATTTTATTTCTTTTCACCCTTTGATTTTTCTTTTAGGGTATACCCTCTTTACTTTTTTTTTTTTTTTGATTTTTTAACAATATGGAAAACATTTGCAACAAGTAAAGGCATGAGCATATTACATAGCCCATCAAGTCATTAATGAAATATGACACCTATTGGTATAGGAGCATGACACTGGCTCCACTTGGGGATGGCTTTTCCTGGTGGAAAGTCAAGAACAGCAGGTCAGATGGCCTTTGAATGATTTTGACTGAACTATGAAATCTTCTTTTGCTTGTTGCTTTATTATATGTATGACAGTAACACTTCTGAAGCTTAGGGCCTTCTCTTCAGGCTTCAACTCCAGCAAGTTACTATCCAATCCAAACTGTGACATTACCAAGGATATAGTATGTACGTGTTAAAATCAGAATACATTAAAAAGTAGGATCATAGTAATGTTTCAGCATCCGACCATTAACTAGCCCTTCTTCTGTTTTTGTGCCATCCAAGTTTTTCAGATAGTAAGTATTGTTCCCTTGTAAGGCATGGATAATAAAAGGTCCTTTCCATAGGAAGTCAAACTTCCCATGTTTTCCCTTATCCTCTCTCCTGGAATCCCATCTTAAAACTTTGTCTCCAAGGTAGAAATCTTCTGCCTTGGTTCTTTTATCAAATATTTTCTTAAGCTTCTCTTGTAACACTTGGGATCTCTGATACACTTCCTCTCTGGTCTATTGCAGATGGATGGTCTGGTTTATCCTCCTTTGAATATCATTGGGTTCCACTTGAGCTTCTTGAAGTAATTTCATTACAGGAACTCCTAAAGATGAAGGAAATACAGCTTCCATGCCATAGACTAATTCATAAGGACTAGTTCCAATAGATTTCTTGGTGGTGAGTCTGTCTTCCCATAGTGCATTAGTAAGTTTCTTGTGCCAATTTTTCTTGTTCTCTTCCAATAATTTCTTAATAATATTAATTAGGCTTTTGTTGGAAGACTCAGCTAGACCATTACCTTGAGGGTAATAGGCTGTAGAATGGCCTAAAGTGATATGGTACTTATTACAGAAACTTATCATTTTCTTGGATTTGAAGGCAGCAACATTATCAGTTATGATCTTCTCAAGACAGCCAAATCTATACAATATGTTGGTTTCTAAGAATCCTATAATCACTGTGTCATTGGCTTGTCTAGAAGGAATGGCTTTTATCCATTTGGTGAAATAATCTGTGGCAATGAGAATCCATTTATGTTGGCCAGAAGAGGGAGGATGGATTTCTCCAATGAAGTCCAAGCCCCATTGTTGGAAGGATTTTTTAGTGGAAATTGGTCTCAGGGGTAAAGATAATAGTTTTCTCTTTCCTTCAAAAATTTGACATTTATGGCAAGTAGTGACAAATTTCTTTACATCAGTGAACAAGGTTGGCCAATAAAATCCAGCCCTTAGGATCTTGTGTACAGTTGCTTTCCAGTAAAGGTGTCCACCACAGTCCCCTGCATGAAATTCTTTGAGAACCTTGTCGGCTTCTTCTTTTAATAAACAATTCAATAGAATACCTTCATGATTTTTCCGAAAAAGAGCCTTATCTAAAATACAAAACTTTGAAGCTTTCATCTTTAAAAATCTTTTCTCTGTTCTCGATAACCCTATAAGAGCCCGTAGGTTTAATAATACATAAGTTATATCAACATATCAAGGTTAATCTAAGAAGGCCTGGATGATTTGTGGAGTTGCCATCTCCTGTTCATTATCTAGTTCATTAATGTTTAGGGCTTTCCAATTTGTTTCAGTCATGAGCTTGGCCAACCCCTATCCTTTTATAAGCTTTGTAGGTTTTATTTCAATATCATACTCCAATATAGTAGCAATCAATTTACCTCATTTGCCTTCGAGTCCATCCTGGGTTAAGATATTTTTGACAACAACTTTTGGTACATAGGCTATAACATGGGAGTACAATATGTAGACTCTAAAGTCTTTAGTAGCTTTTACAAGTGCAAAAGCTTGTTTTTCCATGATTTTGTATTTTAGTGGTGCATCTCTAAGTGCTTTACTAAAAAAGGCTATGGGCTTTTCACATCCTTGATCATTCTTTTGTAGTGAAACAACTGCTATGGTGTGTTCTAATGCAAATGAAAATATTATGAAGTCTATGTCAAACTTTGGACTTGTAAGAATCGGTGTTCTGGTCAAAGCCATTTTAATTTCTTCAAAGGCTTGTTTGGCTTCAACTATCCATTTAATACTTGAATTCCTTTTCAACATATTATTAAGTAATCTAATTAATTCAGCTAAGTTAGATATGAATCTTCTCAAAAAGTTTCCTAGGAAAGCTTGAATTTCTTTGACATTTCAAGGGTGGGGTATTTGCAGAATAGCTTCTATTCTAGCAGGATCAATTCTGATGCCCTCTTTGGAGATAATATGGCCTAAAATTTTTCCTTCCTCTAGACCAAATAAGGACTTCTTAGGATTTAAAAAATACCATATTTTCTGCATTTTAAGAATACTTGTCTCAGATGATCCAAATGTTGCTGATCTGATTTAGAAAAAATAGTCAAGTCATCTAGATATATAACTAGAAAATCATGAATTTCTTTTGCAAATGCTATGTCCATTGCTCTTTGGAAGGTCGCCCCTGCATTTTTAAGTCAAAATGGCATCTTTACATATTTGAATGTGCCCCATGGGGTAGTAAAAGCAGTCTTTTCCTGGTCATCGGGATGAACCAGAATTTGGTTATAGCCTGAGAACCCATCCAAAAGTGAAATCCTAGAAGCACCTACTACCCTTTGTAAAATGTGATCCATATTGGGTAAAGGGTAATTATCCTTCAAAGAAACCTTATTAACATTTCTTAAATCAACACATAATCTAATTTCTCTAGTTTTCTTCCTAGTAGGTACTAGATTAGACACCCACTCTGAAAACCTGATAGGATCAATTATCCCTGCTTCATACATTCGTTTGATTTCTTTTTCAATTAAGGGAAGCAGTACCGGTTAATTTTTCTGAGCTTTTGCTTGAATGGTTTTTGATTTTCTTTCAAGGGTATGGTATGCTAAATTATGGAGGTGTCATAAGATTTCAGGTCTTCATAACTCCAGGCAAAGACATCCTGGAATTTTTTCATTAGTTCAACATATTTGAGCTTTTGGTCAGGGGACAAAGATTTAGATAACTTTACCATTTTCGGATTTTCTTCAGTTCCCAAGTTATAGTCCTCAATATCTGCTTTTAATGGTTCCATCTTAGGTTTCTTTGGAATATCGTTGAAATCAAAGAGATCTTCCAAAGGAGTTAATCCCTTAGGCAAATGATTGTCTTTTAAATTGATTACTTCAGATTCTCCTTCAATAATTTCATCAATATCCATTTCTTTAAGATCCTGCATTTCTTTGTTGGTAAATTTTGTTGGATGAAGCATTTGAGTTGCACTTTCTGCTGAAATGTTTGTTTCTATCTTATTTGTTTGATCAATCTCACTAACTGTATCTACATCTATGTTAATTCTACAAAATTCTTCATCTACGGTTAAGAAATTGTTAATCTTCTTATCACTATCAAACACTTGCCAGTTCTTCAAATTGTCAGGTATGGCTGGTCTGTGTCTAATCTCAGCTGTGAACTGATGATTAGGTTCGAATGGTAATTTGCACGTGCTGGCAAACATTGCCAGACTATGAGCTTTCAAGTTATGTTTTCTTGGGATTCTGGCAAGCTTAGTTTCCATAAATGTATTGAGAATATCTATCACTATATCTCTGCAATATTTCAATCTGGGATCATTTGTTGAATAAAGTTCTTTAATTTGTTGAACTATTAACTCAGAATCTCCTAAGACAGACACCCTAATTGCTCCTAATCTCTTAATCAATTTAAGACCTAGCAACAGAGCTTCATATTTTGCCATATTATTGGTGCATCTAAAGTTTAGTCTGTAGGCATGGTCTTCAGCATGATCGTTTTCAACATTGTGCACCCAAACTCTTGCTTCCACTCCTAATTTTTTGACTGAACCATCAAATTCTAAGTGCCAAAGAATTTCATGTTCATAATTGGTGTCAAGAGTTTCAGGAATCTGTTTAATAGGGAGATTTGGTATTTTAGCTTCTTCCGGTTTCTCTTGGATGTCTGATGTTTCATTGTGCTCAGAAATTTCTTGAATTTGAACACTAGACTTTTCATTTGTAATTTCTTTTGGTTCTGCTGCTAAAACTTCCAATTCATTTGAGGAATCACTTTCAGCATTGTAAAGAATGAAAGAATCCATATCAGAGTGTACTGAGTAGATAGGGAAATTTTGGGGTTTCTCTTGACTACAACGTATTTCATTAAGGTTTCTCTATATAGTTTCTTGGGCTGACCAAACACTGAAATAGTAGCATAAGACATGTCCAATTGTAGAGATCCTTGAAGCTTTGCACCCCAAGACCTAGACAATAACATGCCATACTTTGGTGGAATATCTGCTACTACTATGTCCATTAAGATTTTTTTGGCAGGATATTGAACTAATGATACACACAAGTCTTTGATTAATCCTAAACATCTAACCTGACTTGAATCAAAAGAAAAGAGGTCTTTGTACAGCCTGGTGATATCTAGGTCTAATTTTTCCATTACAGATTTAGACATTAAGTTATGAGATACACCCGAATCAAACATGGCATTATGAAGTATTTTATCATGTATGTTCAAACTTACATAGAAAGGAGGGATTCCTCCATCTACTGTTTTTCCATTCACTTCAGGGCCAAAAATCAATTCAGGCTGGTCATCAAAAACATTTACTGAATCTTCATTAACCGAGATTTTGAGTGATCTACTGATCTGGCTTCTGTAGACATCATGTTTAGCTAATTCAGACAATGGAACAACTATTTTTAATTTTCCTACTTCAGTCTCCAGATTAAAAGGTTTTTCAGTCTGAGTTCTTGTATTTCGGATAGTTGGATTCTCTTTTTCTTCTGTATTCTCTGTGTTTCTCTCCTTTTCAAGAGTGGGGTTATGGGATGAAGTTGCTTCCAAATCAACTTCTGGAGGTTCTTCCACGTTTCCTTTGGAAGGAATAGAAGTGGAAGGTTGTCTGTTATTTGGTTGATTATCGGATACATCTTCAATAATTGGGTTAGCTGGATTAGGATCTGTTCTGGAAAGAATATGTACAGGGGTGGTATTGGTCTTACCTTTGTTAGGCTGCTTTGTAGCTTTCTGTTTATTGGTTTCAGGGATATCTATTCTTCTACTCCTCAGGTTATATTGTTTGTGGACTTCATAAATGGCTGTATCATATCCCTCCCTAAAGTCAAATGATTCACCTGACTGAGTTTGGAATTGTTTAAGAATGTGAGCTTCTTGATCCTCTTGGGTCAAGAAAACTTGTTGTTCATTGTTGAGTCCCATCAAATTGATTTGGGTATCTTTTGTTGGTTCATCAGAAGTTGAGGCTTCAGCATAATTTTCCTGGAATGGGGGCCTAATGTTTTGATCAGGGCTAGTCTTTCCAGTGTTTGGGTTTTGGTTCTTCCTGAAATTTGGATTTCTCCCAGTATTACTTGGTTGACCATCCCAAGGGGATTTCCTTTCAATTGTTTCTACTCTATCTCCTAGCCTATCCATTCCTTTAATAATAACATCCAGTTTTTGTTCAAAGGCTGAGGGTTCTTCTTTCAAAGGTATCCTCCTTTCACTTCTGGCTTTAGCTCATTTGGATATCAGGTTGGCTTCAACATTGACAGCTATACTTTGCATATCTTCTAAAGTCCGAGGAGCTCTTTCCCTAAGTTGGTATGCCATATCAGAATCAAATCCATCAAGGAATTTGATCAATGCCAAATCTAGAGGAGGTCTGAGGTTTTGAGGAATAACATTGTAAACATTATTGAACCTAGTGCAGTGATCTTGTACAGTTTCTTGTGTTCCTCTCTTCAAGTTTTCATGTTCTGATAAGATCTAGAAAGGATCTTTCTTCTTTTCCCATCTGTTCAAGAATGTTGTATAAAGAGCTTGTAAGTCATTGATATTGTTTGCAGGGAGGGCTCTAAACCATGTTCTAACATCTCTAGTCAGACTTTGAATGAAGATTCTCATTCTAACATCATTTGTATCAATTTCATATATCTCAAAGTAGTCTGTCATCTTTTTGGTATGTTGTTGTGCAGTGTAAGTGCCAGAACCATTGAAAGGGGTGATTTTACTTTGATAATCTTGGGGCATAGCCCCTGGATTGGCTGGTAATACCAGAGGAGTGTATCTGTTTGCCATTGCAGTAGATAGGGTTGAAACAACAGCTGGGGTTGGTCTTGGAGTGGTGGGTGGAGGGGTGGAAGGGGTGGTTTGAGGTTGAGATGTCTAAGGTGTTGTTGATGAACTTGGAGAGGCTGAAGTGATTACAGAAAGGTTTGGTGTTCCTACAGAGGTAAGCTCAGATTGAATGGAATTCTGCAAATGTCTGTCAAGATGTGAAGTGACAATCTCAAGTTGTAAATCTTCGATAAATAATGGGTCATGAACTGTGTGAGCTAACCTAGAATCAGAAAAGGTTACAAATAAAGAGGTCTCAAAATACTCATCAAAGGATTCGTCCTCAAGGTAAATCCACTTCACAGGATAGGATCTTGATCTGTATAAAGGCCGAGAACTAGTAGAACTCTCTTGGCTTTCTTGTCTCCTAAGAATCCTAGGAATCAGATTAGGTTTTTCAAACACAGGTGGTGGATTTGGATCAAGGTTAGCTCTGGTGTAATGAGTCCTTTCTGAAGCCAAGTTTCTAGGTATGTTTTGGTTTTTTCTCTAAATGGGTTGGACAATACAACTTCTTATAGTTTCTTTAAGAGGCTTTAGGTATGGGATTTGAACTTTCTTAAAGACTTATTTGATAAGAGGAACTGATCAAGTATTTGAAACCAGATGTTCAATCCATAAACTAGATCGGAGATAGACTAAAGCCACATTCATTTACTTATGCAATTGCAAGGCAAGAGAAGTTCAAAGGCTACCTGGCTAACTTCAGGCTTCGTCTGTAGCTTATAAAGTAAACAATAGTAACAAACAAATTATTCAGATCCCCAGTGGAGTCGCCACTATGTTATCACTCAGATTTTCCTTGAAGTTGTTGGGAAGAGGAAAAGGGTCTGGGTAACCACAAATCGACTTTTAGATACAGAATATAGACAATCTGTACCCAAAGAGGGCTCTCTCTTTATGATTTTGATTGGTTTTGAAAGATATTAGGCTAATTGTGAAGTTTAGGAGTTTTGTTTGAGTTTGGGTGGTGAGATTCAATAGCAGAGGGGTAGGACTGAGTAGTTTAGGCCATTGGGCTAATGGAGTCAAAGAAGATGGCTTAACTAGATTTGGTTTCTTAACAAAAGATGGTTTCAAAGAACAAGATGGTCAAACAGGGAATGAATAACAACTTGGAATAGATGAAATGGGTTTAAAATAGGTGAAGGGCAATTAAGAATCCTTTAGCCTATTTAAAGAGGAAACTTGAATGATTACTACCAAAGAACAGTTAAGTATTCTTTAATAAATAATCAAAATGAACGAACTAGAAAATAGGAGCAATTAAGATTTCACTGTTTATCCTAATTTAGAAGAAAACATAGAGAATAATAACGATTGAAAACAGAGTGCAATTAAGCATATTCCGAATTACTCTTTTTCATTTATCATTCAGATATGAAACATAGATGATATAAGAAACAAGGAAAAATTTAAAACATAAGGTATAGAGGACTTATTGATCTGGTGTTTGATTCAAGAAATCTGTGGAAAGTCCTTTGCATCAATTCTTTATCCAGCAAGCCATACAAAAGTTGGTCCAATAGCACTTTATTCCAAAATAATCAATATTACAACAATGTCTAAGAATCCACCCTCAATACTCCAATTGAGGGGGTATTTATACAAAAATTTTTACAATGAAATATCTCATAACAAAGTGAGATATAAGCTAGGGTGACTAATCATATCCTTCAAGAAAATAGGGCTAGAAGACCTCGTAGATGACAGGTAAGGTAACCAAATGGTTTGATGTCCCTATTTTCGAGAATGTGTTGGAGTTAGGCCCTATGATTTGGCCTCTTGCTATCCTTGGTGTAACTATGTGTTGGTTGCTCTGTTTTGACCTCCCTACTGATACACTTTACCTGCATCTGATACTCTTTACCTATTGATCTCTTTTCATCCTCTTTACCTTCATTGACTGTAGTAAAAATAAAAATTTACCTTTTACCTAGAATAAATTACAAAATTTCAAGCATTTCTTCCCACCATTTTGGCTGTGGTATTCTGGTTTTCTGAAGCTTTCTAAGGGTTTCATCTGTTTCTGTATACCTAAAAAGAGTAGGCTGAATTGGGAATAAGTGCTTTAGTTCACGTTCGACATAGAATAAGTTCTCTAGGCTGTCATAGAGAACTTTGCCTGTAGACAATGCTTTTATTCCTGATGCACTTGTGGATGAACCTGCTTGATTGCCTGCATGCTTATTCAATTTCTCCACATAATCTTTATGCCTCATTAACCTGTCATTAATCACTAAAGGATTGGGTAGCCCTTTATTCTGCAAAATATCAAACTTCTCCATAAAAGCATTAATCTCTGCCCGCATGTCATGAAATCTTATTTCTAAATTCTGCATCAAAGTTTTCTTGGTTAATACCCTTTTGATTTCCAAAATGGTTTCTGTTTTGTCGTTAATGCCCAACTCTTCCAGATGTTCTTTATTTCTAGTATTCAAAAAATGTATGAGCCTATTGGCTTCCTCAGGAATTTTTCCTAATTCTGCCTCTGTTCTTTGGATTTCTTCTTGGGTTGCCTTCACAAGATCAATCTGCTCAAAAATTACTTGGATAGATGGCCAAACATCATTTATGGATTGAGTGATGTTGGCCCAAAGAATTCTTTTGATTTCTGTTAGAGGCTTGTCAAATGTAAGATCTTTCTCCAATGATTTCACTTTGTTTTCTAACAATTTAATCTCTCTTGTATTTTCTGCAACATTTATCTTTGAGAGATCATAGTTTTGTTCCATTTTGGCATATTGCTCCTTTACCTTATTTAGTTCCGAAACTTGTAGTTTCAGGTCCTCCATTGATTTTATTAGCTCTTCTGTGCTCAAATTAGTAGTACTGCCCTGTGCTACTCCTGCTGTTCTTGTTTTTGTTGTGCCTGTAACTGCCTCTACTATGACCGGTGGAATATTTGGTGCCAATGCTGCTCCTAGAGTTGATGGGACTGCTGTTGATACTACTGGTATCACATTGGGAGGCTGGGAGGTCGACTCTCCCTGCTTGCCCTTCAATGCCTTTTCAAGTGCTTGTTCAGTATCATTCAGTCATTCATTGAGCTTTAAGAGTAAATCGATCAGCTCTTCTTCAGATTTTTTCTTTATCACCTCATCAGTCTGTGGATGCCTTGACGGTGGTAGTTTTAGTTGCTTCCTTAGGGCAGCAATATCTTCATCTTTCTATTTGATTAAGGCCTATGTAGCCTTTGCATCTTTGGGATCATGGCCTAATCCAATAATTATTTCTTCTAAGGTTTTTATTCTATTATCTTTGGCCTGAGAGGAGGCCTTTTCCAAGTGTATTTGAGCAGTAGTGTTGTCCAAAGAATTTTGTAACCTGTGGGCCATCATTGCCTTGCCAGTCAAGGTTGAGTAAATCATTTCCCCCATTTGCTTATGCAAATAAATTTGATCCAAAGGATGAATATCCTTTGCCATGACTTCAAAATTTGTTCTGAGATAATCTGCTGCTGATTTAGGCTGTTACACCTTTGGCTTAAAATAGCTCCTTATCATTTTGCCTTCTTTGATGTCATAGGCTAACATCAATCTCTGTTGATTTGTAGGAGCCATCTTCAAATATTGGTTATAAACCTGAAACCTCAATGGATCGTTCCTGGCTTTTATTTCTGTGAATGTTTTCTTGATATCTGAGGCATCAGTCCCTGGTGGCTTGAAAGAAGATATCTTTACACTTTTACGCCTTTCTAGCTCCTGCCTTTGAGAGCCAGTGGATGTTCCTTCTGTGGGGAAAGTTTTCTGGCTTTCCACTCTTTCTTCCCTCTGACTATCTGTATTTTCTTCAGCAAATCCCTCCTCTTAAAGGGGATTTAATCTCTGTCTCTTTGTTCCAGGCTATCCTGATGGTTCACTGGCAGGGGTAGGTTTTTCCCTGTCTCTCTTTTTGTTTCTTTCCTCATTTAGAGGAGTTTGCAGAACTAGAGGCTCTCCTATATTGGTCTGAGTGAGAGGAGTCTGTATTTGACCCTGTTCTCTGGAAGTTTCAGGCTGCTTGGACATTGTAGACTATTCAGTGTGTTGAAAGCTGGTCTCTAATTCCTTGCCCTTGGAGGCACCAACTCCTGATATTTGAGATAAGTTTAATGGTACCTGCCCAAAAGAATCCAAGTCAAGTGTTTTCTCAAGATCTCTCATAACTTTCTCAAAATCAACTTGTTCACTATCATGCTCTACTAGGGTTCCTTCCCTCCACTCATCCATATTTACATATTGTTCAATTTCTGGAATTCTATGGTGAATATATGGGGAAAACCTATTCTTCATTCTTCTATCACATATAAAACTATTAGGATCATATGGTTTCCACCCAAAACTCTTTTGTAACTTAAGATGCTCTTCTAAAATTTTTTCTACTTCTTTCCATGCTTCCCTAGTGTTGTAGACAAAAGGGCCTAGCTGGTTCTTGATTCTAAGCTGAGCTTTCTTCTTGGAATTACAAAAATGGAATAAGTCTACATTTATCATTTGCCTAAAATATTCCAATGCAAAGAGTCTCATTGGAACATACTTTGGTAGCTTAAAAGGGCAGAGTTCACACCCATAAATCCTGATTTCTGTGTGATTCTTATATAGGTACCAGTCACCTATCCTGTACTGCTTGGAGAGCTAGAGGATTTTCTTCATATCACCATTTATCCTAGGAGGGGAAACTCCTGTCAATAAAGTGGTTGCTGGATGGACAAATAGGTCAATGAACTCATTGTAGGTGTAAGGGGTCTCAATGGAATTATGGAAAATGGGACTCCAAAAAATGATAGACCTTGGATTGCCTCTAGTGTCAAGTTTCTTGACAGGGAAAGGGAATTTGTCTGACTGATAATACAACAGAAGATGATAGATGAAAGTAGTGTATTTGAGGACTCCTTCATTGTCCAGTTTTAGGAATTGATCATGAATTTTGTTGGCAATATAAGAGGCATAATCATATTTAACAGCAGGGGGCTGTCCAGGAGTAAAAATTGACAATAATACTAAAGTTATCTCATCAACATACTCTCCGAAGTTGAATCCCATGATTGAGGCTATCATATCAACAATAATTTTTCCTGTATCTGTAAAGAAAACCTGTAGATAAGGAGGTGGGCCTTTAGGATGATGTTTAGGGTCCATGAACATCTGACACATGCAAGTCAGTTTTGATTAAGACAATTTGGGAGCTCTTTAAAGTAAGTA
Source organism: Pinus tabuliformis (assembly GCA_031772625.1). NCBI lineage: Eukaryota > Viridiplantae > Streptophyta > Pinopsida > Pinales > Pinaceae > Pinus > Pinus tabuliformis. The sequence continues at coordinate 2,015,417,749 of CM062818.1, read as the reverse complement.
TCCCATAGACAGGGGAGTGAGAGCATGACTAGAGTGGAATTGCAACATTTCACTGATGGACTGAGCAATTATGGGAAAAAGGACTGTTTGACTTGGGGACATGACTACTCTTTAGTTAGGGTCATAATTGGCACAACAGTGATAAATTATATCTAGGAACACATGGACTGAAGGGAGGAAGTACACGGGAAGGTTGGATTCCCACAGTCCTAAGATGTCAGAGCCATTAAGATATCTGTCTCTGGCTTGGCAAAAGATCTTAAGGTGGTTTTCATTACTGGATAAGTCATTTGTCTGAAAATCTTTATCAGCCAGAGGCAGATAATCTAAATCTTTGTGCCCGATTTAATTAATAAGTTAATAAATCATATCGGGGAGTTTGTGAATGGCGGAGAGGTTCTTAATTAACCAGGATGGGTAATTAATTCCTTTTTTCGGAGCGGGGAGATTAGGTTATTAATGAATCTCAGATTAATCCATCAATCCCTTTTTAATTGTGTTTATGGTTATAATTAACTGGGGCAGAGTATATAATACTTTGGGGATTTAATATATAATTAAATAATACAGGAAAGGGTGGAACTTTATTCGGGAGTTATATAATATGTGTTAAAAGTTAATATGACATCAAATGAGAATAAGCACTAAGTAAAACATTAGAGAGTATATTCAACTTAGGCTAAAGTGAAAAGGGGATTTATGTAATATTGTGTAATTTTCCTAAGTAAAATGGATTTTACTTAGGAAAAGACTTATGAGAATGAATGAATGATGGTTTTTAAGTACTTTAGGGTTTTAGATTATTGGGCCGAGAGTCCGGTCCCTCCAGAAGTTAGAGAAATGCTCTGAGGTCCTTTAATTTTCAAAGACCTTAATACTTTAGGGGGAATTAGTGAAATCTTTAGGGAAAAATGTGAAGGGAAGTTAATTATTTGACCTTGTTTTTCTTTAACTGCACCAAGTGAAATGTCTACTTTACACTTGTGATAAAAGTGAAAATTAACACATTTAGAGACATTATCCATCACAAGTAATTCTGCAACACCATCTAACTACCCTACCTACTTTAGCCTGACATTTTTTCTTCTTTATTAGGGTGCACTTGGACTGGCAAACCCTTATCACACTTTTTCTTTTACATATAGAAATCTATCTAACTCTAACCTTATTACATCCAAGGGCTTAGATTAAATTGTTGAGCTCCTTTTATTCACTCTACCTATCTACTTATCTACCAAGATTAAATAGTTTGGTCAGATTTTATTCTCTATCTCTAAAACATAAAATTGAAAATATGAACTAGTCAAGTTTAAACTATTTGACTGTTCACCAATTGTGGCATAAGTTACAAGTTGCACACAATTTAATTATTACATAAGAGTAAAAGTAGTGGCATTTAGACTCGCACACTTTCCTTGGTCTTTCTTTTGGTGGGGTTCATTTTCCTTCACTTTTTTGACCATTTTTTTTCTTTTCACCCTTTGATTTTTCTTTTAGGGTATACCCTCTTTACATTTTTTAATTTTTTTTGATTTTTTAACAATATGGAAAACCTTTGCAACAAGTAAAGGCATGAACATATTACATAGCCCATCAAGTCAATTATGAAATGACACCTATTGGTATAAGAGCATAACACTGTCCATGTTTCCAGGACTTTGTCTAATTTATTACTAGGCACAGAGACACCTATAAAATATGAAGATCTAGGAAATTCCATTGTCATAGTATAGATAAATGGCCACTCTTTTCCTAATGCTTTAGTTGATTGAGGGGCAGCCATTAACATTCTCACAACAACAACTTGCGAAATACTTGGCATCTTAGCCTTGGAACCAACAACTACCTTGCTAGAACTTACTGACCACTTAGTCATTAGACTAGAAGGAACATTACCAGATGTGATGGTTTCTGTAGACACTTGGGAATATCTTGCAGATTTTTTGATTATTAACCCTAGGAACTAGCTAGATGGACATTCTTTAATTTTAGGAAGGCCTTCGTTAGAAATCGCTGGTGCTTATATAAGCTATCAGATAGGAAGTATGACCATAACCAAAGGGAATGATGTGAAGAATCTTGTAGGTTTTAACCCCATACAGAAATTACTTGCATACGACTTCTAAAACACATAAAATAAACAAAGCATAACACATAAAACACATATACACAGAGATTTTCCCCTGGATTCCAAGACTAGGACTACTAGGTTGATTTTTCATTATGTTCCTTTCAATGTTACAATACATATTTATACATGCCGAAGCATCCAATACCATGGACTAAAAACTATCGCGTCTAAAACCATGGACTGAAAACCATCGCATCCAAAAACATGTGCGAAAATCATGCACAAAACCATAGGTGGGTCCGCCCAACCTAACATAGGTTCCAAAACCAAAATTTTCCAGGGCGATGCCCCGGACCCCATAGAGTGGGGTTACCTGCACCCCTCAAACCCCCTGTGACCCCCCCACTATGCAATCGGCGCAATGAAAGGGGGGCTCCGCCCCCCCCAACCCCACAGTTAACTACGTGGGCTAGTCATGGAAAGAATATAACACAACCCAACATTCTCCCACTTGTTGTTTTCTTTCCATAGGGGTCCACAAGAGATCTTAGTCATTTATCCAGCCCTGCAACTCGCATTGTTTCTCTACACCAAGAGAACTTATCAAAGCTCACAGATTTTGTCAATGCATCTATAGTATTCTTCAAAGTGTCCACCTATACTAGCAACACATTTTTGTCTTCTATCATATCCCTCACAAAGTGATACTGAAAATCAATGTGCTTTGTCTTTGAATGATATGCAGGGTTCTTTGCCAAGAAAATTGCACTTTGGCTGTCACAGTGTATCCTTATAGCTCCCTATATTAACCCCATATTTGAACACAATCTCTGCAACCAAACTTCTTCCTTGCTTGCATGAGTGGCTGCCATGTATTCTGCCTCTATAGGTGATAGTGCCACTATAGATTGTTTCTTACTCATCCAACTGACTGCACCTCCAAATAGGTTAAACACATACCCACTTGTAGATCTTCTCTGATCCAGATCTCTAGCCCAGTCTGCATCAACAAAGCCATGAATATCCAACACTCTGTCCAATCCTAGTCTTTCTTGGTAGCACAAACCATAATCACTAGTGCCACGCAAATACCTGAAAACCTGCTTCACTACTGTCCAATGCTCCTTTCCTGGTTTTGACATAAACTTGCTCAATACTCCCACTGCATGTGTAATGTATGGTCTAGTACAGACCATTGCATACATCAGGCTACTAATTGCACTTGCATATGGAACACGGGACATGTCCTCTTCCTCCTCTTGTGCCTTGGGACACTGTTCAACAGATAACTTTACACCTACAGGAATAGGAACCTTCACCAGTTTACTATCCTTCATATTAAATCTCTGCAATATTGTCTCGACATACTTCCTCTGGTTTAACCAGAGCTTCATCTTTGCCCAATCTATTTTAATTTCCATGCCCAAAATATAGTTTGTAGCACCAAGATCTTTCATTTCGAATTTGGAGGACAATTGGGTCTTCAAATCCTGGATAATTTCTTTGTCATTTCAAACCAGCAACATATCATCCACATACAAGACCAAATAAATAACATGGTCACCAATTAATTTAAAATACACACAGTGATCTACTTTGCTTCTCGTGAATCCAAGTCACTGTATAAATGTATCAAATTTCTGATACCACATCCTTGGTGACTATTTTAACCCATACAGAGACTTCTTTAACTTGCATACCAGTTCTTTCTTACCCTTCACCGCAAAGCCTTCAGGTTGCTTCATGTAGATTTCCTCTTCCAAATCCTCGTGAAGAAATGTTCTCTTCACATCCATCTGTTCTACCTCAAAATCAAAAGAAACAACAACAAATAAAAGTAATCTAAGTTACCTTGGCAACATGAGAAAAAATATCGCTAAAATCAATTCTCGACACCTAGGAATAACCTTTTGCTACCAACCGAGCTTTGTATTTCTCCACCTTTCCTTCTGTATTTGTCTTCTTCTTGAACACCCATTTGTTGCCAATGGGTTTCCTTCCAGCGAGCAACTCCACCAGAAACCAAGCCTCATTTTTGTGCAAAGATGCCATTTCATCAACCATGGCCTCTTTCCAGAGTTTTCCATCCTATGAATCTACTACTTCCTTCACAGTTCTGGGATCATCATCAGTAATAGATAAAGAAAAATTTGAATAGAAAGCAGATGGAATATACCTTTCTGGCTGTCTTCTTTCTTGAATTGATCTTCTCACACCCGAAGTTTGTGGCTCTTCATCTTCTGATTCATCCTCTGCTGTAGAGTCTGATTCTTCCTCCTTTAGCTCAAACTCTATCTTCTCAGGTTCCTTTGGTTGGACTTCATGTTTAATAACATCTTTCACCTCTCTGAACACCACATCTCGACTGTACACAACCTTCCTTGTTACTGGGTTCCAAAGCTTATAACCGTTTAAACCATCCTTATACCCAATAAAGATGCACTTTTCAGATTTACTATCCAACTTGGTTCATTTCTCCTTTGGAACATGTACATATGCATCAAATCCAAATACCATCAAATGTGAAAGAGAGGGTTTCTTACCAGTCCATACCTCTTGTGGAGTTTTATCCTCCAACGTTGATGAAGGTGATCTGTTGACCAGGTAACATGCTGTCTCCACCACCTCTACCCAGAGTTCTTGTCCTAACCCAGCACCACTGAGCATGCTTCTTGCCCTTTCCATCAACGTCTTGTTCATTTTTTCTGCAACTCCATTTTTCTGAGGTGTATATGGAGTAGTCTTCTGCCGTGCTATACCACACTTCTTATAGAATTCTTCAAATTCCTTACTGCAAAACTCTCCACCGTTATCTTTCCTCAACACCTTTATCTTCTTATATGTCTGGTTTTCCACCGGAGTCTTGAATTCTTTAAACCTGTCAAAGACTTCATATTCCTTCTTAAGGAAATATATCCATGTATTCCTTGAGAAGTCATCTATAAATGATACATAGTACACAGACTTACCTAGTGATAGAACCTTCACAGGTCCAAACACATCACTATGCACAAGCTCTAATATATGTTTTGCCCTCTTACCACCAGAGGGGAAAGTCACCCGATTCTGCTTCCCATATACACAATTTTCACAGAAATCAAAATCCAGAGAGCTATTACTCATACCTTCTACCATACCTTTACCATGAAGTATTTGAAAGCCCTTCTCTCCAATATGTCTAAGCCTTTGATGCCACAACATGGTTTTCTCTCTAGAGACCACTAGATTTTCTGCTCCACTTTTAGGAACCACAGATCTGTTGCACCCATCAACAACCGTGCTACTTTGCAGCTTGTACAGAGTTCTAATCTGAACTCCCCACATCAATACCAGTGCTCCCTGAACCATCTTGCAGGTGTCCTTATCGAACACTATTTTTACACCTACATCATCCAACTTTCTTACAGAATTCAGATTTCTGGCCAATGCAGGAATAAGCAGAACACCCGGAAGTGTTCTAACCCTTCGACCTGTTATCACTCAGGTTGTCCCTTGGCTCCTTAAGGGATACGACCGAGGTAACCACAAACCAATCTTTTAGTTGCAGGTCCTAGCCTACCTGCAACCAGAGAGGGCTCTCTCTTTATGATTTAGCTTTGTTTTGATATGATTTTAGGCTAGTTATGATGTACATGGGTTTTGTTTGAGTTTGGTGGGATGGATGGATGATGTTTCAGACAGAGTTGGCATGCAAAGTGTGAGAAGTTTAGACCATTGGGCATGGAGTCAAGGATTAAGGGCTGCTGGGTGTGTTTTCTTTGGCAAAGAAGGATTACAGAGCAAGATAGCTAAACAAGGAACAATTTCAAGCTGGAATAAGGGTGAAATGGTGGTCAGGGAATGAAAGGCAACTAAGTAGCTCTCATTATGCTAACAGAGGGAAGGTGAGTGAACATTATATAGGAGCAATCAAGGATTCCTAAACAACATTCATATATGAAGGAACTAGAGAAAATATGAGCAATAAAGTATTCATATTCATAACTAATTCAACAGAAAACATAGAGAAATAACAGGAATTGAGCACAGAGCACAGTTAAGCAACATCTGAGCTATTCTTTCTTCCTGCAACTTAGATCATGACACATAGATGATATTACAAACATAGAGACTGAAAATAGGGGAGAAAGACTTATTGATCCATGTAGAAGCACTAGAATTCTGTAATCTACTCTTCAACCATCAAATCCACACCAGACAGTTCAAAAGCAAAGCATTCCAGCTATCTTTGTTCATAAAGTTCTCAAAATATACAACGCAAGTCTAGAATGAGTTTTTCAACCAACCAACCAACCCTTATTACATAGCTCAGGGTGGTATATATAGGAAAAATAACTACAAAACAGATCTGAGGGAAGATCTGGGGAAATAACTATGTTTAACCTAACTTCTGCTGAAATAAATGCAAAAATATCTATCTAATGCTGCACTGGAGGCAGCAGCATCAAAAATGAGGCTTTGAGGTGTCCTTTGAGTTCTGCGCTGGCCATTTTGCCATAACTGTGCCTTGGGCTCTGAAGCGCTGCTCTCATGTGGCTTTAATGCATTAAACTATGATCTGGTGAGCCTTAAATGGGCTTTTACTGCTTCTTTGACTTGGATGGAGGCCCTTTATTGCTTATCTGCCTCGGCTTTAAGTCTTTCACTGCAAATCTCTAACTGATACACTTTGCCGCTACTCTGATACTCTTTAACCTGAATCGTGGCCTTTTCTCCACTGCTGGTACACTTTTCGCTGCAAAATCGCCCTTGCCTGCCACTTTATGGCAAGATTTGACTGCTGCTGGGCTTTCTGCAGGCTTCAGAACTGTTTCGGTGCTTGGCCGATCAAAATATTACCAAAAAGGAAAAAACACTGCAAAATGGCGGAGGAAACTTGGACTGGTAGCTTGTGCTGAGGCTGTGCTCATTGTCCGGAGCAAATTTGGCTTTCCACGGCATTTTGGCGCGCTTTTTTTGTGATGACATCATCGGCGGGTCCCAGGTACGGCAAGATGACGTGGCAGCTGACTGGGGCGATGACGTGGCACATGACACGATGGCAGGGTGGGGACGCAGGTAGACGGCGGTAAGTGGTTTTATCAGACCACTTTTGTATGGGGGCGGTAAGTGTCAGAGGAGGCCCAATGCAATGAAAATAGGGCACGCGTCCCTACGTACGGCGGTAAAACCACCCTCTATCGGACGCTAACGTCCTGCCACCTCGCCGTTTCTGTCCACCGTCGGATCGGGGAGAGCGGATCGGAGGGCCGTCGGAGTGCGAAGCTGGCGGCAGGTTAAATGGGAAAAAGCGACCGTAAGCGGGAGAAATATGATTTAAAAGGGCGGGAGCGACACTGTAGCTTTGAACAAATCCGGGCCGTTGGATCTAATGTGGGCAGATCCAACGGCTGCGATCAAATCGCAATATCGCATCGGCAAGGGCCATGGGGGTAGAGGTTTTTAAACAAATAGCGATGAGCGATAGCGAAATGGGGAGAGCAATATAATATGGACCGTTGATGAGGAAGGTTGATCAGACGGCTATAGCGCGATCGCAATATCGCGTCGGTGGGGAACAAGGGTCGGGGTTTTTTTATATATGCGATATCGCTTTCAGGTGCGATAGCGATATCGCATCGGAGGAAGGGGAGTGGAGACATAAACGGGGCACATATATATTGCGATTGCCGATTGCGAAATCGCGATCAGGGGAAATGAATCGGAGGAATATACAAAGGGGCCAACACTTGCGACTGTCACCTCCGACAGCGATATCGCGTCGAAGGGGGTCAGGGTAGATCGGAGGATGGTTTTAATGCCTTTGAAGGATTTTTTATGATCAAAGAAGGGAAAACTGAGATTGGAGGAAGGTTTATGTGCATTGGAAAGGGTTTTTAATGCATCGGAAGGGGTCTAATTGCATGGAAGAGGGTTTTTATGCTTTGGAAGGGGTCCAAATGCATAGAAAAATGGTTAAAGAAGCAAACTAAGGGTTCTTACTAAGTTTCAAGTAAACTTAGTAATTCCCAAGCATTATTTATGGTTATATTTCAACCAAAGGAGGGGATATGTATATAATGGGGATTTTTACTAAATTTTTAGTATGGGAAGGGGAAATAAGGCGGGATTTACATAATAGAGTTAGGAGTTAATATGAATTTTGTGAAGAAAGCGCTAAGGATAGAAATCTTTAGGCTTTAAAGGGGAAATAAGAATTATAGAAGAAAGATGAGCACCTTTCAGCAAAGCAGATCTTTATTTAGGCAAATGCTATGGAATATGATGATTTTTAAAGATATCAAGCAGATCTTAACATCTTTAAGGGAAATTAGTGAATGATTTGGGGAAAAGGAAGAAGGGGAAGTTAGTCATGCCTCACTTGAGCTGATCCAAGGGGATATGTCTTTATACATGTGATCTGAAGTAAATTAACACTTTGAAACATAAAATTGATCGCAATTCTTCATTCAGCAACCTCAAAACTGCCTACCCAACCTACTTAGCCTAACATTTTGTCTTCCTTTTGTTTGGGTGCACTTAGACTAGCAAACCTAGTTTTTCTTCTTTTCTTTTGACTATCCTCCTATCTAAATCTATCCTTATACCTTCCAGGGGCTCAGATTAAGCTGTTGAGCACCCTTGTTTCTCTACCTATCTACTAATCTGCCAAGATTAAATAGTTTGGACAAATATTTATTCTCTATCTTCTAAAACAAGAAATTTAAACCTAGGGAAACCAAGATTAAGCTGTTTGGCCTTCCCTTAACTGTGAAACTCTTCAAAAATGGAATAGTTATTCAAAAATGGGATATAGTAGTGGCATTTGAGCTAGCACACTTTCCTGGCCTTTTGTTTGGGGTTCATTTCTTTTATTTTTCTCTTGGCGAATTCATTCTTCTTGCCCTTTGATTTTTCTTTTAGGGCATACCCTCTTTAAATTTTTTAATTTTTCTGAGTTTTCTTGGAAAAATGGAACTTTTGCTGCATGAAAAAGATGACATATTTGGCATGTAAACAGTCAATCATGAAATATGAAACCTATTGTATAGGAGGCTAACAGTGGCTCCACATGGGGATGGCTTTTCCAGATGAAAAGCCAAGAACAGCAGGTCAGAATGCCTTGGTCTTCAACTGTTGCTGTAATCTGAAAACTTCCTTCTTCTTAATGCTTTTGACTGAATTCTTATAAGCTGTTATGCAGTATTCTCTTTGAGCTGATTTGCAGAAAAATTACAGCTCTACTTCTTGCCTTTCTGAGTGCTTATAAACATATTCAAGTCTGCCCTGAGCACTTTCTTTGAAATTAATTCAAAACAGAGATCAAATGGTGCATTTGCTTTGATCCTTTCTTCAAAATTTGCTGCGTTATTCCCTTATCAGACTGCTGTAAATAGACATGCTGAAAATACAAATATTAATGTACAAAAATAGAGCTGAGTTATATACATAAAAAGGGATCATGATAGTGCTTTAGCATTCAGCCATTGACAGGGCCTTCTTCAGCTTCTGTGCCATCCAAACTCTTCAGAAAATAGTTATTGTTGCCTTGCACAGCTTGAATAACATATGGCCCTTTCCATAGGAAATCGAATTTGCTATGTTTTCCTTTATCTTCTCTTCTCGAGTCCCATCTTAGCACTTTGTTGCCTATGTAGAAATCTTCAGCCTTTGATCTCTTGTCAAACATTTTCTTCAGCTTCTCTTGCAAAATCTGAGCTCTGTGATACACTTGCTCTCTTGTTTGCTGAAGATGGATGGTTTGATTGATTCTTCTTTGGATATCATTAGGCTCAACTTGAATTTCTTGTAGAAGCTTGATCACAGGGATTCCCAAAGATGAAGGGAATCTTGCCTCCATTCCATAGAATAACTCATATGGGCTTGTTCCAATGGATCTCTTAGTTGTCAATCTATCAACCCATAGCGCATTTACAAGCTTTTTGTGCCAGTTCTTTTTATTCTCCTCCAAGACTTTCTTCATGATATTAATGAGGTTTTTATTGGATGACTCAGCTAGGCCATTACCTTGAGGGTAGTATGCTGTGGAATGACCTAAGGTAATGTGGTATTTGTGGCAAAATTTGATCATTCTCTTGGATTTAAAGGCAGCAGCATTGTCTATAATAATTTTTTCAGGACAACCAAATCTGGATAGGATGTTGGTTTCAAGGAATTGGATGATGGTGGAGTCATTGGCTTGCCTACAAGTTATGGCCTCAATCCACTTGGTAAAGTAATCTGTGGCTGTTAAAATCCATTTATGCTGGCCTGAAGAGGAGGGGTGAATTTCACCAATGAAGTCTAAACCCCACTATTGGAATGGTTTCTCGGTTGAAATGGGCTTAAGGGGTAAGGGCAACAGCTTTCTTTTGCCTTCAAAGATCTGGCACTTATGGCATGAAACAACAAATTTCTTTACATTTGCAAACAAAGAGGGCCAATAGAAACCAGCCCTTAATATCTTGTCAGCAGTAGATTTCCAATATAAATGTCCTCCACAGTCCCCTGCATGAAATTCTTTCATAACATTGTCAGTTTCATTCAAAGTTAGACAATTAAGCAATATTCCTTCATGATTTTTCCAAAACAGGGCACTATCTAAGACACAAAACTTTGATGCTTTCATCTTTAAAAATCTCTTTTTGGTTCTGGACAACCCTGGAGGAGCATGCAGGTTTAACAATATAAAACAAATATCAGCATACCAAGGTGATTGCAAGAAAGCTTGACTGATCTGTGGAGTCGCCAGCTCCTGTTCGTTGTCCAGTTCATTAATGTCAAGGGCTTGGAAATTGGTTTCGGTCATCAGTTTGGCTAAACCTTGTCCTTTTATCAGTTTAGTGGGCTTTATCTCAATGTCGTATTCTAGGATATTGGCAATCCATTTGCCCCTTTTTCCCTCAATTCCCTCTTGAGTTAGAATGTCTTTTACAACAGCGTTTGGAACATATGCTATGACATGGGAGTATAAGATGTAAATTCTGAAATCCTTGATGGCCTTAACAAGGGCATATGCTTGTTTCTCCATGTTTTGATATTTTAAGGGGGAATCTCTAAGGGCTCGGCTGAAGAAAGCAATGGGCTTTTCATTTCCCTGGTCATCCTTTTGTAATAGGACAGCAGCAATGGTGTGTTGAGAAGCAAAGGAAAAAGTGATGAAATCTCTGTCAAATCTCAGGCTTGTGAGGACTGGTGTTTGCGTTAAGGTTATCTTGATGCCTTCAAAGGCTTGTTTGGTTTCTAAAGACCATTTAACTTTGGAATCTTTCTTGAGCATGTTGTTTAACAATCTTATCAGCTCGGCCAGATTTGGAATGAATCTTCTCAGGAAATTGATCTTCCCTAGAAAAGCTTGCAGTTCTTTGATGTTTCTTGGATAAGGGACTTGAAGAATGGCTTGAATTCGGTCTGGATCAATCCTAATGCCCCTTTTGAAATGATATGGCCTAGCAATTTGCCTTCCTCAAGACCAAACAGGGATTTCTTGGGGTTTAAAGATATGCCATATTTTCTACATGTTAGGAACACTTGCCTTAGGTGTTTTAGATGTTCTTGATCTGATTTTGAGAATGGGGTAAGGTCATCAAGGTAGACCACTAAGAAATCATGGATCTCTTTGGCAAAGGCAATGTCCATTGCCCTTTGAAAAGTAGCACCTGCATTCTTAAGTCTGAAAGGCATTTTTACATATTTAAAGGTTCCCCATGGTGTTGTAAAGGTTGTTTTATCCTGATCATCCGGGTGAACTAATATCTGATTGAAACCTGAGAAGCCATCTAACAGTGAAATTCTGGAAGACCCCACTACCCTTTGTAAAATATGGTCCATCTTGGGTAATGGGTAGTGGTCTTTGAGAGAGACTTGGTTCAAATTTCTTAAGTCAACACACAATCTAATCTCACCTGTTTTCTTCCTTGTGGGCACTAAGTTGGATACCCATTCTGAAAATCCGATTGGTGCAATAATTCCAGCTTCAAACATTCTCTTCACTTCTTTCTCAATCAAGGGGAGAAGCACATGATTGGTTCTCCTTAATTTCTGTTTGAAAGGCTTTTGATTTGGTTTCAAAGGTATGGTATGTTGAATGAATGAAGTATCATAGGACTTGAGGTCCTCATAACTCCAGGCAAAAACATCTTGGAACCCTTTAAACAAGTCAACATATTTTGGTTTTTGATCAGGTGGCACAGATCTGGACAGTTTTATCATTTTTGCTTTTTTTGCGGTACCAATATTACAGTCTTCAATTGCAGCGTTTAAGGGTTGCATCTTTGGCTTCTTGGGGATATCATTTGCATCAAAAATATCTTCTAATGGGGTTAAGCCCGTGGGCAGAAAGTTGTCTTTTAGTTCAATAATTTTAGCCTCTGCTTCAGCTATTTCATCCAAATTCATTTGTTTCAGCTCTTGTATGTTTTTGTCATCAAAAATGGTTGGGCGCAACATTTGATTTGCTGCTTCAACTGTTATAGTCTGCTCATTTTGGCTCATTTGCTGTTGTAGGTCATCCATGGCATCTGTATCAATCTTTAGGTTTGAAAATTCTTCTTGTAAAGTAAGAAAATTGTTAATCTGCGTATCATCTTCAAAGACTTGCCAGTCTTTAACATTGTTTGGGACTGCAGGCCTGTGGTTAATCTCAGCAGTAAAGTGGTGATTGGGCTCGAAAGGCAGCATGCAAGTGCTAGCAAAAGTTGCTAGGCTGTGCGCATGTAGATTATGACTTCTTGAAACTTTAGTAAGTTGGGATTCTGTGAAGGTATTGAGTATTTCAGTGGCAGCACTTCTATAGGCTCTCAACCTATTATCATTAGTGACAAAGTTGCCTTTCATTTGCTGTATAATCAAATCAGAGTCTCCTAGAATTAAAAATTTTGTTGCTCCTAGATCTCTGATCAGTTTAAGGCCTAAAAGGAGGGCTTCATACTCTGCAATGTTGTTGGTACATCTGAAATTTAATCTATAAGCATGACCCTCTGCATGGTTGTTTTTCCTATTTTGGATCCATACTCCTGCCCCTGCTCCTAATTTGTTTACCGAGCCATCAAACTCTAAATACCATAAGATTTCTTGGTCCTGACTAGCATTGGGAGTTGTAATCATTTTTGGAGTGGGCAGATTTGAATTTTCTGTTTCATGTAGTTTGGCTGGTGTGCTGGTTACATCAATTATTTCAACAGTTCCTAGATTTTGGGCAACCGATTCTTCGTTTATGCCTATTTCTTGCTCTAAAGCCAAAGGCTTATCATCAGTCGGAGGACTTGTATCAGCATTAAACAAGATGAAAGAATCCATATCAGAATGGATTGAATAGATAGGAAAGTTTTGGGGCTTTTCCTCACTGCTTACCACATACTTCATCAATGTTTCCCTATACAGTCTCTTTGGTTGCCCAAAGACTAAAATAGTGGCATAGGACAGGTCTAATTGCAAAGATCCTTGGAGTTTGGCTCCCCAAGATCTTGATAAGAGCATACCATATTTGGGTGGAATATCAGCTACCACCACGTCCATCAGGATTGTTTTATTCGGGTATTGGACTAAAGACACACATAAATCTTTGATTAAGCCTAAACACTTGACTTGACTAGAATCAAATGAGAACAAGTCTTTGTATGGTCTAGTGACATCTAGGTTTAGCTTCTCCATTACAGCTTTGGGCATTAGGTTGTGTGAAGCTCTTGAATCAAACATTGCATTGTGCAAGACTTTATCATGGATGTGTAAATTGACATAAAAGGGTAGAACACCTCCATTTGATGTTTTACCATCAACCTCAGGACCAAAAAGCAGCTCAGGTTGATCATCTAAGACATTAACATCATCCCTATTCTCTGGCATTTGCAGCGATCTTTTGATTTGCTGTCTATATATATCATGTTTAGCAAGCTCAGAGAGAGGAATAGATATCTTTAATTTACCAATTTCTGCTTCTAAATCAAAGGGCTTCTCTGATTGAGTTTTAGTACTGTGACTGGCAGATTTTCCTTTTTCAATTGCACTTTTAGCGATTTTCTCTTGATTATCAGTGCTATCTTGAAGTATTTCTATTTTGGAAAGGCTTTCAGGAGTGCTGTTTGAATTCTCTTTTGAGGAAGAGGATACAAATGGCTGGTTCTTAGAGGCCTATACATCTGTTACATCTTCTACAGTCACTTCTTTTGGGTTTGGGTCTGTTCTATCAGAGGGTTCTGTGAGGATTGCCTTGTCTTTTATCTTCTTTGGCTGTTTAGCATCCTTTGGTTTGATAGTTTCAGGCACATCTATGGTTCTGCTCCTTAATTTGTACTGTTTGTGAACCTCATAAACTGCTGTATCATAGCCTTCTCTAAAGTCAAATGATTCTCCGGACTTGGTTTGAAATTGATTGATTTCATGATCATCTTGGTCTTCTTGGGTTAGAGAAACTTGTAGCTCACTGTCCAAACCCATCAAGTTGATATGAGTGTCCTCGGTTGGCTCACCAGATGTTGATGCTTCAACATAGTTTTCTTGAAAGGGGGTTCTGATATCCTGGTCTGGGCCAGCCCTTCCAACATTTGGGTTTTGGTTTTTCCTAAAGTTTGGATTATGATAGTATTACTTTGTTGTCCTTCCCATGATGTTTTTCTTTCAATAGTTCCCATTCTATCTCCAATACTGTGCACGGTATTGCTGATTGCATCCAATTTTTGTTCAATAGCTGAAGGCTCTTCTTTAAAAGTAGTTCTTCTCTCAGCTCTTGCTCTGTTTCGCTTAGCGATCAAATTTGCCTCCACACTAACAGCTACATTCTGCATGTCTGCTAAGGTTTGAGGGGCTCTTTCCCTCAATTGATATGCCATGTCAGAATCAAATCCATCAGGGAATTTGTATAAAGCTAGATCAGGTGGAGGTCTAAGGTTTTGTGGAATAGCATTGTAAATATTGTTGAACCTAGCACAATAGTCTAAGACGGTTTCTTGAGGGCCTCTTTTTATGGTGTCATACTCAGACAGAATGTGCAGTGGATCCTTCTTTTTCTCCCATCTGTTAAGAAATGTTTGGTAAAGGGCCTCTGGATCAGCTATGGAATTTGCAGGGAGAGCTCTAAACCAGGGCCTTACATCACCTGTTAAACTTTGGACAAAAATCTTCATTCTTATATGATCATCATCTATTTCATAATTCTCAAAATAGTCCTGCATTTTCTTGGTATGTTGTAGGGCAGTGTTAGAACCAGTACTATCAAAATATGTGATTTTGGTTTGATAATCCTGAGGCATAGCCCCTGGATTTGCAGGCAGCTGTAAAGGGGCATATCTGTTAGCCATATTTACAGGTATAAGTGGAACAACAGGAAGAAATGGAACAACTGGGACAATAGTAACAACAGTGGTAATAGGAGGAGTATGTGTAGTGAATGGAGGAGTGGAAAAGGTGCTTTCAGAGGTGGATGAGGAACTAGGAGAAACAACAGTGTGAGGATGGAATGAAACTTTAGAAGGGGTGGGAATATAGCCTTGGGAAATTGCTTTAGGACTCGAATCAGCAATACCCTCTTTCCCTTCTTGTTTCCTTAGAAACTTTGGGATTAAATTGGGATTTTCAAAAATTGTTGGGGGAGCTGGGTCTGGTTTTGACCTGGTATAGCAAGATTTCTTCTTTGGAGCCAGCTTCTAGCTTGTTTTTTTGGAATTTTTCTGAGATTGTCCCCAGCAGAGTCGCCAATGATGTTATCACTCAGGTTGTCCCTTGGCTCCTTAAGGGATACGGCCGAGGTAACCACAAACCAATCTTTTAGTTGCAGGTCCTAGCCTACCTGCAACCAGAGAGGGCTCTCTCTTTATGTTTTAGCTTTGTTTTGATATGATTTTAGGCTAGTTATGATGTACATGGGTTTTGTTTGAGTTTGTTGGGATGGATGGATGATGTTTCAGATAGAGTTGGCATGCGAAGTGCGAGAAGTTTAGACCATTGGGCATGGAGTCAAGGATTAAGGGCTACTGGGTGTGTTTTCTTTGGCAAAGAAGGATTACAGAGCAAGATAGCTAAACAAGGAACAATTTCAAGCTGGAATAAGGGTGAAATGGTGGTCAGGGAATGAAAGGCAGCTAAGTAGCTCTCATTATGCTAACAGAGGGAAGGTGAGTGAACATTATATAGGAGCAATCAAGGATTCCTAAACAACATTCATATATGAAGGAACTAGAGCAAATATGAGCAATAAAGTATTCATATTCATAACTAATTCAGTAGAAAACATAGAGAAATAACAGGAATTGAGCACAGAGCACAGTTAAGCAACATCTGAGCTATTCTTTCTTCCTGCAACTTAGATCATGACACATATATGATATTACAAACATAGAGACTGAAAACAGGGGAGAAAGACTTATTGATCCATGTAGAAGCACTAGAATTCTGTAATCTACTCTTCAACCATCAAATCCACACCAGACAGTTCAAAAGCAAAGCATTCCAGCTATCTTTGTTCATAAAGTTCTCAAAATATACAGCGCAAGTCTAGAATGAGTTTTTCAACCAACCAACCAACCCTTATTACATAGCTCAGGGTGGTATATATAGGAAAAATATCTACAAAACAGATCTGAGGGAAGATCTGGGGAAATAACTATGTTTAACCTAACTTCTGCTGAAATAAATGCAAAAATATCTATCTAATGCTACGCTGGAGGCAGCAACATAAAAAATGAGGCTTTGAGGTGTCCTTTGAGTTCTGCGCTGGCCATTTTGCCATAACTATGCCTTGGGCTCTGAAGCGCTGCTCTCATGTGGCTTTAATGCATTAAACTGTGATCTGATGAGCCTTAAATGGGCTTTTACTGCTTCTTTGACTTGGATGGAGGCCCTTTATTGCTTATCTGCCTCGGCTTTAAGTCTTTCACTGCAAATCTCTAACTGATACACTTTGCCGCTACTCTGATACTCTTTAACCTGAATCGGGGCCTTTTCTCCACTGCTGGTACACTTTTCGCTGCAAAATCGCCCTTGCTTGCCACTTTATGGCAAGATTTGATTGCTGCTGGGCTTTCTGCGGGCTTCAGAACTGTTTTGGTGCTTGGCCGATCAAAATATTACCAAAAAGGAAAAAACACTGCAAAATGGCGGAGGAAACTTGGACTGGTAACTTGTGCTTAGGCCGTGCTCGTTGTCTGGAGAAAATTTGGCTTTCCGTGGCATTTTGGCGCCCTTTTTCTTGTGATGACGTCAGCGGCGGGTCCCGGGTACGGCAAGATGACGTGGCACATGACATGGTGGCAGGGTGGGGACGCAGGCAGACGGCGGTAAGTGGTTTTATCGGACCAATTTTGTACGGGGGCGGTAAGTATCAAAGGAGGCCCAATGCAATGAAAATAGGGCACGCGTCCCTGCGTACGGCAGTAAAACCACCCTCTATCGGACACTAACATCCTGCCACCTCGCTGTTTCCGTCCACCGTCGGATCGGGGAGAGCGGATCGGAGGGCCGTCGGAGTGCGAAGCTAGCGGCAGGTTAAATGGGCAAAAGCCACTGTAAGCAGGAGAAATATGATTTAAAAGGGCGGGAGCGACACTGTAGCTTTGAACAAATCCAGGCCGTTGGATCTAATGTGGGCAGATCCAACGGCTGCGATCAAATTGCAATACCGCATCGGCAAGGGCCATGGGGTAGAGGCTTTTAAACAAATAGCGATGAGCGATAGCGAAATGGGGAGAGTGATATAATATGGACTGTTGATGAGGAGGGTTGATCGGACGACTGTCGCGCGATCGCAATATCGTGTCAGCGGGGAACAAGGGTCGGGGTTTTTTTTATATATGCGATATCGCTTTCGGGTGCGATAGCGATATCGCATCGGAGGAAGGGGAGTGGAGACATAAACGACGCACATATATATTGCGACTGCCGATTGAGAATCACGATCGGGGGAAATGAATTGGAGGCATATACAAAGGGGCCAACACTTGCGACTGTCACCTCCGACAGCGATATCGCGTCGGAGGGGGTCAGGGTAGATCGAAGGATGGTTTTAATGCCTTTGAAGGATTTTTTATGATCGGATAAGGGAAAACTGAGATTGGAGGAAGGTTTATGTGCATTGGAAAGGGTTGTTAATGCATCGGAAGGGGTTTGATTGCATGGAAGAGGGTTTTTATGCTTTGGAAGGGGTCCAAATGCATAGAAAAATGGTTAAAGAAGCAAACTAAGGGTTCTTACTAAGTTTCAAGTAAACTTAGTAATTCCCAAGCATTATTTACGGTTATATTTCAACCAAAGGAGGGGATATGTATATAATGGGGATTTTTACTATATTTTTAGTATGGGAAGGGGAAATAAGGCAGGATTTACATAATAGAGTTAGGAGTTAATATGAATTTTGTGAAGAAAGCACTAAGGATAGAAATCTTTAGGCTTTAAAGGGGAAATAGGACTTATAGAAGAAAGATGAGCACCTTTCAGCAAAGCAGATCTTTATTTAGGCAAATGCTATGGAATATGATGATTTTTAAAGATATCAAGCAGATCTTAACATCTTTAAGGGAAATTAGTGAATGATTTGGGGAAAAGGAAGAAGGGGAAGTTAGTCATGCCTCGCTTGAGCTGCTCCAAGGGGATATGTCTTTATACATTTGATCTGAAGTAAATTAACACTTTGAAACACAAAATTGATCGCAATTCTTCATTCAGCAACCTCAAAACTGCCTACCCAGCCTACTTAGCCTAACATTTTGTCTTCCTTTTGTTTGGGTGCACTTAGACTAGCGAACCCAAGTTTTCTTCTTTTCTTTTGACTATCCTCCTATCTAAATCTATCCTCATACCTTCCAGGGGCTCAGATTAAGTCGTTGAGCACCCTTGTTTCTCTACCTATCTACTAATCTGCCAAGATTAAACAGTTTGGACAGATATTTATTCTCTATCTTCTAAAACAAGAAATTTAAACCTAGGGAAACCAAGATTAAGCTGTTTGGCCTTCCCTTAACTGTGAAACTCTTCAAAATTTGAATAGTTATTCAAAAATTGGATATAGTAGTGGCATTTGAGCTAGCACACTTTCCTGGCCTTTTGTTTGGGGTTCATTTCTTTTATTTTTCTCTTGGAGAATTCATTCTTCTTGCCCTTTGATTTTTCTTTTAGGGCATACCCTCTTTACATTTTTTAATTTTTCTGAGTTTTCTTGGAAATATGGAACTTTTGCAGCATGAAAAATATGACATATTTGGCATGTAAACAGTCAATCATGAAATATGAAATCTATTGTATAGGAGGCTAACACCACCTTGCAACTTCAACTTTACTTTTCTGCGACCAACGATTCTAGCCTTCCTATCATCCCCTAAGAAGACATCACCACCATCGTATTTCTCATACTCACAAAACCACTCTCTATGGGGAGTGAAGTGAAAGGATGCACCTGAGTCAATCAACGATGCTCATGATCTACATGTGTACTTGAAGAAGCCAAGTACACATCCCCACCTTCATCTGAGGTGGTTTTTGCCTCTGCAGTAAGAGCATCATCAGATCCCTTTCCTTTATCAGGAGCTTTAGATTTACAGTCCCTTTTGTAGTGCCCTTCCCTTTTGCATTTCCAGCACACCACCTTTATAGGTTTTCCTAGAGATTTAGATCTCCCTCTAGATTTAGATCTCCCACTCAATGACTTATTTTTGTTTTTGTTATGGGACTGTCCTCGTATAGATAAGGCATCACCATTCTGGCTCTCCATATTTTTCCATCTCATCTCCTTTATCAGCAAGGATGAGACTATTTCATCAAATTGCAAGGTAGTTGCATTGCTACCTATTGCAATAGCCAGACTATCCCACGAATCTGGTAGAGAACACAAAAAAATGATGCCCTTATCTTAATCTGAAATTTTAATATCAACAGATGCTCTGTCATCGAGTCTCCATCTTTCATCCTTAGGTTATACAACTTTTCTATAGGAACAATTTATTCACCAGAGACTTAGATTGGTACAAAGTCCCTAACTTGTCCCACAAATCCTTCATCGTAGCTTCCCCTAATAAATTCAACAATACTAAATCTGAGACACACAATCATATTGTGCTCTTTGCCTTCCGATCCAACTTCTTCCATTCTTGATTGGACACTCCCGTTGGTTTAGCACCCAGATCTACCACGATCCACTAATATTTATCCACCAATAGATCCTCCACCTTGAGTTTCCACAACTCAAAACTCTGACCATTAAATTTCTCGATCTTTATCTTTCCACTACTCGCCATCTTCTTTCACCACCAGAATCGATCTCGCAGATCTCCCACTGAACAGGGTCTACCACAGGCCCAAGCAAAACCCCTCAGTAACAAAGGCATCCCCTTGAAGCCAAAACAACTCTGATACCAAATGTAGGTTTTAACCCTGTACAGAAATTACCTGCATACGAATTCTAAAACACATAAAATAAACAATGTGAGAGCATAACACATAAAACACATATACACAGAGATTTTCCCTTGGATCCCAAAACTGGAACTACCAGCTTGATTTTTCATTATGTTCCTTTCAATATTATAATACATATTTATACATGCCGAAGCATCCAAAACCATGGACCGAAAACCATCGCATCCAAAAGCATGTGCAAAAATCATGCACAAAACCATAGGTGGGTCCTCCCAACCTAACATAGGTTCCAAAACCAAAATTTTCCGGGGCGCTACCGCGGACTCCATAGAGTGGGGTTACCTGCACCCCTCAAACCCCCTGTGACCCCCCCGTTGTGTAATCAACACAACAAAGTAGGGGCTCTGCCCTCCCCTCTAACCCCCCGATTAACTACGTGGGCTAGTCATGGAAAGAATATAACACAACCCAACAAATCTAGCCTTATACCCTCCTGCTCAACCAAGCCTGACCATTGTAAAAACTAGGAAGCAACCTGTAACATATTTAACAGAAAATATTCGGTCAGCATTGACTGTGGCAGATGCCCTTGAATTTAAAAACCAAACAGAAGATGATGTCATTAATACCTTTATCAATCATCCTGCTACAGTATCTAGTTTGAAATGTCACATGATTAAAGCAATTCTTGACAATGAAATTGAAGAAGATTCCCTGAGAGATATCAATAACCAACCAATACCAACAACCACTATCTATAATAGCAAACCTATTGAAATCGAACCAGGGAAGATCCTGAATATTAACAGTAATCTGAGCAATGACCAGTAACATAAACTTATTCAAGTCCTTAGGAAATATAAAGGAGCTTTTGCTTGGGATTACCCAGACATGAAAGGGATTGACCCTCAGCTATGTATGCACCACATTTACACTGAAAAATATGCAAGACCCATTTGACAACCTCAGTGTAGATTAAATCCTCACCTAAAGGATATTGTTAAAGAAGAACTTCAAAAACTATTAGATGTGAATTTTATCTATCCTATATCTGACAATAAATGGGTTTCTCCATTAGTAGTGGTCCCTAAAAAGAATGGGAAGTGGTGGATATGCGTTGACTACAGAGAACTCAACAAAGCAATGAAAAAATACCATTTTTCCCTTCCATTCATCGACCTGGTCCTAGACACACTAGCAGGGAAGAAATTCTTCTCTTTCATGGATGGCTTCAATTGCTACAACCAAATTTAGATTGCCCCTAAAAACCAGGATAAACTACTTTTACCTGCCCATGGGGAACATTTGCTTACAGGGTATTACCTTTTGGATTGTGCAATGCACCTGCAACATTCCAAAGAGCCATACTCAGTATCTTTGCAGAATTGATAAGTGAAGAATTGGAGGTATATATGGACGATTTCACATCCTATGGAGATGAATTTGAACAGGAATTACAAACATTGGAGAATGTCCTGGAACAGTGTATCACAACTAGGCTATTCTTAAGCCATGAGAAGTGCCATATGATGATGACAGAGGGCTTGATCTTGGGTCATTTCATTTTAGCAACTAGAATTTAGGTAGATCCAACAAAAATACAGGTAATCCTCTTATTAGCTATTCCCTACACACAAACAAAGGTACGTAGTTTTTTGGGATTTGCAGGATATTATCGTAGATTTATAAAGAAATTCTCATAGATTGCTGCACCATTATATGCTTTAACAGGAAATGTTGATTTTATATGGACTGACAAATGTGACGTTGCCTTTACAGATTTGAAACGACCACTGTCAATAGCACCAATATTACGAGGGCCGAATTGGGATATACCATTCCAGATTTCATCAGACGTGTCAGATTTAGTTGTTGGAGCAGTTCTTGGCCAAGAAGACGACAAGAAACCCTATGCTATATATTACATTAGCAAAAATTTAACTCCTGCTGAGTTGAACTATACAGTAACAGAGAAAGAGTTTTTAGCTGTTATTTATGCTATTAACAAATTTAGACACTATATAACTAGATACCTTGTAGTTCTGTATATTGATCACTCTGCTATCAAATATTTAGCTAATAAACACATCACAAATGGAAGAGTGACACGTTGGTTACTACTTTTGTAGGAATTTGACATAACTATAAAGGATCGACTGGGGAGGGAAAATCTTGTGGCAGATTTCCTCTCTTGAGTACCAAGAGCAGACGATGCAATGGTGGTAGAAGACCAGTTCCCGAATGAACACCTATTTGTTGTGGCCATAAAAACACCATGGTATGCAGATGTGGCAAATTATTTAGTAGTAGGAAAACTTCCCAAACATTTGACACCTGGAGAAAGGAAATTAATAGTGCAACGCAACACTCGGTTCTCTTGGATCGGAGGATACCTTTTTCACATAGGGGCCGATATGCACATCCGCAGGTGTATCAGGCAAGATGAAATTTATGATATCTTAAAAGCCTACAACGATGGAACTTGTGGTGGACATTTTGCGGACCGCAAAACTAGACATAAAATTTTGCAAATGGGCTACTACTCGCCCATGATTTTTAAGGATACTAAGAAATTTTTCTTGGCATGCGATAGT
Organism: Pinus tabuliformis; assembly: GCA_031772625.1. Taxonomy (NCBI): domain Eukaryota; kingdom Viridiplantae; phylum Streptophyta; class Pinopsida; order Pinales; family Pinaceae; genus Pinus; species Pinus tabuliformis. Next base: position 2,015,394,766 of record CM062818.1, on the reverse strand, counting down.
TGCCAAAGGAGGGGCCGCCCTGGCCAATCTGGTGAGATGCCCCTGCATCCATAGCTGGTGATAGAACCCTTTGAGCGATGGGTGTTAGATTTCGTTGGGCCGATCAACCAACCATCTAATCAGAAATCATATATATTGGTTGCAACAAAATACGTGACTAAATGGGTGGAGGCAATAGCATTACCAAGAGAGACAGAGGAAACAGTGATTAATTTTCTTTTCAAAATTTTCATGCGATATGGCTTACCCAGAGAAGTAATTACTGATGGGGGCCCACAATTTGTATGCCACAAGATTGCTACTACACTGAAGAATCATCACATTATTCACAGAATTACCTCTCGTTATCACCCGCAGGTGAATGGGCAGGTGGAGAGTACCAACAAAGTAATTGAAGCTGTTCTAATGAGGACAGTCTCATCGCATAGACGGGACTGGGTGACTCGATTTCCAGAGGCCTTGTGGGCATATCGCATGACATGGAGGAACACAACTGGATACTCTCCATATTAGCTGGTATTTGGTAAGGAACCCATTTTCCCCATAGAATTTGAGATATAGACACTAAGGATAGCCCAGGAAGTGGGATTGGATTTAACTAATGCTCAGATTAACAAACTACAACAAATAAATGAATTAGGTGAAATTCGGCTATTGGATCTATAGCATACCGCACTCATTCAACAACAAAGAGCCAAGTGGCACGATTCCCTGATTAAGAAGAAGACATTTCATGAGGGCGACTGGGTTCTTCTTTACGATTCTAGGTTTCAAGACTTCCCTGGTAAACTATAGACGAGATGGTTAGGCCCCTATGAAATAAAGGAAGTACATGACAATGGCACTCTTACATTGGCCACAATTGATGGGTCTAGTTTTTCCTTCAAAGCAAATGGGCATCGGGTATGCCTTTACCAAAAACCTCTCACAAGAGAATCCTTTTACCAACAGATACACGAAGACTCCACCATGCAAATATTAGCTGCAGAAGGAAATCCTTCGGTAGCTTCATTATTGTAAAAAGTTATTCCTTTTTGTAAAAATTGTAAATATGATTGCTGATCTGATTTTCTACATTTCTTTTTATTTATTTTTGTTCCCTTTTCGGAACAACACGTTTAATTTTTGTTGTTCCCACTTCGGAACAACACGCTTGATTTTTGTTGTTCCCACTTCGGAACAACACATTTGATTTTTGCTATTCCCTTTTCGAAACAACACTTTTGATTTATGTTTTTCCCACTTCGGAACAACACGTTTGATTTTTGTCGGAACAACACATTTGATTTTTGTTGTTCCCTTTTCGGAACAACACTTTTGATTTCTATTGTTCCCACTTCGGAACATCACTTTTGATTTTTGTTGTTCCCTTGTCGGAACAACAATTTTGATTTTTGTTGTTCCCACTTCGGAACAACACATTTGATTTTTGTTGTTCCCTTTTCGGAACAACACTTTTGATTTTTGTTGTTCCCACTTCGGAACAACACATTTGATTTTTGCTGTTCCCACTTCGGAACAACAATTTTGTTTTTGTTGTTCCCACTTCGGAACAACACATTTGTTTTTGTTGTTCCCACTTCAGAACAACACTTTTGTTTTTGTTTTTCCCACTTTGGAACATCACTTTTGTTTTTTCTGTTCCCACTTCAGAACAACACTTTTGTTTTTGTTGTTCCCACTTTGGAACAACACTTTTTGTTGTTTGTTGTTCAAATACTACCTTTTTTTTAGAATTTGTTGTTGTTCCTTCTTTGGACCAACATTTTTGCTTCTTGAAGTCATGTTTTTTTAAACAACATCCTTTTTCCTTGCATTTTTTGTAATGTTGAATAGCACTCCAGGACTATTCCTAGCTAATCTCAGCCCCATTTTTCTAATTCCCTTTCATGGCATGAAGTACAATACTTTTATAAGGACGAGAATTATGGATTCTATTAAAGCAGGTGAATATCACTAACGTTATGATCTTTAACAAGACAACTTCTTGATGATAGACTTCTTAAAAGGAATGGGGAAGGACACAATTATTTATATATTACTTTACTGTATTGATTTCTGCTATATATAATATCGGTTGATCATATTTACCATGCTCGTTCTACCCCTCCTAGTTATAATCCTCTCTATTTATTATAAGTGAGATTATGGGTATATTTTTTTCTATTGATATGTTCAACTTCTTCCACCATCCCTGCTCGTAAGGAGTACTGAGCCTCCCTATATTTATTATAAAAATGTGTAATAACAACAATTTTTTCCTATAGATAGAGGATAGGGGGTCTCATTAAGAGCTAACCTACCATGTTCATAAGGATGTAGCAATGTGACATTCCCACTAGCCACCACACTAGGGTTATGATCCAAAGGATGGCTAAAATATCCTTGGAACAGGAGGTCTCATCACGAACTGACCTAATCACTTTTGTTACTTCCCAGTGAATGGTAGTGTGGTCATCTAGTTACCATGCCAGCACATTGATCTCTTCTGTAGAAACAACAATGGAATTCTCCAACTATAAATTGAGGATCCTGGCTCATATGGGTTAAAAATCAACTCTGTTGAGGCTATGAATGCCTGCTGGCAACAAAAGCTCTGCTTATGGTATTGAAGTTCCATTTTCAACATCAATAATTATTATAATACCCTCTTCTTACTTTTCTTTTTATCAGAAGAATTATTTCCTTAATTTCTCCCTACCTTGAACCTTTATGCATGAGTTAATAGTTTTTATAAATCATATCATTTGCAGTTGGAATATCATCAACAAAGCATCTTTCTTGCATATTGTCGTCCTCTTTCCTTACCGCATAACCTATCATCAACCAAAGCATCTTGTCTCTTATCAATAACCATCATTACACACCTCGCTTTCATAATATCCATACCTTTTATAGTCCTCTGATTAATATACATAATCTGTCCCATATTAATGTCATATCTTTCACCCTTGTACGTTGTCATCAGAACAACATTCACCCATCCATTCGGTTGTAGGCGACCTCCCATCTTGAAGGAGGGAGGGAGCCTTCATCACACTCATGCATGCGGTATAACTGTTTTATTGGATTTCATAGGTTGATATGTTACTCTATGATCACGCAACATGTGGCAAAATAATAGTCCTCGAATTAATGAATTTTAATAAAAATATCGTTTAAAATTGGAAAACTTAGCTGTTACAACTTACTTGCTGTTCTATCTCTCTGTTGATGTCTGTTGCTGTGTTTTCTCCACTGCACTAATCCTTTGCAATAGTAGGAAGAACTTAAGCATTATGGGTGGTAAGTCAGTGCACCATGAACCTCTAGTGCTGGAAATCTTCAACAGAGCCAGAGAAATTCTGGTCTGCACAGGGTGGATAGCATACTTCATAAGATTTCATCCCTCTAGTGAGGAAATCACTATTGAATTTCTACAACATCTACAGAATGGGAAATCCTTGATGAGAGGTTGAAGAATTACAGTATCATACACTGTAACAACTAAATTATCTGGGCTACAGACAGAAGGGATTACATGGCCAAAGAAACACATAATATTACAAGACACGGTGGACATTTTCAGAGATGCAAGCGAGGAATTAATCAAGAAAGGCAAGGGCATACAACCATCTTCTCTGGTAGAACCATGGCATGAGTTGGAAAATATTATCCAGAGGTACATTACCTGTGATGGATGACAAGACGTAGTAAGACCATGACAACTCAAAGTTTTAGCTATTTTGAAACAAAAGATCACTGCTAATCTGCCATCTTTCTTGAATTTATTGCTGCATGATTTCGCCGATAGAATAAGATGGGCTAGGCACTTGGAAACTATAGTTAGCCACCATGGATTGATAAGACTAATTGTTACCCACAACCTCATTCAAAAAAACTTAACTTGGGATGGTTTCATAGTACCCCTAGAGATTAGTCAAAACCATGTAATTCAATGTCCTGAAATTTTGGCAATAAGCTAGCAGGGCCCTATTCCAAAAAGGAAAAGGTCTACCCTCTCAAACATCGAACCCCACAAGCGTAAGCGGTCTGCAAGGTTATACCTAGTCCAGATAATGTCTGTAGATAGCACCAAACAACCTGTAGAACCATTTAGACCAATTAGTATATAGGACTCTGAGTCGGAACCAGAGGAAGAACTTGAACAAGGGGAAGGATGTCATCCAGAATCATAACCCGGGGAAGAGGCCAATTCAGGACAAGAACCTGAGGAAGAGGATAGACCAGACTCAGAACAAGAAAGGGCACATCACCTTGATGATGAACTGGAAAATGAAGAAGAACCACCTCAAGCATCAACCATGAGTCCCCAAAATGATATTCTGCAGGATTTTGAGATAGGGATGGCTCACGTCTTGGCAAATCTAAATGCATACATGCAGCCTGGAGGATCACTTGATCCTAACTTAATGGAAGCTCAATCCCCAGAATATTCTGGGCATACAGAAATTCTACCCTATGACTAGGAAAAGGAAGCAGAAACAAAAGTTATTCATGAATCAGACAACCAGTCTGGTGACACAGTTCTATTGGAACACAACCATGATAAACAACATGAATCTTTAGATGCAGAAGCTATTGACGAGCCTGATAGTGTAAAAGATGCTCCTCAGAAGAGGTGAGTAGCCGGAGCAAAACTAAAGAAGCTGAGACACGAATATCAAAAGCTTCAAAAGACTGTTAAAAGGCTACGCAGGAAGCTTAAAAGAATTGCAAATGACAAAGCCTAGAACACTACTCTTGAGGTAGTCTCTGTGGCTACACAAATAGAAATATGTAAGGGTAGGTCAAAACAGACCCAAACTGAATTCATTCCTACTTGAAAAATAGCCACCTAGGCAAATTTGCATGCAGACTTAGTGGATGTAGCCATTCAGATGGAGGGTTGGTCCTCCCACAACAAGGAAGTACAGACCGAGGAAATATCCTGTCATAACACAGGCACTCAGACAAAAGAACAAGCCAAGGATATCTTGTCAACCAAAGACCCTATTCTCCTAAAGATATAGGAAGAACGGATGCAAGCCCAGCTTGCTCTAGAACGATGTGAACAAGAGAGAGTCCCTCTGCAAAAATATCAAGAATTGCATAAATAGATTAGGAATTAACCATAACTGAAAATGGGACTTTTGATAGATTTAGACAAGAAGAAGAAAAGCTGAAGAAGGTAAAGACCAAGCTAGACAGAGCCAGCAATTAGATAGACACCATTTTCTCGCTATATTTAGATGTCTTGACATGTAGGTCTCCGACCACAAATTATGCGCTATTCTTATTAGAACGATACTTATTGTTAAAGGTTAAAGCCGTAAGAGCTGGCAAGCCAATTGAGTTAAAGACAACTGAAGATTTTATAAGTTGCTGCAAGGAACATGGGGCAAAAGTCCAAAGTCTTCTTTGCAAATTTTATTTGCATAATTTCATATTAGCAGGAGAAGTTAATAAGAACCCTAGCCCTTTTGTTGGGGATATTCAATTCCAAGCTTTATCTCCTTTGCAGTTAATCAACTTAAGTGGTTTAAGGTATATAATTCATTCCAAAGATAGGAAAACAGGTTGGATCTCTGGGTAGGAAGTGAGGCTACTCACCCTTTGTAGCTATTTTCTAGACATAAAAGGCTGATGACATAAGAAGGCGTGATTCAAATTTTAGGGCCCATACATAAGGAAATTGTACAAAAAGGAACAACATATTTCCTCTCTATCCAAGAAAGGTCCCTGACTGCATCCAAAATGAGATGGGCGGTCTCAACTAATGGTGTTAAGGAAAGATAACCATTTAATTATGGGAACTTCAAATCTGCTACAAGCTAGTTAATCACATATAGCAATCTTATTTTGAGGGAAGGGCCTTATTGGTTGGGATGTCGATTTATATGTCCCATTATTTGGTATCCTCCTGAAGGGTATCGGTTTGACTATGAGTTACATGAAGGACACGAATAGACAGCCTTTGCAAACTTGGCATAAAATCACAGTTTCAGGCCTGATAAAGAAACCTTTTTTCCAGCCTACTCCTTAACTACATTACATAGGAACTACTTATTTGTCATGAGGAAATGAAAAGAGGTAAGCAGGGGAGTATGTTGAGCCGTGCAATAGGTATGTATTTACTCTTGATTATTATCCTTTTCCTCCTTTCTTATCCATATTATGCCATGATATAATAACAAATTGATAGGATTTTGATAAGGAATGAATAAAATAACTCTTGATATGATTTGACTGACCAAACTAACTCTCGTTACTTTTTATGTAGAAAAACAGCAAAAGGAACAGCTGTTGTTCCCAAGTCGGAATAGCAAAATCTAATCGAGAAAAATGAGACACGCCAGGTGCAGTCGAACCAAGGAACAAGTCAAGGAGATCAGTGCAAGATAGAAGAATTGTTTGAAGATAGCATTTAGTTGTGAATCCCTCAGGATCTCCTGATCCTGAGGGATCACATTTATCTTTTCCTTTTGACTATAAAAGAGAAGACTAAAGAGGGATCTATCGTCTTTTACTTGGATTGTAATTTTAATCTATAGAATGTTTTTTCTGAGAAACAAGATCATGTTGTAATGATAAGTGACTGTGATGATTAATATACAACTTGCGTTGCTGTTCATTCGTATCTTCTAAAATCGCTAAGCAATGTTCGTTGGTGGCTAGGGCTTGGTCTCTGGTGGAACTTACTGTTGTTCCCTGTTTTATGCATTTTCTGTTTCCCGCAAGTTCTTCTGCTTTATAGCTTTTCAGTTGATGTATTTTCGTTCAATCAGATGTCTGGTATTCATTTCATTAATGCACATTTATAGTTGGTTTTACTTAATTCTTGTCGTTGATTGAATTAGTTATCGGTTAAAGAATCATTTCCGGTTAATTGTAGAATAGAGCGTGATTGATTAAATTCTTTCATTTTACCCAATATTTTAAGTACAGCTAAAAGAGCTTAGTTAATACTACAATGCTCTTGGTTGATTTTCATTTGAATTTGGTTGATTAAGATTGAATTGCGGTATTGTTTGAGATAGAGTTATGATGCTTAGATGAGTTATTTCCTTTAGAGTTACAAGCTTGAGATTTATTATTGCATTTGTTTACTCTTGTATTGAATTTCATAGCTTAGTTTAAAGCATTACTCTCTGGATTTATAGCTTGCACATATTGTGTACACTCTTGGAATAAAAAGACTTACCCAGGTTGATAATTAATGTGAGGCAATTAGGAGTTTTAAAAGACACCTTTTAGGACCCAACAATGGGTGGCCACCAATATCCATCTGGATCATTGGTGTGCAGTACAAATGATAAGTAAAGTATGGAAAACGAGTTGTGTCATTTCTCTAGACTTTCTACCATTCAAATTGATGTGATAAGGTGGACATAAAACAAGGTTATTAGGTCTTCACCAGCTTGTCACCTCAGGATTTATGATCATATCTCTGTATCTAGTAACATCTGTTTCAACCTCATTATCACATGGCTATCCATCATTCTTCTAACAAATACCAATATCAATAAAATGAAAATGGCTATTTGAACCACCTCCACGTATAACATTGAGTGTCAATTTTACCTTGAAATTTGGTGACTCTAGCAACTTCAACATCATCCCATGAGCGTCATAATGATATCCTCTAGAAACTCCTTTGGTGGTATCAACACAAAAGTACAGCATCAACCATGGATATTTTTCAGACATTTTCAATTTATGGGAAAATATCCATCTTCGTATGCTATATTGCTTCTCCCAAACAACATAAAAATAAGCAATATAATCAATGTCAGCTCCTAGACTTGCATTTAGATCATAAGTTCCATAGAAACTTTCTCTTATAATGGGTGATTGTGAATCACAGGAATGAATTTCATTTTCTTGAGGCTTTGTCCATTTGTGGTACACAAGAGGTTGATTCATGAAGCCTCTCCCAAAACAAGGAAAGGTCCTACTAGTAATGATCAGACTAAACTTTATACCATTCTCTAGACACAATTTAGATTTAGTATCAAATTTCCCATTCTTCAACATGATCATCCAAAATTTCCATGGATTTAATGAGTCCCTTACTTCACAGAGGGAACAAAGATATAGCTCTCTCCACAACATATTTGTTTGGATTACTCTGAGGCTTAAAATATATTTTAGAAATTGATCCCCACTCAGTAGTTTATTTTATACCTTAAGTTTCAGCACAAAAAACAACCCCGTATGTTGATCATCAATACAAAGCACACTGTAACTTCGAGTCCTATTGTCTTTTATTGTATGAAGAATACCCTTTGCAGTGACATCAAAAGCTCTCGCATTTCCATGAGTGGCATTTATCCTACCAATAATACTGTTGGGCATGGAATCCCCCAAGGCATGTTTTGGGACCCAAAGCCCAAGTTTTGATCGAATCTTGTTGTAATGCTCCACGAATTTTGGGCACGAGGCGCAAAAGTATGATAGAGTCACAGGGTTGTCCGCCCTAGTTTTGTAATGTAATGTCAGATAGATAGATCTACCAATAGTCCGTGGACCATGGGATTGTATAAATAGAGTGAGGCTCTAAGTGTAAAAAGAGAGAAGGAAGAAGTAGGAAAAAGTCTAAGGGATTAAGTCGCAAGTTGAAGTGTGTGTTTGGGTCATAGGGTAGGAAAAGGCTCTGCAGCTGAGTGTGCAGAGGCCTAATAGTTTGTAGTTGAGTGCGCGGACCCTTGCAGCTGAGTGCGCAGGGCGAAGTCAAGTCTATAACCAAGGAAGGAATTAATAAAGAGAAGTTTTTTTATAATTCTGTGTATCTGTTCTTGGGTTAATGAATGATTGATATAATTTTCAAATATATTGTTTATTTACTACGTGCACCTATATGAATGGTTTATGTTGTTAAGTATAACTTAAAGCATGCAAGTAGGCTAAGATAATCAACTAACATTGGAATACCAGTAAGGTCTTGGGTAATAATTCAGAGCGCAGCGTTCAGCCCTTGGGTAGGGCTGTACGAAGGCAATATATCAGGCTGCGAGGTGCGGGAAAGTGCACGACACAACCTACGCGCAGGGTCAAACCACGGACCACTTGAACTCATCAAACATCTCCAGGGTGCGGAAACCTGGTTCTAGCACCCTTCCATACTACTTTGGGTGAGACCTTAGTCCACGCTCCGCGGATTGTTGCCGAAAGGGCCAGCAGTACCGAGATTTGTTTGGCTAACTTAACTAAGAACTTGGGTCAGGCCCCAATAAGCCAACATATGGTTTCATTCTCGGGACCGGGATCTGGATAGAGATGTCTGATGTCTTATCACTGGAATTTGACAAAGAAAGGAATTGAATAATGGTTGGACAAAAAGATTCACGAGTTCGCAGCACAGGAAAACATGAATCCACAATTATCGAATGAAGAGTGGTTAGATTGCTACTTATATACAGAAATTCATGAAATTTTCTTTGCATCCTTCCCCTCTAAGTTGTATGAGTGGATCGCAAAGCTAGCAGACAGTCAAGGAAGGTGTAGGCTCGACAAACCTATTGTGTGGACTCCAGAGTTGGTGCGCAGACTGGAAGCATCGGAAGATAAGATCGTGCACATTGTGGATCACTGGCTCAATCAAATTATAGGAGGATTTATCACTGAGTTCATGGTAGATACTTCAATCAGCTATAGCGAGGCGGAACGACGCTTCCTCAAAGGACCGCGAGGTAAGTACGTTAAATATTTGAACACTTGGATTAAAATGCTACTATGTGAAAAGTGGGTTATGTGAATAAATTGATGTTTGGGGCTATGCGGAGTGGGAGGATCTACATAAATGAAGGTAGCGTAGAACTAGAAACTAGCCCCTTGATTTCACCTCCGTGAGAAAGCGAGGAAGAGCTCGTGAAGGTTTCACCAAGAAGTGCGATCAGTTTGATAAAGCAACGAATTCCACGCATACCACTCCCACCTACACCACTGCTAGTTTCACCATCTTCAACCTCCACTTCACCCACACCCCCTCCACCACCACCACCGTTCAATATGGCAAGCGCAATAAAGTTTCTGATGTTCAAAGGAGTAGGGAATGAAGATCTGGACCAGTTTTGGTTCATGGTAAGGGTTGTAAGGGAAGCGTAGGGAGTCACGGATGACAATATAAAGAAAGAAACAATGGTCAATGCTCTGTAGGATCATGCACTGACTTGGTACGTTAAGCATTCCAATGACAATCCGAACATAGGGATCGTGGCTATCCAAGCTCCGCTAACCAAGGAATTTAGCAGGCCAAAATCAGAGACACAGTCGATCATTGAATTTAAGGAAATCACGATGCTTCCAGGTGAGACCCCCTTGGGAGCTGGATCAAAGACTGAAGTGTACAATTCATGAAGCCAATATGACCTTGACGGATGGGCAACACCACACATGGATTGTAGCATCGTTAACGTCGCATCTAAGGAATGCGTTGTCATAACAGAAGCCAACCACTTAGGCCGAGGCCTTGGAGATCGCAATGAGATTGCACGAGACCTCGATACAAGATCCTAACCTGGGAGTTCAACAGATCCACATGCAGTTGAAAAACTTGTGCCTTGAGATGGAGAGTTTGAAACAAGATAGGACGACTCACCCAGAAGCGCACAAGGAGGTATGGTGCGTAAAGTGCAAAGGCGAGGGACATGACAAGGACCATTGTCCAGTCTTCGCGAACTACTTGGCAGGAGGAGGACCATTTCCATTAAGATCGGAGGCACAAGCACGACCGAGCGCGACGTTTGCATTATGGTGCATGATTTTTCAGATAGGAGGGAATCATGCTACAGATAACTGCCATCTATTGCAGAAGTATACGCAAAATTCCCAACAGTTTTTCTGTAATTTCTACAGGTCAGTAGGCCACGATGAGTGCACCTGTAGAAGTTATGAACTGATGATGGATTAGACTCCTATCTATAGAGTTCAGATTGAAACATGGGCCCTCAATCAAAATTTAGGTATGGTACACACTAGATTTCAAGGGCGTGGATGAGGTCGATGTGGAATGGGACCAGGAAGAGGTCGCGACTAGCTTATATGTTACAAATGCAGAGGGCCAGGGCATTATGCCCACGATTGTACAAATCCGACGAGACCATCATGCTTATATTGTACCTAGTTTGATCATGAGATAGAGGACTGTCCCATGTTGATAGTGAGGTTGCTCGATAAAGGAGCACTCCAACCTCCCTCGACTCAGAACCTACAAATGATGATGTCTAAGTCACGCGAGGAAGACCCAAATGTAAATATCATGCTTTGAAGTGGTATCATGACAGGAGATGACAAAGGCAAGCAACCCGAAGATAGTGCCTGGGTTTGCAAGTCTCCAACAAAGGAACCAGAATTTGATGTAGAACATGCTCAGGAGACACTCATGGAAGCTAAGAAGAGCTTCATGGATGCCTCCACTTCAGGAAGTAAAGACAAACTGGAACTGGAAATGGAACCGTCAATGCTCACTACATTTTTGGAGACATGCATGAAGCTGTTGTGCAATAGCAAAGCTGTGAAGGGGCTGTAAGAACTCATCACTAGATTTGCTGGAACCATGCCAGGAGAACAACGCGTAGTCCGGAAGCTCGGGAAGCACACAATGTGAACAGGAAGAGAGATGAGATTGACCGTGTAAATCAAGGAATATGAAATGGATCAAGTGATATTGGATCTAGGATCGGACGCGAACATCCAGCTAAAGCAGACGTGGGAGCACATGGGCAGGCCTGTGCTGCAATGGTTTCCTATTCAATTGTGAATGGTGAACCAACAAAAGATCCTACCTATGGGAATATTGTAAGGAATAATGATAGATATCAAAGGTGCAAGCGCGCTAGTAGATTTCGAAGTGATATAGATTGTTGATGACAACAATCCCTATCCTGCACTACTTGGTGATGAGCCCCAGAAATGGGTAATTATATGGGCTCATTCTGCCTCTTATTTCAACTTAATCCACCATTATCATTAGTTTAATGCATGTTTTTGAATATATTTATGCTAATAGAGTGAATTGGGTTAGTCACTTTGCCATGTAGTGTAATGTGTGTTGTATGCATATTTTTTGGCCAATTTTGGACAAAGTCAAGGGATTTATGAGCAAATGACAGCCAAAACTCGAGGAAAACAGGGAAGAGGATTTGTAGGGGGGTGTCTCCTTCATTTATGACCCCTTTCCTTGAATCCTCCATCAGCAACTAGGAGCACAAAGGTCCACATGGATGATTCCAAGGGGCAGCCGAGCAAGTAAAGTAGGATTGTTGTTTATCTCCAGTTCTAGAAAGCTGAGTTCCTTGATTTTAGGAGGACTATTGAAGGACTCCATTTGTATAAATAAGGAGGCTTAGAGCCTCAGTAGGTTAGCTAGTTATTAGTTGATTTTTTCACTTTTGTGCAGCATTGTGTTCAACTCATTTTCGAGTTCCTTTTGAGAACAGTTTATGTAATGTAACTGCTATTTTTGATAGTGAAGATGAAACATTTTTTGAGCCAGCACTGATCTTTTCTAGAGGGCTGAAGCTCTTGGGTTAGGGCCCAACCCAAGTTTCCCAACACCTCCTACTATGTACTTATATGTTTTTGCTTCAGTTCATCAGTTAATTTCTGTTGCATAAATTTATTTTACTTTGTTAGATTAGGTTGCTTTTGATGGTTAGTATAGTTGTTGTTGTTTCAGTTGATCAAGCAGGTTACTGCAGTGATAGAATAAGATTCAAAAAGGCCAACAGTAGGCCCTGATCTCCTCTCTCCCTTCCTGGGACCATGATTTGAGGTCAAGGCACTACTGCTGCCACCAAAAACACAGTTTTTACTCTTCCATCCAACTGCTAGTGTGATACTTTGATTTGGAAAGATTGATATTGGTTCAGATTTAGTTGCCTATATCATTTTCTATTCTTTTACCATAGTTCTCTCTGCATGGTTTTTTGTTTACATGTTACTGTTCAACATTTTTTGTTCGTAGGTCAGAAATTAGGTCAAGCTAGAGAAATCTCTGTTTTCATGATATAGTTAGTTCTTTCTTTGATCAGTTTTTGTGTAGATCTCTTGCAAGAAATCTGAACTCACCATCCATCCATGAAACAACTAGTGCCAACTCACTTCTCATAGATTTCCCAATTCAATTGCAACATTTCACCAATCTACCCTAATTTCTGTGTTTTTCTCCATAAGCTTTCTTTTCGTCCTTTGAACAAATCCAACCATCACATTCGTTCTTGATCTTCCTTGAAACATTCTAGACATCTCAACACCTTCATCTAGCCTTCAATTCCCCTTTCCCATCATTTTTCCACCTCAAAAACTCCAAAAATAGCTCTCGGCCTCCTCCTTTAGAACCTCTTGTAGAACCTCCTGTAAATCCCCTGCAGCCTCCTATAGAATTTCTTGTGAGTGATTTTTCGAAGTCCGATCGTAATGGAAGTCTTCAAAGGGGTAATAGGGGCTTCTTTGGACCTCTCCACTCATTCCTCCATCTCTTCAAAAGCCAACTCCATCTTCCTTTACCACCAAACCTTTGCACAGTCACAACTAGATAAATCACAAGCATAATAATTTCACATAAAAACACTCAAAAGCACAAAAAGATGTTTCCATCTCATTTCTTTTCAGAATTATCTTGAATAAATGCAATTTATCTTTTCATTAGTCAATGGTACTCATTTCATCAGTTTTGATCTCTTTTCCTGCAACAGTAATGTTAGTGGGTAAATTAGGGTTTTCTAGGGTTTGCGTTGCATTTCGGTTTTCCTTCTCTTTCTGCAAGTAGAATAGCCTCTTTAGAGTTATCTTTCTTTCATCATAGTTAAAAGCTTCTTTTGAGAATTCATAGAAGTTAGCTTAATCTCCTAGCGAACTTGCGCCAGCTGATCAAGTGACAGCTTGTAGTAAGAGCTAGTACTTGTGCATACAGCACCATCGCTTCCAAGTTTGTTACGAACTACCGGGTTGATAAAAGTACAGTAGGGAGCCCCAGGAGTTGCAGCATTATTGCTACAATACTGGTGCTCACCATATTTTTGGTTCCGTTGCCGGGGAAGTGTCAAAGTATTTTGTGATTACTGCTTTTCTTCTATTTTCTATTGCAACATTTTGCTAAGTAGTTTATTTCAGCAAAAGTACAGTAGTTGTTTCATTTCAATTCTGCAATTTTCATTTCAGCAAGCATAGATTAGACATTTCCTACTTTCATTTCAGCAAGCATAGATTAGACATTTCCTGCTTTCATTTCAAATTTTGTAATTTCCATTTCAGCAAGCGGAAATTAGTCATTTCCTGCTTTCATTTCAATTCTGCAATTTCCATTTCGGAAAAAGTAGATTAGTCATTTCCTGCTTTCATTTCAATTCTGCAATTTCCATTCCAGCAAAGTAGATTAGTCATTTCCTTTTTGTCATTTAAATTCTGCAATTTTATTTTAGTAAGTTCATTTTATTTAGTTGCAATTTGTTGTTCAACCCATTTCAGTTTTTGTAGGTACAAGCAAAAAAAAAAAAAAAAAAAAAATCACCAAAAAAGAGATTTCCTTTCATGCCTCGTAGGAATAGAGACAATTCATGAAAATTCCTACCCAACATCCCCACCACATCACTAAGTCACCCTTCTCTCTTCTTCAGTGCCAGTGATCCTAAAGAACCTATAGGTGAACCTACAAAGATATACGAAGATCCTATAGCAGAAGAAGAGCAAGAAACCATTCGTCCTGAGACCATGGCTGAAAACAGGAATGTTAGAGGAAACAGAGACAAAGTAGAGGGTACCTTTCATATCCAAGAGACCGATGGGGACACTAAAATGAAAAACATAAGTCCCTCAGCCTTACCTCACTTCCATGGGTTGACTACTGAAGATCCTGATACCTTCTTATTTGAATTTGGTGTTCTCTGTCAAACCTATGACTATGCAGAAGATGAGCAGAAGTTGAAGTTGTTTCCTTCTACCCTCAAGGATGCAGCATTGTGCTGGTTCATGGGGTTACCTGGAAACAACATCACAACTTGGGCTCAGATGTAGCAAGCCTTTAACAACAAATATCGGGACTACTGTAGGTCAAAGGATACCAAGGAAGAAATCTTCCGAATGACCATGGGAAGTGATGAATCCTTGGAAGACTATGAAGAGAGGTTTCAACTTGGTTATAAAAGGGCTAGGTGCATACTTGACCCCGAATCTCTAAAGTTGGTCCTGCTCAGAGGAGTCCCTGAAGACCTTCTAGATACCCTCCATTTGTTGGCTAGGGGAGACATCTACCAACTAACTTATGATGACATAAAGACTATGTTTAGAAACCATTCTAGGGCAGCTAGAAAGAGAGGTAGGGGAATTCAACCTTTAGCCAATACATCTTCATCCAGTTCATCTCTTAGAATTGAATTTGAGAATCGGCTAGAAGATTTCAAGAGCGAGATGAGGCAGACTCTTGCTATGCAAATGGATACCTTGCATATCAAAAGAAAACAAGAGGAAGCCGAGAGGGCTTTGGCCATTTTTTGTCCTAAGTGCACCAGAAGGCATCCTAGGAACAAATTTCCATTAAACTCTATAGAAGTGTGTTTAGTTTGCGAAGAAGACCATCCTACGAATCAGTGCCCTTCCTTGCCCGAGCTTAAAGCTGCATACCAAGGGGTTGAAGGAGCCACTGAACCACTCTATTTCATGAACCAAAGGAGGCCACATGGGCCCATAACTTACTAGAAGGGAATGCAAGGGACATCTAAAACCCATTATAACCCCAATCAAGCCACTTCCATGCCTTCTTGGGGTCCCACTGCTCATCATTCCTGGTCCACACCCCCTCCTTGGTCATATCCATCTCAATACCATGCTCAACTAGTTTCTCATTCATTTCACTCTTATGCTCAGCCCCAACCTCAGTGGAATGCACCTCATCAGGGGTGGAGGCCCCAGTACAACTCTCCTCCCACTCTTTTGCCTCCACCACCTACTCAACCACAACCATTACCTCCTACTCCACCAACGCAATTGCAAATTCCTGCTCAACCGAACCCAAACCTGAATAACAGACAGGCCTAGCAAGTATATAGTGGGGAAACATCATGCCCGACCTACGTTGTGGAGATTCAAGAGATTAACCTACGATCTGGGAAGGTTCTCCCAGATAACCAACCTCCCCCTAAGGAGGATGAGGAAAGAAATAGGAAAGTGAACCAAAATCCATTCCACCCTTTCCTGAGAGACTAACCGACACAACACAACCTACCTTAGAGGAGATTGAAATTCTGGGAGAATTGAAACAGTTATGTCTAAAGATACCACTTCTCCAAGCCATAAAGGATGTGCCTATATACAACAAGATGATCAAGGAGAAGTGCTTCAACACCCAGGCAGGCGCAAGAGAGATGCCCCAACTATCAATGTCATAGGAAAACTGTCCAACTTGATGTTGGGGCAGATAATCTGTATTAAATATCTAGATCCTGGAAGTCCTGTAGTCGATGTCCACATCAATGGCACCGTAATCCCCCATACCCTGATTGATCTAGGGGCTGCCATTAATGTGATGACCAAGGACACTAGGCTCAAGCTCAACCTTCAGGGCTCCCTAAGAAAGACCACAACAGTACTGCAGTTAGCAGACTGCTCCACCATGATCCCTGAGGGGATTGTGGAAGATGTAATGGTCTCCATCGATTCTTGGGAGTACCTTACTGATTTCTTGGTTCTCTAGCCCAAGGCAAAGCTCACTGGGTATCCTCTCATCCTAGGAAGAACTTGGTTGGCTACTACAGATGTTATGAAACTAGCTCACAAAAACATAGAAAAGATAGATCAACGCCTTAGAATTCAACCTCTTCGAGGGGGAAACCTCCTTTACATTACACAAATGAACAATTCCTGGATGATCCAAATGACAAAACCTCATTTCTATATATAGGAGTCTAAGGAGTCACAATATAACCTAGCCGACCTAACAATAATAATATAAAGGCACAAAAGTAACAATAAAAGGATTCTATGGGGCACAGTAATGACAATCTGGGGACAATAGAGGCACAAAAATATTAATAAGGGATACAACTACAATAGTAATGGGGTAATCACTACTATTATAGGGACCTAACATGCCCCTCTCCTTCAAAAAAGTGTTGTCCTCAATGCTTGAGTAGTTCTGTATGCTTCTGTATAAAATTCTCATCCTCCCATGTGGAATCTTTAGTGGATAAGTTCTTCCAGTTGATGAGATACTCTGAAATTGATTGAATTCGTAGCTGTTGAGTTCTTGTTTCTATGACTGCTTCCGGTTCCAATATAATTTTTCCTTCCTCGTCAAGTTCTGGCAATATTGTTTGAACTGGGAGCTTGTCGCCTATAACCTTCTTTAAACATGAAACATGGAAAAATGGGTGCACTTGAGAAGCTGCAGGAAGCTCCAATTTGTATGCCATAGTACCAATCTTTTGCAACACCTTGTACGAACCATAATACTTTGGTGATAATTTATTATCCTTCTTAGCTTGCTTGAGGGACATTTGTTTATATGGTTGTAGCCGTAGGAATACCCAATCACCTACATCAAAACTTCTTTCGCTGTGATGTTGATCTGCCTGTTGTTTCATTCTATTCTACGCCAACACGAGGTTATTCTTTAAGAGTTGGAGGACTTGTTGTTAATGCTTGATGTGATGTTCCACTGCTTGAACCTTAGAATTTTCTCTTAAATATGATGTGATGGATAGTGGCTGATATCGATAAAGTGCCATGAATGGGGTCATTTTTGTTGCTGTTGTTAGCCTCCTATACCAATAGGGTTTCATATTTCATGATTGACAGTGGAAATGCTAAAAATGATCATCTTTGATGAAACAAAGGTTCCATTTTTGGTAAACTAAGCAAAAAGTTAAAAAATGTAAAGAGGGTATGCCTTAAAAGAATAATCAAAGGGCAAGAAAATGAATTGGTCAAAAGAAAAAATAATTGAAATGAACCCCAAAGAAAGACCAGGAAAGTGGCCAATCAAAATGCCACTGCTATCTTGAGGTATGGCTCAACAGTTCAAGCTGAGCCATGCCATGTTTTGAATTGCTTGTTTTAGAGTAGGTAATGAGTACCTGTTCAAACAGTTTAAGCTTGACAGATGACTAGCTGGATAGAGAAAGAAAGGAGCCCTCTAGCTTAATCTGGGCCCTTGGAAGATATAAGGGTAGATTTAGATAGGAGGGCAGCAAAAAGAAAAGAGCATATGAGGGTTTGCAAGTCTAAGTGCACCCTCCCTGAAGAAATAAAAAATGCTAGGTTCTAAGTTGGGTAGGTAGCCAGAAGTTGCAGAATCTTGATCCTATTCAGTTTTGGCCTTAATCAAGAAGGCATATGTTGGCAGTTGCAAAGGTATCTATGTTGCATTTTGAAGGCAAAGTATAGAAGCATGTCTAACTCCCTTGTTCTCCCCAAAACACTCTCTTTCTAACATCCCATGGAGGACTTCAACACTTTCCTAAAGAATCCTCCTTCTATTTCTTCTTGGAAATTTCATGACAAGTTTTCACTTTCTTCTCCGAAAAGAAGCCACATTTCTTGTGTAAATTCACTTCCCATCAACTCCTAAAAATCTGAGTTTACTCACCAAACTTAGTCCTCTATTCCTCACCTCCAAATCTCTCATATCCCCATTTCACATTGGCTCCTAACCCTATTATTTAACTCCCTATGTTCCCCTTTTCCCCTACTACTATATCACTGTTGTGAAAAAGCCCACAAAATATGTAAATCCCCCCCCCTTTTTGGCATTATAGCCATATGTTCAAAACTTGGAAAATCATGCAGAATCAAAGTCTTGTTGTATATGGTTCGTTTAAAGTCGGGGATTAAACTAACATTTGGTTAGTTTAATAACCTAACCCTACCCTTATCCCCTTACAATCCCATCACAATGCATTACCCGCGCCATTTGTATAAAACCATGTTAAAAACCCACTTTTACCCCTTTTTCCAAAAGTATGTGTTTCGGCGCGCTCACCACAAAAAAAACAAAAAATATATTATTAAAATCCCCGCCGGGACCCGCCGTATCCACCCATCACCTCCGCAGCCCGTCGACCGTCGGATCCGGGCCCTCCCATCCGACGGCCCACAGCAATATCGGACCACCTCCGATGCCCGAATGATAGCGCCCGAAATCTGTCAGAGGGTGACGTCAGGGCTCGGACGCGTGTCGTTCCCAGGTTGTGTCAGGCGGCCTCCTGCCAAAACCGCTCCCGTACTATAAGCGGTCCGAAATTACCGCTTACCGCCCTTGTATCTCCGCCATACGTCACTTCCACGTCACCCTTACATCACTGCCGCCTCAGCATTACGTTGCCGCCCCATCCGCCCTTGCTCCGAGCTGTCTGCCATGTCACCTGTCCACGTAGAGTCGCTCCCTGGCCGCCATGTCATCATTCCGTACCCGACCCCACCCATGACGTCATGCTGACGTCATCCGACAAAAAGGCGCCAAACGCCAAATTTTCCCTATTTTGCCCAAAAAGTCATTTTTTCGCGTTATTTGCGAAAGTACTCACTGTACCTCTGCATGAGCTTCTACGTCATTTACCTACCAACTTTGAAGACTGCTCCCTTGCTGCTGGCGCCCTGAAATTCACCTGTTTATCAACTCTATTGTCCAATCGCACCAGGTATTTATCAGTTTCCCCCTCTGCGCCTTGGTTTTTTGCATAATTCACCAAAACAAGCAAGAAAAGAGAAAAACGTAGCAATTACCAGAAACCTTCTGAAGCCAAGCTTCATTTCCCACCGTGAGCCCAAATTCACCCACAGAGGTTCCACATTGTGCCAAATTACCACAAATTCATAGTTTCTTTGCGTATTCGCAAATCTGAACCTCTGCTAGATAAATCCATCAGGAAAGCAACTCTCAAATCCCAGCATTTGCTCATTAAACCTATCCTAGGAGCATTTTGACTAATTTTCACCCCAATTTTCCTCTTCTCCTCTGCAAATTACCCTACTCATTCAAAATCCACTGCTCTATATTGCTGTGCCCAAGAAAAAATCTCAGATATAATTCCAAATATTAATTGACCATGGAGACTCCAGTGGCATCGAACATTGCCCCATTAAATGCCCCACACAAGAACCTGGAGTGGTTAGCCCTTGCTGACAGAGACTATCAAATGAGAGACACTATAGAGTTGTGTAACAAATATCACATAGAAGCAGTTTGTGAGTTAAGGAAGAAACACAAAGATGGTACAGACCTCCTGGGAATCTGGAATTCCCATTTGCCAATCTACTATCTCCCTCAGGTCAATGAGTTTCCCGACTTGATCCACCAGTGCCGCTCAAACTATGACCCCAACCAAAGGGCTATTCTGAGTCCTTCAGGCTCTGTCTTGTTCCACATTTCTCTTGAAGCTATCAACCAAATGCTGCAGTTCCAACCTACAAAGCCACTGGTCCCTCTTTCCATGCAGCTTTTATTAGAGCAGGGTGCCAAGCTCTCCAATTCACAAATTACAAGAATTGGCCAATTATTTATGCTTCCAGAGTTTCAACCCAAGCAGCCTCCCCCTTATCTGCATGTCTGGTTTAATGACATAGGGAGACTATTAGTAGATATGATATCTTCCATCCTAGGGTTCAAGACCAGTGAGTTTGTAGATGAGACAACACTGGTGGTACTATCCATTTTTACCCCAGGACAGCCCCCTGCTGTCCAGTATGACTATGCCTCATTTATAGCCAACAAAATGCATGAACAGTTCATGAATCTGGAAAGAGAGAGGGTATTCAAGTACACCTCCTATATATATCATCTGATATTGTACAATCAGCCTGATGCCTTTCCTCTTTTCCTCAAGAAACTAGATTCAAAGGGAAACAGAAGGTCTGTAATGTTCTGGACATCAGTTTGCCATCATATTCATTACTCACCATATACATACTGTGAATTTATTGACCTATTCATTCACCCAGCCTTATCACTGCTGCAAAGTTCACCTCCTCCTAGACTCACTGATGATATGCAGAAAATCCTTCAGCTGTCCAAGAACTATAGCATAGGGGATTGGTACTTTTACCAACACCATACAGTGATCAGGATATATGGCTGTGAGTTAGCACCATACAGGCTACCAAAGTATGTTCCCATGAGACTCTTTGCTCTAGAGTACTTCAGGCAGTTCGGCAATGCAGATATGATTCACTTCCATAGCAAAAACAAGAAGGCACAGCTGAAAATCAAGCATCAATTGGGTCCATTCATCTTTAATAAGAGAGAAGAAGCTTGGGATGAGGCAGACCAAATGCTAAAAGCCCTCCAGCTCAAGACCAGTTTCTATTGGGCACCCTATGACCCTAACCATTTTATAAGCCTCAGAAGAATCAAGCATAGGCTTGCCACATATGACCACATTAGAATTCCAGAGGTTGAAAAATATGCTAATCAAATAGATTGGAAAAAGGGCACATTAGTGGAAGATTATAGCGAAGAAGAAATAGCAGAGAAGGACATTAAAACTTTAGAAAAATCAGTTGACTTGGAATATTTTGGACAGGTTTGGTCTTTTGGCATTCAACATTGTGGAGAAGCTGCCTCCTCATCCACCATTCCTCAGCAACCTGCCAAAACAGCTAATCTAGTAGCAGACATCACTAAAGGCAAAATAGTGCAGCAAGAAGAAACACCTCCAAATGTGGAGCAACAAGCAGAGCAGCAGGAAGGTAGGGCCAAACAACCTGACTCCACAGAACATCAAACACATGAATAAATTCCTCCAAGGCAGGAGGTGACAGTTGAGTCCTCTGTTTTACAAACACCTGCTAATGAGGACAGGACAAGAAAGAGGGATAGGCAAGAGGACACTCCTCTCACTACCTCTATGGACCAGCAAGGAGAAAAGAGACAAAGGCTAAACCCTTTTTCTGAGGAGGAATTGCCAGAGAGGCCGATTGACAACATGCCCCCTCCTAGTATCGAAACATCAACTAGCTCTTTGCAGCAAGGGCAGGACATCCCACACGGGACAGAAGTGAGCTCTTCAAGGCAGAAATCAAAGGCAGACTCCAGCATCAAGCAGCAATTCATTGACATAAAGAAAAGGAATGAGCCCCTCAGGCACCAAATTTACAACCATCTCCTAAAAATGGCGCCAACTAATCAGCAGAGATTAATGTCTGCCTATGACATTCAGGAACAAAAAATGACTCTTAGTCATTTCAGGCCTACCATGCAGCAGCCTCAAACAGCTGCCGATTACATCAGAACTAATCTGGAAATTTTTGCCAGAGACATCCACCCCTTGGATCAAATTGAGCTACACAGACAAACAGGGGAAATGATATATTCCACATTAGCTGATAAGACCTTGCTGGCGCACCAATTACAAAATTCTCTACACAACACTGCTGCTCAACTGGAATTAGAGAAGGCATCATCCCAGGCCAAGGACAACAGAATCAAGTCCTTGGAAGAGATCATCATAGAGTTGGGTCATGATCCAAAGGACCCCAAGGGTGTGCAGGCACTTTTGAAGAAAAGGGATGAAGATATAGCAGCTATGAGAAAGCAGATCAAGCTGCCAGCTACCCTTCACCCTCAAACTGGAGAGGTGGCAGAGCAAAAGAAGGATCAGGATGTAATGGCTCTACTCCTGAGTTTATACAAGAGGTTAATGGAAACAGAGAGTGCACTAGAGGTGGCACTGAAATCAAGACAAAGTGAGGCACCAATGCAGCCAACACAGACATCTGCATCTACTGAAGGTGTGCCACTTTCTACTACTACAGCAGCTCCTCCCACAGGACAGACATCAGAGGTTGGTCCTTCAACATCAGCGCCAGCAACAACACCAGATCAGGGACCCAACCTAAGTATGCAGAACATGATGAAGGAGCTGGAAGCTTTAGAAGCACAAATGGCTGAACTGCAAGAAACCAAGGATAAATTGGCTGCCATTGAGGAAAAATATGATAAATCCAAGCAAAGTGTAGCTGAAAAAACAAGAGAAGTAAGAGCTCTTGAGAAGAGAATAAAGGAACTGGAGAAAGAGCTCTCTCTTGACAAAGTTGTAGTTGAGATTAAGAAGATCCTGTGGGCCAACATTGGTCAATCTATTACAGACTAGTGGCAATATATAGAAACTATCCATGAGCATATGGATCTAATAGGCAGGGCCCAAAAAGAAAGTCAAAGAGCAAGAGCATCTCTTGGCAATATGCCTGAAATAGCCAATAGGATGATCAATGTCCTGAACAACCGCACTGGCCCTCAGCTGGCAGCAATGGGTATCACTAACAGGACTGATACCATTTTACTAGTGAAGAGAGTGCTCACTTTGAGAAATCATGTGCAAACATTGGATAGAAGGTGTCAGGAGATGCAGACAGAAGTGAACAGATTCATTGAGAAGATTACAACATTGCATAACAGAGGCCTTCCCAGCTTAGTAACCAGTGCAGGAAGGTTACTATCTCATGAAAACTATGCTAAGAGGGTAGACACATATGCCACAAATCAAATCACTGCAGCAGCAAGTACCTCAGAGGGAACAGGGCCTCCATCTGGGCAGAGTCTCTATGACAAAATAGAGAATTTATTTTTCATTGCAAATGAGATCAGACATCTTTTTGAAGTGCCTCCAAACTACTACAAATATACTGAGGCAGATGAAACTTTAGGCATAATCTTAAGGCACCAGTTGCCTACTCAGGAATGGTGGACGGGCATGATACAAACACTGCTGTAAAAAACAGATTGTTCACCATATTTTTGTATTTTCATCACAAAGTCAGCAGTTTCAGAAAGTTAATACATATTTGCTCTGACTGGGAGAGAGATTAAGAAAAAGGCCAACTCAACAATCCAGTTTGACCACCAAAGCAGATGACTACAGATGCAGATGACGGGGCTGAGATAGCCGCACCACGACAAAGCAACAAAGGGCGTATTACTCATCAATACGAAGCACCCAACCGACCCAGTTGCCTCCAAAAGTCAAAGAATTTCTGACAAAGCTGAAAAGTCATTCATTGTCCATTTAAAGTAACAATAACTTTTGTATCTGCTATTTTTGAAAGTTGGTGAAGACAGTTATTGAGCAAATGACTCAGCGTTAAGATATTTTGTAAAAACGATTGTATATATATCCCCACGCATAATCTTATTGGGGTTGTTGATTTTTCTTCTGGAGAAGCTATGCTGTAATTTCAGACTTTTAATACAGGAAGCTCATGGAATTTCTGAAGTTCTGAGTTGTTTGAGGCGTTGTAGTGTGCTTGCTTGCTGTTACAGGATTCCTACGCTATTTCATGTCACAATAAGTTTTCTGAACCATCTTGTTATGTATTTCGTTCTTTTATAATCCATTCATGCTCTATGTTTCACAGGTTTAACAGTACAGAAAAAGAATAGTTCAGGATTTGTTCATTGAACACCCTAAACTCAATCTATGCTGTTATGAATGTTTTCTTCAGTATTAGTTATGAATGTGTAATTCTTAGTTGCTCACCTTCATACTAAATCTTTCATAGTAAATACTGTTTAGGAATTCAAATCTGCTCCTGATTGATATTTCCTTTCTCTACATCACTAGCTTAGTGAAAGATTCTTAGTTGCCTGTCACTGGCTGGAAATATTTCATATTTTATAATTTGAAGTTTGTTTCATGAGTATCTATATGGTCCTGTAGTTTCATCACTCTTACTCAATACCTCAAACAAACCATAATCACAGACTCCATTGCCCAATGGACTGAAACTCCTGAAGATCACATCTCAGCTGCTAGAAGACATCATTCAACCAAAACTTTAAACAAAATTCAGTATATCGTAACTAGCCTAAACATTATCAAAACAAAGCTAAATCCTAAAGAGAGAGCCCTCTCTGATTGCAGGTAGGCTAGGACCTATGATCCAAAGATTAGTCTGTGGTTACCTCGGCCGTATTCCCTTAGGAGTCAAAGGGAACAACCTGAGTGCTAACAGCTGTATGGAAGGAAGTGTTATACCACCATTCAGCAAGAGGTAACCATTTGACCCATTGTGTCTGTTTATTAGATACAAAGCAACGAATATATCCTTCCAAACATTTTTTTACTATCTCAGTTTGCCCATCAGATTGAGGATGATAAGATGAGCTATGAGCTAACTGAGTATTGAGATAAGAAAATAATTATGTCCAAAAATTTCTGGTGAAAATGGGATCTCTGTCACTTACAATAATCTTTGGGTTTCCATGTAGCTTTTGAATTGTTTCCATAAATGCAGTAGAAACTGTACTGGCTTTAAATGGATGTGATAATGCACAAAAGTGTGCATACTTGGTAAGTCTGTCAACTACCACCGTGATGACACTCTTTCCCTCAGACTTGGGTAAACCTGTGATAAAATCCATTGAAACATTCTCCCAACATTGGCTTGGAATGGATAAAGGTTGTAATAGACTCGGGGTCTTAATTGTTTCAACTTTATTTTGTTGGCAAACCAAACATTCAGCCACAAACTTTTGAATATCCGATTTAAGGCCATCCCAAAAAAATTCCTTCTTAACCCTGTGGTAAGTTTTTAAAAATCCTGAGTGGCCTCCTAAGGGAGAAGTGTGCAATTCCATATGAATCTTTTGTTTGAGTTGGGAATTCTTACAGAGGTATAAGCGATCTTTATACCATAATGAATCATTTTTCTAGTTAAATGTATCTGATGTACTAGAATCTTGTTGTAACTTTCGAATAAGTGCCCACACTTCTTCATCATTCTTCCATTCCTCCCTTGCTTCATTTATCCAATCTCGTTAGATAATAGAAATGGCGCACAACAATGCTTCCACATCCTCATCCTTTCTTGAGAGTGCATCTGCCACCACATTTTGCTTCCCTTTTTTGTAGATAATTTCAAAGTCATAACCCAACATCTTTGTGACACAATTTTGTTTCTCTTTAGAGGATAATCTTTGTTCTAAAAAGTATTTAAGGCTATCATGATCCGTTTTTACCTTGAAGTGTCTTCCCATTAGGTAGGGTCACCATTTCTTAAGTGCATGTAGTCTTGCCAACATTTCCTTCTCATAAATAGCTTTGTGTAAAAACTTTCCCTTGATTGGAAAACTTTCAAAGGCAATGGGTCTTTCATCTTACATTAAAATAGAACCAATTCCATTTCCTGAAGCATCACATTCCACAATAAAGATTTTTGTGAAGTCCGGTGTAGCTAAGACCGGTGCTTGGCACATTGCCTCTTTAAGATGTTCAAAGGCCTTTGATGCTTCCGGAGTCCATGAAAATGCATCTTTCTTCAATAATGTTGTTAGAGGTGCTGTTATTCTCCCATAGTTCTTAACAAACTTGCGATAATACCCTGTCAACCCGAGAAATTCTCGCAGATGCTTTATGGATGTGGGGATTTTCCATTCCTTAATGGTTTTAATCTTGCTAGGGTCTACCTTAACTCCTCCATGAGATACAATATGATCCAGATATTCCACCTCTTGTACTCCAAAGAAACATTTGGATCTTTTTGCATATAATTGTTTCTCCTCCAATAGTTGTAGCACCCTATCAACATGATCCTTCCAAGACTTGTTGTAGATTAGTATATCATCAAAAACTAATAACACAAATTTTCTAAGGAAGGGTTTGAAAATGGAATTCATCAAACCTTGAAATGTAGAAGGTGCATTGGTAAGGCCAAAAGGCATGACCAAAAATTCATAATGACCCTCATGATTTCTAAATGCTGTTTTCAGAATGTCTTCAGTCTTCATTCTGATTTGATGATATCCTGAATGAAGATCCAACTTGGTGAAGTAAATTGATCCATGGAATTCATCGAGTAATTCATCAATGACAAGAATGGGAAATTTATCTTTAATAGTGAGCTTGTTGAGCTCCCTACAATCCGGACACATGCACCATGATCCATCCTTCTTGTGCACCAATACTACTGGAGCAGAGAAAGAGCTTTGACTAGGTTGAATAATACCAACCTCTAGCATTTTTGCAACCATACATTCAATTTCACTCTTTTGGGCATAGAGATATTTGTACGGCCTGATGTTTGGAGGAACAATTCCTGGAATTAGATGAATAGCATGATCATGATCACGAATAGGTGGGAGACATTTGGGAGTCTCAAATGCCTTGGAATGATTGTCGAAGACTTTTTGGAGATATGAAGAAATAGATGATTTCGATGTGGAAACATCTAGCGAACATAATTGTGCAATTACACCTATTTTTTCCTTTTTTAGAAGCTTTGTCATATTGTTAGAGCTAATTATCTTTCCCAGTTTCCCTGCAATACTCCTTAATTCAACTTCCTTTCCTTCTACAAAAAATTTAATGAAAAGTTCTTGAAAATTAAAAGCTATTGTAACCAAGGATTGTAGCCATTGGACTCCTAGTACAACATCAACACCTCCCATTGGAATGGAAAGAATTGGGCTAGTCAATACATATTCTCCCATGGATAGCTTGATATTATGGCACTTTCTAGAGCAATTTATTGTTCCTCCATTTGAAACCATCACTTGACACTCTGGTGCTGGATATTGGAAGCAATTCAATTCTTTTGCTACCTTACAATGAATAAAATAGTGGGTACTTCCTGAATCAATCAACAATATTACCTTTTTCTTCTTGATTTGTCCTTCTATCTTGATGGTTTGAGGAGTGGTAATTCTAGCCAATGCATTACAAGGTATGGTCAGATTCATTTCTTCTTTATCTAGGCTTTGTTCCTGGAGTATATCCTCTTATTTTGACCTTTCTTGCTCCTTTTCTTCTTCCTCTTCACAATCTATGTAGAATAATTTCTTCTCAGCACACTTATGACCTTTAGTGTATTTGCTATCACAAATGTAACAAAGCCCTTTTGTTCTTTTTTCTTCCAATTGTTGTACATCCTGATGAAGGTGCCCTCGAGTGAGGCATACTAATCTATAATGTTCAACAATACCTCCATTGCTTCCTGGGACATGCAGAGAAAATATTGTTCAAAGATCATCGTGTACAAAGGGGTGATGAAATGGTTAGATATTCTAGCCATGACTCCTTGGTAGTTGTAGCCTGAAAAAAACTTTAAATATATGTTCACAAAAATCTCTGAAGGTGTTCATGCCCAACCCATGCCAGGAAACTATTGACAGGCACAGATTGCATCGAGCAGGTAGGAAGACATGAAGAATTTTACTTACTGGTCCTTTAGAAGACTTTGGGCTTGGATACATGCACTTTCAACTGAAGAGCCAACATGTTGGACCAGTTGAACAATTTTGCTTCACTTGCCAACTAATCCAACATTGTAACCCAACTTTGCAGGAAGGTCTTTGTACTCCCTTGGCCATACAAGTGGCATGAACAGATGACCAGAAACTGATATGCCTTCCTGAATTTATTTTTTTCTGTATGTTTGGTTGGGTGTCATCCTGAACTTTGTTGGCTCCTTTACCCAACACTTCAAGATGTCTCTTGTGTTCGTGTTGCTATTGGGAGTGTAGAACGGTGCATCGATCATGCTCACTAGCAATGGCAAATGATATATTTGTTGATAATCATCCATCCTGAAGGAAGAAAGCCTTGCTCCATTGACACTGCTCAATATTATTGTCTCAAGATTGATGTGTGAGACAATCCAGTGGATCACATATGTGCATGGGACCATAGGAAACCTACATGCAACCGCTTACAATCATGACTTATGGATGTTCACATAGACCTATCGGTCTTCCAGATTCTCCTCGAAGCTGCGTGAGAAAGTAGTATTGATGTCTTTCCATGTGATATTGATGTCCTTCTCGATGAACATGTGTGTGTATGTGTACATGGGAAAGCTCATAGACCCATGTTCAACCACGTCCCTAGTACTATTTTCAACTTTGTCTTTTGATCCAGCTCTCTTGGAGGCCATGATACTTGTACTATTGAGAAGTTACTCAAACACCTATGGTACCTAGAGACAGATAAGACAATCATGGTGAGATAATGTCAGATAAACTTAAAAAAACTCAAGAAACATTCCTATAATAAACTAGTGACTGCTGGGCAAGATTGCGCAGTACTGACTTCGGGGAGCTGAGAGACTTTCAACTGGAACTACGCATTGTGCAGTCCTAGCTGCTAGTGAGGCTGACTATTGGTTGGAACTGCGTGTTGCGTAGTCTAGTGATGTTGATTGCTGACTGAAACTGCCGTAATGCGCAAAACAATCAGGCTCACTTGTTGGCCAGAACTGCACATTATGTAGTTCTAGTGGGCAAGACTGGGCACTTCCTCCCAGGTTTGCAGAAAGCATAGCTACGAGATAGTGTGGGCAACCTCTATGCAATTCCTGGAGGCAAGGTAGGGCCTTGACTTCCAGGAATGTGCAGAGAAGCTGGGAGTGACAAGATCTAGGCCGAGATAGCTTGGATCTGCCCAATGGAAATATGAAAACATGAAAGATTGAATGTGTGTGCAAAGTTGGTGCATATCTGAGTGAAATAAACATGCATGCAATTCAAGCAAGTGTAAAAATTAGTTAGAAGGCAAAACCAAGAAGCTCATGAAGTGAGTCGCCGAAACGATGACTGTGAGTGAAAAAATGTGTTATGCATGTGACACCAAGGAAAGGTAATGAAAAACTTGAAACAACACTTCTACAAGCTAAAACACATTGAAAGGTTAGTGGTCATTCAATAAAACCAGGGAAACTAAAAAGAGACAGAAAAAGTAACAAAAGACATGAAAATAAAAACTTACCGGGAAAAGTTGCACTGACTGTGTCGAAGGTTCCTAGATGCCTAAGGAATGCCAGAGCTCCAAAGTCAAATGTGAAGAATGAGCTCTGAGGCATCATTTAAGTAGATTTGGTGGAATTAGGGTTTATGACATGCATGCCACAAATATAGGAAAAAGAGACACTTGGTGGGGAGTTTCTAAAAAGAGTTTTGCATGTAACTCCTATTGTTAAAAATAGATCCCTAAAATGTAGGGACTATTTTTTGCTTTTGTTTTTTTCTTTTTCGGGAAAATATGCTCGGCATGCAAAGAAGGATTGCACAATTCTGGAGGGAATTAGGTAACCTACTGGTACATGCAACGGTCATCCACTGAGAGAAAACTTATATGTTGTTTCTGGATTGAGTGGTCATGGCTGACTGGCCAACTCTGTGCAATTTTCCATAGTAGTGATGTTGGGTTGGTCTGCGCAATTCTAGGGAGCAGTGCAGCTGGGCCAATTCTGCACAATTATAGAGAATATTGCAATTGGCCTGGACTTCTCTGCACATTTCCAGAGAACAGTGCAGTTGGGCCAGTTCTGTGCATTTATGGATGGCAGTGCAGCTGGCCTGGCCTTATCTGCGCAATTCTAGATAGAAGTGCCAGCTGGCTGGAACTGCACACTTCTGGAAATCAGTGTCATATCGCTATAATTGTGCATTTTTGGAGAGAAATGTTGGCTGGCCTGCTCTACACAATTCCTGAGTGCAGGGTAGTTAGTGGGCTACTTTGTGTAATTCTTGAGGGGAAGACAAGCTGTCTCTTAGGTTTGCGCAGTTTTTCCCGTCAGTCGGTTGACTAGATGTGAACCAAGTGTTAGGTGTGCTTGTGGTTGGCTGATGGGACAAGTGAGTTGATTCACAAGCTGTTAATGACAAATGAAGTCAAATAGACACAAGTACCTGATTAGTGTAGGATAGATGCGATGATTTTGAGGAGGGGGGCTCCAAAACAAAGTGAAGGAAAAATTTTGGAGGGTTGTTGTAGTTGCTACAACATTGAAGATACACTGGTAGAACTCCAACTCTCTGTATTTCCCTTGTTTGTGAAAAGCGAGTCTAACTCCTCCGAAAGTATTGTTCAATTCTTCAATCATCATGGCTTCAACATTAAGCTTGAATTAAAGATATAGTCCCTTTACCATTCTCTTAATCGATCAACAAACATTCCAAGCGAAGTCAAGTCAGTTGTTTTGATTGGGGATGAGGGGTATATTGGTGCACAATTAATATAGATGTTAGAGTCTTAGTTTCATCTTCGGTGGTTCTTCATTACTAGCAGGCCTGAACAGTACCCCAACGGAATTGCGCAAGAACACAAGCATCACTCCTCTACGAGCGAGCCTGGTTAGTACTCCGATGGAGTCGCGCAAGAAGACAAGGCGTAGCCACTTATTTATTTCAGAGGCAGAAGAGGGATCCCAACTTATTGAGAGTATAAGAGGTTGTCCCTTCAGAGAATTATTTTATGTATACCTATGACAATACTTGTTAAGGTTTTCCCCCTTACCTTACTCTACTTGACTGAGCTGACAAGATTTAACCCAAAAGGACCGATTAGAGTAGGTGGTACTAGTTAACAGTGCCAGTGTTGTGTTTTCATCAAGTCTCACCCTGAATAGAACATATTTTCCATCTGGGCATCATCAAGTGAAGATAACAGGTTCTTTCATAAAGAGAGAGGACACCTAATAACCAAGTGTTGGTAGCTATACAAGTCCTCTTGTACTTTACCTTGCTTGTCTCGAGAGCCACATACGGTTTTATGCAAAACTAAACCTATGGGTGAAAAAAAGCAAACATATGGAAAGAAAAGGACAAAAGTAGATTAAAGAAAAGTAAGAAAGCAAAGGAATTAAAGCAATAAAAAAGGAACGCAAACAAAGTAAACAAAGCAAGCTTATAAACAAAGCAAAACAAGAAAGAAAACACTACTCCTACTCCTACGCTAAACAATACATGGGCCAGCTCACGTAAAGTGATATTTCCAATGCAACCATCATCACATTGGTTGAACCATGTTGGCAAAGTCGTGGTATATGAGAATGATAAACGTGTAAACCAACAAACAAGAAAAATATATCAGTGAAGACAAAAAAGCTCCAAGTTTAAAAATATCCACTGAAAAGAAAAGAATAAAAGCGCAAGACAAGCAATCTATGGACACATCATGGTCATGCACCACCCTGTGCATAGACAAAAAACATGCACACTCTTTTGATCGTGACAAACGAGAAAACATGAGAAAGAAAGACAACTTATGTTTAGCAAGAGTGCTCACTGTGTATGATTCCTCTAATGCATGAGCGATGGGATCATGTGATTCAGGTGGAGGATGTGAATTATGTGAACTAGATTGATCTTCAATGTAAACATGAGAGTGATGAGGAGCCTTGGGTGTTTCAACAAATTTCTGATCTGGAGTGGAATCAACCTCAAGACAGTGAGGACCTGACATAACCATCATCTTGGGTTGAAGTGCCTCGACACCTTATGGGGTTTCCACTTCATCCACAGGTAGATCATCGAACATGAGTGGCTTAGAAAGATCAATAGTGAATGAATCAACATCATGATTGAATGAAGGAGAAAAGACATCACGAACACCACGATAAAAAAATTCGATATGTTCATTGGAATCCTCATGATGTGATGAATCATACAAAGGGGTTTATGAGAAGCAAGAATTTTCACCCTCTGCTTTTCCAGAAATGACAAATGAAATATTGATTGGATTTTTAAACACAGATGTGTCCTCTCCGCTATGCAATGATAGACTGACATCCAATGTATTCTATGAATGGCAAGAAGTAGATGTATCCGAGAATGTATTCTCACATGGACTATCAACAATGGTAGAATCATCAAATCTTGAGGAATGACAACAAGAAATTATAGTTTAATTTGTCCTTGAATTAAACTGTAAATTAAAATTGAATTCTATTCTCATAGAAACTTGTAAATAGTTAATTAAGTTTATTAAACTTATTTATCTTAGGAATTTTGAGTTTGAAGACTTTATAAAGTCATGTATATGTTTTCCCTATATTATAGGGGTCCAAGATGAGTTAAGTATGAGTTGTAATTAGTTAAATCAGTTATGAGTTAAGTTTGGTTCAATTAGTTCCAAACTATTTGAGGAAATAATAGTGAGTTAATAGTTAGTTTACATTAGTGCACTCAACTAGTTCTACTCCAATTAACTTAATATTCCCTCATCAGAAACTCATGCATGTCGATTCTGAGAAAGACCCAGTTCAGACTAGAGTCTAGGGGTAGTGTACTATTTTTTTTATATTTTTCTAAGTTTCGCTGATAGTGCATGCAATCAGAAACTCATCCTTGAAGGGATTGCACATTTTTGAGTGCACTGATTTCCCTTTAAGATGGTTTAATCAACCATAGGAATTGCGCAAGGAAATAGGGACTTGGAGAGCTGGTGAATTAGCTAAGAGTTGGCCTAGTGATTGCTTGTGAGTTTGAGATTGATTTTACTGAGTGCTGTGATTATTCTTGAGAGAACAAGCATTGTAATCTCATCTTGATTTTCTTATATATACAATAGAGATAGTGGGGTTTTGAGGTGTGGCTTTCCTGGATATTTATTGTGTTATGTGTATTTGATTCTCTTCCTCTATCAATTATTGTTTTTCTCGATCTTTATGTGCTTTCACTGTAAAGAGTAGAAGTAGATTCTTGTCTCTTTATTTAGTACATTGCATGAGCTTGTGAATCTACAGGGAAATCTACATGTTATTGGAAATGAGAACAATATACTAGAGGATATTTCGATGTTCTGAGTTTCTTGGTTACAGGTGAAAGTTGAATTTTCAATACATACTTCAGGATTGACAAATGGCATTCTATGGGTTGTGGATCGTGTATGCCTTGGAAGGAAACTTGAATTTTATAGCTTGAAGGGACATGATGGAGACTGTGCTCGAGGAAAATGGCTTGAAGGAATTTTTTGAACAAGAATTTCCTAAGCTAGTAGCTATTGATGCACAAAACTTGGCTAAATGGAAGAAGTGTGTGGCAAAGGCAAGGCGAATAATCCTTGAGGGAGTTCAAGACCACATTGTCTCAAGTCTCCATGGGAAGGAAAGTCCACATGCTATGTGTAAAACATTGAAGGACTTTATCAGAATAACAATGATCAAAGGAAGTTGGCACTGAAGGATAAACTTCAAAAAATCAAAATGGAGAAAGGTGATACGATTCCAAAATACTTGACCAAGTTCACTTAATGTCTGGATGAACTTGGAAGTGTTGGAATCACAGTTGCTGAGGAGGATATCGTGAGCCTTTCTCTTATTGGACTCCCAAAGAGTTGGCATAGTTATCACGACTTTGTCAATGGTTGGGAGAAGTTGCTAGATTGGGAACGACTATGGTAAGATTTTATGCAAGATGAGACTAGGAGGAACACCAGGGATGGCTTTTCATCAAAGACAGATGATGAAGAGAACTGTGCCTTAGCAATTAAGGTGAGGAAGGGGAAATTGAAAGCTTCCCATTTTAAATCAGATTCTTATCATGGAGGTAAGAAGAAAGACATGACGCAAGTTAAATGTTTTAATTGTCAAAAGATGGGAAATTTTGCTACAAATTTTCCACTCAAGAAGTCCAAGGGGAAGTACTCAGGAGGAGTGGTGGGTGACACTTTGGCCTCTCAATTCGAATTGGAATTTTCCCTCATTGCATGCTTGGTGTCATCAATGTTGGGAACTATATGGTACTTAGACAGTGGAGCTTCATTCCACATGACTGGCGACAAAGAGTTATTCAGTGACCTGGAGGAGAAGTATAGTGTTACTCGATTGGGCATGATTTATTTTTAGAAGGAGCATGGGGCTCCACTCACCTTGAAGAATGTTCTGTATGTACTCTAGTTGAAGAAGAAATTGGTATCTATTTCCATGCTTGAGGATAGAGGCTATGATGTGATCTTCTCAAAAGGAAAGGCATTCCTTCAACACATAGCCAAGGGTCAAGTAAAGAAGATAGGGACTCGAGTTAAGAATATTTATAAGATGGAGGTAGAGGAGTGTGTTTCTTTGAGTTCAAAAGCAAAAAAGGTTTGGAGCTGAGATGTTGATGAGTTGTGGCACAAGCGATTGGGTCATTTGCATGATGGGGCTTTGAGGATATTGCAACAAATCCCTACCAGTATTCCCAAAGGTAGGCTTGAGCAAGTTGATACATGCAAGGGTTGTACTTTGGGAAAATACACGAAGTCTTCCTTTGGAGATATAGACAATCGAGAAGAGTATATTCGAGAGAGATTCCATTCAAATGTGTGTGGACCATTCTCAACATCATCCATGGGCAAACACAGGTACTATGTTATACTTGTTGATGACTATTCTCGTAAATGATGGATATTTTTCATGAAGAATAAGGATAAAAATTTCACAAAGTTTTGTGAGTTCAAAGAATTGGTTGAGAAAGAGTCAGGAAAGAAGGTTAAAGCTTTACGGAGTGATAAAAGTGGTGAGTATGTATCCAATGAGTTTAAGAACTTTTGTGCAGTGGAAGGGATTAAACAAGAGTTGACGACACCCCATAACCCTCAACAGAATGGGGTTGCCGAGAGGAAGAATAGAAATATAGTAGGGGCAGTGAGGAAAATGTTGCATGATCAGGGCCTACCACTACACTTGTGAGCAGAGGCATGCAACACATCAGTTTATGTTCTGAACCGTAGCCCACATCAGATACTTGAGATGAAGACACCAGAGGAGGATTATTCTAGTAAGAGGCCAGAGGTTGGTCACTTCAAGATTTTTGGAATCGATATATTTCCATGTGACGAAATGATCCAAAATGGATCTTGAATAAAACCTCTAAGTCTAAGTCTTCAAATATGTTAACAAAGGCTTTTAGAAGACCCGAAGGATTTACGAATAAAACAACAAAAGATTTGAGTTCCAGGATAAAAGGTATTTCAGGCAGGTTTTAGGCAGTAAGTGGTATTGGAAGGGCTTCGCTTGATCCCATACACTGGCCATCACATAGCATATTGCAGAAGAGAGAAAACCACTTTTTCGGGTGGGTAATCCTCATGCAAATGGGCCACCCAAAATAATCGTCTACCGTCAGATTAACGATCATAGATCAACAGTCTGGATTAACCACAATATCACATTGCATGGAACAAAAAGGAGGACTTACCAAGGGTCGGAGACATTGCAATATGTGATTGCTGCGATATTGCATCTCAATATCACATTGCAACATGGCCAAAGGAAGGACTTACCAGGGTCTTGAGACATTGCGATATGCGATAACCAATCGCGATATTGCATCGCAATATCACATCGAAACAATACAAAGGAGCGAGGCCTATGCAACATGCGACGTGTGATATCTATAAGCTCATACCCGAAAGGATTATAAACATCATTTCATAGGATATTTGAGTTCCGATAAAATTCTTTTGTCGGGTTTTTCAATGTATTCTATGTATTTCTTTGTATTTCGATAAAATGAAATAAGGCCCAAATATGTATTATCTCAGGGGATTTGTGCAGAGGAAGACCGAATGGTTGGTTTCACTACACCTGCCGATCCTTCCATTTCTAAAAGAAATTGTTCTTGTGCCTTACGAATTTTTAACAAAATGTGTCCACACTGAAAAGGGAGGTGAACAGACAGGGCTGAGAGGCTTAAAATCCACTTTATGGAAGACAAAAGAGGCAAAGGAGAGTGGAAGAGAAAGCAGAAGACAAAGAGCAAGAGGGAGCAGTTGTGTACTCTTGTAGACTCGAGGATTTCGAGGGAATCCCTGTGTTTTGTCACTGTTGTGTTGAGACTCTATTCGAACTCACACTTGTAATCATCTACTCTTGAAGACATAATTTAGAGGTCGACGCTGAAAGCTTGGACTAGGAGACATAGCCAGGAAGTTTGGTGAACTCCTTGATTATTTTGACTCTGTTGATGTGTGTTTATTATGTTTTATAACTGTTCATTGTCTATATTATTCACAATATTTTTGATCCGTTTCAATAAATAATATAGGCATTCCTGCACATGAGTCTGTAATACCTTTTCTCCTTAATTTAATATCCATTACGAATGAAGTGGTATCAGAGCATTTCGTTTTGTTAAGGTTAGACAAGCTTGTGCTAGATTTTGAATGCTAACTAGATTAAAGATCAGACTAGGAGAAGGAGAACTTGTTGAGGCTATTACAGAGATTAGAAGAGTCTATTATCAAAGGATAATGGCAGAAGAAGCTCCATTGGCGTCAAAATCTCAATTTATATAAAGTTTTATGACAATCCGAGCTATGGTGGAAGAGATGTATCTGGAGTTTAAGAATGGTCGAGGTGAAAGCAATGCAACACCTAAATCAGACAAACGAGCAGATAAACCTTTTCTAGTTGCCCCTCCATAAGGCAAAGGGAAAGGGGAAATGCCTCCTCCACCATCTCCTCCATCATCACCTTCATCATCCTCATCATCTTCTTCACATAACATTAGCTCTTCTAAGAAGAGAAGAAAACTTCCTTAATCAAACTAGATGTGAAGTTTGATTTGCCAATTTATGATGGAGAACTCAATGTAGAAAAGCTAGATAATTGGATAAGACAAATTGATGTATATTATAGGGTACAGAACGTTGATTCAGAAAGGAAGAAGATTCAGCTGGCTAGCCTTCAACTTGAAGGAACTCCACCAGTATGGTGGGAAGGCAAGACACAAGCTGATATGCAAAAACATGGTAAAATAATTTCTATCTGGAATGAATTTGTTTCTGCTTTCAAAAAGCAATTATATCCTTTAGCTTACATGTAGCATGCAATGATGAGTTGGGAAACTCTTCGTCAGTTAAAGGGTCAAAGTGTACAAAGTTATACTCAGGAATTCAGAAAGAGAGCTTTAATTGTAGGTATATCATTAGACTCACCTGAGACTTTATTGAAGTATATAGGTGGTCTTCATAGCTATTTAAGGCATACTATTCTCATGTTTAATCCCACTAGCTTAGATGATGTATCAGTTCAAGCCACACATCTAGAAGCTAGAGATAAGAATGTAAACCCAGAGGTTGGGGGAACATCTAAATATTTTGTAAGCAAGAGCAAGGGAAAGAAGAAACTGAAATGGAAGGAGAGGAAAGCAAACACTGTAAAGAAGGATAAACCTTCATGTATGTACTCATTGCAAGAAAGAAGGACATGATGAGGCACACTGCTAGCTTTTGCATCCAGAATGGAAACCTAAGAAGTTCGATGGAAAGGAGAGAAAGAATGTTGCTGCTATTCAGAAGGACTTGGGATCAGATTCATGCGATGAAACAACAGTTACAACCATAGGTATTAAAGGTAAAGATTCTGAAGCATCCACAAGTAATTCTGCACAATCTGTTGATAATGAAAGTAATGAGAGGGAAAGGAATGAGCTTTTTCGTATTAGAGTGATTTCTAAGCACAATAAGATTGACACTTTGTTTGATAGTGGATCACAAGTAAATTTGATTTCTGAAACAATCGTAAAGAAGTTGGGATTACAAAAAAAACCTCATGAGAAGCCATATCCATTAGGTTGGGTGTGTGATAAAACAAAGCTACAAGTAACGAGACAATGTAAACTTAGGTTTGCTATTGGATCAACATTTGTAGATGAGGTTGAGTTAGATATAGTTCCATTAGATATATGTGGTATTATTTTGGGAAGTCCATACTTGTATGATAGGAAAACTATTTTCTATAGATCTGAGAATAAGTATCAGCTCACTAAACATGGAGTAGAATATATTGTAAGAGCTCATAAACTCAAAGGTAACTATTCTCTCGTAAACTCAGGATAGATGAAAAGAATTGTGAATTCAAGTAAGCAATTTTTACTAATGGTTGTAAAGGCAAAGGATCTTGACAAATCTAATGCATTTGAAGGTTGTGATTCTAAATAGGAAGCTGAATTAGTTAAATTTGTTTCAGAGTATGATGTTCTATTTCAAGAACCATAAGGTCTGCCACTCGAGCGAGAAATAGTACATGATATTTATTTGCAACAAGATGCTCCATTACCTAACATTGGAATGTACTGGTTGTCAGCTTTAGAGAATGCAGAGATAAAGAATCAGGTACAAGAGTTGCTCGATAAAGTGTTTATATGACCAAGCACATCACCATGTGGATCTCCAATCGTGCTGGTGAGAAAGAAACATGGTTCGTGGAGAATGTAATTGATTATAGAGCACTAAATAAAATAACGATCAAGAATCGTTATCCTCTTCCTTATATTGATGATTTATTAGATCAATTGAAAGAAACAATTTACTTCTCTAAGCTAGACTTACGAAGTGGTTATCATCAGGTCAGAGTTGCAGAACAAGATGCATGGAAGACTGCTTTCAAGACAAAGCAAGGACTCTATGAATGGTTGGTTATGCCTTTCGGCTTAACTAATGCTCGTGCTACATTTATGAGAGTTATGAATGATGTACTTAGACAATTTATTGATGACTTTGTAATTGTTTATTTAGATGACATTCTTGTTTTTAGTAAGACATGGGAAGACCATGTAAAGAATGTAAAGCAGACTTTAGATGTTTTAAAGAGAGAAAATCTCTATGTAAAGCTATCAAAATGTGAATTTGGCAGAACATCTTTAAATTATTTGGGTCATATTGTAGGGGGTGGTGAATTGAAGATAGATCCCTCTAAGGTTAAAGTCATTGTGAACTAGCCTAAGCCCAAATATTCTACAGAGGTTAGCAGTTTCCTAGGGACAGCACAATACTGGAGAAAGTTTATTGCTAACTTTTCTTTGATTGCAACTCCATTACATGCTTTAACAGGATTGAAACAGGTGTTTAAGTGGGGAGGAAAACAACAGAACGCCTTCGACACATTGAAAGAGAAAATCAGTACAGCACCAATACTAGTACTGCCAGATCTTCAACATCCATTTGAGATTGAGACAGATGCCAGTGACTATGCCATGGGAGCAGTGTTGATGCAACACAAAAAACCCATATGCTATCATTCTGAGACATTTACTTCTACAGTAGTTAATTATCCCACATATGATAAAGAATTGTATGCATTAGTAAAAAGTGTGAAAAAAGTGGAAACATTACCTAATGGGTAAAGAAACAATCATACATACAAATCATCAACCACTTCAATATTTTCACTCACAAAATAAATTGTAGCAATCAAGACATTATAGGTGGATGGGTTTTATACAACAATTTAATCTTGTCATCAGATATAAGAAGGGCATACGCAATAAGGTTGCAGACATGTTATCAAGACCAATAATAAGTGCATCTACTAGAAAGTTACATTGAACAATATGCTCAAGATGTAGATTTTAAAGATGTATATGCAACTTAAATTCATGGCAAGAAAGTAGAAGAATTGGATTATTATGTAAAGGACCAACTCTTATATCATTTGGGAAAGTTATGCATTCCACAAACTGAAAGAGTTAACATAGTTCAAGAAGCACATACTTCTCTCATATCACATCATTTTGGTGTAAGTAAAATAGTTGCACAATTGCAAAGGTTCTGTTATTGGCCAAGAATGCATGAGACAATTTCTAGATATATCAAAGGGTGTACTATTTGTGCTACAAGAAAGCCCAGTAATAGAAAATTAGGCTTGTACACTCCACTCCAAATTCCTTCACATCATTGGGAAAGTGTTTCCATGGATTTTTTTGGGGGGTTGCCAAAATCTAGGAAAGGTCATGATTATTTGTATGTTTTTGTGGATAGGTTCAGTAAAATGTGTATTTTGATACCATGTAACAAGTAGGTTACAACTGAACAAACAACAAAGTTTTTCTTTTAGAATGTATGGGTTCATTTTGGGTTACCCACTTCTATTGTATCTGATCGAGATTCTCTATTTGTTGGGAAGTTTTGGTAAAATCTATGGGAGTTGATGGACACCAGGTTGAAGAAGAGCACAACATTTCATCCAAAAATAGATGGTTAGATAGAAGTGGTCAATAGGACAACGATCCAGTTTCTCAGAGATTATTGCAACAAGCATCACAAGCTTTGGGATGAGCATTTGTGTTATGTGTAGCATGCTTACAACTGTGCCAAGCACTCTTCTACTCAGAGATATCCTTTTGAGACTTGTTTTGGTTTTATACCAAAGTCTCCCTTGGATTTTGTCTTTGGTAAAGACATAGCAGTTGATGGACACAATGATGTGGACAAAGCAACCAAGTTCATTGAAAAATCCAAGAAATTCACCAGGCAGTACAAGAACAGTTGGAAAGAAGTCAAGCCAAGTACAAGGCAAGACATGATAAGCATCGAGTTGAGCATAGTTTTCAAGTTGGTGATCAAGTCTGGATGTACATTAGCAAAGACAGAATGCAAGGTGAATGTAAGAAGCTAAAACCAATAAGGTATGGACCTTTCAAGTTACTTGATAAAATTTGTGAAAATGCTTTTCACCTTGATTTGCCAGCTTATATGCAGATCTATTCAGTCGTTAATGCAGAAAACTTGAGATTGTATGAACCTTCATTGATTGAAGATCCTGAAGAGCAAAGTCAGTTTCCTTCTATTGGGGATTTGTTGCCTGAGTATCTCAATGAGTTACAGGAGGACACAATTCTGGACAGGAAGGTAAGAACTATGCGTCAAGGGGATGTTGAGTACCTGAGAGTAGGACTCAAAGGTTCAAATCCAAGAAAGGCACGATGGATAGAAATTGGATAGGTGAGGGAACTGTATCCTCACTTGATCGATGCCTAAAACCAACTTTTGGTGGTCCAAAAGCATTTCAGTGGGAAGGCGTGATCCAAAATGGACCTTGAATAAAACCTCTAAATCTAAGTCTTCAAATATGTTAACAAAGACTTTCAGCGGACCTGAAGGATTTATGAATAAAACAACAAAAGATTTTAGTTCTGTGGTAAAAGGTATTTTGGGTAGGCTTCAGGCGGTAAGTGGTGTTGGAAGGGTTTCACCCAGTCCCATACACTGATTAACATGTAGCATAGTGTAGGAGAGAGAAAACCACTTTTTTGGGTGGGTAATCCTCGTGCAAATGGGCCACCTGAAATAATTGTCCACCATCGAATTAAAGATCATAGTTCAATGGTTCGGATTAACTACAATATCGCATTGCATGGAACAAAATGGAGGACTTACCAAGGGCTGAAGACATTGCGATATGCGATTGTCGATCGCGATATCGCATTGCAGCATGGCCAAAGGAAGGACTTATCGGGGACTTTAGACATTGCGATATGTGATCGCCTATCGCGATATCACATTGCAATATCGCATCGCAACAATACAAAGGAGTGGGTCTTATGCAACATGTGACGTGCGATATCGATAAGCCTGGACCTGAAAGGATTATAAACATCATTTCATAGGATATTTGAGTTTCAATAAAATGCTTTTGTCGGGTTTTTCAATGTATTCTACGTATTTCTTTGTATTTATGATAAAATGAAATAAGTCCCAAAGA
The DNA here is from genome assembly GCA_031772625.1 of Pinus tabuliformis. Lineage (NCBI taxonomy): Eukaryota > Viridiplantae > Streptophyta > Pinopsida > Pinales > Pinaceae > Pinus > Pinus tabuliformis. The sequence goes on along the minus strand of CM062818.1, from coordinate 2,015,352,616 downwards.
TGTATTATATCGGGGGATTTGTGTGAAGGAAGACCGAATGGTTGGTTTCATCGCACCTGCTGATCCTTCTGTTTCTAAAAGAAACTGTTCTTGTGCCTTAAGCATTTCTAACAAAACGTGTCCACACCATAAAGGGAGGTGAACAGACAGGGCCAAGAGGCTTAAAAACCACTCTATGGCAGACAAAAGAGGCAGAGGAAAGTGGAAGAGAAAGTAGAAGCTAGAGAGCAAGAGGGAGCAACTGTGTACTTTTGTAGACTTGAGGATTTCGAGGGAATCCCTATGTTTTGTCACTGTTGTGTTGAGACTCTATTTGAGCTCACACTTGTAATCATCTGCTCTTGAAGACATAATATAGAGGTGGACACTGAAAGCTTGGAGTAGGAGACGTAGCCAGGAATTTTGGTGAATTATTTTGACTGTGTTGATGTTTTTTATTATGTTTTATAACTGTTCATTATCTATATTATTCGCAATATTTTTGATCCGTTTCACTAAATAATATAGGAGTTCTTGCACATGAGTCTGTAATACCTTTTCTCCTTAGTTTAATATCCATTACAGATCACCAAAGATGCACAAAAGAAGCTTGACCCAACAATAGAGTTGGGGATATTTGTGGGGTACACTGATACACCTCACAATTATCTGACGTACATGGAAACCGGTTGGATGACAATGGTTTGCGGGGATATCAGATTCGATGAGAAGAAGTCCATGTGAGTTTCCCTTGAGAGGGAGCTTTAGCTACATATGGATGATGAGATTTTAGCTCCTAAGGTTGAGAAGCCTTAGATTGATGTGGAGCAGCCACATGTAGAGGTACCAGGAGTGGAGACATCCACTCAGGTAGAGTCTTCCAGAGAGGGAAGAATACACACTCGAGAGGTTGAAAAATTGTTGGATGAATCATGGGAGAATATGGGAGCACCCTCTTCTCAACATAGATAGAGGAGGTCACCTGATAGGTGCACTGGATCCATGGAACTTATTGGTGCATGTGTTGTGATACAGCCATCTTCCTTTCAGGAAGAAGTGCAGCAATCGGTTTTGGTTGATGCAATGGTGGAGGATTATTACTCCATAGTTCGAAACAGTGTTTGGGATGTGGTCCCAAGACTAGAGGAAAAGTGAGTTGTGAGCTCCCATTGGCTTTACAAGGTAAAGGAAGCTGCAAATGGTAGTGTGGAGAAGCATGAGGCCATATTTGTGGCTCGTGGATTTTCACAGGTAGAGGGTATTGACTATGATGAGAAATTTTCTCTTGTTGCAAGGTACTTGTAAATTAGATCTATATTGGCACTATCAACATAGATGGTTTGGAAGATCCATCAGATGGATGTGAAGACTGCCTTCCTCGATGGCATGCTTGAGGAAGAGATGTACATAGAGAAGACAAAAGGTTTTGAAACCTTTGATAGTGAGTTTCATGTGTGCCGACACAAGAGAGCATTATATGGGCTGAAGCAAGCACCTCATGCTTGGTACACCAAGATAGATAGCTACTTAATTGGGTTGGGCCTCACATAGAGTGAAGCAGATGTGAACCTGTACCAAATTATGGTGGAAGGTAAGTTGTTGATCATTGTACTTTATGTTGATGATCTTATACTAACAGGTGATGAGAAGATCATCAAATCTTGTAAGGAGGACCTTGTAAGAGAGTTTGAGATGAAGGAAATGGGGCTCATGAATTACTCTCTTGGCATGGAGGTATGGAAGGGAGATGGGGAGTTGTTTGTATCTTAGGGCAAGTATTCCTACGAGATACACATGAGATTCTACATCAAGAGCAGTGAACCCATGGAGACTCCTCTAGCTGGTAACTGGAGGAAGGAGGATGCTACTTCAGGGGAAGTAGTGGAAGCTACTGTTTATAGGAAGCTTGTGGGTTCACTCATGTACTTGGTGAAAAAATGACCAGATATGTGCTATGCAGTTAACCAACTTAGTCAAGCGATGGTTAGGCCTGCCAAGTTGTATTGGAAGACGGCAAAGCATGTATTGTAATATCTCAGAGGAACTACTCAATTTGGGTTATGGTATAGATGGACAAAGGGAGTGAATATTTAAGGCTTCATCGATACAGATTGGGTAGGGATTCCATCCAATAGGAAGATTACATTAGGAGGGATCTTCAGTATTGGGTCAGTGACAGTTTCTTGGTACAAAAGGAAACAAATATTTGTTGCACTTAGTTTGTCAGAGGTAGAGTACATGGTTGCTAGTCAAGAAGCATGTGAGGCTATCTGGATGAGGAAGATCCTAGTTGGTTTGTTTGGTCAATAGATAGATACCATGGTGATTTACTGTGATAATCAAAGTTGTATCAGACTCTCTAAAAATCCAGTTTTTCATGATCGGTCCAATCATATTGATATCCGATATCATCATCTCAGAGATTGTGTATTGAGGTGGATCATGTTGTTAGATTACATTCCCATGAATGAGAAAGATGTTGACATATTGACAAAGGCATTGCCAAGATGTAAATTCAAGTTTCACAGAGATAGGATCAGGGTGGCTGATAATCATTTTCTTGTTGAGAGGGAGTGTTGAGAAATGGTAACAAGAAATTCTAGTTTGATTTGTCCTTGAATTAAACTCTGAATATGTATATGTATATGTTCTCCCTATATTATTGGGGTCCAGGACGAGTTAAGTATGAGTTGTAATTAGTTAACTCATTTTACTAAGTTAAGTCAAGTTAAATTAGTTCCAAACTGTTTGAGGAACTAATAGTGAGCTAATATTCAGTTGATGCATTAGTGCACTCAATTAATGCTACTGCAGAGATACCCTCATCAGAAACTCATGCATGTTGATTCTGAGAAAGACCCAGTTGAGACTAGAGTGTAGGGACAATGTATTATTTTTTTATATTTTTCTGAGTTGTAGTGATAGTGCATGTAATCAGGAACTGATCCTTGAAGGGATTGCACAATTTTGAGTGCACTGGTTTCCCTTTAAGATGAGTTAATCAGCGATAGGAATTGCATAAGGAAATAGGGACCTAGAGAGCTTGTGAATTGGCTAAGTGTTGGCCTAGTGCTTTCGTGTGAGTTGGAGATTGATTTTACTGAGTGTTGGGATTTTTCTTGAGAGAACAAGAATTTTAATCTCATCTTGATTTTCTGATATATACAATATAGATAGTGGGCTTTTGAGCTGTGGCTTTTCCCAGATATTTATTGTGTTATGTGTATTTGATTCTCTTCCTCTATCGACTATTGTTTTGCTCGATATTTATGTGCTTCCACTTTAAAGAGTAGAAGTAGATTCTTGTCTCTTGCTTTAGTACATTGCATGAGCTTGTGAATCTACAGGAAAATCTACATCAAAGATGTTAAGGAAAAGAAGATGAGGTGCAGTCAAAAGGAGGCCATCCTTCACTCTAGGCTCTTCTTCAGATTCCCACACATACTCATCATAAATGACAGTGCAGGTTGGCTGCTCAACACCAACTACGTCGACAACTTGATCCTCGTGAACAACAAGTGTGGAGTCCAGAACGAGAGAACAAAACACAATACAATCCGTAGGATCAATAGAACATGGGGAAAAATGTTTAGGAAACAAGTCCACATGACAACCAACAGTCTTGCCAGCCAAATATGCGCAGAGATCAAGAACAGGCGGGGTGCGAGGATGTGGAAATTCAACACATAGATGCGCACCTTCTCCCACATCACACTGCAAGGCCAGAGCTGTTTGATGAGATGAGGACAAACAATAAATTGTGATAGAAACCGTGTCCACCTTGGAGTTAGCAGCTCTAACACCTAGGTATGCTGGCGTCATTTTGAATTATTCTAAGATATACAGATTCTCAGATATGTGAGTAAGATACTGAAATATTTCATTGAGAAACTTCCAATCAATTTCATCCTCTGGAAATTGAAATGCGAGATTATGAAAGCAATCCTAGAATTTTGCCAAGGATTCATCAGGGGCTTTTCGTAATTTGAGATTTTTTTATTAAGTGTTTGACAGTCAAACTTATGGAAAGCATCAGATAACTCTATAACAAAGTGACCAAATGAGTGAATAGATTTTTCGGGCAGTGTGACAAGCCATTGCAATGGGTGCCCACGAAGCGTGAATGCGAACAATGTGTAGATCACATAATCCTCATGGGATTTGAGGTTGTCACATAGATTGGAAAAGGAAAGACTATGCCTCTCCCAAGTTGTTCTGCCTTCACCTTCATATGTGTTCTATGACAAGAGATTCTAGAACTCCTCTAAGATTTCAAAGTCATCTCCATAAGACATACATCTCAGAGGACGAAGTGTAACATAAGACATGATAGATGTGTGAAGATTCAAAACAGACTTTAAGGACTCATCTTGTCATATGGCCCTCTTTATAGCACCAGAAATGTTGACGGTGATGGACCTACCAAACATGTTAGGGGATCTCCTCGGTAAGAAGTCCCAACTAGACCTCAGATCATTTGGAGGAGTCCCAACAATGGGTAGTAAATTTATGCCTTGACTGCAATAGTTCGTAGAGGTAAGCATGGTATCCTTGTCAAAAGAAAGTGTATGACCTTGCAGTGAGTCAAGAGAGATGCATGGGGGGGTTCTAACACATAGAGGGAAAAAGATGTGTATCCCTTAGAAGCCTGTAATAGTACACAACCTGAAAGGAACACACGAGCTGAATGACACCACAAACTGGAAATAACAATAGTTGACAATCCAAAGTGACGAGTTAAACCTACAACACGCTTCAATAAGATTCATATAATAACATAAGGGATATTCCATATATCAATGCGTAAGTAAAACTCCATATATAATTGTTAAAGTAACTAGAATAGTCGAACTACAATAATAACATATGCATGAAACATGCTGGCTCTATTATATTATATAAAGTGAAAGTTCCATCCATACATACAACCATGACAGCCACTAGCCCCAATAGCGGAACTTTATAGTCAACACCGCCTTCTCCTCCAAAGATACATTCTCTCTATACACTATGGAGAAGCCAAGGCTCGTCATAATACTCTCCAAGGCCTCTCTAAGCAATTCCTAGCAAAATATTGGCTTCCAAAATCCTCGTCTATGAGTTATGAGGTTCTATTTATAACAAAGGGTGGAGTGACCCTTGAAATTCCCCTTTGTGACTCTTGGAACACCTTCATGACTCTTCAAATTCATTACATAACTCTTTACATTACATATGACTATTTGCATTCCACTGATCACACTTGGAATTTTCACTTTACATCATGCTCAAAAAAATGATACATTTTCCACATATACCCATGTGGGAAAAAATTGGCTTGAGTCATCTAGAAAAGACAATACTAAGACTTAGATGGCTATGGAAAGAGCAGCTCATCAACCTCCTCTCCATGATCCTCGGTGACGAACTGATGCCATGCGTTATAATGCAATGGTGTCCATGTACTCGTTGATGATTTCTTTCTGGAAACGAACTCTTGCCTCCATTGCTTCCGGGTATACTGATTTGGAACCTCTGTCCAGCTTTTCCTATAACATGCATAGCATAATCCTGAGAAAGTCCGGACCGAAAATGTACATGTGCATGTTATCTGCACTAACTTGCAGATCTGTGCTGGTAGTCATAAGCATCAACTAATCAAAGTACACATCGAGCTCCAGTATGAATTTGTGCTTCTCTTTGACCTCGGTGAGCATACCGATCGACTAGGTTCCATACTTCCTCACCATGACATCCAAACTCCTGTATAACTGTGTATATGAAGCCTCAACACTAGTGATAAGTGGCGAGAGTTCCTCATAGTTCTGAATTAGATTCTTGATGCGTTCTTTGTCTAACTCTACCTGTGACTTCATCATCTTCTGCAAGTGAAGCGGGGCTCCCTTGTACCGCATTGTCCATGTTTGTACATGATCAACTGCGGCATGTATATCTGTGAGCGTTCATGCTATCTTGGTGCAGTGCTACTAATGACCATGTAGATGGAAAACTGCCTTATGCGCAATGAAGAACCTATCATACAGTCTCTACGTGATTGTCTCAAGAGTTGATACTTTTGAAAGTATGCATTTCTTCATCTTTGCTCTAGTGAATCCTATTGATTTCTCCTCTCTCTGCTTCGCTGCTTGCAACTCCTTATCCATGCACTCATTTTCTTCTATCAAGAACTTAACACTCAAGCATTGACCAAGGTGACTGGATGTCTTCGTACATTTGACACAACCACTCATTCTTCAAAGTGCACAGGTGATGCATGCTCATCTAGGGTACGTGCTCTACATGCTTGTACAAATCTATGTTGTGACTCATCAAAGGCTATGTTGTACACATTTGTTCCTGGATGGTCATCAAGGAGAACGCTGTCCCCTTGTTTACTCGGGACTTGCTCTGGTGTTGGAGCTGGGGAAGCCTGTGGACTGACCTTAGTTTCTTTTGGCATGAGGTCGATATCCTAATCCCGTTCCGGCTGTTCCATCTCCATGTCCATATATTCTACTATCGGTTCATCCCGCGGAGCAAGTTCCTGTTCCTCTGACTGCTCACCTTGTTCCTCATTTGTTGCTGGTTCAGAGTCTTCAACATGTATCGGTACATATTGTGATGTCTGCGTGCCTTGCACTTCCTCCTGTTCCTGTTCCTATTCCTATTTGCGTTCCTGTTCATGCTGTTCTTCCTTCTCTCTTTTAAGCAACTCTTGTTCTTCTTTGAGCTTCCACTGGACTTCCTGTAACATCCTCTCTACATCTTCCACTCTTTGCTTCTCTCTCTTTATTTTCAATATACTCCTATTGCGTTATCGCCTCTTTACATCTATCTCCAAATATACCTTTTGCACAAGAGGGTCTTCGTTAAACTTGTAGCTTTGCTCTATCTCTATGCTTTCAAAAATCTTCCTCTTGCCTTTGTCTTACATAGGTTTGTTTCTTGCTGCTGCTATTGTTGCTACTCCCTATGGTGCTACTACCTTGGGTGTTGCTAGCCACTCTAATGCAATGCTAACTGGTTCATTGAGCCTATAGGAGTTATAGCAATATCTCCATGGGTGTTCCTCTATCCAATGACATGCCCCGTCGATCCAAGAGTGGTACACTCTCACATAGTGGTCCCGACATAAAACATTTGGATCGTACAGATTGAAACTCTTGGTGCCGAAATTAAACTTCTTGAAGTCTACAACCTCGGCATTCGGTTGTTTCAAAATCCTGATCGCGTACAACCCTATTCGCACAGGAAGTGTAGGCCATGGTGCCTTCTTCTTCTTATGCAATCCAGCTAATAATCCTGTCAAGATGTGCTATGAAACTTCCTTCATGACCAACTTGTCCGTGGTGAAACTTGGAAACACATGTGGGGCTTTATCTACACTGTACATCTTGATGAAGGTGCCCTCAGGTGAGGCATACCAATATGCAGTGTTCAATAGTGCCTCCATTGCTTCCTAGGACATGTAGGGTGGATCTTGTTCAAAGATCATCGTGTATAGAGGGGTGATGAAATGGTTAGATATTCTAGCCATGACTTCTTGGTAGTTGCAGTCTGAGAGAAACTTCCAATATATGTCCAAAACACTCTTTGAAGGTGTCCATGCCCAACCCATGCTAGGAAACTGTTGGCGGGAAAAGATTGCCTTGAGTAGGTAGGTAGACATGCAGAATCTTACTTGTTGGTCCTTGGGCAGACTCCGGGCATTGGATACATGCACTTTCAACTAAAGATCCAACATTTCAGACTAGTTGAACGATTTTTCTCCACTTGCCAACTGATCAAACATAAGAACCCAACTATATGGGAAGGTCTCTATACTCCCTTGGCCATACAAGAGTCATGCGAAGATGACCGAGAACTGATATGCCTTCCTGAGTGTCCTCATTTTGTATATCTAGTAGGGTTCCATCCTGAACATTGCTGTCTCCTTTACCCAATGCTTCAAGATGTCTTCTATCTTCGTGCTGATGTTGGGAGTGTAGAACAACGCATCCATCCTGCTCACTAGCAATGGAAAATGATATATCTTCTAATAATCCTCAGTCCTGAAGGAAGCAAGCCTTTCTCCACTGACACTACTCAGTATCATTGTCTCAGGATCGGTTTGTGAGACAATTTATTGGATCACATCTGCGCCTGTGAACGCAAGAAACCTGCATGCAACCTTGTATAATCTTGACTTATGGATGTTCACATAGACCTGTCGGTCCTCCAAATTCTCCTCGAAGCTACCTAAGAAAGTAGTATTGATGTCTTGCCATGTGATCTTGATGTCCTTCTCGATGAACAGTTGTGTGTCTTTGTACACGGGTAAGCTCATAAACTCTTGTTCAACCACGTCCCTGATCTAGAATTTATCTAGGACAAGAATTAAAGGTATTACAGACTCATGTGCATGGATGTGCCTATGTTACTTTATGCAATGGATCGATAAGATTGCTAGAATACATAGACACTGAGGCAGTTAGAGAAAACATAACAGTCAAACATGTAAACACAACAAGTTTAATAAGGAGTTCACCCAATGCTCCTGGGCTATGTCTCCTGGTCCAACCTTCAGTGGTGGCCTCTCTATTATGTTTTCAAGCAGATTTTTTACAATAGTGAGCTCAATTTGAGTCTCATTAAATAGATAAAAATCAGTAGGACTGGAGTACACAAACTCTCCTTACTGAAACTCGACCTCTATTGGTCACAGTAGTATAAGCCCAATCTGGGTCTCATACATGATAGGCCTATGCCGAGGAGTCCGCTTGAACCTCTCAAGCCTTCTCTAGAGTGCACAGACTCTCTGACTCTCTTTGGCTCTGTCTGGCTCGGGTAAGCTCGGCTTCTATTCTCTGTTCTCTGCTCTTAGCTTTCTTTGTCTAACTAACTCCTGTTTTGCTGTCTCCTTTGCTTCTGTTAGTTCATGGCTTTAAAGCCAGTCTATTCTTTTACTGTTCATTTTCACTTCCCATCTTTCTGGTTTCCTGCTCCTATCCATTCCAATTCCTCTGCTTTGCGTCATCATCACTGTATAACACCTCGCAGAGGTTGCCACTTGTTTCCTAACAAACTGAGTGTGTCATATTCCTTGAATCATATTTGAATGGCCGTTATTTCCGTTCGCTTCAAGACTGCCCGCGAAACACGACTCTTTTGCCAACTCATCGTCCACGTCGGACTTCAAATCCCCTGTAATATTGCTTCATAACTTCATCAAATCTGGTCATTTATCGGGATGTGCCTCCACCATTGATCTGCCCCCCCCAGATCCTATGGTCATCGTTCATATCAGGCGGGTAAGTTGCATGACATTTACCCGTCTGATGCAGGTAGTTTTCACTCTCATCTGCCAGACGCATGTCGCTTGGTGTGTGGCATCGGGCAAGACTCAGTCAAAACTGCTTACCGCCTCGAGGCCTTCCGATATCTTGCTGATTTGGGAAATCCCGCACTACAGAACTGAAAGCATTACTTTTCCGCATTTCATAGTCCTTTTAGGTCCAAGCACTTTGGGGATTTCCTCACTGAGGGGGACGCCCTGCGATATGCGATTAGCACTTAGCACTAATTGCGTATTAGAAACTACCCTCATTTCTCGAATTTGCCTCTGGTTTTGCCAATTTTGTACCAATGTGCGTTACCATGGGTGTTATCGGGAAAACTAGTGTCCATTAAGAGCTGCTAGTCCCACTAAGACGGGTAGCTATCTTAGAAAAAAACAAACTAAAGTTACTTGTGTTTTCCTTTATGAGAGATAGATGAGAGAGAAGCAGAGAGTACCAACCTCAGTCTTTCGCTAGTCTCCTTACTTGTTTCCTCTCTCCTTTGATAGAGCTTTCGCTATTCCTTTCTCAATTGTCCTACTTCAAAGAACACCTGTAGAGTCAAAGCATCAAAATACCATCAAAGCATAGAGATCTATAACCATAAACAATGTAGGATTAGATGTACATTAACCATATAAATGCATACATAAATACAAGATTCAGAGATATATAAGCATATGGAGAAAAACTCAAATAGCTTTATTGATAGAAGTAGTAGAAGAGAGGATTACAACCAAGCTGTCTGATCTATCATCATCCTCCCAGCATGAAAGCCCTCTTCACCTCATACAAAGCAAGATCACCCAACAATGTCTTCAAAGGGAAACCAACAACACTTCCTTGCAAATTACAAAATTCCAGCCCCTAGATCTCTAGGATGAGGGATCCATATATAGATGCTTGCAGGAGAGTGAGTCAGATTCTGGGATTTTGATTAATGTCATTTCACTGATAGTTATTGGTTCCACTTGGAGATTTCATGATATCTTACTCATCCCTGGGCGAATTCAGAGAGGCAAGTGTCATGTGAGAAGTTTCTAGAAGATTCTTTGAGTTTCCACCTAGCAAATTGCTTCTACCATTTGTCTGCTCTCACTTGTCGCACCCTACAGAAGGGATTTCCAGTATGCATCGCACCTCCCGTGTGTAATAGGTGCGATGCATCGCATCCTATGCATGGAGCAGTCTGTATGGTCTAGTTTTGACCAGTTCTGAGTAGTTTTTCAGGGAGAACTTCTGGGAAATGAAGTAATCATTTGACCTTGTTCATTTAGGGTATGAAACAACACTTTTAGGGGTTTAGAAGCCCTTAGTTTATGGACATATGTGATTGGGGTTGCAGTGCCCAAATATGTCTATAACAGTTGTCCCCTAAAGCATGAGGTCGTAAATCTTCTGATGTTGGGTGAAATGCTTTATAATGAGGATCCGAGGTTTTTCGAACTGGAAGGTGACCTGTAATAAGATACAATACAATACATTATCTTCACAATATTTTCATGATCTAGCTGAGGCTAGCATTCCCATGCTCAGCTTTATAAATTCATATTCATGTACATAAGATAGACAATCATTTGTGTGGCAGACTGATGATTCTGGTAGAGCCATCATCCTTTAGTTTGGATGATTATCTGTGCAACTATGATGTACATTTGATGTCTTTATTTTCCTGAATATATCGCAGCCCAGATGGATGAAACTAGATCTGGGGTCTTCAAACTCGTTCAATCTTCACCCGAAGTACAAGTCGATCCATGTGAAAAGATGTTCTGATGTTGAACATGGAAGGACATCCCCTGATTACCAGCCAATAATGTAAGTTGTTAATAGGTGCGATAGGAATCAATGATAATGATAATGAACCTCAAGGTACTGCAGTACAATTCACATGGTGTGAATACATGAGTTGATGTCAAACACCATGCAAAATTTTTTGGTCGAAGGCCATTGATGTAAACCTGTCGCCGGAAGTGAGAAACTTGCCATTGAGGCATGCAAGCTTCAAAGTATTGAAAGGGTTGTTCCTAAGTTAACTTCTTGGATAATGAGCTGATGTCGACAAGAAGTGACCCATCGTAGGAGGGCCTTAATGAATCCCACATCTACGACACAGAATGGAGCAAATGATTTTGTGGAGGTGAAAACAATCTGATGATACAAGGTTTAGGGTGGCGGTCATGAAAAATGGAGAGTGAAGGTATTGCAATAGATGAGGCATTAGCTAGGTTGGTGAATTCTCTGAGTGAATTCTCTTGAACATATTGGCGACACTGAAATGGATTGGTAGCATTAACCCCAAAATGGATGGTACGGCGGACCAATGGTGATATGACCGGTGAACGGAATAACCCAACCCGACTCAATCATGGTGATGGAGTGAAAGTGTCATGTTCAAGAGCGACCTACTACCAATGAAGTTATTCAAGTTTTCTTCCCTTTTTCCCCAGTCGATAGTTTTAACGAGCCGAACAAGACAAGCGCTCGATCTTTTTGTGTAATAATCTCTCAGGTCCAAAAGGATTAAAATCTAGAGGAGGGATGGCACTTCTGATCGTTTTAACGAGTTGGAGAGGCCAATTGCTCGGAAATATTTTCATATTTTACGAGTCAGATGAAAAGAGCTTAAAGGAGACTCGTTTTTTGAGGAACAAGTGATGTTTTTGGATAGCAACTGGTTCCAGGTAATATTTGGAACTTTTCAATCATGGCAGTGTAAAGAAGGTGGCTAATAGAATCACTCATCGCAGCTGTTCCTCAAAAGGGTAAACAATCAAATGGAGGCGTATGATCGGCTAAAAAAGAGTGGAGGTGATGGTAAGAACACGACCAAGGTTCAAAATCTGATAATTATGCGATCACAAAGATTATTTACTGAAGGTGGGTTCATTTTTTAATGAGCTTAAACTCTGAGGGAACATTTGCTCATTGCTAGGTTTATTTTTTAACGAGCTTGAACTTCGCGTAAAACTGCTCATGGCTAGGTTTATTTTTTAACGAGCTTGAACTTTGCATAAAACTACTCATGCCAGTCGTATAATAAGAATGTCTCATCGATAGGTTCATTTTTTAGGGAGCTTGCCCCATTCGAAACTTTGCTCCTAAGCCTTTCATTATGCAAGCTAGGAATGACCAACCTATGAGTTTAAAGGGTTAAGAGCCTACAAACTAAGAAAATAAATGGTCACTTTTCACTTGCATGCCAAAAGGTTTGCATGCCCCTAGGTATAAAGTAGAGTTTCCACGTCACCATATGGAAGTTCTTGCATTAGCAAGATTGTTCCATCCGTGTCGTAGACAAAATGCTTCCTTGGCGATGTCCATCGAAATGGACAAAGGTGACTGTTGTCAGTGCCAATCACATAACCTTTGACGGGGGAATCCTTTTCCAGTCTGATCCATTTTCCTAAACGAACAGGATTGTCAAACTAGTCATATTCCTACGCGAAAACCTACGTTATATCTGGGGTTTTTCTGCCGAAGCAGACCAGGGTGCATGCCTCTTGGGTTTCAGTCACAATCACCGAATCACTCACAATCATTAGGTGGATGGACTGGAGATTGATTAGACATTCCTTGTGCAAAAAGATCAGTTAGGGATGGAATTTGACTAATAGCTGTGTTTGAACTAGGGAATGAAAGCTGGTCAACTAGATGGACCACTCTACCTTCATGTGGAAAACACATCACTCGAAAGAGTGAGGAAACAATAGCTCCCATGCTATAAATGTAGTCACGCCCAAGGAGTAGATTGCAATTTAGAGGTCCTTGGACTACCATCACATTTAGATGAACGATTTTCCTTCTCAAAGTTATAGGCAAATTTGGAAGGATCCCTGTTGGGCTTCAGTTTTGATCTCATTTTGCTTTGATAAACTTATCTAGTTATCCATTTATCCCTCATTTTCACTTCATCCATCTCATTTTAATTAATATTTGATGTCTCATCAGGTATTTAGCTTTAATTTATCAATTTCTAAAGTTTTTATTAAAGTTTGATTTTAAGTGCAATTTTGGCAATTTCAGAAATTCCCGTAATCACTTCATGTTGGATATGGATGCAGGCCACTTCAGCACGAATGGGATGCTTGAATAGGAAGCTTGGGAACTAGGACCAAGCCACCTATGCTTGGTTCCAACAGAACGAGTTTTCTTATGCCTTTTTGGAGCTAGTCAATCATGACTAGTCATCCAGAAATCCCATCTAAATAGGGCTGTTTTGGGATTCCATGATATTAGTCATATTTCTTGGGATGATGGAGTTGGATTCGACTTGAATAGGTGGACTAAAGTAGATATGATTGTTAGAGTGATTTTAGATCAGTTGGTTTCATGAACTCATTATTTAAGAGCCACACTTTGATGGCTCAACACACTTGACATATGATACTATTATGCTGTAATATTTTTGGTTTGAAGACTTGAGTTGGAGACTTATGTTACTTTCATTTTTCTGATCAATACATGGATGTTTTGCTGATCTAAAGCTTCTGATATCATCTTCATAAGTGTGCAAGGCAAGGGTGGAGGGCCCCCACTCCAAGCTAAGTACACTTCCAAGTTAGACTAGTTTTATTTCATTGCAAATCTGGTTGATGATAGCTTTAGTTTTTCAAAGTCTTATTTCAGATTGTATCATGGTTATGAATAGTGATTGATTTCATTTGTTAATGGTTTATTCATCATCTAATTGAGTTGGGAAACAAATGTTCAAGTTGGGCATTCTCTCTATGAAATGGTGAATTAGAATTAGTCTCTTTCATTTACATGCAAATGGTTTGTTTTCATTTAGATTTATATCTTGAGATGAATGAGTTACTATGGAAAGCTTTGAGTGTCTCTTAAGTTAAGAGCCTTTTTCATGTATGATTTATGCATCTTGAGTCTTTGATTGTAATCTCTAATTCATTGAAGTAATACTTGAGGTGGAAGTAGATTTCTTGAGTCAAGAACTCTTCCAATGTTCCCTCTTTTTAAGCTGATTGAATCAAGAGTTTTAAGATATATTTCTTCTTAGTTTTTAATCATTTATCTTTCAAGCATTGATTATATTAGATCTTCACAAATAGTGGTTTGCCTCCAAGAATAAAACAACCCGGATTGATAGTAAATAATTGTGTTAATTTAGGAACATAAATTAGCCCAACAATCCCTAACGGTCGACTGGTTCCTTTGTTGAAGCTTGTCAGCTTTCGAATCTCAGGCAGAAGCAATGGCAAACCAAGCGCTTTCCAAGTAGTTGAGGAAAGGATACTCACAGAAGACCCGTAATATATGATAGTACCAACCATGATCATTCTGTAAGCTTGTACTATGATTCGGAATGGTACATTAGATAGTAGGAGGGGTCTGCCTAGTAGATTCCAATCGAAGGAAACGACTAGATTTCTTGGAGGTGGGACCGAATAAACGGCTGGATAAATCTCTGACAAACTTCCTTCCTACGGTAAAGGAACGGGTAGATTGCCCCCATGTTCATCAGAGACTATGTTTATGAAAAGAATTTGAACAGTGTCATTCTCATTCTCTTTGGTGACAGTACCATCTGAAGGTGGACCCTCTGAAGACAAGATTGGGTCGACTGCCATCTCGACCTATTGACTTTGGTCCGGTGTGGACTCAAAGGGTTTATCTTCAATGATAGGTGCTTTGACCAACAACAATTATGTGTCAGTCGGATTTTCAACTAGTGATGGACTCGGCAAGAGTTTCTTGTATCCAGGAGGAAGTCGCTGCGGTGATGCAAGACGGTTATCCAAGACTCTTTTAGCTTCTTCTAGGAAAGTACAACGGTGGAGGACATGATTGACTTCACACAGTCTACAAGGAAATTTAGATCTTCCTTTCTTTCTGTTGGCTTCGTTTTCACTAGATGATGGTGTGCTCTCAACATGATCGTCAGAGGTTGAAGACACCGGATTGTGCAAGCGGGGAGACCAGTCCCTCAGGATCCATGGGATGCAGGGACAATCTCGATGATAGTGGTCTCCCTTGCAAATGACACATGGAGATTTAGGTTTGGAAGGTGCAGTGTGTGGATTTTCGCTAGACAATGCATCGTTGCCCCCTTTCGTTGTTGGATTCTTCTTCTTCTTCTCAGTTACTTGGTTTTTAGCGTTACTAACTTCACCAAGTGAAGAGGAAGAAGGAGAGGGAGAAACAAACGAAGTAGAAGGTGGGGGAGCGACTTCAGGGTCATCTGATTGCTGATTGGATTGCTGAGGAATTGTGGTGTTTTGAATGACAGAGGTCGAGAAAATCCATACTGGCAGGCCAATTGTGAGTCCTGGAAGGGACAATGTAGCCATGTGTGGAGCACCAACATCCCCCCAAGAGGAGAAGGGACTAGGATTCCCCCCAAGAGGAAATCCTTGATTGGTAGACTCCATTTTCTCAACCTAAGATCAACGAAGGAATAGTGACGTTATTCCAATTAAAACAAATTTTATGATGCTTTGACACAACTTGCTTTTTCAATTTTTAAGAGTCAAGAAAAAGCTAAAGATGACTCTAGTCGCCTTCGATTTTTAATGAGCTTGAAGTGACAAGTGTTCAGATGGACCTTTTCTTTTAGGGAGTCTAAAAAGGAATGAAAGTGACTTCTTTGGAAATATAGATAGAGGGATTACCAAAGCAATAGCAAAACTGCAGAATACTTTTTATGGTACAACAGTCAATCTTCCCGAATGCTGTGTTCAGTGCATTGTGATCGATAGGGTGGTAAACGTGGCTTCCTAAGGATAAAGGATGTAGCCTATTGTGGTCTCCCAATATATACTCGACAGTACGTGGGAGCACAAGTATGTACTGGGACTTGTTGTCTCAAAGAGGAGGAATCACCCAACCTACAATGAAAGCGATATTTACCAGGCTTTACGACACCGGAATACGTCTCTAGCCTAGAATTCTAAATGTTGTGCGTTAGGTTCCAAAGTTTTTTTATGTTCATTGAGGTTTATTTTATAGTTGATCTTTCTTAAGAAGTTTGCCTTTAAGTTTCACCACGTGATGTAGATATACAATTCCTAAATATGAAATCTAAGATGATAAACAATCGTTTACTTTCTTTTTGCAATGAAAATCCTAGCTACTAAGGAAAGAGAGATGAAATTCTTTCAACATAGAGCAGCGAGCACACACTAGATGCACTTTTCCTAAATCAACTTCAGCATGCAGTCTTAATGCAAATGCACATGCATGTATTGTTTTTCAGTTTCCTTAATGTGAGAATGACAAAAGAAAACTAATTATAGAACTGAACTATCTTCTTTCAAAGCGACAATACTAACAATTTTCTTTTCAAAAAACGAAAGGAAGGCTAAGATGACACTTTGTGTTTTCGAATTTAAAATTGCTTTCAACACTTGAAATACTATTAATTCAAATCAAATACAATGGCAAAAGTGTAATCGACTATCTAAAAGAGGAATTGTTTGTGAGACTCTTTTTCTTGACTGAAAACGACACTCGCGACACTTTCAAATCAAAAGACGACAACTCGATTAAGCTACTATTTGCAAAGGAGAACTATAAATGATGAAAAATACATAGTTATCTTACCTTATGTGTTGTGATTTCCGCATCCATGTGGACTGTTCCACTGGAGGTTGTGCATTTCCTTTTGCGTTGTGTGTTCCTAGCAGAGTTGGGACTACTCCCAACCGACTTGGGACTCACTCCCACGCTCTCCCTCTACGGTGAAAGAACCATTGATACAAGTGACACTTACAATCACCAGGCACGCGAACCTCACTTCTCAAAAGACAAAGCATACCACTCTCCTGTGCTGACAAGTAAGGGTTTAGGAAAATATTTAAGATAATTGCAACCGGGCCATCATACTGGATGGAACTCCCACACCAAACAGTGTGAGGTCTATTTGGGACTTCATACTGGGGCGATCCCCTGAATTTTGGCGGGTCCAACACTATCAACATATTATAATAATAATATAATAAAATTATAGTAATAATATAATAATATATTATAATTATCATAACCATCCATATGAATTCAAAACAAAACACAAGTTACGTGAGAAGGAATGTAGGGTGAGCGGAGTTATAAGGGGAGGTTAGTTATGGAGGGATAAAGAGTGAGGTGGGGTGACATGAGTGGGAGGATGGAGTCGGAGTTATAAGGAGGTTATAGAAAACTTTATACTAAAACTAAAAATCCTATCGCGTAAAACAAAATATCGCAAATCGCAAGGTTTTAAAAAAGGTCCTTAAATATTTTTACGATATGAGATATCGCAAGATCGCATCGCATTTTTTATTTTGGCCTTTTTAAATTGGGATTTTTGGAAGGAAAAAGGTGATGTGAAGTGGGACCCACATGGAATTAAATATTCTACAAATTGAACAACAACCATTTTGCAATTTTGAGATTTCAAGTTTGGGAATTTGGTTTGAAATAATAAATTGGAGTAAATTATTGAGATCCCAAAACTTGTTTTCAACTGTATTATAATTTGGATAGGCCATTTTGTAGGACCATTAGTGAAAAATGAAAAAATTAGTAAAAGTTAAGTAAGAGTTAATATTTACGGTGGACGATTATTTTAATTGAAAAACATGAAATATCATACATTTTATACATTTTTTAACCCTAGCGACAAGAATGATCAAACTTCAAAGCAGTTTCATTTTCAAACCGGTTAACCAGATGAGGCGAAACAAGTATCAATAGAAATGTAGCGAAATGTCAAATTCAATCAAACAATCAAAACATAAATTCGATCAAAGTGAAAAAGGAAAAATTTGTAAGACAATTAATTTAAATGAAAAACATAAAAAGGGTTTTGTCAAAAATTAATGGAAAGGGTCTCCATTATTTGTAGTAAATAAGTCAAAAATTGGGGGTGTTGGGTTTTCCCTACAACAAGAGGATATCCTCCTTAGATTCATTGCAGCCCAATAAGACCCTCCCCAATAATGTCTTTAAGTGTCAATGCATATCCACTATGTACATATACTAGCTAAAGTCAACATAGGTGTGACCAACATTAGGAATCCAATCGGTTATCTCATTGCCACCTCAGTATCAATAAAGCAATTATTTTCACATGCAATTTCCCTTTCATCTACAACATTTTTGTCTTTTATGTTTGTGGAAAAACCTGTGAACAATTTATGAAACCAATGTTTCAGACTAGCTTGGTGGGTCCATCAAAAATACAAATCACATTGCCCTGATGATGGACTCACCAAGCTAGTCCGAAACGTTGGTTTCATAAATTGTTCACAGGTTTTTTCACAAACATAAAATTCTACCAACCTGTATGGAAACTCTCTTTAACAACATTTTTGTCCTAGACAGAAAGATGCATTTGTGAATGGTAAAGCCTCGATGAGGATTATGCCCCATGTGAGGCTTGATTTCCTCTATGATCCCTATAATAAGTGGTGTTGCATCAAATTCTAGCATGCTATCTTGGCATTACAACCATAGACATAGACGTCAAACCAAGATCACAAAGGAGGAATGTGGTACAAAGAGTGGGAGTGGAGGGAAGGGATTGTGGATAAGAAGTAGAGGAAAGTGAAGGAAATTTTGATACCACAAAAGGAAATGGCTATAAAGAGACTAGAGAGTGAGGGTTGAAGAGAGCTATAACTTCTCAACAAGAGTGATTTCCTTTTAGCTCACAACTGAAAAATAAAAGGAAAAAGGAAGATAGAGCTAGAGTAAGAGGAATGATATCAACAAACTTTTCGAACAGGGGAAAAAACTCATCTCAGAAGGAAACAACCAATCAAAGCTAACAAGCTTGAAAACTTAGAGCATTTAACTACTTTTGAATCCATTATTTGTAATAAATGATAAGTGTAGATTGTGGGAACCAAGGTCCATGAGTGGTAACAATACATTCCAAATTTGAAGCTTGTCATGAAACAACTCTTGGATTCTATATAATTTCACCATCAGCTAGAATGAGCATTCCACTTCGTGTCTACTAAATTTTCATCATGGGAATTAAGGAGGAGAATAAGCCCACATGTGTCATATGAAACCTCCACTCACCATAATAATTATTATATTAATTCTTATAATATTTTTCATTAAACTAAACCTAATGTCTTGACCAACTTGCATCATAGTATTAAGTGTGAGCATTGCACTAAATCCAAATTTGATGCAAGATTGATGATATTAGGAGACATGTCACCACTTCTACTACTATAAATGCTCAGTGGGATATAAGCCATACACCCCCACCTGCCTCTTTGTTAGCATCCCATCCGAGGATTTATAATTATAATTTAATAGACTAGCTCAAGTAATTAAATATTTTGAATTTCATATATATAATTTAAATACCAATTTCCAAAATATTAAGAGAAAGATAAATATAAAATAATATATACTTAATATAAAATAAAATAAAAAGATTAATATAAAATAAGTTAATCTAATAATATAATATTGTGTTGATAGTGACAAGGTGTTCTATAACTTAATAGTGTTCTACATAGAGTGATGAGGTACTTGAAAACTTAATGTTGCAGAGAACTTGTTAAGAATGAATGAACAAATATACATTTAAAAAAATAAAAATATAAGTTATTTTCATATTAAATAACACAAAACTTAACTAAGTTAAAAATAAATAACTACACATAAAAAGTCAACATTAATTTATTTAAACTTTAATCCATTAAGCATGGAGAGTGCTCAAATTTATTAATGAATATTTTTTGAGTACGAAGGACTTAACACATATTTTCAAGTAGGAAGTACTTAATGAATAATATAAAATTAAATGATAAACATATAATACATTAAAAAATATGGTCATCTTATTTTAAACAAATTTAGGGTGATTCAAATAAATTATAATGTTTTGTTATTAATTTTCTTCAATCTAAAGATGAGACTTAATTTTTTTATAATAACTAATTTTAAAAAATAAATAAATAACACATGATGTATTATAGAGATTTAAAATTTTATATAACAACGAATTTAAAAAAATAAATAAATAACACATGGTGTATTTTTTGAAAATATTTAATAAAATCTATAATGAAACAACTTTAAATAATAATGAATTTGTTAAATAACATGTGTAATCATTCATGACATGATGTTGTAATGTAGGTTACTTCAAGCATAGGTGCTCCTCAAATATGAACAAATAGATGGATGAAGTGAGGTGAAGTAAGGATGTCTATTTTGATTTCATGAAATGCTAAGTATGGAAAGTAAGTATAAGAAATGAAGTATGCAAAGTGAGTAAGTAATGGAATCAGAGTGTCAATATATATGGATGTCATGAATTTAGAATGAATGTCAATCACGATGTTGTTGGATGTTGGGATGTGGGTAAGGATTGATCAAGATTTCGGTTATTTAGCTAACCTAACTTTATAAGAAGTGACTAAGTAGGAATGGAAGAGGATGAGAAGAAAAAGTAATACCACATAAGAAATGGATGTGAAAATGGATAATGAATGGCAAATAAAAATGGGGGAATGAAAATAATGGAAATAAGGAATAATAAGGAGAAAATATAATATTGAGGAAGATAAAATGAAGATGTTGTGGGTAAGTTAACTTTTCTCGTTCTTTATCAAATTGGAGATCATCCATTTTTTTATTTCGTAAAGTGTTGAACAAGGTTGAAACATGGGGCTATCCAATGAGAGGACAATAACAAAAAAAAATTCTTCGTTTTACTATCCCTTTAAAAGGATTTTTTATTGATCAATAGGTTCCTTCCTAGGTACTTCATATTACCTCCTTGGGCACACTACATACTTACTCAGGAAAGTCCCTTACAATGATATGAAAAGAATTGGATGTCAAGGCTTATGTTTATTCATTAACGAATAGGATAGTGAGGTGAAAATCAACAAAATTTGTATTCATCTTTTACCCTACCCCTCCCTGCCCTATCCTATGGTATCCCACCAATATAAATTGCAATAAAACTTGGAAAAGAACTCTAATGAATACACATACATAGAGAATAAAGGATCCATCTAGCGAGTCACCAACTATTGAATCCCCAATAGAAGCCAAAAAAAATTCCAACACTCCCAATTTTCTCAATTACCACTTCAATAACCTTACTTTCCCTTTCAAATTTCTTTGGTTGACTTAGAGTTGCTAGTTTTAGATTGTTGTCTTCTTCCCCTAAATTTCTTTCCAACCTTGTTTTTATCATCTAAGATTTGATTCTTAGTTTCATAGTCATGAATAAATGTCATCCATTGATTATATTTTAAGTGAAATGGTTTTATTCCATTCTAACCTTCCACGTATGGTCCTAGTAGACTTCCTCTATCGGGCTAATCACAAATACATGGATTGGATTTCAACTAGATAACTCAATATGCTTGCACGGTCTCCAAAACAATAGGTCATTTTCTCGCTCCATATGCAAAGCTCGACTGTAGGGATTTTTGGCCAATTAGTCAGACCCAACTTAAGTTCGAGGTCACTACTCTCTTGTTGACTTAAAATTATGTGTGTTGGAGAGTCGAACCAACAGGGAGTTGACTTGGCTTCTCTCCTTATCATCCACTCTACATTGAATTTTTGACTGCCGGCTACTAGAGTGAAACCTATACCCAAGTCAAGTGGCCAAACTTATCCATTCTCACAAATACATAGTCACTCTCAACAATTGTCTAGTTTGGTCAAGCGGCTCTATATTCACAAAGTATTCATTCCAACAAAAGTCTTCATGTCGACGAGAGACAAGCTCTGACTATGGATTCACCCTCTACTAGTTTACAAAAAATTCAAGGAGCACAAATTATTCGACTCTGTTTCCTTCGGTCTTCCAAACCTTACTCCCTCTACTCACTGAGCCCCAGTTCGGCTTATCAACCCAGTACACAACCTTGTCTCCACCGGATTTGGAAAAGTTATGAAGCAATATTACAGGGGATTTGAAGTCTGACGTGGACGATGAGTTGGCAAAAGAGTCGTGTTTCGTAGGAAATCTTGAAGAAAATGGAAATAACGACCATTCAAATACGATTCAAGGAATCTGACAACTCAGTTCATTAGGAAACAGCTGGCCACCTCCTTGCGAAGTGTTATACAGTGATGATGATGCAGAGCAGAGGAATTCAAATGGATAGGAGTAGGAAACCAGAAAGCTGGGAAGTGAAAATGAACAGTCAAAGAACAGACTGGCTTTAAAGCCATGAACTGATAGAAGTAGAGGAGACAACAAAAGAGGAGTTAGTTAGACAAAGAAAGCTAAGAGCAGAGAACAGAAAAGAGAAGCCGAGCTGACCTGAAGGCAGCATCGAGCCAGACAGAGCCAGAGAGAGTCAGAGAGTCTGTGCACTCTAGAGAAGGCTTGAGAGGTTCAAGCGGACTCCTCAGCATAGGCCTGTCATGTATGAGACCCAGATTGGGCTTATACTACTGTGACCAATAGAGGTCGAGTTTCAGTAAGGAGAGTATGTGTACTCCAGTCCTACTGATTTTTATCTATTTAATGAGACTCAAATTGAGCTCACTATTGTAAAAAATCTGCTTGAAAAGATAATAGAGTGGCTACCACTGAAGGCTAGACCAGGAGACGTAGCCCAAGAGCATTGGGTGAACTCCTTATTAAACTTGTTGTGTTTACATGTTTGACTGTTATGTTTTCTCTAACTACCTCAGTGTCTATGTATTCTAGCAATCTTATCGATCCATTACATAAAGTAACATAGGCACATCCATGCACATGATTCTGTAATACCTTTAATTCTTGTCCTGGATAAATTCCAGATCAAGTGGTATCAGAGCTTAGGTTTACTAAGGTTAGACAAGCTTG
Organism: Pinus tabuliformis; assembly: GCA_031772625.1. Classification (NCBI taxonomy): domain Eukaryota; kingdom Viridiplantae; phylum Streptophyta; class Pinopsida; order Pinales; family Pinaceae; genus Pinus; species Pinus tabuliformis. The sequence goes on along the minus strand of CM062818.1, from coordinate 2,015,329,555 downwards.
TGCTAGATTTTGTTGTTGAATGCTAACTAGATCAAAGCTTAAATTAGGAGAAGGAGAGTTGGTTGAAGCTAACCCAGAAATTGGAAGAGTCTATCCTAAGGGGAAAATGTCAGAAGAAAGTCCCTTGGAATCAAACTCCCCGTTCATGGATAGCTTTATGACCATGAAATCCATGGTGGAGGAAATGTATAGAGAATTTAGGGAAAGTAAGGATGAAGATTCATCAAACTCCAAACAAGACAAGGGAGTAGAAGAATCTCTCCTCCATTACCACTAAAGGGAAAGAAGAAAAATTTCTCACACCTCCTAATAGGCCTGAAAATAAAAAGAAGACATCTTTGATTAAATGAGATGTTAAATGTGTACTCCAGTCCAGCATTTGCACCCAGTGAACCTGCATTCCATTGCCCGTCACTGAAAAACAGGTATTTACCAGTTTCCATCTAGAAACCCTGTAGATACTTGATTTCCTCTACAATTATTTTGAAAAACCTAAAATTCATTATAATTCAGTTGCTGAACTCAGAATTGAAGACTCCCAGGACCCTCTATTTTCATCAACTCCACTTGAAAACCCCATTTTCCTATCTGAATCCACAAGAACCAGAATGGAAACCCCCGTGGCCCTCAATATAGCACCTATCACTACCCCTCACCGTGATTTGGATTATCTGCCCTTAGCAGATAAATATTTTCAAATAAAAGACCTTGTAACTTGAAGAAGTTCCTTGAAAGTATTCTGTCAATGCCGGGACAATTACTTGAATGGTTCCGATCCCATAGGACTTTGGGAATCAAATCTCCCAAGGTACATGCTCCCCTCTGTGAGTATTTTCCCTGACATTATCCATCAATGTCACGCCAATTACAATCCCACCCTCAGAGCAATAATGTCCCCCAATCAAACTATTCTCTTCACAATTACTACAAATTCAATCAATGAGATGCTTCAGTTTCAGCCCAGTCAAGACCTCACCCCCATTTCCCTTGGAGAATTACTAGAGAAATCATCCAAATTGTCCCAGTTTGAACTCAGTCACCTTTGGCAGACTTTTATGGATAAGCAGCATCAACCCAAAGATCCTCCTCCCTATTTGTCAACTTTCTTCATACGGATAGGTAAAAATATAGCCGATATGATAGCTGTAGTCACGGGTTTCAATACTAGTGAGTATGTGGATGAATTGACCCTAGTTTTAATGTCCATTTTTACTCCTATTCAACCTCCTGCTGTCAAATATAATTGTGCTGCTTTCACTGCTGATAAAATCCATGACCAGTTCATGAGGTTAGAAAATGAAAAGGTATTCAAGTATTCTACATTCATATATCACCTTTTCCTTTACTATCAGTCTGACAAGTTCCCATTCTCTATAAATAAACTTGATACAAAGGGCAATCCCAGATCAGTTATTTTTTGGACTTCCATCTTCCACGATTCACCTGGTCCATATTCATACAATGAATTCATTGACCAGTTTGTCCACCCAGTGACCACCATGCTGACAGGAAGTCCTCCTCCTAGGATTAGTGATGAAATCAAAAGAATCCTTCATCTGTCTAAGCAGTACAAGATAGGGGACTGGTACTTGTACTAGAATCACACAGAGATTTGAATTTATGGTTGTGAACTCTCTCCATTCAAACTACCAAAGTATGTTCCTATGAGGTTGTTTTCCTTGGAATATTATAGGTAAATGTTAAACTCGGATTAGACTCATTTCACCAAGGCCAAGAAGAAAGCACAATTAAGAATTAAATACCACCTAGGCCCATTTGTCTGCAACAACAGAGAAGCAGGCAATAGAGCAGAAGAAATCCTAGAAAGAATGAGATTAAATAAAAGTTTTTCTTGGAGATATGATCCACAAGGTTTCATTTGTGATAGGAGAATGAAACATAAGTTGTCACCATATTTTCATCACAAAATCCCTGAAATAGAGCAATATGAAAATATGGATGAATGGAGGGAAGGAACTCTAGTTGAAATGGATAGTGATCAGGTTGATGTAGAGAATGTGATGAAAGACTTAGAAAAGAGACTTGACCTGGACTCTTGTGAACAGGTACCAGTTGAAATTTCTCAAAATCCAACACCAGAACCTAGTGCCTTTACAACAGAGACTTCTCAAAGGCACACAAAGGAAACTAGTGTACCCCCAGCAGAACCACCACAGGAACAAGATCAGGGAACAAGTACTCCAGCATCAGAAAAACCAGAGATGTCAGAGCAGCCTGAAATCTCTGAAGAACAAGCTCCACCATAGCCTAATCCATCTCAGATTAATATGGGAAATCCACCCAGTTTTGCAGACTCCTCTGAATGAGGAAAAGAACTTGAAAATAGTAAGGGAAGTAGCTACCCCTGCCAATGGTCCTTCAGACCAGCCTGGTGCTAAGAGGCACAGGCTAAACCCACATTTAGAGGAAGAATTCTTTGAGGAAACAACAGGGAGTTTGAGGAAAGAAGGTGGAGACAATCAACATACATTCCCGACAGGTGGGACACCTTTTAGTTCACAAAGACAAGAACTTGAAAGACAAAAAAGTGTTGAAGTTTCATCTTTCAGATCTTCATCTGATAAGACCATAGATATAAAAGGAAAATTCAAGGAGATAAAGGCCAAAATTGAGCAGCTAAAGGCCCAAGCCTATAATCAATACTTGAAGATGGCCCCCACAAATAAAAAGAGATTGATGTTAGCTTATGACATCAAGGAAGGAAAAATGCAGATGAGCTTTCTAAAGCCTACAGTACAGCAACCCAAGTCAATTGCAGACTACCTCAAGACTGATTTTGAGGTCTTGGCCAAAGATATCCACCCCATAGATCAGATAGAACTGCATAAGCAAACAGGGGAAATGGTTTATTCTACATTGACAAGCAAGGCCATGATGGCACATAGGTTGGAGAATTCATTGAACAACACTACTTCTCAATTACAACTAGAAAGGGCCTCCTCACAGGTGAAGGACAACAGAATTAAATCATTGGAGGATTTGATTATTGAGTTGGGCCATAACGCAAATGATATCAAAGCTGCAGAGGGCCTAATAAAGAAAAAGAATGAAGATATAGCTGTGTTGAGAAAGCAGTTGAAATTGCCACCACTCATGCATCCACAGATTGCTGAAGTGATTGAAAAGAAGAATGAAGAAGAGCTTATGGACCTGGTCCTTAAGCTAAATGAGCAACTAAAAGAAACAGAGCAAGAATTAGAGAAAACACTACAAAACAGGCAGAGTGAGTCGACCTCTCAGCCTCAAAATGTAGTGCCAGTGGTTTCTACAGCAGTCCCTTCTACATTGGCAACTGCTCTAGCACCAAATGTCCCTTTGGAAACAGCTGAAACTATTGAAGTAACAGGTACTGGTACATCACAGGTAGGAACCTCAAGTCAGAGCACAGAAGAGTTGATCAAGTCCATGGAAGAAATGAAGCTCCATGTCACTAAACTGCAAAAGGTAAAAGAGAAATTCATTACTTTAGAGCAAAAGTATGATGTGTCAAAATTCAATTTTGCTGAAGAGGTGAGGAAAAACAAAGGCTTGACTCAACAGGTTAAAACACTGGAAAAAGATCTTACATTTGAAAAGCCTTTGACTGATATCAAAAAGATATTATGGACCAACATCATTGAATCAATCAATGATGTTTGGTCATCAATTCAAATCATTTTTGAACAAATTGACTTAGTGAAAGTTGCTCTTCAAGATATTGAAAAAACCAAGGAAGAACTAGGAGGGAAGCCTGAAGAAGCCATCAGATTAATAAACTTTCTAAACAACAGAAACAGGTATCAGTTGGAATAGCTAAATATTGAGGATAGGACTAGAACCATCCTCGAAATAAAGAAAGTATTGACCAAAAGGACTCTAATGCAAAACCTGGAATGCAAATGTCAAAATATGCAAGAAGACATAGATGAATTTATGGGGAAATTTGGCATCTTACAGAGTAAAGGACTTCCAAGTCCTTTAGTCATCAATGATAAGCTAATGAGGCAGGATGATTATGTCAAAAAATTATATCAGTATGCTAATAGTCAAGCTAGTTCATCTGCCAGTTCATCTGCACCCAAGGCATTACCCACAGGGAGAGTTCTCTATGATAGTTTGGAGAACCTGTTTTATGTTGAGCATGAGGTGAGGCACTTGTTTCTAGTGCAACCAAATTTTGTAAAATACACATAAGCAGATGAAATCTTCAGAAAACTAACAAGGACAAGAATACTGAGAGATGATAGGCATCTTATGATTTACGATGGTAAAAAGTGAAGTAAATTGAAGTGTTTACAATAGTAAATTTTGGTAAAAAGGGATGAATGATGGTAAAACAGGTAAAGAGTATTAGTCACAGGTAAAAGAGTATCAGTAAAAAGCTGAAATCAATCAGCTAGCACAGAATTACGATCAAGATAGCAAGATACACAATCATTGGACCTGCCTCCAGCTCCTTCAACAAAAACAGGGACAACAACCAAGTAGTTCACATTCAGTTTCTACTTTCGAGACAATCTGTCTCCACATGCATGTAAAAGATATTTAGTTTTCCTAGAATATATCTCTCTTAGTTAGGAGATATTTTGATGTAAATTTTGTATAAGTACTACCTCATTCGAAGTACTGAGTGTGGATTCTTAGACATTTCTGTAAACACCTTATTTTGGAATAGAAGTGCTGTTGAACAACTATTGTATGGCTAGCTAGACAAAGTAATAGAGCAAAGGACTTTTACAGGATTCCCGTGTCAAATGAGAAACAAATAAGTATTATATATCTTATGTTTTTACTGTTTTCTTGTTTAAATATTCATATGTGTTTCATATTTGAATGATAAACGAAAAAGTATATTTCAGAAAGAGCTTTACTGCATTCTGTCTTTAAAATCGTTTATATTCTTAATGTTTTCTTCTAAGCTATCATAGTTAGGGAATTCTTAATTTCTCTGCGATGAAACCAGCTCAAGAAAAGATAGAAAAGATAGATCAATGCCTTAGAATTTAGCTTCTTCGAGGGGGCAACCTCCTTTACATTACATAAATGAACAATTCTTGGATGATACAAATGAAAATACCTCCTTTCTATATATAGGAGTCTAAGGGGTCATAACATAATCAGAGCCGACATAAAAATAATAATGTAAGGGCACAATAATAACAATAGTGGGCTTCTATGGGGCACAATAGTAACAATATGGGCACTACATGGGTACATCAATATAATAAGTGGGTTATACTAATAATAATAAGGGGTTACACTAGTAGTATAGGGGCCTAACATGCCCCTCTCCTTCAAAAAGCGTTGTCTTCAACGCTTGAGTAGTTCTTGATGCTTCTGTATAAAATTCTTGTCCTCCCATGTGGAATATTCAATGGGTAAGTTCTTCCACTTGATGAGATACTATGAAATTGATCGATTTCGTAGCTGTCGGGTTCTTGTTTCTGTGACTGCTCCTGGTTCCAATATGGTTTTTCTTTCCTCTTCAATTTCTGGAAATATTGTTTGAATTGGGATCTTTTGCAACTTTTGAATAAGTGGTCATACTTCTTTGTCCTCCTTCCATTCATCCCTTGCTTCGTTTATCCAATCTGGTTGGATAATATAAATAGCACAAAACAATGCTTCCACATCCTCATCCTTGAAGAGTCTTCCCATTCGGTAAGGTCGCCATTTTTTAAGTGCATGTAGTATTGCCAACATTTCCTTCTCATAAATAGCTTGCTTGAGATGTAGCAGTAAACATACCCAATCACCTACATCAAAACATTTTTCACTACGATGTTGATCTACCTGTTGTTTCGTTTGATTTTGCATCGAAATGGCGTTATCCTTTAAAAGTTGGAGAACTTGTCGGTGATGCTCGATGTGATCCTTCACTGCTTGAACCTTTTTCTTCTTGATATGTCCTTCTATCTCTAGAGTTTGAGGAGTGGTAATTTCTTCCAATCCTTTACAAGATATGGTCGGATTCATTTCTTGATGCTCAATGTGATCTTTCACTTCTTGAACATTTTTCTTCTTTATATGTCCTTCTATCTTGATAGTTTGAGGAGTGGTAATTTCGAACAATGAATTACAAGATACGGTTGGATTCATTTCTTCTTTCTCGATGTGATCTTTCACTTCTTGCACCTTTTTCTTCTTGATATGTCCTTCTATCTTGAGAGTTTGAGGAGTGGTAATTCTTGCCAATGCTTTACAAGATATGGTTTGATTCATTTCTTCTTTCTCTAGGGTGGGTCCTGGCGTATATCTTCTTCTTTTGTTGTTTCTTGATCCTTTTCTTCCTCCTCTTCATATTCTATGTAAAATAATTTCTTCTCAGCACACTTATGACCTTTAGTGCATTTGCTATCACAATTGTAACAAAGCCCTTTTTCTCTTTTTTCTTTCAATTGTTGTGGTGTAACCCTTGTAGGTTGTGGAAGGTTAGGAGAAACAACACTTCCATCTTTATAGTTGTGAGGGGTACACTTCCTGGTTTCCATAATTTTGCTTTCCACTATGTCACAAAGCCCTTTTACTCTTTCCAATTGTTGTGGTGTTGCTCTAAAGAAGGTGTTGCTCTTTGTATCCTCATAATGTGCTATCATTTCCTCCATGAAAATTGACCACGTAACAAGTTGTTTACGAGAACAAAGCCCTTTGTACCATAAAAATTGATCCGGTTCTAAATATGAAGATGCAATACATACCTTTTGTAACAGTTGTACACCATGTAGATCAAAATATTGCTCCATCTGAAGTATCCAATTTACCGGATCCTTGCCATCAAACTTCCTCATCTTGCTTTTTCTTGATTTTAGGAGCTCGACCTTGAAACGACTGTAACTCTATACTTTCGGATCTTTAAGTTCTGAAATTGTGACCTGTAGTAGCCCTTTGTGTCCTCTTTCCAATGCCACCAGTCTTATCCAAATTGGATTCTCCAAGAAAGAGTTATGCACAATCTCCCAAGATGACCTGATTATAGACTAGTTCAGTAGAGCTAACTTGTACGGCGTGCTGCGAGTCACTGTTTCAACCTTTGGATCTGAAAAATGCATACAAGAAACTACAGTCCGTCCTCTTTCTGTACCTTCTTATGAAATTTCAATCCGATCCCCAGAGAGAAAGTTATGATGATTTTCCCCAGGTCACCTGTTTTGAATGTAATTCAGGAGTCTACAAAAAGACCAATTTCCTCAGATCATATCTCCACAAATATCTCGCGAAAAGCTCTGAAATTTGGACCCAAGGTTCAGCGCGATTTCTTCTCAAATGGGTTTTTTTTTGCGACTTTTGAAACGTCACATAAAAACATTTATAGCGAAAATTCCACGATGACCTGTTTGGAGCAACGAAACCCTAGAATCCAAAGCTCTGATACCAAATGTTATGAAACCAGCTCAAGAAAAGATAGAAAAGATAGATCAATGCCTTAGAATTCAGCCTCTTCGAGGGGGCAACCTCCTTTACATTACATAAATGAACAATTCTTGGATGATACAAATGAAAATACCTCCTTTCTATATATAGGAGTCTAAGGGGTCATAACATAATCAGAGCCGACATAACAATAATAATGTAAGGGCACAATAATAACAATAGTGGGCTTCTATGGGGCACAATAGTAACAATATGGGCACTACATGGGTACATCAATATAATAAGTGGGTTATACTAATAATAATAAGGGGTTACACTAGTAGTATAGGGGCCTAACATTCTCCCTGCTTTTAGTTTATCATTGTGGCCATTTAGCAAAGAATTCTTAATTTCTTTTTGTTAATGATCACCCATTTTCTCTCATCTTGAAACTTTCTTGAAGGATTCTTAATTTTCCTTCCTCCCTTTCAAGACCATTTCACCATTTCAAGTTATCATTTGTCACTTGTTTAGCTATCTTGCCCTATGAAGTCCTCTTTTGTTGAATCAACTTGCTCCAGTTAAGCCATCTTCAGTTGACTCCATAGCCCAATGGCCTGAAATACCTTGTTTTACCCATCTGCTCCTGAATTCCACCACCAAACAAAATCAAAACCCCCCAAGCTTTCATAACTAGCCTAATATCCCATAAACAAAGCTAAATCATAAAGAGAGAGCCCTCTCTGAGTACAAATTGGCTAGATTCTATACTTAAAAGTTGGTTTGTGGTTACCTCGGACCCCTTTCCTTCTTCTAACAACTTCAAGGAAAATCTGAGTGATAACATAGTGGCGACTCCACTGGGGAAGGAAAATTCCTCAGTCAAAACAAATCTTTAAGAAAATTTAAACCTTAAATCTAAAAGTATCTTAAAGAAATCATAGAAGTTTTTTTGACATTAGTTAAGAAAACCAAAAACAAAACCCAAAAATCTGGCTTCAGAAAGGACTCGTTACACTAGAGCTAATCTTGATCCTAATCCACCACAAGTGTTTGAGAACCCCAATTTGATCCCCATAATTCTTAGAAGACAAGAAAGTTCTGTTAGTCCTCGACCCACCTTCAGGTCCTCATCTTGTCATGTTAGGTGGATTTACCTCGAAGACCAACCCTTTGACGAATACTTTGAAACCTCTTTGTTTAGGACTTCATCCGATTCTGAATTAGTTGACCTAGTCCAAGACCCAGAGTTCATCTGAGAATTAGAGCTCCAAGCAGCCAATTTGTCAATTGATAGATATTTGCAGAACTCACCACAATTTGATCTTACCACTGAAGGAACACCTAATCCCTCTACAATCACTTTTGTTTCTGCAAGCTCATCATCATTCCCTCATATCTCTCAACCTCAAGCCACTCCACATCAGCCCATCATCTCTAGCTCTCCGTCCACAACTCAAACAACCACTATTATACCAACCCCAGCTTTTGTTTCACCATTACCAACAACAATGGAAAACAGATATGCCCCCTGGTACTACCAGCAAACTTAGGTGCCATGCCTTAGGACTACCAAAGTAAGATCACTACTTTTGATGGCACTAGAACCTATACAGCCCAACAACACACCAAGAAGATGACTGATTATTTTGATATTTATGAAATAGATACTACTGATGTGCAAATGAGAATATTTGTTCAAAGTTTATCTGGGGAAGTTAGAACCTGGTTCATAGGTTTAAGAGCAAATAATATAGATAGCCTAAGAACTCTCTATCAACAATTCCTGAACAGATGGGAAAAAAGGAAAGACCCCCTTCAGATTCTATCTGAATACGAAAACGTAAGAAGAGGAACACGAGAAACTGTGTAGGACTATTTCACTAGATTCAACAATGTGTATAATGCCATCCCATTAGATCTTAGGCCCCCACCTGGTTTAGCCTTAATCAAATTCCCAGATGGATTTGATTCTAATATGGATTTCCAGCTGAGAGAACAAAACCCCCCTACTTTGGAAGATATGCAAAGCATAATAGTCAGTGTTGAAGCCAACCTCCTATCTAAAAGACCCAAGGCTAAGAGTGAAAGGAGGATACCATTAAAGGAAGAAAGATCACCCTTTGAATAGAAGCTAGATGCCATAATTATAGGAATGGATAGACTAGGAGACATAGAGGAAACAATTGAAAGGAAATCCCCTTGGGATAGTCAGCAAACCAATACAGGGAGAAATCCTAATTTCAGGAAAAATGAAAACCCGAACACTGGAAAGAATGGTTCTGACCAAAACATTAGACCCCCTTTCCAGGAGAATTATGCAGAAGCTTCCAACTTTGAAGGCCCAGAAGAAGATACTCAAATCAATTTGATGGGGCTTGGTAATGAAGGAGAAGTTTTCTTGACCCAAGAGGATCAAGAGGCCCACATACTTAAACAGTTCCAAACTCAATCAGGGGAATTGTTTGAATTTAGAGAAGGATATGACACAGCCATCTTTGAGGTGCACAAGCAATACAATCTCAGAAGTAGGAGAATTGATGTCCCTGAAACGAACAAGAAAAAGGTTCCAAATCAGCCCAAAAGAGGTAAGACAGTAACCACACCTGTACATATTCTTTCTAGATCAAACACTAATCCTTCTAACCCCATAATTGAAGATGTCTCTGATAATCAACCAAACAATAAATAGCCCTCCACTTCCCTTCCTTCCAAGGGAACTGTGGAAGAACCTCCAGAGGTTGATCTAGGAGAATCAACAAATCATGATTCTACTCCTGAAAAGGAGAAAAACATAGAAAACATTGAAAACAGAGAGAATACTACTATTCAAAATCCAAAGGCCCAAATAGAAAAACCCTTTAATCTGGAAACAGAAGTAGGTAAGCTAAAAATTGCTGTCCCATTATCTGAATTAGCTAAACATGATACCTACCGAACTCAAATCAATAGATCGTTGAAAATTACTGGAACTGAAGACTCGGTTAATCTTTTTGATGACCAACCCGAATTAATCTTTGGCCCAGAAGTGAATGGAAAACCACTGGAAGGAGGAATTCCCCCCTTCTATGTGAGCTTAAACATACATGATAAGATTCTTCACAATGCCATGTTTGACTCTGGGGAATCTCATAATCTTATGCCCAAGTCTATAATGGAAAAACTAGATCTAGACATCACTAGCCCATACAAATATCTGTTTTCTTTTGATTCTATTTAGGTGAGATGTTTAGGACTGATAAAAGACTTGTGTGTTTCATTAGTTCAATACCCTGCAAAAACAATTTTAATGTACATAGTGGTAGCAGAGATACCACCCAAATATGGCATGTTATTGTCCAGATCCTGGGGTGCTAAGTTTCAGGGATCTCTTCAATTGGATACGTCATATGCCACTATATTGGTTTTTGGACAACCAAAGAAACTATACAGAGAAACATTGATGAAATACGTAGTAAGTAGTCAGGAAAGACCCCAAAATTTCCCCATCTACTCAGTACACTCTGATATGGATTCGTTCATTCTTTACAATGCAGAAACCAGTCCTTCCAACACTTTATAGGTTTTAGCAGTAGAACCAAAAGAAATTGAAAAATAAAATTCAAGTGTTCACATTTAGGAAATATCAGATAACAAAGAAAAGTCAGATGAAAATGAAAACCCAGATCCCACAGTTAAACAAATTCCTACTACCCCAGACACTAATTATGAGCATGAAATCCTTTAGCATTTAGAATTTGATGGCTCAGTCAATAAACTAGGGGCAGGAGTAGGAGTTTGGGTGTACAATTTAGAAAATGATCATGCTGAAGGCCACGCCTACAGATTAAATTTTAGATGCACCAATAATATGGCAGAATATGAGGCTCTCTTGTTGGTTCTTAAACTTGTCAAAAGATTAGGAGCAATTTGGGTGTCTGTCATAGGAGATTCAGAGTTAATAATTAAATAGATTAACGGAACTTACTCAACTAGGGATCCCAGACTAGGATATTATAGAGGAACAACCATAGAAATTCTCAACACTTTTTTGGAAACCTAGCTTGCAACTATCCCTAGAAAACAAAACATGCAAGCCCATAACCTAGCCATGTTTGCCAGCACTTGAAAATTACCTTTCCAACCTAATCATCAGTATACTACTGAGATTAGGCACAAACCAGTCATCCCTGATAATATGAAGAATTGGCAGGTTTTTGATAGTGATGAGCAGATAAATCATTTTTTAACTTTAGAGGAAGAGTTTTCTAACAGTAACATAGATGTTGATACAATTGCTAGTTGTAAACAAATAAATGAGGTAGAAATTAAAATTTCAGAAGAAATTTCAATAAATATGCTTCATCCCACAAAATTCACACAAAAGGAAATTCAAGACTTGAAACAAATGGACCTAGATGAGATAATTGAAGAAGAAACAGAGGTTATCAACTTAAAGGACAATCATTTACCCATAGGATTGACTCCTCTAGAAGATATGTTTGACTCCAATGACATTCCCAAGAAACCTAAAATGGAACCATTAAAAGCAGATATTGAAGATTACAACTTAGGAACACAAGACAATCCAAAAATGATCAAATTGTCAAAATCTTTACCTCCTCATCAAAAGCTAAAGTATGTTGAACTTATGAGGGAATTCCAGGATGTCTTTGGCTGGAGTTACGAAGATTTGAAGTCATATGAAACTTCTATTATTCAGCAAACTATACCTCTGAAAGAAAATCAAAAGCCCTTTAAACAGAAACTCAGGAGAATTAGCCCTGTGTTATTACCATCAATTGAGAAAGAAATTAAACTTATATATGAAGCAGCGATTATTGCCTCTATTAGATTTTCAGAGTGCTTGTCTAACTTGGTACCTACTAGGAAGAAAACTGGGGAAATAAGGTTATGTGTTGATCTGAAAAATGTAAATAAGGTCTCTCTTAAAGATAACTATCCTTTACCCAAAATGGATCATATTTTGCAAAGGATAGTGGGTTCTTCTAGAATTTCACTTTTAGATGGGTTTTCAGGATATAACCAAATCTTGGTTCATCCTGATGACCAAGAGAAAACTGCTTTTACAACACCATGGGGCACTTTCATGTACATCAAAATGTCATTTGGACTAAAAATCGAAGGAGAAACCTCCCAAAGAGTAATGGACATTGCCTTCACCAAAGAAATTCATGATTTTGTTATTATATACCTAGATGATCTAACTATTTTTTCTAAATCAGATCGACAGCACTTGGACCATCTCAGGCAAGTATTTTTAAAATGCATGAAATATGGCATTTCTTTGAATCCAAAGAAGTCCTTGTTCGGTCTGGAGGAGGGTAAACTTTTAGGCCACATCATTTCCAAAGATGGAATTTGAATTGACCCTTCCAGGATCGAAGCTATTCTACAGATACCTCATCCAAGAAGTATTAAAGAACTTCAGGCTTTCCTAGGGAAGATAAATTTTCTAAGACGATTTATTTCTAACTTAGTTGAACTCATTAGATTACTAAATAACATGCTAAAAAAGGATTCAAGTATCAAATGGACAATAGAGGCCAAGCAATCATTTGAAGAAATCAAAATGGCCTTAACCAGAACACTGGTCCTTATCAGTCCACAATTTGATAGAGACTTCATCATTTTTTCTTTCACATCAGAATACACCATAGCTGCAGTTTTATTACAAGAGGATGATCAAGGGTGCGAAAAACCTATAGCCTTTTTTAGTAAAGCACTTAGAGATGCATCATTAAAATACAAAATAATGGAGAAACAAGCTTTTACACTGGTAAAAGCTATAAAATATTTTAGAGTCTACATATTATACTCTCATGTGATCGCTTATGTCCCTAATGCTGTAGTCAAAGACATACTAACTTAGGATGGAATTGATGGTAAAAGAGGAAAATGGATAGCTACCATTTTCGAGTATGATATAGAAATAAAACCTACCAAGCTAATAAAAGGTCATGGATTGGCCAAACTCATTGCAGAAACTAATTGTCAAGCCTTAGACATAAATGAATTGGATAATGAGTAGGAGATGGCGAATCCACAAATCAGCCAGGCCTTTTCAGACTCACCTTGGTATGCTGATGTAATTTACGTTTTACAAAACCTGCAGGCTCCTCTAGGGTTATCCAAAACCAAGAATAGGTTTTTGAAAATGAAAGCTTCAAAGTTTTGCATCTTAGATAATACTCTTTTTTGGAAAAATCATGAAGGAATTTTGTTAAATTGTTTATTAAAAGATGAAGCTGACAAGGCTCTCCAAGAATTTCATGTAGGAGACTGTGGTGGACATCTCTATTGGAAGTCAATTGCAGACAAGATCCTAAGGGCTAGATTCTATTGGCCAACCTTGTTTGCAGATGTGAAGAGATTTGTAACTTCTTGCCATAAATGTCAAATATTTGAAGGCAAAAGAAAGTTGTTACCTTTACCCCTAAAACACATTTCCACCGAGAAACCTTTTCAACAATGGGGTCTTGACTTCATTGGAGAAATTTATCCACCCTCTTCTGGCCAACACAAATGCATACTCACTACCGCTAACTATTTTACTAAATGGATAGAGGCCATTCCCTCCCAACAAGCCAATGACACTGTGATCATAGGTTTCCTAGAGACCAATATTTTATCCAGATTTGGTTGTCCCACCAAAATCATTACTGATAATGCTACAGCCTTCAAGTCAAAGAAAATGATTAATTTCTGTAACAAGTATCACATTACACTAGGCCATTCCACAGCCTACTACCCTCAAGGGAATGGACTGGCAGAATCTTCCAACAAGAGTCTAATTAATATCATCAAAAAACTATTGGAAGAAAATAAGAAAACTTGGAACAAAAAATTGATCAATGCTTTGTGGGCAGATAGGCTTACAACCAAAAAATCCATTGGAACCAGTCCCTATGAGTTAGTATATGGCATGGAGGCTATTTTTCCTTCATCATTAGGAGTTCCTGTCATGAAAATACTCCAAGAAACTCAAGTGGAACCTAATGATATTCAAAGAAGGATAAACCAGACTATCAATTTGCAGCAGACTAGGGAGGAGGTGTACCAAAGATCCCAAGTGTTGTAGGAGAAACTTAAGAAGATATTTGACAAAAGAACCAAGGCAGAAGATTTCTACCCTGGAGATAAAGTGTTAAAATGGGATTCAAGAAGAGAGGACAAGGGGAAACATGGGAAGTTTGAATTCCTATGGAAAATACCACACATCATCTATGCCTTCAAAGGAAAAAATGCATATTTTATTAAAGAGTTAGATGGTACAGAAGTAGAAGAAGGACCAGTTAATGGTCGGATGTTGAAGCATTACTTTGATCCTACTTACTAATGTTACTATGTTCTTCACATTATATGCTATATCTTTTGTAATGCCATAGAGTTGATTGGACAGTAAGATTTTGGAGTTGAAGCTTGAAGAGAAGGCCTTAAGCTTTAGAAGTATTACTATCATACATACAAATAAAGCAGCAAGGAAAAGAAGATTGCAGAGCATGGTCAAAGTCATCCAGAGGCCATTGATCTACTGTTCTTGACTTTCCACCAGGGAAAGCCATCCCCAAGTGGAGCCACTATTATGCTCCTATACCAATAGGTGTCATATATCATGATTGACTTGGTTTACCTTTGAAATATGTTCATACTTTTACTTGTTGCAAAGGTTTTCCACATTTGTAAGAAATCAAAAAATCAAAAAATGTAAAGAGGGTATACCCTAAAAGAAAAATCAAAGGGTAAAAAGAATAAAAAAGAGGTCAAAAAAATGAAAGAAAATGAACCCCAACAAAAAGAAAAGATCAGGAAAGTGTGCAAATCTAAATGCCACTATTTTTTCACTTTTGTATAATAAAAATTGTGTGCAGCTTGTCACTTATGCCACAATTCATGAATAGTAAAATAGTTTAAGCTTGACTAATTCATATTTTCAATTTCATGTTGTAGAAATAGAGAATAAATATTTGACCAAATAGTTTAATCTTGGCAGATAAGTAGACAGGTAGAGTGAATAAAAGGAGCTCAACAGTTTAATCTGAGCCCTTGGATGTAATAAGTGTAGATTTAGATAGATATCACTATGTAAAAGAAAAGAAAGTTTGAAAAGGGTTTGCTAGTCTAAGTGCACCCTAATAAAGAAGTGAAAATGCTAGGGTAAAGTAGGTAGGGTAAGTAGATGATGGTTGCAGAACAAATATGTGGTGAATCATAATTTTAAATGTGTAAATCTTTTACTTTCATCACTAGGCAAAGGCATGTATCATATGGAAAGGCACATCAACATTCAAAGTCAAAATAATTAACTTCCCTACTCATTTCCCCTAAATCTTCACTAATTCCCTAAGTATTAAAGGCAATTACCAAAGTTAGAGGGGCTCAGAGCATTTCTCTGACTTTTGGAGGGACCGGACCCTCGGCCCAATAATTTATAATGCCTAAGTACTTAAGCCCCTTCATCAATATTCACCCCCCTTCATAAGTTATTCATTTCCCTAATAAAGTTTTTCTTAAGTAAAATCCTATTTTACTTAGGGAAAATAAAACACTTTGCATATAAACCCTCATATTCACTTTGCCTAAGTTTTAAATGTGTATGATGAAAATGTTTTAAAATTGGCGTGCATTCCACATTCCATAAAGTCATATTAACCACTAACGTTTATTATATAATTCCCTTATAAAACAAAAATACCCATGCCCGTATTATTATAAATATACAAAAACCCCAAATATTACATATCCCGCCCCGATGGTTAAATATAACCATAATAAAGTCCATAAACAGAATTAATTAACCAATCTGTGGTTAATTAAGAACCCGACCCCTGCCATGCTAAAACAAGGATTAATTAATCCCCACGATTAATTAATGACTTTTCATACCAAACAAATTGCCCCCGATATGATTAATTCCTTTAATTATATTAGGCCCGCCCTCCGTTAACTTTTTGCCACTTCACCTCCCCGACAACTGTCCGATCAGATCCTGCAAATCCGACAGTCATCGCGCATATCGCACGGGCCTCCACGATTGACCTTTAGCGTGCGATGGTGAGTGGTTTCATAAATAGTACATATGCTACGTGTCACACAGTGTATGGAATCACACGATCTCGCCCAAATACCACTTACCTCCCATTAGCGGTGCAATGAAATCCGCTTATCACCTCCCGCTAAAGACAAAACATCAAATCACCACCCCGCTGACACCATCTGTCCAAATCCTGAACCTGCCAAAAGCTTTGACTTTGCATAAAAATAAAGTTAAACAGT
Source organism: Pinus tabuliformis (assembly GCA_031772625.1). Taxonomy (NCBI): domain Eukaryota; kingdom Viridiplantae; phylum Streptophyta; class Pinopsida; order Pinales; family Pinaceae; genus Pinus; species Pinus tabuliformis. The sequence goes on along the minus strand of CM062818.1, from coordinate 2,015,312,929 downwards.
TTTTCGTCCTTATTCTGAAAGCGCATGCATGCAACCTGAATGTTGAAGTCGACTAGCTCGCCACCCTGAAACTTGCAGTTCAACGCCGCTCTAGTCCACCATTTGCACCCAGTGAACCTGCATTCCATTGCCCGTCACTGAAAAACAGGTATTTACTAGTTTCCATCCAGAAACCCTGTAGATACTTGATTTCCTCTGCAATTATTTTGAAAAACCTAAAATTCATTATAATTCAATTGCTGAACTTAGAGTTGAAGACTCCCAGGGCTATCTGTTTTCATCAACTCCACTTGAAAACCCCATTTTCCTATCTGAATCCACAAGAACCAGAATGGAAACCCCCGTGGCCCTCAATATAACGCTTATCACTACCCCTCACTATGATTTGGATTATCTACCCTTAGCAGATAAAGATTCTCAAATTAAAGGCCTTGTAACTGGAAGAAGTTCCTTGAAAGTATTCTGTCAATGTCGGGACAATTCCCTGAATGGTTATGATCCCATAGGACTTTGGGAATCAAATCTACCAAGGTACATGCTCCCCTCTATGACTATTTTCCCTGACGTTATCCATCAATGTCACGCTAATTACAATCCCACCCTCAGAGCAATAATGTCCCCCAATCAAACTGTTCTCTTCACAATTACTGCAGATTCAATCAATGAGATGTTTCAGTTTCAACCCAGTCAAGACCTCACCCCCATTTCCCTTGGAGAATTACTAGAGAAATCATCCAAATTGTCCCAGTCTGAACTCAGTCACCTTTGCCAGACTTTTATGGATAAGCAGCATCAACCCAAAGATCCTCCTCCCTATTTGTCAACTTTCTTCACACAAATAGGTAAAAATATAGTCAATATGATAGCTACAATCATGGGTTTCAATACTAGTGAGTATGTGGATGAATTGACCCTAGTTTTAATGTCCATTTTTACCCCTGGTCAGCCTCCTGCTGTCAAATATAATTATGCTGCTTTCATTGCTGAGAAAATCCATGACCAGTTCATGAGGCTGGAAAATGAAAAGGTATTCAAGTATTCTACATTCATATATCACCTTTTCCTGTACTATCAGTCTGACAAGTTCCTATTCTCTGTAAATAAACTTGGTACTAAGGGCAATCCTAGATAAGTTATTTTTTGGACTTCCATCTTCCACGATTCACCTGGTCTAGATTCATACAATGAATTCATTGACCAGTTTGTCCACCCAATGACCACCATGCTGACAGGAAGTCCTCTTCCTAGGATTAGTGATGAAATCAAAAGAATCTTTCAGCTGTCTAAGCAGTACAAGATAGGTGACTGGTACTTGTACCAGAATCACACAGAGATCATAATTTATGGTTGTGAACTCCCTCCATTCAAGCTACCAAAGTATGTTCTTATGAGGTTGTTTGCCTTGTAATATTATAGGCAAATGTTAAACTCTGATCAGACTCATTTCACCAAGGCCAAGAAGAAAGCACAATTAAGAATTAAAGACCACCTAGGCTCATTTGTCTGCAACAACAAAGAAGCAAGCAATAGAGCAGAAGAAATCCTAGAAAGAATGAGATTAAATAAAAGTTTTGCTTGGAGATATGATCCACAAGGTTTCATTTGTGATAGGAGAATGAAACATAAGTTTTCACCATATTTTCATCACAGAATCCCTGAAATAGAGCAATGTGCAAATATGGATGAATGGAGGGAAGGAACTCTAGTTGAAATGGATAGTGATCACGTTGATGTAGAGAATGTGATGAAAGACTTAGAAAAGAGACTTGACCTAGACTCTTGTGAACAGGTACCAGTTGAAACTACTCAAAAGCCAACACCAGAACCTAGTGCCTCTACAATAGAGACTTCTTAAAGGCACACAGAGGAAACTAGTGTACCCCCAATAGAACCAACACAGGAAAAAGATCAGGGAACAAGTACTCTAGCATCAGAAAAACTAGAGATGCCAGAGCATCCTGAAATCTCTGAAGAACAAGCTCCACCATAGCCTAATCCAGCTCAGATTAATATGGGAAATCCCCCAGTTTTGCAGACTCCTATGAATGAGGAAAAGAATTTGAAAAGAGTCAGGGAAGTAGCTACCCCTACCAGTGGTCCTTCAAACAAGCCTGGTGCTAAGAGGCACAGGCTAAACCCACATTCAGAGGAAGAATTCTTTGAGGAAACAACAGGGAGTTTGAGGAAAGAAGGTGGAGACAGTCAACATACATTCCCAACAGGTGGGACACCTTCCAGTTCACAAAGACAAGAATTTGAAAGACAACAAAGTGTTGAAGTTTCATCTTTTAGATCTTCATCTAACAAGACCATAGATATAAAAGGAAAATTCAAGGAGATAAGGGCCAAAAATGAGTAGCTAAAGGCCTAAGCCTATAATCAATACTTGAAGATGGCCCCCACAAATCAAACCAGATTGATGTCAGCTTATGACATCAAGGAAGGAAAAATGTAGATGAGCTTTCTAAAGCCTACAATATAGCAGCCCAAGTCAATTGCAGACTACCTCAAGACTGATTTTGAGGTCTTGGCCAAAGATATCCACCCCATAGATCAGATAGAATTGCATAAGAAAATAGGGGAAATGGTTTATTCTACACTGACAAGTAAGGCCATGATGGCACATAGGTTGGAGAATTCACTGAACAACACTACTACTCAATTACAACTGGAAAGGGCCTCCTCACAGGTGAAGGACAACATAATTAAATCATTGGAGGATTTGGTTATCATGTTGGGCCATATCCCAAATGATATCAAAGCTGCAGAGGGCCTAATAAAGAAAAAGAATGAAGATATATTTGCATTGAGAAAGCAGTTGAAATTCCCACCACTCATGCATCCACAGACTGCTGAAGTGATTGAAAAGAAGAATGAAGAAGAGTTTATGGACCTGATCCTTAAGCTTAATGAGCAACTAAAAGAAACAGAGCGAGAATTAAAGAAAACACTACAAAACAAGCAGAGTGAGTTGACCTCTCAGCCTCAAAATGTAGTGCTAGTGGCTTCTACAACATTCCCTTCTACATTGGCAACTGCGCTAGCACCAAGTGTCCCTTTGGCAATAGCTAAAACTATTGAAGTAATAGGTACTGGTACATCATAGGTAGGAACCTCAAGTCAGAGCACAGAAGTGTTGATCAAGTCCATGGAGGAAATGAAGCTCTAGGTCATTGAACTGCAAAAGGAAAAAGAGAAATACATTATTTTAGAGAAAAAGTATGATGTGTCAAAATTCAATTTTGCTGAAAAGGTGAGGAAAAACAAAGGCTTGACTCAATAGGTTAAAACACTGGAAAAAGATCTTACATTTGAAAAGCCTTTGATTGATATTAGAAAGATATTATGGACCAAAATCATTGAATCAATCAATGATGTTTGGTCATAAATTCAAATCATTTTTGAACAAATTGACTTAGTGAAAGTTTCTCTTCAAGAGATTGAAAAAACCAAGGCAGAACTAGGAGGAAAGCTTGAAGAAGCCATCAGATTAATAAAATTTCTAAACAGCAGAAACAGGTATCAGTTGGAACAGCTAAATATTGAGGATAGGACTAGAACCATCCTCGAAATAAAGAAAGTATTGACCAAAAGGAATCTAATGCAAAACCTGGAACACAAATGTCAAAATATGCAGGAGGACATAGATGAATTTATGGATGAATTTGGCATCTTACAGAGTAAAGGACTTCCAAGTCCTTTAGTCATCAATGATAAGCTAATGAGGTAGGATGATTATGTCAACAAATTATATCAGTATGCTAATAGTCAAGCCAGTTCATCTGCACCCAAGGCATTACCCACAAGGAGAGTTCTCTATGATAGTTTGGAGAACCTGTTTTATGTTGAGCATGAGGTGAGGCACTTGTTTCCATTGCAACCAAATTTTGTAAAATACACAGAAGCAGATGAAATCTTCAGAAAATTAACAAGGACAAGAATACCAAGAGATGATTGGTGGACCAACATGACAAACATCTTATGATTTACCATGGTAAAAAAGTGAAGTAAATTGAAGTGTTTACCATAGTTAATTTTGGTAAAAAGGGATGAATGATGGTAAAAAAAGTAAAGAGTATTAGTCACAGGTAAAAGAGTATCAGTAAAAAGCTAAAATCATTCAGCCAACATAGAATTACGAGCAAGACAACAAGATACACAATCATAGGACCTGCCTCCAGCTCCTTCAACAAAAACAGGGACAACAACCAAGTAGTTTACATTCAGTTTCTACTTTCGAGACCATTTGTCTCTACATTCATGTAAAAGATATTTGGTTTTCCTAGAATATATCTCTCTTAGTTAGGAGATATTTTGATGGAAATTTTGCATAAGTACTTCCTCATTCGAAGTACTGAGTGTGGATTCTTAGACATTTCTGTAAACACCTTATTTTGGAATATAAGTGCTGTTGAACAACTATTGTATGGCTGGTTGGACAAAGTAATAAAGCAAAGGATGTTTACAAGATTCCTGTGTTAAACAAGAAACAAATAAGTATTCTGTATCTTATGTTTTTACTGTTTTCTTGTTTAAATATTCATATGTGTTTCATATCTGAATGATAAACGAAAAAGTATATTTCAGAAAGAGCTTTACTGCATTCTGTCTTTAAAATCATTTATATTCTTAATGTTTTCTTCCAAGATATCATAGGTAGGGAATTCTTAATTGCTCCTTGCTTTTAGTTTATCATTGTGGCCATTTAGCAAAGAATTCTTAATTGCTTTTTGTTAATGATCACCCATTTTCTTTCATCTTGAAACATTGTTGAAGGATTCTTAATTGCCCTTCCTCCCTTTCATGACCATTTCACCCTTTCAAGTTATCATTTGTCTCTTGTTTAGCTATCTTTCCCTGTGAATCCCTCTTTTTTTGAATCAACTTGCTCCAGTTAAGCCATCTTCAGTTGACTCAAGAGCCCAATGGCTTGAAATACCTTGTTTTACCCATCTTCTCCTGAATTCCACCACCAAACAAAGTCAAAACCCCCTAAGCTTTCATAACTAGCATAATATACCATGAACAAAGCTAAATCATAAAGAGAGAGCCCTCTTTGAGTACAGATTGGCTATATTATGTACTTAAAAGTTGGTTTGTGGTTACCTCGGACCCCTTTCCTTCTTCTAACAACTTCAAGGAAAATCTAAGTGATAACACATCCTTAAATATCGTTGGCCAATAATATCCTTCATGCAAGATTTTGTTAGCTGTGGTATTTCCCCCGAAATGTCCTCTAGCTGGTCCATCATGTAATTCATGCATGACCTTTTTAGCTTCAAGTTGCTCTAGGCATCTTAGCGATTTTGAATCATATTTTTTTCTAAACAATACATCATTGAATAGTTCATACTGATTTGATTTCTTATTTTTTTTGCTGAAGCAAGTGCCGATCCTTCTATTTCATTAATACAAAAGAGAAGTTACATAATGTACATCAAAGACCCCCTACCCTACAACAGAAATCCCCAAGCTTATAAGAAATAAACCCAGAAAGGCAGCAGGAATCCACATTCCCCGGAGTTGACAGACGACACATACTGATTTGATTTTGATATTAAAGCTCACTTTGTTTTATAATTAAGATGCATAGGAGCATATTCGTTTTTCAAATAAAATTTCAAATTAGCATATTGTTATTGTGTATCATTGAGGCTTACCTCTGATGTTTGCACTTCATTACCTTGATGTTCTTCTGCTAGTAACTGGGAGGCTACTTTTAACATCTTGCAAAAACCTTGGCCCCTAACAATTTTAGCTGGCTGGATTTCTACATCATATTCTTGAAGCGCAGTAACCCAATTAGCTCTTTTCTCCCCTACTTCTCTTTGGATTAATAATTGTCTTACTGCAGGGTAGGGTACAACTATCTTTGTATGGGCTTTAAGAAGAAAAGGTCTAAAATGTTTCAAAGTTTTAAAAACAAAAAATGCTTGTTTCTCGACAGTTGAATAATTTAATTCGGCACCTTGAAAGTTAGAACTAAAAAAAGAGATGGGTGCCTCAATATTTTCATCGTTTAGTTGTGTTAAAATTGTTGCATATGATGTATCAGATGAAAAAGTATATAATACAAAAGGTTTGAGAAAGTCATGGGTTGTCAATGAAGGAGCATTAATAATGGCTTTTTTAATCAACTTAAATGACTCTCTTTCATCCTTGTTCCATCTGAAAACTGCGTTTTTTCGTATCATTGCTTGTAGGGGTAGGACGATTTGTGAAAAATCTGGAACAAATATTTTTACAAAATTTATTTGGCCTAGGAATGATTGCATGTTTTTTTTGTTGTGTGGGAGGGGAATCTTTTTGATCTCTTGGACTCTATCAAGATCAATGTAAATTCCTTTCTTGGACACTATAAACCCAAGCAGTTTGACTTATGGTAAAGAAAAATAACATTTTCTGGGATTTAAGGAAATGCCATATTTCTTGCATCTTTCGAAAATGTGTTTCAGGTTGCTTAAATGATTGTTCCTATCCTTAGAATAGACTATGATGTCATCCAAGTAAATAATAACTGATTTATTAATTAGACCTTTAAAGGAAATGTCCATAGCACGTTGAAATGTGGCACCAACAGTAACGAGTCCGAAAGGCATCTTCTAATAGGCACATGTTCCCCACTTTGTCCTGAATGTTGTCTTTAATATATCATATGGATGCACAAGAATTTGATTATATCCTGAGAATTGATCTAGAAAAAGACATTAATTCAGAACCTGCAACTGATTGCAATATCTATTCCATAGTAGGCAAGGGAAAATTATCTTTTTGACAATCTTTATTCAGGCTTCTAAAATCAATACAAATCCTAATATCAACGTTATTTTTCCTTACAGGTACCATATTTGATACCCACTTAGAGTGTCTAACATGGAAGATTAGTTTGGCCTTCAGAAGCTTGTTCAATTCATATTTGATTTGAATCTCAAGGTTTGGATGAATTTTGCGAAGTCTTGAGATCTGTGTAATCCCAGGAAAATACATCTTTGTATGTTTTTAACAACCTATGATATCCTTTCTTCAGATGATAGGCCAAGACCTAGGTTGACATTTTGAGATTTTTCAGTTGACCCTAGGTTTACTACTTCAAATCTCAAAGTAGAACTTTGTGTTTTGGAGTTGGTAATTTTCTTGAACCTATCCTTTAGATCATAGAGATATTCCATCTTAACTATAGATTTTGGGATTAGGTTTTGATCATGATTATGTTTGATTTGTAGATCATTATCATGTTTATCTATGGTCTGTTCTTGATACGACCCTTCTGATGTAAGGAAATTAACTATATCTGCATCGTTGTTGAATACTCTCCAATTTGTTACATTATCGGGAATAGATGGCCTAAATATTAACTCTATTGAAAATTTGTCTGGACTAAAGTCTTCTGAGGGTATAAGATTGGATGCCACATTAGCAAGTAAGTCAACACTTGCATTTTGCAGTCTAGGGACTGAAGAAATGTTAAAAGCAGAAAAATGAGAAGTCAAATTCTGGGCTAACGATTGATAATGTTTAAGGTGCCCAGAGACACAATGAATTGTATTTCTCACTTGCTTCACAATTATTTCAGAATCACCATAGACTTGTAGGTATTTGACATTAAGATTGATGGCTTTATACAGTCCTTGGATCAGTGATTCATATTCAGCAATATTATTAGTGCATTGGAATTCAAGTTTGCAAGCTAACATGGTTTTCTCTCCTTGCGGATTGATCAAAATGCATCTTGCACCTGCGCCATCTTTAGATTTAGAACCATCAAAATAGAGAGTCCAAAACAAATAATTATTTGAAACTTTATCTACTAAATTTACACACTTGGAAGCATTTGTTTGTGAAAAATTTTCGATTTGAGAAACTACAACGTTATCTGGAAAGGGAGACCTCTGAGCATTAAAGGATCCAAAAAATGACTTGGCTGAGTAATTTCCAATAATATTATTGGTGAAGGCAACAGGTTCATTGCTTCCCTTGAGGTTAGTGACTGTATATTTCATGAATTTTTCTTGGTCTACCTTGATTTGGTTTGGTTTACCATTGTGTGGCAACCACATGTGAGACCAATTAGTTGCGAAATGACCATGCAACTTTTCAGACCAATCCCTACTGAGAATTAAACCATAAAATTCAGGGATATCAGCCACCAAAATATCAATTATTTGGGAAACTTTTGGATTAGAGGAAAGCCTAATTGAAACTGATTTTATTTCTCCAAGTACCTCTACTTTCGTCCTGTCCAATTGAACTATGTGTACTTCATATTTTTGAGGTGTAATGTTCAATTTGGTGCACATAGCCCTTGGCATAATATTTGAAGAGGCTCCTGAATCAACCAGGCAGTTATGAACATTCTTGTTGAAAATTTCATAAGTGAGCAGAAATGGAGGAATATGAGAAATAGACATATCACCAATTAGAACTAGATCTAAAGGATCTACTTTGTTTGAGGATGAGGGAGGTTTTCCCATATCGTAGGCAGCTTGAGTTACTATAGCAGATGGCAGAGGAGATACATGAATTGCTTTTAACTCTCTTAATACAATTTTTTGTTGTTGCTTGAGTTTAGTGAGCTCGTACAATGAGATGTTTTCTCTAGTATTTTCATGTCTTCGACTATATTGTATTCCACTGTATCTGAGATTACCAATGTCTTTGAGGCATTTGGAGGATCTAGAGGAATAGGATCGGTTTGGCTAGTCTTAGATTTCTTAGCTACTGTTTTCTCCTTTACAAGAGTAGCAGTTTTTTGTTTCTGATTTGTGATAGACATGTCAGGAGAGTTTTTCTTCTTGTAGTCACTGGCATTTCTTGTGCCTCTTCTTTAGTTAGGATGATGAAAACCCACATTACATTTAATTCAATTTCTTCTTCCGCTTCAACTTCCTCTTCGTCTGGTGAATCCTCTTCTGCTTCTTGATCAGACTCAGTGGTTGAAATGGTGTTTGGGGGTTGCGATGTAGAAGAAGAGTTCCTTTTGAATGAGCGAAAAGGTTTCTTGGGAGCAGAGGATTCTGTGACCTATTTTTTGATTTTGACCATTTCATTAGACATTGTTTTTAACACTTTCTGAAGGCCTTCAAGATCGAAAAGGTCCTCTGAAGCTTTCTTCTTAGAGTCATCCTTAAATGTTTCTTTCTTTGACTTCCTTTTATTTGTTTGTGATCTCTTTTCCAAATCTATAATTCTTCTTTCTATACACTGGGCTTCCTTCATGTTTCTACAAGGGTAGCCTTATTGGCTCTGTCTACAAAAATTGCAATATTAGAAGGAAGATATGATATATACCATTCTATTTGTACATCTACAGCAGGTTTAGAGGCAGTTGGGATCTTATTTAGAAACTTGTTAAATCTGGAGTTGAAATATTTTATCTCTTCATTTGGATTAGCTTTCAAATTAGAAAGATCATTGATCAAGGATGCTATAGTCCTATCATCACCAAATTTTGCAAGAAATACTTCTTAAAAAGTATCTCATTCTCTAATTGAACCCGCTGAAAGGGAAAAATACCAAGATCCATTATATCCTTGAAAAGTATAATGAAACAATTTTATTACAACATCTTCATGTGCAACCCCATTAATATTCATGGCTAACATAAAATTATTTAGATGTTCTTCAGCCAGGAGAGCATCGTCAGTATTGTACTTAGGCAACCATTTTTCTGGGTTTGCTGGGAGTGCATTTGGATTTGTCCAAGGTTGAGCAGGTTGATTGGCTATAACTTGAGTTGGAGACTGAGAAGGTGGTAAGGTCGATCTAGAAGTAGGTATAGATGGCGAAGAACTTACCACTGGGTAAGTATTGCTAATGGTAGTAATAATTGGAGAAGTAGATAGTTGAGAAGTCGTGGATTGAATAGAAGTGAATGGGGAAGTGAATGGATGGAAATGTGATGTGATCTCACTGGTATCTGATTCAGATATTGATGAAGTAACTCTCCTATGTCGTGGAGGGATGGGGAACTCAAAAGGGGTGACCCCAAGCCTTTCACTTTGTAGTCTAGTCAATACACCAGTTTGTTGTAATAAGGAGGTAACACTTTCTTTAGAAACTTTGGGTCTCTTTGGTTTCTCGGCAGAAATGGATATCTGTTCCAATTTTTGTATCAAAGAATGAACTTCGAGAGACTCAGGAGTGTAATCTGGAGAGGGTGATTGCCTTACTACTTCAGGAGACAAGGGAGATGTTTCTACAACTTCAGACTTCTGATTAGGAGATTTTGAATGAGATCTAGAAGGTGTAGAAATTGTGGAGGGGTTTTGACTCTTATGAATGTTTTTCGAATGATCTTTAGGTTTGTATACCATTCAAAGTTGGAGGCCCTCCTTCTAGTGCCAAAATGTTGCGGCCTCAGAATTCTGCTGCCGAAACATGGGGGATAACCACCTGGTCTGGACCTTAAGACAACTCCTTTTCTGTTTAAAGTGGTGGCTCCAACTGGGGATAATGGGACCAGTTTCCTAGTGTGGGTTTTAAGATGAGAGTGGGTGGTTCATGAGTATTTGCAATAGAATAATGATAATCAAAATTACCTATTCTATAATGCAATTCTCTGACTAACTTATTCTAATATAAACCCGGGTATTCCTGTGTGGTATGTGATCTACAAAGATATATGCTTAACATGTGATAATAAAGATTAATCACAACTAAATAGAGATGATAACATATAAAGATAATTCCTTTGACTAAATAGTTAGTCAAATAAATTTATAAAATATATCGCATATATGATGAGTTATATATGAAAATCACAATTTCAGCGAGGCATCATACAAAAGTGCAATTAACGCTTAACAAAAAAAATAAATCTCGCGTACAATTCATGAAAGTAAAGTTTTGCCACTAATTAAATGAGAACATAATCAATCATACAAGATAATAGTACCATATGTGCGAAGTCCTTCTCATTTGACAAATGACATAGACCAACTTATTTCTTCAAATCAAATTGTCTCCCAAGAATACAATAGTGCATCAACAAAGGAAAGTAGTTTGATATCTAAAAGAAACGATCATGTTCCATAACTTCACCAAAGAATTCACAAAATTACAATAGTGCATTCTTTGAGAATGTTTTTTATAAAATTCTAGACCCTTCTCTAAATGCATGAGAAGGGTATAAATACTATTCTAACTAATGTGCAAAAATAGATTATACAAAATTTGAGGAGGTTTCAAACAACCTTCCTCCTAACTAGTTAACTAACTCCAAAAATAAACAACGGTTAAATGAACAGAACTAAGAGGATGACTTGTTGTCTACTAGCTTTTCCTTCAAATCGCATATATCAGTCATCGGTTGAATTTGAGGGGGCGCCACAAAATGTGTCCTGAGCTGTCATGTGAAAATCGCATCGGTGAGAGGTGGCAGCATCTGCTGAGTCGTATGAAGAGAACAATTGAGAGTCATAATATGGATGTGGGGCTTGACGAGGTACTGCCAATACGAATCCCAATTAGTCCTAGTCAATTTTGTAATTGCCTCCCTTTGAGTCTTTAGATTTTCCTGCCAGCTTTTATACAGAGCATTTACATCGGGCATTTCTTTTATATTGCCTTCTTTACTCAGGTTGGTGGAAAACAGGGTGTGATTCACCGCCTTAATGATATTCTTTGATACCCTAGCTATCCTTGCAAATGCTAGCTCGGCCTGTTTCATTATCGCATCCCAATCCATGAAAAGAATGTCTTTATGAGTTTCCTCAATCTCGAGCAGATTGGATTTCCTTCCATCTTCTATTTCCTGCCATTCAATGAACTCAGAGATTCTGGTGTTTAAATCGTTAAACTCGGTTCTCTAGTCGATTTTCTTATCTGTCAGTTGGTCGCTAGTGGTTAGATAAGGGGTAATGTGTGACATCTTTTGGCAGAAATGCTCTTACTATTTCACCAGAAGGGAATTTATTTCTAGTGCCTCTTTAACGAACTCTTCAGTAGTGGGGAAATCCTTGTATCTTTCCATGGATTTCTGCAATTCTTGGAGTTGCATGCTTTTGGTCGATATATCGACTTCATGACTTATTTTCAGGACCTCCATATTTTGCTGCAATTGGGTGAGCTGCTCAGTCACTTGCCTGTTTACACTTGCTTTCTCTACTTTGAGCTGCTACTAGAGCTGTGCAATCCTCTCCTCTTTTTCCCTTAACAAAGTAGATACTTTAGTAGCCTTGTCCATAGTGGACAATGCATATGCTCCTGTGATCTGTGATAGTCTAGTCAAGTTCTCAATCAGATTGAAAGGAATGTCCTTCCAAACTATGTCCATCGGCTCGTTTCTAGGTGGGAACTCGGGTGTGTCTACCCTTTTCCTTTTTCTCTGCCTTCTTACTACATCCTTGTGGAGAGGACTATAGAACACATCAAGTGGAGGTATTTCAGTTACTTTCAAAACAATTTCTGATGTGGGCATAGCAAGGATAATTTCAGTATGCTGGGAAGTTGTCACTTGTTCCTCCATAGGTTTTGACTACTCATCGATAGAATTGGGCTTTGTATCCTTATGAACATGTAGAGGAGTTTGATACTCCACAGTTTCTTGGGTATTTTCCGCTTTGGGAGTGCCTTGCAATTTCTGATTAAACTGATCCCTCTCCTTCTCCAAACTACTACCTTTGACCTCGGAACTGATTTCTGTAGTCGGGGTGCTCATCACTTGTTTCTCAGTTGAATTCTTGCTAGACTCAACTATGTTTTATGCATCTTGGGGTTTCCCTGTGTCTGGTGTCTTCTCAGTAATTATCTGAGAATATACTCGAGAACTAGGAGCTTCACTATCAACAATGACACTTGGTGTAGGCTTATCCTCGGGCTTTAACAAATTCATTGGGATTATTTCGAGCCTTTCATTTTTGAAGTCGTGAAAGCTTTGAAAATATTCAGGCTTCAGATTCACCTTTGCCCATTCGAACACTTGTTTGTAGGATTCAACCGACTATAAAAAGTCTTCAAACTCGTTATCCTCATGGTTGTATTGCTTGAGCTTTATGGCAATATTGATATTGTATGTCACTTTTTCTGGTTCAAATTACCTCTTAGGAAATGTATCAAGTCTGAGGGCTTCCATGTGTGATGACTCTTTAGTAACATGAACAAAATTTTCTAAAGCAAAAGAACCGCACTTGACAGGAAAAGAGGGCCATAATGACTTCTTGTTGTCTTTGAGAACTTTAGTTAGGCCTTTTTTGTTATGAAACTAGCTCACAAAAAGATAGAAAAGATAGATGAATGCCTTAAAATTCAACCTCTTCGAGGGGGTAGCCTCCTTTACATTACATAAATGAACAATTCTTTGATGATTCAAATGACAAAACCTTCTTTCTATATATAGGAGTCTAAGGAGTCACAATATAACCAAGCCAACCTAACAATAATAATATAAAGGCACAAAAATAACAATAGAGGGTTCTATGGGGCACAGTAAAAACAATATGGGAACAATAGGGGCACAACAATATTAATAAGGGATACAACTACAATAGTAATGGGGCATCACTAGTATTATAAGGATCTAACATGCCCCTCTCCTTCAAAAAAGTGTTGTACTCAATGCTTGAGTAGTTCTGGATGCTTCTGTATAAAATTCTCATCCTCACATGTGGAATCTTCAGCGAATAAGTTCTTCGACTTGATGAGATACTCCAAAACGGATCGATTTCGTAGCTGTTGAGTTCTTGTTTCTATGACTGTGTTGGGTCCCTATAATACTAGTGATTACCCCATTACTATTGTAGTTATACCCCTTATTTATATTGTTGTGCCCCTATTACCCCCATATTGTTATTTCTGTGCCCCATAGAATCCCTCTATTGTTATTTTTGTGGCTTTATATTATTATTGTTAGGTCGGCTGGATTATATTGTGACTCCTTAGACTCCTATATATAGAAAGGAGGTTTTGTCATTTGTATCATCCAAGAATTGTTCATTTATGTAATGTAAAGGAGGTTGCCCCCTCGAAGAGGCTGAATTCTAAGGCGTTGATCTATCTTTTCTATCTTTTCTTGAGCTGGTTTCATAACATTTGGTATCAGAGCTTTGGATTCTAGGGTTTCGCTGCTCCAAACAGGTCATCGTGGAATTTTCGCTATAACTTTTTTCTGTGACGTTTCAGAAGTCGCAAAAAAAACCCATTTGAGAAGAAATCGCGCTGAACCTTGGGTCCGAATTTCAGAGCTTTTCGCGCGATATTTGCGGAGATATGATCTGAGGAAGTTGGTCTTTTTGCAGACTCCTGAATTACATTCAAAACAGGTGACCTGGGGAAAATCGTCATAACTTTCTCTCTGGGGATCGGATTGAAATTTCGTAAGAAGGTACAGAAAGAGGACGGACTGTAGTTTCTTGTATATCTTTTCAGATCCAAAGGTTGAAACAGTGACTCGTGGCACGTCGTACAAGTTCGCTCTACTGAAAGTCTATAATCAAGTCACTGTGGGAGATTTGCATAACTCTTCCTTGGAGAATCCAATTTGGATCAGACTTGTGGCATTGGAAAGAGGACACAGAGGCTACTACAGGTCACAATTTCAGAACTAGATGATTGGAAATTACAGAGATACATCAGATTCAATATCAGCTCCTACAAAGTGAAAAAAGGTGTGTAGATTTTTTTAAATTTTTGCTTAAGCTTGGTTTGAAAATTTATTTTGAAGGAATTCAAAGGGCATAGTAGAGCATTATTATCGGTAACTGATGCCCCGAGGAAAGAAAATGCAAACACCTAGTAAGGAACCTGAAAGCTCTAGCATGACTCATGAAGAAGAGGAAGAAATGCTACATGATATATCAAAATTACAAGAACAAGTGCAACAAATGTCACTTGCACAAAAGGAACAGAATCTAAGATGGATGGTTTAAAGAAAGATGTAGAAGCTAAGATGGATGGTTTAAAGAAAGGCGTAGAAGCTAAGATGGATGTTTAAAGAAAGCGTAGAAGCTAAGATGGATGGCATGGAAGCTAAGGTGAATGGCATGGACGCTAAAATTGATGGCATGGATGATAAGATGGAAGAATTGAAGATAAATATGAATAAGTTGCTACAAGAAATGGTCACTAATGGTGAAAGGTAGTAAAGGAAACTCATGATGAGAACAAAAGAAATGTTAATCATGATTCCATAGACTCTAATGTTGGATCGAAGACTCACCATATTCCAAAAATCGATATGAGGAAGTTTGATGGCAAGGATCCCGCCACATGGATATTACAGATGGAGCAATTCTTCGATCTCAATAATGTGCAAAACACACAAAAGGTACGTATGGCAACTTTATATTTGGAACCAAATCAGTTTGTATGGTATCAATGGCTTTGTTCTCGTAAACAATTTATCACTTGGGCAATTTTTACGGAAGAATTGATAGCACATTATGAGGATACAAAAAGCAACACTTTTTTTAGCCAATTGATAAGTCTCAAACAAAAGGGTTCAATAATGGAGCACATTGAGGAGTTCCAAAAATTGAACATAAGGGTAAAAGATATTCCAGAGGAGCATAGGATTGATGTGTTCATAGGGTCTTTAAAGGATAATATCCAACATGATGTTCGCCTTTGGGAACCTGATTCATTAGAGAAGGCATTCAGGTTAGCAAGAAAAATGGAAAGCAAAATTATGGCAACTAGGAAGCATACCACTCACAACTATAAAGACGGAAGTGTTGTTGCCCATAGTCTTCCACAACCTACAAGGTTGACACCACAACAATTGGAAGAAAAAAGAGCAAAAGGGCTTTGTTACAATTGTGATAGCAAATACACTAAAGGTCATAAGTGTGCTGAGAAGAAATTATTCTACATAGATTGTGAAGAGGAAGAAGAAAAGGAGCAAGAAAGGTCAAAAGAAGAGGATATATTCCAGGAACAAAGCCTAGATGAAGAACAAATAAATCCGACCATATCTTGTAATGCATTGGCGGGAATTACCACTCCTCAAACCATCAAGATAGAAGGACAAATCAAGAAGAAAAAGGTAATAGTGTTGATTGATTCAGGAAGCACCCACAATTTTATTCATTGTAGGGTAGCAAAAGAATTGAATTGCTTCCTATATCCAGCACCAGAGTGTCAAGTGATGATTGCAAATGGAGGAACAATAAATTGCTCTGGAAAGTGCCATAATATCAAGCTATCCATGGGAGAATATGTATTGACTAGCCCAATGCTTTCCATTCCAATGGGAGGTGCTGATGTTGTACTAGGAGTCCAATGGCTACAATCCTTGGGTACAATAGCTTTTAATTTTCAAGAACTTTTCATGAAATTTTCTGTGGAAGGAAAGGAAGTTGAATTAAGGGGTATTGCAGGGAAACCAGGAAAGATAATCAGCTCTAATGGCATGACAAAGCTTCTAAAAAAGGAGCAAAGAGGTGTAATTGCACAATTATGTTCGCTAGATGTTTCCACATTGGAATCATCTATTTCTCCAGATCTCCAAAAAGTCCTGGACAATCATTCCAAGGTATTTGAGACTCCCAAAGGTCTCCCACCTATGCGTGATCATGATCATGCTATTCATCTGATTCCAGGAAGTGTTCCTCCAAACATCAGGCCGTACAGATATCCCTATGTCCAAAAAAGTGAAATTGAACGTATGGTTGCAGAAATGCTAGAGGCTGGTATAATTCAACCGAGTCAAAGTTCTTTCTCAGCTCCAGTAGTATTGGTGCACAAGAAGGATGGATCATGGCGCATGTGTCCAGATTATAGGGAGCTCAACAAGCTCACTATTAAAGATAAGTTCCCCATTCCTGTCATTGATGAATTACTGGATGAATTGCATGGATCAATTTACTTCACCAAGTTGGATCTTCGTTCGGGATATCATCAAATCAGAATGAAGATTGAAGACATTCCGAAAACGGCATTTAGAACTCATGAGGGTCATTATGAATTTTTGGTCATGCCTTTTGGCCTTACCAATGCACCTTCAACATTTCAAGGTTTGATGAATTCAATTTTCAAACCATTCCTTAGAAAATTTGTGTTAGTATTTTTTGATGATATACTAATCTACAGCAAGTCTTGGAAGGATCATGTTGAACATGTTGACAGGGTGCTACAACTATTGGAGGAGAAACAATTATATGCAAAAAGATCCAAATGTTTCTTTGGAGTCCAGGAGGTGGAATATTTGGGTCATATTGTATCTCATGAAGGAGTTAAGGTAGACCCTAGCAAAATTAAAGCCATTAAGGAATGGAAAATCCCCACATCCATAAAGCATCTGCGAGGATTTCTTGGGTTGACAGGGTATTATCGCAAGTTTGTTAAGAATTATGGGAGAATAGCAGCACCTCTAACAACATTATTGAAGAAAGATTCATTTTCATGGACTCCGGAAGCAACAAAGGCCTTTGAACATCTTAAAGAGGCAATGTGCCAAGCACCGGTCTTAGCTACACCGGACTTCACAAAAACCTTTATTGTGGAATGTGATGCTTCAGGAAATGGAATTGGTGCTGTTCTAATGCAAGATGAAAGACCCATTGCTTTTGAAAGTCGTCCAATCAAGGGAAAGTTTTTAAGCAAAGCTATTTATGAGAAGGAAATGTTGGCAATACTCCATGCACTTAAGAAATGGCGACCCTACCTAATGGGAAGACACTTCAAGGTAAAAACGGATCATGATAGCCTTAAATACTTTTTAGAACAAAGATTATCCTCTGAAGAGCAACAAAAGTGGGTCACAAAGATGTTGGGTTATGACTTTGAAATCATCTACAAAAAAGGGAAGCAAAATGTGGTGGCAGATGCACTCTCAAGAAAGGATGAGGATGTGGAAGCATTGTTGTGTGCCATTTCTATTATCCAACCAGATTGGATAAACGAAGCAAGGGAGGAATGGAAGAATGACGAAGAAGTGTGGGCACTTATTCGAAAGCTACAACAAGATTCCAGTACTTCTGATACATTTAGCTGGAAAAATGATTCGTTATGGTACAAAGATCGCTTATACCTCTGTAAGAATTCCCAGCTAAAACAAAAGATTCTTATGGAATTGCACACTTCTCCCTTAGGAGGGCACTCAGGATTTTTAAAAACTTACCACAGGGTTAAGAAGGAATTTTTTTGGGATGGCCTTAAATCAGATATTCAAAAGTTTGTGGCGGAATGTTTGGTTTGCCAACAAAATAAAGTTGAAACAATTAAGACACCGGGTCTATTACAACCTTTATCCATTCCAAGCCAACGTTGGGAGGAGGTTTCAATGGATTTTATCACAGGTTTACCCAAGTCTGAGGGAAAGAGTGTCATCATGGTGGTAGTTGACAGACTTACCAAGTATGCACACTTTTGTGCATTATCACATCCATTTAAAGCCAGTACAGTTTCTACTGCATTTATGGAAACAGTTCAAAAGCTACATGGAAACCCAAAGATTATTGTAAGTGACAGAGATCCCATTTTCACTGGAAATTTTTGGACAGAATTATTTTCTTGTCTTGGTACTCAGTTAGCTCATAGCTCATCTTATCATCCTCAATCTGATGGGCAAACTGAGATAGTAAACAAATGTTTGGAAGGATATCTTCGTTGCTTTGTATCTGATAAACAGACACAATGGGTCAAATGGTTGCCTCTGGCTGAATGGTGGTATAACACTTCCTTCCATACAGCAACAAAAATGACCCCATTTATGGCACTTTATGGGTATCAACCACCATCCATCACATCATATTTAAGAGAAAATTCTAAGGTTCAGGCAGTGGAACATCACATCGAACATCAACAACAAGTCCTCCAACTCTTAAAGGATAACCTCGTGTTGGCACAAAATAGAATGAAACAACAGGCAGATCAACATCGCAGTGAAAGAAGTTTTGATGTAGGTGATTGGGTATTCCTACGGCTACAACCATATAAGCAAATGTCCCTAAAGCAAGCTAAGAAGGATAATAAATTATCACCAAAGTATTATGGTCCGTACAAGGTGTTGCAAAAGATTGGTACTATGGCATACAAATTGGAGCTTCCTGCAGCTTCTCGATTGCACCCAGTTTTCCATGTTTCATGTTTAAAGAAGGTTATAGGCGACAAGCTCCCAGTTCAAACAATATTGCCAGAACTTGACGAGGAAGGAAAAATTATATTGGAACCGGAAGCAGTCACAGAAACAAGAACTCGACAGCTACGAAATCGATCAATTTCAGAGTATCTTATCAAGTGGAAGAACTTATCCGCTGAAGATTCCACATGGGAGGATGAGAATTTTATGCAGAAGTATCCAGAACTACTCAAGCGTTGAGGACAACACTTTTTTGAAGGAGAGGGGCATGTTGGGTCCCTATAATACTAGTGATTACCCCATTACTATTGTAGTTATACCCCTTATTTATATTGTTGTGCCCCTATTACCCCCATATTGTTATTTCTGTGCCCCATAGAATCCCTCTATTGTTATTTTTGTGGCTTTATATTATTATTGTTAGGTCGGCTGGATTATATTGTGACTCCTTAGACTCCTATATATAGAAAGGAGGTTTTGTCATTTGTATCATCCAAGAATTGTTCATTTATGTAATGTAAAGGAGGTTGCCCCCTCGAAGAGGCTGAATTCTAAGGCGTTGATCTATCTTTTCTATCTTTTCTTGAGCTGGTTTCATAACAGACTGCTTCTAGTTCCAATATAATTTTTCCTTCCTCGTCAAGTTCTGGCAATATTGTTTGAACTGGGAGCTTGTCACCTATAACCTTCTTTAAACATGAAACATGGAAAACTGGGTGCACTCTAGAATCTGCAGGAAGCTCCAATTTGTATGCCATAGTACCAATCTTTTGCAACACCTTGTACGAACCATAATACTTTGGTGATAATTTATTATCCTTCTTAGCTTGCTTGAGGGACATTTGTTTATATGGTTGTAGCCGTAGGAATACCCAGTCACCTACATCAAAACTTCTTTCGCTGCAATGTTGATCTACCTGTTGTTTCATTCTATTATGTGCCAACACGAGGTTATCCTTTAAGAATTGGAGAACTTGTTGTTGATGCTTGATGTGATGTTCCACTGCTTGAACCTTAGAATTTTTTCTTAAATATGATGTGATGGATGGTGGCTGATATCCATAAAGTGCCATAAATGGGGTCATTTTTGTTGTAGTATGGAAGGAAGTGTTATACCACCATTCAGCCAGAGGCAACCATTTGACCCATTGTGTCTGTTTATCAGATACAAAGCAACGAAGATATCCTTCCAAACATTTTTTTACTATCTCAGTTTGCCCATCAAATTGAGGATGATAAGATGAGCTATGAGCCAACTGAGTACCAAGACAAGAAAATAATTCTGTCCAAAAATTTCTAGTAAAAATGGGATCTCTGTAACTTACAATAATCTTTGGGTTTCCATGTAGCTTTTGAATTGTTTCCATAAATGCAGTAGAAACTGTAATGGCTTTAAATGGATGTGATAATGCACAAAAGTGTGCATACTTGGTAAGTCTGTCAACTACCACCATGATGACACTCCTTCCCTCGGACTTGGGTAAACCTATGATAAAATCCATTGAAACCTCCTCCCGACGTTGGCTTGGAATGGATAAATTTTGTAATAGATCTGGTGTCTTAATTGTTTCAGCTTTATTTTGTTGGCAAACCAAACATTCCACCACAAACTTTTGAATATCCGATTTAAGGCCATCCCAAAAAAATTCCTTCTTAACCCTGTGATAAATTTTTAAAAATCCCGAGTGCCCTCCTAAGGGAGAAGCGTGCAATTCCAGAAGAATATTTTGTTTGAGTTGGGAATTCTTATAGAGGTATAAGCAAACTTTGTACCATAACGAATCATTTTTCCAGCGAAATGTATCAGATGTATTGGAATCTTGTTGTAACTTTCGAATAAGTGCCCACACTTCTTCGTCATTCTTCCATTCCTCCCTTGCTTCATTTATCCAATCTGGTTGAATAATGGAAATGGTGCACAACAATGCTTCCACATCCTCATCCTTTCTTGAGAGTGCATCTGCCACAACATTTTGCTTCCATTTTTTGTAGATGATTTCAAAGTCATAACCCAACATCTTTGTGACCCATTTTTTTTGTTCTTTAGATGATAATCTTTGTTATAAAAAGTATTTAAGGCTATCACGATCCGTTTTTACCTTGAAGTGTCTTTCCATTAGGTAGGGTCGCCATTTCTTAAGTGCATGTAGTATTGCCAACATTTCCTTCTCATAAATAGCTTTGTGTAAATACTTTCCCTTGATTGGATGATTTTCAAAAGCAATGGGTCATTCATCTTGCATTAAAACAACACCAATTCCATTTCCTGAAGCATCACATTCCACAATAGAGGTTTTTGTGAAGTCTGGTGTAGCTAAGACCAGTGCTTGGCACATTGCCTCTTTAAGATGTTTGAAGGCCTTTGTTGCTTCTAGAGTCCATGAAAATGCATCTTTCTTCAATAATGTTGTTAGAGGTGCTGCTATTTTCCCATAATTCTTAACAAACTTGTGATAATACCTTGTCAACTCGAGAAACCTTGCAAATTCTTTATGGATGTGGGGATTTTCCATTCCTTAATGGCTTTAATTTTGTTAGGGTCTACCTTAACTCCTTCATGAGATACAATATGACCTAGATATTCCACCTCTTGTACTCCAAAGAAACATTTGGATCTTTTTTCATATAATTGTTTTTCCTCCAAGAGTTGTAGCATCTTGTCAACATGTTCAACATGATCCTTCCAAGACTTGTTGTAGATTAGTATATCATCAAAAATACTAACACAAATTTTCTAAGGAAGGGTTTGAAAATGGAATTCATCAAACCTTGAAATGTAGAAGGTGCATTGGTAAGGCCAAAAGGCATGACCAAAAATTCATAGTGACCCTCATGAGTTCTAAATTCTATTTTCAGAATGTCTTCAATATTCATTTTGATTTGATGATATCTAGAACAAAGATCCAACTTGGTGAAGTAAATTGATCCATGCAATTCATCCAATAATTCATCAATGACAGGAATGGGAAATTTATCTTTAATAGTGAGCTTGTTGAGCTCCCTATAATCTAGACACATGCGCCATGATCCATCCTTCTTGTGCACCAATACTACTGGAGCAGAGAAAGAACTTTGGCTAGGTTGAATTATACTAGCCTCTAGCATTTCTGCAACAATACATTCAATTTCACTCTTTTGGGCATAGGGATATTTGTACGCCCTGATGTTTGGAGGAACACTTCCTGGAATCAAATAAATAGCATGATCATGATTAAGAATAGGTGGGAGACCTTTGGGGGTCTCAAATACCTTGGAATCATTATCCAGACTTTTTGGAGATCTGGAGAAATAGATGATTTCGATGTGGAAACATCTAGCGAACATAATTGTGCAATTACACCTCGTTGTTCCTTTTTTAGAAGCATTGTCATACCATTAGAGCTGATTATCTTTCCCATTTTCCTTGCAATACCCCTTAATTCAACTTCCTTTCCTTCCGCATAAAATTTCATGAAAAGTTCTTGAAAGTTAAAAGCTATTGTACCCAAGGATTGTAGGCATTGGACTCCTAATACAACATCAGCACCTCCCATTAGAATGGAAAGCATTGGGATATTCAATACATATTCTCCCATGGATAGCTTGATATTATGGCACTTTCTAGAGCAATTTATCATTCCTCCACTTGCAACCATCACTTGACACTCTGGTGCTGGATATAGGAAGCAATTCAATTCTTTTGCTATCTTACAATGAATAAAATTGTGGGTACTTCATGAATCAATCAACACTATTACCTTTTTCTTCTTGATATGTCCTTCTATCTTGATGGTTTAAGGAGTGGTAATTCCAGCCAATGCATTACAAGATATGGTTGGATTCATTTATACTTTATCTAGGATTTGTTCCTGGATATATCCTCTTCTTTTGACCTTTCTTGTTCCTCTTCACAATCTATGTAGAATAATTTCTTCTTAGCACACTTATGACCTTTAGTGTATTTGCTATCGCAACTGTAACAAAGCCCTTTTGCTCTTTTTTCTTCCAATTTTTGTGGTGTCAACCTTATAGGTTGTGGAAGGCTAGGGGAAACAACACTTCCATCTTTATAGTTGTGAGTGGTAGGCTTCCTGGTTGCCATAATTTTGCTTTTCATTTTTCTTGCTAACCTGAATGCCTTCTCCAATGAATCAGGTTCCCAAAGGCGAACATCATGTTGGATATTATCCTTTAAAGTCCCTATGAACACATTAATCCTATGCTCCTCTGGAATATCTTTTACCCTTATGTTCAATTTTTGGAACTCCTCAATTGTGGAGTACTAAAAAGGTATGTTTTTGATGATCATTTCAATGGCTTTTCAGTGAGACTTGTGAATCTTTTTGCATCATGAACGTGGAAAACAATAAAGAATTATAACAAAACATGTGGGATTAGTATGCAATACTTAACCACTGATAGTTGTCATTCTCTTGTGCAGGAAGGGGTAAAAACAAGGAGCTGTTGTTCCAAAGAGAAAGACAAGAACAGGGTAACTGCTGTCCCTTTGACGAAGGTCCGAGTGCAAACGAGGCTAAGCAGGTTGAAGCAAACCGGTCCGGAAAAGGAGGAGAAGGCACTAGCTCGGCGGAGGAGAAAAGAAGTGATTAAGGATTAACAGTTTGGCGAATCCCTCAGGATCTTTGATCCTGAGGGATCGCTGCTTTATTTATCTTATTGCTTAGACATCTCCGCTGTCACCCTTATATAAAGGGACGACACTGTTAGCTTTGGGGGATTATGCTTTTATGTAACTTTCTGTTAAAGATTGAACTTTGATCATCGAGTCTCGTTGAACTTGGCTCATTGTACTTTCTGTTTTTATGCATTAATATAAACTTGGTGATTATCTTATCTCTGCGTCTGGATTAACTTAAAGCGGTGTACCCTTGAGGCTAAGGGCCCGGCCCCGGAGGACACTTGCTTCTGTATCACTACGATTTGATTTCTACGTGGTTTGCTTACCATCATTAGTTGGTAATCTAATATGCTTTATAAGTTACATCATATGCTCTATTAAGATTCGTTCATTAAGGTTTTTACAAACAATATCTATTATATTGACTCTGCATTATATCACCAACACTTCCAGAGTTGATTGAATATTATTAGACTTAATTGAACATTGTTACTATTTTGTTACAGAGCTCTTATGCTGTATATTCGTGTTGTGGAATTTATCTGAAAGTTGTGTTCTTTATGATTCAGGAGTAATGCTGTTCCATTTTGAAACGCAGTTGTATTCCTGTTGATGACGATTGGTGCTAAATCAAATTACTCTTCAAGTGTGTTGTGTGTGTGTATGATTCCCAAACGCTGTTCCATAACTTATTAGTAATTAATGCTGTTCCATTAGTGCGTGCTGCTTGATTTGCATGGAGAATGAAAGATTGATGTTTGATTGCAACGAGTGCATTTGGGTTGGTAAGATAAAGCTTGATCACTGCTCGCGAGGTTTAGTTATTCGATTGCTGTTCCATTTTAGAATTCCTGTTCCATTTTAGCATTGCTGTTCCATTCCAGATTTGTTGTTCGATTTCTTATTTGTTGTTCCATTTTTCTACCTGTTGTTTCATTTACTCGCATTTGTTATTTTAGTGTGAGAGACGATCTGTGGCTGTAGCGAGCCTCGGTATTTACTGCTTAGCTCCCAGACCCATGGTCCATGCTCTAATTTCCTTTCCATCAGTTTCCAAAGGGATGGGCTATTGCTGTCGAACCCTTGACTGATAAAGTTGCCTAGCTTTAAGAGTGTGTGATTTAGTCATTTGAAGTAACTTAGTTATAGACAAGCATCCGTTTACTCTTGTATTTTTGTTAAACGTTGTACTACTAGCATTACTCTGACAAATAGCCTCAGATTGAGTCACTCTTTGAAATAACAAAACGCTCCCGGATTGACATATTAATGTGAGATAATTAGAGGTGAAAGAGAGCCTTTTTATAGCTCTACATTTTAGCGCCGTTGCCGAGGAAAGAGTGTAGCCATTTGTCTTTTTCAGAGTAGTGTACGAACCTGCTAGGGAAGAGTTGGATCTTAAAAACGGAAGGTAAGAACCTGCGTGCGGAGCATGTAAAAGCCCTAAGCCACTGTCCACTTTCCTAACAGATTTGTTGTTGCTTTGTTTGAATAGAATTTAGTAGTTCATTTGAGTGCATGACTAAGCAGAAAAAACCAGAAAAGAATATTAAGCTTCCATCCAAACCCGAAAAAGCTAAGGGGCTGGTGAAACTTGGCTGAACAACCTTTATAGACGAAATCTATAAGAAAACAGAATCTCAGCCATCAGTAGGTCCCAGGAAAATTATTTCTAAACTACCTACTAGTCCCTTCAAGCCACAGGATCACCATCTGTAGCCTTTGCTGAGGTGCATAGTCAAATTGAAGAGCAGGACTTTCAAGAAATTGAAAATTCTACTCCAGAACTATTGCAGGGAGGGAATTTCAGCAACTCTTGTGAAGGAGAAGGAGAAACAGGGGAAACCGAGGAACCAAAATCTCCCATTGGAACAGATCAGCCATTAAATAGCCCAGATAAGGGGAGCGCTGCGAAAATCAATGTTGAAGGAGTCCAATCTCCTCAGACATCAGGTATTCCCCTTATCCCAGATAAAGGAAGTGCCATTAAAACTATCCCTGCTAAAATCGTTCCCTCTCAACCTAGGAATACCCTCCTAGATATCCCAGAAGGTTATTGGCATATATTCGATCCTATGGCTCAGAAACAGCCAAATACTCAAAACTCTACATTACAATATCCTATAGTGGATTCTGTAGCAAATGCGCCCATGAAAGCTATCCCTTTTCAACATAACCCTACATTTCATGGTCTCACATCAGAAGATCCGGATGCATTTTTATTCGAATTCGATGTGTTGTGCAGGGGATATGATTACACCACCGATCCTCAGAAATTGAAATTATTCTCCTCTACATTAAAGGGGGTTGCTTTAAGATGGTTTATGGGACTAGGTGGTGGAGTCATCAACAATTGGGATCAAATGAAAGAATCCTTCTTAAAAAAATATCAGGATTATTGTAGGTCTAGAGAATTGAAAGACGAAATATTCCAAATGACAGCCAAACTGAACGAAACATTAGAAGAATATGTGGAACGTTTTTAGTACAATTTACAAAGATCTCCTTATGCATCACTACCTTTACCTGATAATGTGTTAAAAACTGCATTGATAAGGGGCATGAAGGAACAGTGGATTGAAACATTAAACATCATGGGAAAAGGGGATATTTATCAAGAGAATTTTGCTGACATTATTGATTTATGTATCAGAAGTTCGAGAGGCAGCACAAGAGTAAAACCGGCAGAATATGATCGGTTTGCAAGAGACAACAAAATATCAACAGAAGGAGTAACATGTGTGGAGATTGGAAATTTATTAGAAAATTTTAAAACTAATATTCTAGGGACACTAACTACACAACTTGATATTATGTAGGCCAAACAAAAGCAAATGGAGGCAGAACAGAATTTAGCAATCTTCTGCCCCCGATGCAGGAAAAAGCATAGTCACAAGGAGTGTCCACTGGATACAGTCCAAACATGTGCCATCTGTACAAAAGATCATCTTACGGAAAGCTGCCCCTCACTTCCTGGATTAAAAGCAGTATATAAGGAAGCAGAGGAAGAACCAGAATCGGTGTACTTGATCAACCAGCGCCGCCAGTGGCAGCCAAGACAATCTGGTATGTTTCCAGACCCAACCTCTTCTTTTCAGCCTCCACAATATAATGCTCAACAATATAATATGTGGCAAAGTCAGTCCCAACCCCCATTTTCAAACTGGTCACCACCGTCGTTTCCTTCTTCAAACCCGTGGCTGAATCAGGCAAGCCAATCTGGTTGGCCGAATTTCCCTTACACTCCACCATATTGGCAAAATAGCCCATATCCTCCACAATGGACTCCCCCTACTTCACAAAGTTCACCCTGGCAGACAAACTGGAAAAGACCGATGCAACAGCCAGTAGGAACGTTTCCGCTCCCTCAACCTACTCTGCTAGCTTTACAACAAAATCCCCAGTCTAATCTGCGACCGCAACTCCCAGGCCAACCCAACCCCAATCCAAATAACAGACCGGTCCAATCTCTTCAAATCATAGAATCACCAGAAATAGGACCCGACCTGCGGGAGTGTAGCGATCTTCAATTACGATCTGGACGTATCATTGAAACTGAGGGAGATAAAACAGTTCATATTGAAGATCAGTTATCAAGAGAACATTTGTTGCAACAAGAGGATGTAAATAAGCAGCAGACTCATAATCAAGCAACCACATCCTCTCCTCCGTTCCCAGAACGATTAGTCATACCTCGACCTTTACAGTATCCTGACTTTGACATTCTGGGAGAATTACAAAACTTGTACATAAAAATCCCGTTCCTCCAATCCATTCAAGACATTCCTATATACGCAAAAACTATCAAATAATTGTGCATAAAGAAACCAAGGAGGAATATAACAACTAATCCAAGAGTCCAAGTAGTCGGTACTTTATCTGATTTATTATCCGGGAAAGAAACACCCATTAAATATGAAGACCCAGGAAATCCAATTGTAACTGTTCAAATTTATGGTCAGACTCTGTCTAATGCCTTAGTTGATCTAGGAGCTGCAATCAATATTTTAACAACCACTACCTGTCAAAAGCTCGGCATTACATCTGTAGAACCCACCTCTACTTTGTTAGAATTGGCTGACCGATCTGTGGTTAGACCAGAGGGTACTCTACATGATGTCATGGTATCTGTAGATTCCTGGGAATATCCAACCGATTTCCTGATAATTAATCCAAAAACCCGACTTGATGGACACTCGTTAATCCTAGGTAGACCTTGGATTGCCACTGCCGATGCTTACATTGGTTGCCGACAAGGAAATATGACCATAACCAAAGGACCTGATATCAAGAATTTAGTTCTATACCCTCCAGCACAGCCAAGTGTCACAATAATTAAAACTAACAAGTATCCTATATCATACCTTACTGATAACATTAGATCTCCATCGACTATACAAGAGGCACTTGATTTTAAAGATCAAACAAAATATGATGCCATTAACAACTTCATTAGTCAAACTAAATCTAGATCCTACACATAATGTCACATGATAGAAGCAACATTTGATAATGAATTAGAAGAAGATCCTCTGAAAGACACACATGATCAAACAATACCTGTTACTTCTGTCGCAAATAGTAAAATTGTGGAAATTGAACCGGGAAAAACTTTAAATATCAATGCCAACCTCACACCTGAACAAGAAACGAAGCTCATCCATCTGTTAAGAAAATATCAAGAAGCATTTGCATGGGATTACCCTGATATGAAAGGAATCGATCCACAATTGTGTACACACCACATTTATATAGAAAAAGATGCTAGACCTGTCCATCAACCGCAAAGAAGACTTAATCCTCAGCTAAAGGATGTGGTAAAAGCTGAACTTCAAAAACTTTTAGATGTCAATTTTATTTATCCTATTTCTGACAGTAAATGGGTCTCTCCGCTAGTGGTGGTACCAAAAAAGAATGGGAAATGGAGAATTTGTGTGGATTACAGGGAACTCAATAAAGCAACACAAAAAGACCACTTTCCTCTCCCGTTCATAGACCAAGTGCTAGATACTTTGGCAGGAAAGAAATTCCTTTCTTTCCTGGATGGCTTCAGTGGATACAATCAGATTCAGATTTCCCCTGAAGACCAGGACAAAACTACTTTTACTTGTCCTTGGGGAACATTTGCCTACCGAGTTTTACCTTTTGGCCTATGTAATGCTCCTGCCACATTCCAAAGGGATATCCTTAGCATTTTTGCATATTTGATAAATGATGGACTTGAAGTATATATGGATGACTTTACACCATATGGAGATGATTTTGATCCAGCACTAAACACCCTAGAAAAAGTCCTACAACGCTGCATAGCTACGAGGCTTTGCTTAAGCCACAAAAAATGTTACATGATGATGACTAAAGGACTTATTCTAGGACACTATGTTTCAGCAGCCGACATTCAGGTAGACCCGGCCAAAATCAAAATACTTTTGCTTATTCCCACTCCTACTACTCAAACAGAGGTACGCAACTTTCTTGGATTTTCTGGTTATTATAGACGATTTATAGAAAATTATTCACACATTGCTGCACCTTTATATGCACTAACTGGTAATGTTGATTTTCTTTGGACAGAAAAATGTGAACGTGCGTTCAAGGATTTAAAGAAGCTCGTATCCACAGCCCCAGTCCTTCGAGGACCAAACTGGGATTTGCCATTTCAGATATCATCTGATGCCTCAGATACAGCCATTGGTGCAGTCCTTGGGCAGGAAGAGGATAAAAAACCATACGCTATCTATTACATCAGCAAAAATTTATCCCCTGCTGAATTAAATTACGCTGTTACTGAAAAAGAATTCCTAGCTGTAATACATGCTGTCAATAAGTTTAGACATTATATTACAGGCTATCCTGTTATCTTGTATACGGATCATTCCGCCATAAAATATTTAGCAAATAAGCCTGTCACAAATGCCAGAATAACTAGATGGTTGATCTTATTGCAGGAATTCGATATCACAATCAAGGATCGACCCGGCAAAGAGAATCCTGTAGCCGATTTTCTCTCAAGAATGCCAAAGCCAATTGATGCAGCAGAAGTTGAAGATCGATTTCTGGATGAACATCGGTTTGTTGTTGCCGTTCGAACACCCTGGTATGCTGATGTTGCCAATTACCTTGCAGTAGGTAAACTACCAAAACACCTAACCCCTAATGAACGAAAACAGATTGTTCAGAAGAGTACTCGATTCTCCTGGATTGGGGGCTATTTGTTTCACACAGGGGCAGACATGCATATCAGGAGATGTGTTTGAGAAGATGAAATCTTTGACATCCTAAAAGCCTGTCATGACGGACCATGTGGGGGACACTTCGCTGAGCGTAGAACTGGACACAAAGTATTACAGACAGGATATTATTGGCCCACGATTTTCAGAGATGCAAAGAAATTTGTCCAAGCCTGTGACAGCTGCCAGCGAGCAGGACGTCCTGGTCAAGCTGACGAGATGCCTCTGAAACCACAGTTAGTCATCGAACCATTTGAGCGATGGGCTCTTGATTTCGTTGGACCCATCAACCCCTCATCAAATCAGAAAACATATATCTTGGTGGCAACAGAATATGTCACCAAATGGGTTGAAGCAGAAGCATTTCCAAGAGCCACAGAGGACTCTGTCATACAGTTCTTGTTCCATCTATTTGTATGTTATGGCCTTCCAAGGGAAATAGTTACAGACGGAGGACCACAATTTGCTGGCAATAGATTAGCTACAACACTTAATAATTATCATGTTCAGCATAAAATCACTACTCCATATCACCCACAGGCGAATGGACAAGTAGAAAGCAGCAATAAGGTAATAGAATCAATCCTAACGAAAACCATTGCGTCACATAGGCGTGATTGGGCTGCCTGACTACTTGAAGCACTCTGGGCCTATAGAACAACATGGAGAAGCACCACCGATTACTCACCTTATCAATTAGTGTTTGGAAAACAACCCATTTTTCCTATAGAATTTGAAATCCAAACATTATGAACAACACAGGAAGTTGGCTTAGATCTAACCGAGGCACAGATTAATCGACTGCAGCAGATCAATGAATTGGACGAAATTAGGCTCTCTGCACTACAAAATACAACACTGATTCAATAGCAGCGAGCTAAATGGCATGACGCACTCATAAAAAATAAAGTCTTCCATGAGGGAGACCGGGCTCTGTTATATGATTCTCGGTTTCAGGACTTTCCTGGGAAACTCCAGACTCGTTGGTTGGGACCATATGAAATCCAGAAGGTACATGACAATGGGACCATCACTTTAATCACCATTGATGGTTCTGGATATGCCTTTAAAGTGAATGGCCACCGAGGTTTTCTCTATCGTAAACCACTCACTCGGGAATCCTTCTGCCAACAGCTACGCAGAGACACTGATATGGAGATTTTAGGAGAGGAAGAGAAGTCTTCCTCACCTGTAATTCATTAAGGAATTCATTTCTTTTTACAATTTGTACATAAGTTCTTTTCTTTAAGTCGTTCGTGTACATATGCTTGAACTAAATGTGTTCTTGTCATTTTTTCTGCTCAAAGATTTCGATTTCTGCCGTTCCGTTTCTAAACGAATGGCATTTGCGTGTTTTTGCTGTTCCTTTTCAAAAGGAACAACACTCTTGATTTTTCTGCTATTCCTTTTCAAAAGGAACAACATTCTTGATTTTTCAGCTGTTCCTTTTCAAAAGGAACAACATTCTTGATTTTTTGGCTGTTCTTTTTCAAAAGGAACAACATTCTTGATTTTTCGGCTGTTCCTTTTCAAAAGGAACAACATTCTTGATTTTTCTGCTGTTCCTTTTTCAAAAGGAACAACACTCTTGATTTTTTTGCTGTTTCTTTTTCAAAAGGAGCAACACTCTTGATTTTTTTGCTGTTCCTTTTCAAAAGGAACAACACTCTTGATTTTTCTGCTGTTCCTTTTCGAAAGGAACAACACTCTTGATTTTTGCTGTTCCTTTTTCAAAGGAACGACCTTTGCTTATTTTGCTGTTCCTTTTCTAAAAGGAACATCATTTTGATTTTTGTTGTTCCTTTTTCAAAACGAATGGCACTACGGTGTGTTTGCTGTCCCTTTTCCAAAGACGCAGCATATTTTTGATTTTTTTTGTTCCTTTTTCAAAGGAATGACACTTTTGCATTTTTTTGCTGTTCCTTTTTCAAAGGAATAACATTTTTCATGGCGGCTATTCCTTTTTCAAAAGGAACAACATTTGCACTTTTGAGACCTATGCTCCTCTGTTGTTCCTCTCCCAAAAAGGAACACTTCTAGCATACTTTTTCTCTCCTTGTGAAACAACTTATCCCTTTTGCTGATCTAAATTGAGGATGCTTCTTGCTCCTGTTCTTTCAAAGTCTTTTAAAGACAGCTATGCACTTATGCAATGAACACAAAATCACAACATACTGAAATCAGAAAATTATAAATCGCTATCTTTATAAGGCTCTGTATCGCTAAGAGGACAGAAGGAAGGACATACTTATTCATCATCTTTTGTTGTCATTGTCTTACTAATTTTGCCTTGATTGGTTATCTTTATCATGCCATTCTCTTTAATCCTCTTTGATTTTTGTTTAGGAATAAGAGCAAAGGGTTTATATCTTCCTATTGAGATGATAAGACTTCTTCCACCATTCCTACTCTTAAGGAGTGTTGAACCACCCTTTGTGTATAAATAAGGAAAAGTGCTTTATGAAAAAAAAGAAAGTAAAAAAAATGAATTATAAGTTGTCAAATGCAGGATAGGGGGTCTCATCAAGAGCCAACCTACCATGATCATGAGGATGGAAGTAAAGTGGCATTCCCACTATGGCCACCACACCAGGGATATGGTCCAAAAGGTATATCAAATAAACAAACCTTGGAACAAGAGGTCTCATCACGAGCCGGCCTGCCCACTCTTCGCTCCCTCCTCGTGAATGGCATTATGGCTAACTGGTTACCAAGCCAGCATAATGGCCTACACTTTGACATTACATTCCTTAATATGCACATAAAGGATCATGGTTCCAGGGGTGAAATAAACAACTCTGCCAAGGTTATGGACACCTGTCGGCAGTAGAGCATTGTTAATGGTATTGAAGTCACATTGATTACACCAATAGGTAGGATACTAATACTCTTTTGTTTCTTATATCCTAGGCACTAATCATACATTATTTCCCGACTTATATATCGCATGAACATTTATTACCACCAATCATGGCAAAGGAGGTGACAATGACCACTTGAGATTTGGCAAGTACGACAGACGTCCTATCCCCCAGCCTCGCATCATATCACAACATCCTCTTACGTAATTCGCGATCTAACTTCATGCCTCGATTTCGGTAATTCGTTGTTTTTCTAAACATGGAATATTTTCATACTTTGTTCCTTTATGACTTGGTTGCAGATCGGGTGCTGCTCCTTTCTTTGACGGCTGGGACAGCCTATCGCATTGTGGGGGGAGGTTAACCTCATTATTCCCCGGGTTATGTGTCAGCTCACTATTCGGGAAAGATAGTGTACTAGGGAATGGCACGGCTTAACGACATGATATTTCTATTTTTTACACAAGTTGCTGTTCATAAGCCATTTTTGTTGCATACTCTGTGTTTTTTTTCAAAATCTTGCGATTATTACTCCCTCTGTGTTTCAAACAGCACAAGCAGTTGCTGTTCCATTGAGAATCCACAGTGAAACCATGGGAGGCAGGGCAATTCGAAGCGAACCTCAGGAGTTGACAGTCTCCGCTGCTGCCCGGGAGATCCTGGAAAGAGCAGGATGGCTGACTTATCTCAGTCGCTTGTAGGAGTCTAATGAAACAGTGGCGATGGAATTCCTGCAGAACCTGCAGGAGGATCACTCCATAGTAAGGGGGAAGCGGATAGCGGTCACCGACGATATAATCGCAGAAGTCTCGGGACTACCAGCCATCGGACCTGTATGGACACTAAAGAAGGAGAGATTACAGAAGATCATGGAAATTTTCCAGGACGAAGGCCAGAGCTTGACGATTAAGGGGAAGGGAGCCCTGCCAGCAATGCTAGGAGAACCCTGGGCAGAATTAGCAAGAACAGTGCAAAGCTACATCACCTGCGAGGGGAGGAAAGACGTGGTAAGACCACGACATCTTAAACTCTTAGCTGTTTTAAAGCAGAAATGCTCTGTAAATCTGCCTGCACTTTTGAATTCATTACTTCATGACGTTGCACGAAGCCTAAAAAAGGCACAGCATGTAGAGTCAGTTGTCAGCCACCATGGGTTAATTCGATTAATAGTTAGTCATAGCCTCACCCAGCAGCAAAGCAGCTGGGAAGAGCTAATTGCAATAATTGAGGGGAGGGCGACAACACCATCCCCAAAACGCAAACATACTACAAGCACACCAGAACGTCCAGAAAAACGCAGAGAATTAGTAAAACAAAAACATGTTGCGAGCACATCTGAATGACCAGAAACATGCTAGGAATCAGCAAAGCGTAAGCATGACACCGGTACACCTGAATAGCCAGAGAAACACAGAAAATCAGTCCGGTTAGCCCGGATAAGAGGAAGGCTGGAGAAGCTCCAGGAAAGCACCAGCCAGCCAGTGGTAATTGAGGACGAGCAATCCTCACGGCTAGAAGTAGAAGAAGAACAAGCTGAAGGAGAAAAGAAAGGAGAGGCCGAGGAGGTCGAGCAATCCGAAGAGGAAAATGAGGAAGCAGTTGAGCATTTGGAAACAGAATCTAAGCATCGTGAAATAGAAGTTGAGCATTCCAAAGCAGAAGCTGGACAATCCAAGCAGGAGGAGGAAATGGGACAGCAGGTAGGTAGCCCACCACAGGACCCAGTGGGAGAAGATGAATTGGCCGCAGTCTTCGCCAACATGGGTGAGTATGGCCAACCTTTCACTCCATCATACCTCCACGACAAACCCCAGGAAGAAGATACATCCGGAAAACCACATGCAGAAGAGGCAGAAGAAGGAAATCTGCCTGTTCATGATGAAGAGGAGATAGGAGACACTGAATGGGAACAATCTGTTCCCAAGGCACCAGAGGAAATTCCGGAGGAAGTAGGGATAGAAAAAGAAGTCACGGAACCATTTAGGGTTCCTACCCCAGAACAGCCAACACAAAATAGTGAAAGATCCAGGGACTAGTCATGGCCCAGAACGCAGCAGAAAGCCTGCTATTCCTTCTAATAAAACTTTGGAAATTAGGGAATTACGAAAGGAACATCAGATATTATTGAGCATAATAGCCCAGCTCCACCAGCAGATCAGGATCCTGAAAGTGAGGCAGAGGGTAAGGAAGACCGCAGGGAAGAAAAAGATGACCACTGCAGTAAAAATCCGCAAGATAAAAAGGCGGAGGACCAAAAATCGCCCTGCTGTTCAAAACCCTGTTGAAGATCCAGCTGCTGTTCCAAATGATGCTGAAGATCCAGCTGCTGTTCCGAATGATGCTGAGGAACAGACTGCTGTTCCATTTGAAAAGGAACAGCAGCAAGCTGATATTCGTGTTAAAAAAGAAACGGACAACAAGAAAATTCAGACGGAGGCACCACCCTCAGGGGTGATAAGGGTTCTGAACTCAAAACAACGCAATAAGAAAGTTCAGGTAAAACTCCCGACCTCCACTGCTGCATGGAGAAGAGATCCAAAGACAGTGACCTTGTGCAAGGGATTGAAACAGGCTCAGCAAGAAGCAGAAAGGCTTAGAGAGCAAACGGTCCCTCGTGAGAAGTATGAAGAACTACAACAGCAACTAAGGAACGTCAATCAATCCGAAAGCCAGGCCTTTGAAGGGTGGTGAAAGGAACAAGAGAAAGTTGCAAAGGTAACTCGTAGGCTAGATACTGTTATCAAGCAGATGGATACCTTGTGTTCTTTATACAATGACATTTTAGCATGTAGGGCCCCTGCCAAAAACTATGCTCTGTTTTTACTGGAACGGTACTTACAATTAAAAATAAAAGCTGTTAAAGCAGGCGCCCCGATACAAATTAACATTGTCCATGACTTTATAGACTGTTGTAAACATTATGGGGTGAAGGTCCAGAGATTGCTATGTGAATTCTATTTGCATAACCTCGTGCTAGACCAGGAGACTGAACTGAACCCTGGCCCTTTTGTTGGAGACATCCAATTGCAAGCATTCATCTCATTCGGGGTTAATCAGATTAAATGGCTCAAAGCCTATAATACTTTCCAGAGGCAGGAAAATGGCCTAGACTTGTGGGTAAGGGTTGAGCCTAGGGACCCAGTACGGTTGTGGAAAGCACATAGAAACCTCATGAGAACTCTGGGTGTCATCGAAACGTTAGGACCCATGAACAAGACACTCATTTGACAAAGTTTAGAATATTTTCTTTCTATCAAAGACCTCGCCATTGATGCAGCCAAATTTCGGTACCGAATCTCTAATCCAAACATCAAGCTCAGGGAGCCATTTAAGTATGAGAATTTTCAATTAGCTGCCAACCGTTTGAACCTATATGGCGAAAGCATTTTGAGGGCAGGGCCATCCTGGTTAGGATATAGATTTCGCAGTCCAATTATCTGGCACCCTGCACCCGGATATCAAGCCCTATATGAGATGCCTGAGGGTCAAACAAGCCAGTTCTTTGACTACCTAGTCACTCACCATGGCTACAGGCCTCCGCATGAGATTCCTTCTCCAGCCTATTCTCTCATTGCTTTGCATGTCAACTACAACGTTTTCATGAGGGCATGAAACAGGGTAAGCAGGGGGGTGTGTGGAGTACTAAAAAGGTATGTTTTTGATGATCATTTCAATGGCTTTTCAGTGGGACTTGTGAATATTTTTGCATCATGAACGTAGAAAACAATAAAGAATTATAACAAAACATGTGGGATTAGTATGCAAGACTTAACCGCTGATAGTTGTCATTCTCCTGTGCAGGAAGGGGTAAAAACGAGGAGCTGTTGTTCCAAAGAGAAAGAAAAGAACATGGTAATTGTTTTCCCTTTGACGAAGGACCGAGTGCAAACGAGGCTAAGCAGGTTGAAGCAAACCGGTTCGGAAAAGGAGAAGAAGGCACCAGCTCGGCGGAGGAGAAAAGAAGTGATTAAGGATTAAAATTTTGGCGAATCCCTCAGGATCTTTGATCCTGAGGAATCTCTGCTTTATTTATCTTATTGCTTAGACATCTCCACCGTCACCCTTATATAAAGGGACGACACTGTTAGCTTTGGGGGATTATGCTTTTATGTAACTTTCTGTTAAAGATTGAACTTTGATCATCGAGTCTCGTTGAACTTGGCTCATTGTACTTTCTATTTTTATGCATTAATATAAACTTGGTGATTATCTTATCTCTGCGTCTGGATTAACTTAAATCGGTGTACCCTTGAGGCTAAGGGTCCAACCCCGAAGGACACTTGCTTCTGTATCACTACGATTTGATTTCTGCGTGGTTTGCTTACCGTCATTAGTTGGTAATCTGATATGATTTATAAGATACATCATATGCTCTGTTAAGATTCGTTCATTAAGGTTTTTACAAACAATAACTGTTATATTGACTCTGCATTATATCACCAACACTTTCAGAGTTGATTGAATATTATTAGACTTAATTGAACATTGTTACTATTTTGTTGCAGAGCTCTTATGCTGTATATTCGTGTTGTGGAATTTATCTGAAAGTTGTGTTCTTTATGATTCAGGAGTAATGCTGTTCCATTTTGAAACGCAGTTGTATTCCTGTTGATGACGATTGGTGCTAAATCAGATTACTCTTCAAGTGTGTTTTTTGTGTTGATTCCCAAACGCTGTTCCATAACTTATTAGTAATTAATGTTGTTCCATTAGTGCGTGCTGCTTGATTTACATGGAGAATGAAAGATTAATGTTTGATTGCAATGAGTGCATTTGAGTTGGTAGGATAAAGCTTGATTACTGCTCGCGAGGTTTAGTTATTCGATTGCTGTTCCATTTCAGAATTGCTGTTCCATTTTAGCATTGTTGTTCCATTCCAGATTTGCTGTTCGATTTCTTATTTGCTGTTCCATTTTTCTACCTGCCGTTTCATTTACTCGCATTTGTTATTTTGGTGTGAGAGACAATCTGTGGCTGTAGCGAGCCTCGGTATTTACTGCCTAGCTCCCAGACCCATGGTCCATGCTCTAATTTCCTTTCCATCAGTTTCCAAAGGGATGGGCTATTGCTGTCGAACCCTTGACTGATAAAGTTGCCTAGCTTTAAGAGTGTGTGATTTAGTCATTTGAAGTAACTTAGTTATAGACAAGCATCCGTTTACTCTTGTATTTTTGTTAAACGCTGTACTACTAGCATTACTATGACAAATAGCCTCAGATTGAGTCACTCTTTGAAATAACAAAACGCTCCTGGATTGACATATTAATGTGAGATAATTAGAGGTGAAAGAGACCCTTTTTATAGCTCTACATCAATGTGCTCCATCATTGAACCCTTTTGTTTGAGACTTATCAATTGGCTAAAAAAAGTGTTTCTTTTTGTATCCTCATAATGTGTTGTCATTTCTTCCATAAAAATTGCCCAAGTGACAATTTTTTACGAGAGTAAAGCCATTGATACCAGACAAACTGATTTGGTTCCAAATATAAAGTTGCAATACATACCTTTTGTGTGTTTTACACATTATGGAGATCGAAAAATTGCCCCATCTGTAGTATCTATGTTGCGGGATCCTTGCCATCAAACTTATTCATATCGATTTTTGGAATATGGCGGGTTTTCGATCCAACATTAGAGTCTATGAAATCATGATTAACATTTCTTTTGTTCTCATCATGAGTTTCCTTTACTACCCTTTCACCATTAGTGACCATTTCTTGTAGCAACTTATTCAAATTTGTCTTTAATTCTTCCATCTTATAATCCATGCCATCCATCATAGCGTCCATTCCATTCATCTTAGCTTCCATGCCATCCATCTTAGCTTCCACATCATTCATCTTAGCTTCTACACCTTTCTTTAAACCATCCATCTTGGATTCTGTTACTTTTTGTGTGAGTGACATTTGTTGCACTTGGTCTCGTAATTTTGATATATCATGTTGCATTTCTTCCTCTTCTCCATGAGTCATGCTAGAGCTTTCAGGTTGCTTACTAGATGTTTGCATTTTCTTTCCTCGAGGCATCAATTACCGATAATAATTCTTTACTATGCCCTTTGAATTCCTTCAAGCTAACTTTTCAAACCAAGCTTATGCAAAATTAAAAAAAAAAAAAACTACACACCTTTTTTCACTTTGAAAGAGCTTGATATTGAATCTGATGTATCTCTGTAATTTTGGATCATCTAATTCTGAAATTGTGACTTACAGTAGTCCTCTGTGTTCTATTTCCAATGCCACCATTCTGACCGAATTTAGATTCTCCAAGGCACAGTTATGCACAATCTCCCAAGATGACCTGATTATATACCTTTCCAGAAGAGCAAACTTGTATGAAATGCCACGTGTCACTGTTTTGACCTTAGTATCTGAAAAATATACACAAGAAACTACAGTCCATCCTCTTTCTGTAACTTCTTACAAAATTTCAATCTGATGCTCAAAAGAAAAGTTATGACGATTTTCCCCAGGTCACCTATTTGGAATGAAATTTGGGAGTCTGCAAAAAGGCCAATTTCCTCAGATCATATCTCCATAAATATAGTGTATAACAATCAATAGATTAGTCTGCGCAAGTGCAACAATTGTTATAACAAGTTTTCTATGAAAGATCTGTCTGGTGTCTGGGAGAGTAGTCAACACAGAAAAGACAACTTTAACAACATATACAACACATTTTCATTAACATATATGTATTACAACAAGTGAATTACTTCAAGTGTTAAACACAGGTTAAAGTAACATGCATTACAAGTGTTTAAGATTAGTCTTACAACAGTTACAATACATGTGTGAAAATGTGCTGGCCTGATAGAAGGCTTCTGAATTAATAGAAAGTTCCAAGACACATCGTCACACCATAAATCACTAACCCCGTGAGTAGGGCGGTAGAGCCACTAATTACTCCTCAAAGAAAAGGTTATAGACTCTCAAGGCTATGTGGGAGGAGTTGAGGTGAAAATTCCTTTGCATGTACAAATGAGGGGGTATTTATAGCCAAGGGTGAAACTGAACCTTGTGGTTGTTCGACTACCCTCATGAATATTTGAATTCCATGAATTTTTGACTTTACATGACTCTTCATAGAACAAGTGGGTCTCTTGGTCTTCCAAGTTACATTACATTGGTTGACAATATGGCCCATAGTAGAGATGTGGATGACATGACTCATGACTCGACATGACAGTGATGGTACATTCATGTTGTTGCTAGTGTGCATGTCTTATTGCAGTGCTGCTAGGTGATGGATGTCCTCATGGTGTGTCATAGCTTCACCTCCGCATGGCAATGTGTGCGGAGTCTTCGATGGTCATTGGTTCACTTGATGTTGCATTCATACATTGCTCCTTGCTTGTCTAATGGTAAGCTTGATAGGTTTGTCCATTTGCGAAAGGTGCATGTTCATCTGTCTGTCCATTCATGAACACATCTTGTATGTTTTCTCATCCGTTCGTTCGCGAACACATATTTGCATTATCATCCATTTGCAAGCACATCTCTTTGCATGCATTGTCTGTTCGTCCATTGGTGAACCTATCATTCTGCATGTGCTCCCTTTTTTCATCCCATCTGTCATCGCGCCATGTTTTTTTGTGTACCTGTGTCTACAGTCACTCATGATGAGATCACATAAAACAAATAAACCTCCTAGTCTACCATGATGCATGATCATTTCGGATGCAGGTGACTGGGATAGGTGACAAGGTTGCGAGGTGGGATGAAGGCTCTAGGCACTACTGATGAAAACTACGCAGGAGTCACTGGGTGATGAAGATGGGAAATCCAGATAGATAGTGACTGTCCGTGGGTTCTAGCTCATCTGGAGGACAAAACTGCATAGTTTTTTAGAGGAACAATCCAGGTTGCGGAAAGGATGGGCAGGAAAAATATGCATAATTTCTGGAACAAGTGGGCAGCAAGAGCTTGACAGAAAAAACTATGCAATTCCTTAAAGGAAGTGACAGTCAGTTGTTGGGTCACTGGAAGCAAAAACTACGCAATTCTTGAGGGGAAATGGCAGTAAGCTATTGGGAGCTTGGTAGCAAAAACTGCACAATTCCTGGAGGGAAATGGCAGTCAACTGCTAGAGTTTGGCAGAAGAAACTGTGCAATTCCTCGAGGGAATTGTCAATCAGTTGGCAGGAGGTGCTGGTGGGAAAACTTGCATTGATGCTAGAAGGTTGGCCTACTAGTCACCTCTACACAGTTTTTGAGCTGAGTAGACTGCTCGACAGTAAAGGACTTTCTCATGAAAACTGAACAATTTTCTGGGTGAGTAGCTGGTCGACTGTCGGGAGGGCTGGATGGAAAAATTGTGTAATTTTCTGAGGGAGACAAGGACGGGCACTGGATGTCTGTCTGGCCTTTCTGTGAAATTTTCTCAGTCAGTGGAGTGGGTAAGTTCTATAGCCTCCGCACAATTTTTGAAGGGAGTCAATCCCGAGGTGGATGCCGGGTCAAACTCTCCAGTTGACAACGATGAAGGTTTATTGATTTGCTTGTGGACAACACAGATTGAAATTCCTTGCTTGGTGCTTCTGCACTGTTCTGGGTGACAGTCGATCGAGTCATTGTCAAGGTGATGGTCTGGCTGTCAGAGGGGAATCCCGTCATCATAACTTTAACAAAGTGACTAAGTGTGTGAACAAGCGAAAGATGCATACATGATATTGCAAACACACACTTACATGACTTGATGACGAGACAACTCAAATCATCTAGACACACATGCTCAACATGACTGACCAACGGTGTAAGGACAAGATCGACACATTTTATTGATCATTGGTTGACCATGAAGATGCTTGCATGACAGTGAATGTGACTCTGTGTGTGAGTGTGACAAATTTTTTCATAGCGAACACAATACTTTTGTTTTTTCTTGACTCTTAAAA
The DNA here is from genome assembly GCA_031772625.1 of Pinus tabuliformis. Classification (NCBI taxonomy): domain Eukaryota; kingdom Viridiplantae; phylum Streptophyta; class Pinopsida; order Pinales; family Pinaceae; genus Pinus; species Pinus tabuliformis. The sequence goes on along the minus strand of CM062818.1, from coordinate 2,015,271,309 downwards.
ATTGAAAAAACAAGTTGTGTCAAAGCGTCTAAAATTCATCTAATTCGGAAACATACTTCCCCTTGATTTTTAGTTGATTGAGTAATCCACAATCGTGGAAGAAAGTCAATTGAAACCCTGTCGTTCGCGGAGGCTTACGAGTCAACCGTCTTTGTCTCCAGAGTCGAAACTGTTACGGACAAAGCGAACTCGTTTAACCGGTTCCAAATCCCCTGGTAAAGTTAGAACAAGTGTTCCGACACCATCGGAGACTCCGGTTACTCCAAAAATTTCTGGTATCCCTGCCTTTACAGAAGAAGTTCAGCAGCCACCAAAGGACAGTAGAACTGATCCTAGTGTGAAAGTAAACACTTGTGTTACTGAGCCAGCTCCATCTACAACTGATTCGGAGGGTGTTATTCCCCAAACATCTGTTGCTGCAGATTCTATACCTTCTTTGGCACCAAAAATATTTTACAGACCTGACGGTCTACCTCTTCCACCTGGTCTGATTGCTATAGAAGAGATTATGGAGGATCCTCCATCTAGTACTCCATTTCGATTTGGAGTTGGGATCACTCTATATCCTTCTTTGTCAGAAATTAGTCTACCTCCATCGGAAGCTCCTGTAGAATCGCTAGGCAATCTTTTGGATAGACTAGAAATGTCTGAACAACCATCGACATCTAGGACTATGTCATCCAACACAGCGACGACAGAACTCCCTGCGGTCACTCCAACAATGTTCACCAGCATACCATCTGTCCTAACTAGCTCTCAATCACTAGACGAGGCCCACTCAGGGGCTATTTCGACAGTATGGTCCGTTCCTGTTTGTTCATCCAGAATAGTATCCGGGAACTCTTATGTTGAGTCTCAGCAAATTGATCCTTCAGGGTGTCAATTTGGGCAGTCCGGTCCTCAAGGGCAAACAATTCCTTTAAGTACCGGATTACCGTCGTATGGGGGGCAGTATACCCTTTCATTGTCTCCTCCGAGAGGACAACCATACGGGAGTTCACAACAAAATTTAGGTTATGCTGGAATTACATCTAGCGGTTGGGTGCTGATACTACCTCAATAAGCAAGAGTTGTATATTCGATGCAACAATGCTTACCTATGTCAAATATACCGACTACGCCAGCTATTGTGACGGTGTCGCAAGTACAAGCGTTGCCTGTTGTATTCCAACCTCAGGTTTCTCAGGTGGTAATGCAACAACCTCTTGTCCCTATGACTCAACCACAATCGCCAACTAGTGGAATGACACAGGCCCAAACGGGTACAATTACCCCTCATCTTGGTCAAACAGTCAGTATTGGACAACAACACATGGCTTCACAACCATGGCTGGTGTAATACCAACAACCGCAATTCCAACAAGTATACCAAGGATTTGAGCAACAAATCTTTACAAATAGTGGGCAACCGTATATTCAAAACGGTCAAAATCAATCGTTCTACAATGGTTATGCCTATCAACCATACCAAAGTTACCAGCATCAAATGCATTATGCTGGTATGCGAAGACCAACTGCTCAGGCAATTCCGTCATATCCTGGGTATGCTTCACCAAACCTGAATCAACAGTTACCCTTCGTGGCAACTTTGGAGTTACTGGATCTAAATAGGTTGACAAACGATCCAATTTCTTACGCCCCTTGGTGGCCAGTGATTCCACATAAACTTCTGTCAGATATTCCTAAATTTAATGGAAATTCGGGTGAAGACCCGTCGAATCATGTGATGACATTTCATCTGTGGTGTTCATCAAACACCCTAAATGATGATTCGATTAGGCTTCGCCTTTATCAGAGGACGTTAACTGGTCCGGCAGCAAAATGGTATATAGAATTACCCAGAGCTTCATTTGACAACTTCAGTACCCTAGCCACAACCTTTTTAACCCATTTTCAGTTACCGATAAGGTACGAAACGGGAACAGAACTTATTACCAATTTCAAGCAAACAATGGCCACTCACATATCCGATCATATTCATGAGTGGCGACGTCGTCGTAGAATGGTAAAAACGTATGTTCCTGATTAGCTTTTAGCTGAATGGTTTATTAAGTCTTTATTACCTTCCATTACAGAAGATGTGGCAAAAGGAGGAGTCGTCACTGAAGAGCAAGTTATTGCTCGTGCGCAATATTTAGACTTGATTTATACTCAGTCTGGCATGCTCTACGATAAAATCCCTGACGCTCCCAGACCGGAATTTTCCGTCCCCCCTCCTCCTAAATCGAACAATGACTCTCATGTCAACGATGGCGTGATTGGTACGACAGACACGAAATCGACAAAGGCTACATCTAAAAAGGCCCGTAAGATTTCCAGTCAAAATGCAAAAGAAGAACTTCTCGCCTCGGAAGTAAATGCCGTCTCGACAGATAAAGGCAAAGAAACCAAGCAACCGGGAGGCAAGAAGAAAAAAAAAGGGAAGAAGAAGAAACAAGAGGAATCATCACTTGAAAAGTCTTCTGAAAACCCTCCTGGAGATAGGAAACCAAAAAATCCATGTATAATATGTGATGAGGATCATTGGACAAGAGATTGTCCACATAAGGCTGAGCTTAAAAGATTCTTCAAGAATTCAAAAACCTCGGCCGTATTGATTGATCCGTTTCCAAATCCAGGAACAAATCTGGTTGCTAGTGAAAATGCTTCCCCGTCCCAAGTATTGATGTTGTCGGTTTCGAAACAACAAAATGATGCTTTGATATCGAAAAGGAACAAAGATTACGGGAATCCACAACTGTCAAACAACAAGGATAATGATCAACCTAGTAGTTCGACAACAACTTCGATAGAAGTTGCGCCGCCCATCATTCTAGAGCTAACAATAAAACCGCCAAAGGGGGTAGTACACAAGTCAAAATTTAATCCTCGTGCCAGAGCAGCACAACATTATAATATAGTGGAAGATCTGGCCCAATCGCCATCCGCTATGTCGACACTTGAGGTACTACAAATCGCCCATCCCAAAAGCAGGCTTTATTATCAGCTATCGGTGGGATACACCCAAAGGATTCTAATCTTGTGTCCTTTAATCATAAAGGATACGATCCTCAGTTACCAGCTCAACTAGCTTTCCTGATTCAAGTGAAAGCCCTCAACAAAACTGTTCATCGAACGATTATTGATGAGGGGGCATCTACATGTATTATGTCGATGAGTTGCTGGAAAAATTTAGGATCGCCAACCTTGTCGCGATCTTCGACAACATTAAAAGCATTTGATGGATGAACGTATACCCCATACGGTATTCTAAGTAACTTGCAAGTTGAACTAGGAGGGAAAACAGTAGAAATAAATGTCAAAGTAATCGATGGAAACCTCAATTACAACATCCTACTGGGAAGACCATGGATATATGCTATGGTTGCAGTTGTGTCGACCTACTTTAGAAAGATTGCATTTCATTTTCAAGGAGGAATTACGATCGTCGACCAACAAACATTTCTCCCGAATAGTTCCCAAGTTACGGGAAGCATTCTAATGATCCATGGAAGCCCCCATACGCTTCAAAATATCAGAGTAGGCCTACTAAAAGACCCTATATTAATGGGGACTTTTGCCCTTCCGCCTCCAATCAATCTGGCGGAAGTAGCAACGGTAGGAACTTGCAACATGTTATCTTCGATTCAAAAGATCTTAGAAAACAATATAAACATGGATCATACATAGGTATTGCCTCCAAGCCCAATAGAAATATTGTAGAAATCACTATTTTCGGCATGGGAGGCAGACCCAAATCAACGCTCATCAAGCGTGTGGATAGATAGGTCTAAGGAATATGGCACCCCTTCAGATCCTTGGTCGCAAGTGCATTACACTGACGAAGGAATTGTTCAATCAATGGTAATTTAAGGGGCGCCATGGGAAGATTACCACCATCGTTCCCATCTTCCGGATTGTAAAGAAGATACTCCTGATGACCATCATCATCCTTCAGTTTTTGATTTCCTATCAAATACTGTAAACGCGGTGGATTCCGAGCGAAACTTGTCCAACATTGAAGAGAATATCGCCATAAATATCTCGACCAAAACAGATGTTGTAGAGAATATTTATGTTGGCAAATGTTGTTCTCCTTCAGAACTAGAAATATACAACGCTCTTTTTCGCGAATTCAGAGATGTCTTTGCTTGGTCATATGATGAAATGCCAGGCATTGACTCGAGTATAGTTGAACACGAAATCAAGATGTATCCAGATGTCAAACCAGTACGACAACAACTACGGCAGGTGCACCCCAAGAAAACCGCTGCCATCAAGGCAGAAGTTGAAAAGCTTCTCCATGCTGGTTTCATTTACCCGGTTCCTCTAACCGATTGGGTATCGAACATTGTTCCTGTTATGAAAAAACAAGGAACGATTAGAGTGTGCGTCGATTATAGGGATGTAAATCAAGCTTGTCCAAAAGACAACTACCCTACACCCTTTATTGACCAGATAATTGATGAATGCATCGGATGCGAAATCTTTTCATTCATGGATGGATTCTCCGGGTATAATCAAATAAATATTCGCCCACAGGACCAGTCAAAGACTGCATTTATTTGTCTGTGGGGCACATTCGCATATCGCAAATTATCCTTTGGTTTAAAGAACGCAGGGGCAACATTTCAGAGGGCAATGAATTATGCATTCCGTGACATCAAAAACATCGTTCAACCATATCTCGACAACCTTCCGGCTCATTCGTGAAAGCGGACCGATCATCCGCAGCATTTGAGAGTGATATTTCTACGTTGCCGACACTACAAGGTACGACTCAATCCACACAAATGTGTGTTCTGTGTCAGTTTTGGTCATTTACTTGGCTTTGTAGTCTCAAAGGACGGGATTCGTCTCGACCCATGTAAGGTTCAGGCAATCATAAATTTGCCTCCACCTTCAAATTTGCTTCAGATTCAGAAACTCCAAGGGAAAGCAAACTTTCTGAGGAGGTTCATTCCGAATTACGCCGAACTTGATAAAGGTTATACACGTCTATTAAAAAATGAAGTGCCCTTTGTCTGGGATCAGGTCGCGCAAGCCTCCTTTGATGCGTTAAAAGAATCCCTAATGAAAGCATCATTAATGTACGCTCCTGATTATCAAAAAGACTTTAACTTGTATCTGGCTGTAGCGGATACAACCATCGCAATGGTTTTAGTTCAAGAAGACAACGGAATTGAACATCCTATATATTATTTAAGTAGGAACTTAAATGATACAAAAATCAAATATTCCTATGTTGAAAAACTGGCGCTCGCAGCTGTTCAAGCGATACAGAGATTTCAACACTATGTCCTCTTTCGAAAAACTACCATTCTGTCAGATTGCAACCCGATGAATTATATATTGTCGCGACAATTGCTGGGGGGAAAATATTCAAAATGGATAGCAATTCTACAAGATTTTGATCTGGAATTTGTAAAATCCAAATCAAAGAAAGCCCTGGTTTTCGCGGAATTACTATGCGATCTCCCATCATCGTCCAACGATGAAACATCAGATGAAACAATCGTGGATGAATCTTTGTTTTTGATATCTTCAAGCAATCCATGGTATGGAGATATAATCATCTATTTCCAAACCCAAAAATATAGGCCTAATACCTCCCGCTCCGAACAAAAATGTATTCGATACCAATCAAAAGACTACATGATCGTCAGTGATACACTTTACCGTCGTGGCGTCAATACAGTTCTGAGGAGGTGCCTCACCCATGAGGAAGCCGAAAAAGTCCTGAATGATTGCCATTTAGGTGCGTGTGGGTGGCATCAATCTGGTTACGCTACGGTGCAAATTTTTTTACGAGCAGGATACTTCTGGCCAACAATGTTCAAAGATTGCATAACCGCAGTCAGAAGTTGCCATGCCTGTCAAATTTTCGATAGCAAAACCAGAAGACCACCCACACCTCTGCAGCCAATAGTTGCTGTTGGGCCATTCGCCAAATGGGGCATTGATTTCATGACATGTAACCCCACCTCAACCGGGGGGCATGGGTATATCATAGTCGCAGTGGACTATTTTACCAAATGGGCCGAGGCGATGCCTACATTAGATAACACTGGTGAAACAGCTGCCCTTTTCTTTTTCAATCATGTAGTCGCTAGATTCAGCGTTCCATAGGCTATAGTCACAGATCATGGATCGCATTTTCGCAATCACATGATGGCCGAATTAGCTGCCAAATTAGGGTTGTCTCACGATAGCTCTACTCCATACTACCCGCAGGCCAACGGACAAGTTGAAGAAATTAACAAAGTCCTGAAGCGCATGCTGCAAAGGATGATTGGAGTCCACAAAAAGAGTTGGCACCTGATCCTGTACTCGGCCTTGTGGGCATACTGAACATCGGTAAGGAATGCAACCGGGTTTACACCCTTCCAACTGGTGTATGGCTTAGAAGCAATCTTACCAGTTCAGTGTGAAATCTCGTCCCTCAAACTCGCAATCGACCTTCTCCTCGGAACTTTAGAAGAGGTGGCTCATTTCTTGGAAATAATCCAATTGGATGAAATCCGTCATGATGCCGCTTTGGCTAACGAAGCCCATAAGAAACGAGTCAAGGCGCAGTTCGACAAGAATGTCAAACCCCGTGTCTTCTCAGAAGGTGACCTGGTCTTACTTTACGACCAAGAATCCGATAAATTGGGAGCAGGTAAATTCAAATCTTTATGGATGGGCCCCTATATTGTTAAACGTGTATTAGCAAAAGGAGCCTACGAGTTAATGGATTACGACAGAATTCCACTGGCGCAACCCCGTAACGGGTTGTACCTTAAGCGTTACTATGCATGATTCAGTGTGGTAACCTATATGCTTTTGTTACATTTTTGTTTTCGCTAAGGGTAATCGTTTTGGTCAAGTAAATCCACTTTTTACATTTGTCGCATATGTCAAACCTATTGGGATCTTTTGTTGGATATGCCGACGGAGCAAATCGTAGTTCGCAGAACCTGTCTTCTGCGGCCTGGGCCTTTTTTGATCCAAGCGGCGAGTTAGTAAGTTTCAGAGGGGAATGTATTGGTCGATCAACGAATAACATCGTTGAATATAGCGCGTTGATAGAACTTCTCTTTGATGCCATCACACATGGCATACGTCGACTTGTCGTCAGGCTAGACTCACAGCTCGTCATACTACAACTCATTGGTATCTACTTCGTCCGAAATCCAGCTATCTATCGCATGTTACTAAGGGTCAAGATTTTGGAAAGGAAATTTGATTTTATTCAATATTAGCATATTTCCAGAAGCTTAAACACATTAACTGACTCATTAGAAAATTATGTGTTAGATAGACATTTGCAACATTAATAAAAAGAAGCATTTCATCAATATTTGCATTCGGATCATGTAAATTAACCAAAATAAAACTCCGAAAATAAAAAATATATATATAACTGTTTATGGTTTACACATAATGTTCTGTAACCAAGACAAAATTGGTCAAATGACCCAAAACTCAAAACGCTAGGGGGCACCCTAGTCTAATGATGCTGGTGATAACAAGTCACCACCTGTGCAATCATGCATAAAAGCCTAGTCCATCGACTTGGCACGCTAGTAGTATGTCGCTACAACCTCAGAGGCAGCTCATCAGTTCTCACATTTGGAATACCAAGAGTGAGGCCCTCGACCTGATCCTGTAATGCTGAAAGAGTCTCGGCCACATCAAGGTCGCGAAGGATAGCCCTTCCCACAGCCTCTCTTGTTGGAGCGGCAGCTGGCACTCTCAGGCGTACTACTGGTCGAACGGGACCAACATCTGCATGAGCACATGAGTTCTGATTAGTCTTGATAGAATAAAGCACAAGGACAATATAAAGAGAAATGATAAACATAAATATGGTCAAAGAATTTACCAATGGCACCCCACTGCTCGCCAGCCGTTAGTACCAAATCCGGGTCACCCCGGAAGTCCATACCAGCATATGGATACTCGGAAAAAACCATCTCCTGATGATCGAACCACCCGAATAAGGTATCCGAAAAGAAACCTGAGACTGACCAGCATGTCTGGACATATGGTCGACCCATCTCTGCATCCGTGGTTCAGTCGGTGGAGGTAAACCAAGTGAAATATACTGCGGCTGCATCAGCAGGATCTTTTCCAAGGCAAAGGCGGTCAAAATAGAACCATATCCAAAGTTCTTCAATCTTCCATTTTTCACCTTGGTCAACTGTTCTTTCATCACAAAGAGTACTGCATCACACCAGTTGAACACCTTCGGTTCGAGGCATTCTAAGGCATACTGCATATAAGACCGGTTGGCCACATGAAGAGCCGCACTACCAGCCATCCTACCAAAGGTGAACAGAATGGTCCTCAAGGACCTGTCAGTGACATCTCGGATGATGATCTTGCCGTCTTTACTCGGCTAAGATCCCTCTCTGCAATACCTGCGAATATAATCTCTCACAGATTCACCCCCACGGGCCGAACCTGATAAGGAGATAGGGGCACCCTGCCTCGATAAGCCGGTCAAAAAATAGATGTCCACGACAGTCAAGGGGATGGATTTGCCCCTAATCTGGAACACCTGGCTGGTAGGGTCCCAGGCATCGAGCAAATACTGCAACAAGTTGATTTGTTGCCTCATGCTATAAATGCGGAAAAACTTGAACATGCCACAGTTCCGCAGTGCATTTACCGTAACCGGATCATGTAAAGCAAGCATGTCCTCTTCTTCATGCTCACGTTATCACCATGTAATAGGCATTTTTCTCCAATAAATCTCTGAAAACAAACAAGATAAGAGTTAGATCCTGATTTGGTGAGAAACAGGCAAAAATTTCCATTGAAAACTGTGCACAAATTTCCCTCCTTGCGCCCATCGCACCCCCAGCATTGTTTTGGGTGCGTTGCATGCCAATTGTCCAGTGGGTAGGCCAACATGCAATGCACCTTTCGATATAGAAAGGGTGCGATGGAGCCAGAGCGAGTTTTTCAAACCCCAGAGGCTCAGAAAAACTAGAAATCAGGCTCAGAATGCAAAATGGAAAGGATGAAATGAAAGAGCTCAGGTTTAGCTCCTACCTGGTCCAGACGGCGCCAAAAATCGTCCACAGAATCGCCCAGAATCAGCGGGTGAAAATCAAGGGGAAAAGCACCTCCAAGGCTCCAACAGACCAAAGTTCAAATGAAATGGTAAAATGAGGGGTAAAAGCACTTTTAAATTACTTTTTACGTAATTCAAGTAAAATATTAGTGTCTTAACTCATTTTCCAAACATGTATTGTTCATTTCTAACTAGTTTGATGAAGCAATTGAGCATGCAGCACAACCTTTGAAGGAACAAAGTCATTAATGGTAAAGTCAAGAAATGACCGTTATATCGAGCAGTTTTAACGCGGAATTCAAGCTCGTTAAAAAATAAACATAAGCAATGAGCAAGTGTTTCCCCCAACATTTAAGCTCATTAAAAAATGAACCAATTTCCTATAAATAACCATCGTGAATGTATTACTTCAGCCTTTGAAGCCTTGGTCGTGTTCCCACCATCACCTCCACTCTGTATTGGCCGATCATTCACCTCCACTTGATTGTTTACCCCTTTTGAGGAACAGCTACGAAGAGTGATCTTGTTAGCCATCCTTGTGACACTGCCGTGATTGGAAAATTCCAAACTTTACCTAGAATCAACTGCTACCCGAATCTATCACTCGTTCCTCAAAAAATGAGTCTTCTTTAAAGCTCTTTTCAACTGACTCGTAAAATATGAAAATATTGCCGAGGCATTGGCCTCTCTAGCTCGTTAAAGTGACCAGAAGTGCTATCCCTCCTTTAGATTTTAATCTTTTTGGACCTGAGGGATTATTACACAAAAATATTGAGCGCTTGTTTTGTTTGGCTTGTTAAAATTACCGCAAATTCATCCCTTTTGTATTATTTTATACTTTTTCGGACTTAAGGGATTAGATGACGAAAAAGGATTTTTGGAGTTTCCTTTACGTCCCTTTTCAGACTCTCTAAAATTGAAAAGGACCGAGTTATCTTTGTCGTTAAACTCGTTAAAACCTAATAGCAACAAACTTGTCCATAACATACAAGAACGAGTTTCACTATCGCTAGGCTCATTAAAACATAGCGATGGGTTTGCCCGAAGGGAAAATTATAGAACAAGCATATGTTATCCTCCTCAAGCTTGACAAAAATAATGAGGTACTGGTCAGCAATGACTGGGGAAAAATTGGGAAGAAAACTTGAAGAAACTTTGTTGGTAGCAAGTCGCTCTTGAACATGACACTTTCACTCCACATCCGAGTCGGGTTGGGTTGTTTCATTCACTGGTCACATCACCAATGTTCCATCACACCATCCACATTTGGGGTTAATGCTACCAATCCATCATGTTAGTGTCGCCGATATGTTCAAGAGAAGTCGCTCAGAGAATTCACTTGTGTCTCACCCACTATAATACATTTTCACTCCATTCTTTCATGACCGCCACCCTGAACCGTATATCACCAGATCATTTTCACCTCCATTAAAGTCATTTGCTCCGTTCCGTGTCATTGATGTGGGATTCACTGAGGCCCTCCTATGACAGATCGCTTCTTGTCGACATCAGCTCATTATCCAAGAAGTCGATCTAGGAACAACCCTTTCAGTACTTTGAAGCTTGCATGCCTCAATGGCAAGTTTCTCACTTCCGGCGATAGGTTTACATCAATGGTCTTCGACCGAAAGATTTTGCGTGGTGTTCGACGCCAAGTCCCTTATTCACACCACGTGAATTGTACTGCAGTACCTTGAGGGTCATTATCATTATCGGTGATTCCTCTCACACCTGTTAACAGCTTACATCATTGGCTAGTAATCAAGCGATGTCTTTCCATGTTTGACTCCAGAACATCTCTCACACGGATCGACTTGTACTTTGAGTAAAGATCGAACGAGATTGAAGACCCCAGATCTAGTTTCATCCATCTGGGCTGCGATATATATTCAGGAAAATAAAGACATCAAATGTATATCATTGCTGCACAGATAATCATCCAATCTAAGGGATGATGGATCTACCAGAATCATCAGTCTACACTCAGACGATTGTCTGTCCTATGTAAATGAATTTATAAAGCTGAGCATGGGAATGCTCACCTCAGCTAGATCATGAAAATAATATGAAGATAATGTATTGTATTGTATCTTATTACAGGCCGCCTTCCAGCTCGAAAGAACTTCCGATCCTCATGATAAAGCATTTCACCCGACATCAAAAGATTAACGACCTCATGCTTTAGGGGGCAACTGTTATAGAAATTTTTGGGCACTACAACCCCAAGCATAAATGTCCATAAAACAAGGGCTCCTAATTCCCTAAAGGTGTTGTTCCAACTCCTAAAAGAACAAGGTCAACTGATTACAGCATCTCCCAGAAGTTCTCCATGAAAAACTACTCAGAACTGGACCATTTCACCTGCTCCATAGGCAAAGTGCATTGCATCCCACCTGAATACACACAGTAGGTGCAATGCATGTCAAAAAACCCTTCTATGGGGTGTGATGGGCGAGAAGGGACAAATGGCAGGGTCAATCCGCAAGGTGGAGGAGCATGGAATCTTCCAGAAACCTCTCCTGTGACACTTGCCTCTCTGAATTCGACCAGGGATGAGTAAGAGATCATCAATCTCCAAGTGGAATCAAGAACTATTAGAGAGAAGACACTAATCAAATCTCAAATGCTGACTGACCTCCCTTGCAGACATCTATATATGGATCCCTCATCCCAGAGATCCAGAGGCTGGAATTTTGTATCTTGTAAGGAAGTGCTGTTGGTTTCTTGGTGCAATATCATAGTGTTGGGTGATCTAAGCTTTTCATGAGGTGAAGAAGGGCTTTCTTGCTGAGAGGATGATGCTAGGTCTGAACAATTGGTTGTAATCCTCTTTGCTCTTTATTGATTATCAATAAAGCTATTCAAGTTTTCCTCCACATTCTTGTATGATTGATGATTTATGCATTTGTGTGGTCAATGTACATCCGATCCTATATTGTTTATGATAATAGATCTATGTTCTTGGATAGTGTTATGCTGCTTTGATTCTAAAGGTACTCCTTGAAGCTGGGTAGACGAGGAAGCGAGTGGCAAAGACCTACTAGAAGAGAGAGGAATCGAGCAAGGAACCAAGCGTAAGACAGAGGTTGGTCTCCTTATTCTTCTCTTATCTTTTTCTCATAAAGGAAAACGAAAGTAGTTTTTAGTGTGTTTGTTTCTAAGGTAGCTACCAGCCTTAGTGGGACTAGCAGCTCTGTATAGACACTAGTTTTCGCGATAACACATGCCTCAGCCCACAAGTGAAGTGGTAGGCCTTGGTCATGCAACATCGCCTGTGCTTCCCCTACAATAGTTCTGTTCTTCCTCTCGGCCACCCCATTCTGTTGTGGGTTATGAGGTGCCATCAACTCTCGTTTAATTCCTTCTGCTACATAGAAGTCCTTAAAATATTGAGAGACATATTCTCCACCATTGTCGCTTCTCAAGGCCTTGATCTTCTTCCCTGACTCTTTCTCAACCAAAGATTTAAACTCACAAAACTTTGTTAAGGTTTGGTCCTTCTTCTGCATGAAATAAATCCAACATTTACAAGAAAAATCATCAATGAAAATCACATAATATCTTTGCTTCGTTGTGGATGTCGTTGAGAATGGTCCACACAAATCAGTATGAACTCACTCTAAGATAGCCTCTGCTCGACTGTCTCGATCATGACATGAAGACTTTGTGTACTTTCCCAAGGTACAACCTTTGCATGTGTCAACTTGCTCAAGTTTACCTTTGGGAAGTCCTGTAGATATTTGCTGCATTATCTTCAAAGCCCCACGATGCAAATGGCCCAACTGCCTATGCCACAACTCGCCAATGTCTTGGCTTTGCACCAATTCTGCTTTCGTACTCAATGCTGCACAATCATCTACCTCTAGTTTATAGAGATTCTTCACCAGAATCCCTATCCTCTTGGTCTGACATGTGGCTATGTGTCTTAGGAAGGCCCTTTTTTTACTGAAGACAACATCGTAGCCTTTGTCCTCCAACATCATGACTGATACCAAGTTCTTCTTTATTCCAAGCACATACATCACATTTGTGAAGGTGAGAGGAGCTCCATGCTCCCTCTGAAAAGCAACTGTGCCCACTCCTTAAACACTATACCTTCCATCGTCACCCATCTCTATGTGCATCTTGAGGTCTTTCTCCTCCAAGGCACTGAATAAACTTTTATCACTGGTCATGTAGAATGAGGCTCCACTGTCAATATACCAGACACAACCCATCATCGATGACACCATCCATGCGATGAGGGTAAAGTACATTTCGAACTGAGAGGCTAATGCCTCACCTTCTGATCCTTTCAAGGATCCCTTCTTGGACTTCTTCAATGGGCAATTAGTCTCATAATGTCCCATCTCGTGAAAATTAAAGAATCTCACTTTAGACTTGTCAACCTTCTTCCCTCCATGAGAAGAATTCGATTTGGAATGGGAAGCCTTCCCCTTCCATTTCCTTGCCTTACTTTCTAAGGCCATATTTTCTTCATCATCATTCTTGGATGAAGAACCATCTCGTGTGCTCCTCCTGATCTCCTCCTGCATGAGATCCGACCACAGTCGTTCCCAATCCAACAGTTTCTCCCTTCCATTCATAGAGTCCTGGTAGCTATTCCAGCTCTTTGGAAGGCCAAGGAGAGCGAGGCTAGCCATATCATCATCGGCAGTAATTATTCCCACACTGTTAAGCTCATGTCTGCAGGTGGTGAGCTTATTCAGATATGTTGAAATAGTATCGTCGTTCTCCATCTTGATTCTTCGAAGCTTATCCTTAAGCGCCAATTTCCTCTGGTCGTTACTATTTTGGTATAGGTTCTTCAATGTATTCCACATTGAAAATGGAGTATCCTTCCCATGGAGACTCGAGAAAATATGGTCTCGAACTCCCTCAAGGATGATCCATCTTTCCTTCACCACACACTTCTTCCACTCAGCCAACTCTTATGCATTAGTTGAAGCTGGCTTTTAGATTTCTTGATAAATGAATTCCTTCAAGCCATTGTCTTCTAATACATCCTCCATGCGATATTTCCATGCTATGTAATTTGAGCTACCTTCCAAGCCATACTCGAGTCTCAATCCATTGAATGCTATTGGCCAACCTTGAAGTATGATAAGAATTCGATTTTCCACCTAGAACCCTGAACTTCAAACTTCGAATAATCTTCTATGTATACCATTCACAAGTCTAATACCATGTAGAAAATTTGAGTGTAGATTAACCCGATAATGCAATCTAACCAAAGAAAAATACTATAATCTACTTCTACTATCAATTTGCGCAAACTTAAAGATCGAGTTGAAAAATATAACCAGAAGAAGAAGAAATCAATGCACAATACACATGAGAATACTTCGGGGAAAGCCTCAGCTAAAACCCCCACTATCTGTATTATCATACAAAGTGGAAATACATGAGAATTATATAAATCCTTAGCTCTCATAGCTAGCCAGATCTCAGTACAATCCTCACAGATGCTCATAATCATGGCTTCTCACAAGGCTTCCTCTTTGTCCTCTAAGCTCCTATTTCATTGCGCTGTTTCTCTTGGGTGATCCTCCTGTTACCAAGTGGAGAACTGATCTCACACATTGATCTCACACCCTATCAGAACTGCGTAATCCTCAAGGAATCTTTCCTTCTGCATGCATGAGTTTTCTTTATAGGAAAACACATGCAACTGATAGTACACTGTCCTTGACATTTAGTTCAACTGGGTCTTTCTCAGAATAGACATGCATGAGTCACTGATGAGGGAATCTTTAGTTATCTGGAGTACACTGGTTGAGTGCATGCATGCCTGACTGATAACTCACAATTAGTTGCTCAAACAGTTTGGAACTAATTTAACTGGACTTAACTCAGTAAACTGAGCTAACTAATTACTACTCAAATATAACTCAATCTTATCTCCTTAATTAAGGGCTAATCTCCTTAATTTAAGGGATAACTGTTGCATGACTGCAGAAAGACTTCTAACTTGAATTTCTCCAACTAATTAATCCATAATGAATTAATTATTTATTTCCAAGTAGCTCATGAGACTAAATTCAATTTTAATTCACGGAAAAATTAAAATTGGAATATTCTTGTTGCCACATTTCAACACATTGTGCAAAAGAGAGATTTTGACCAACAAGGGAACAACCATTTCCATCACTCATTGATCGAAATCATTGTCCTTCATCACCTTGATCAGTTGCATATTTCATGGGACAATTTCATTGCCAATGACATCTTCACTGCTCCACCAGCTCCACTTGCTGAAGGTATGCCTTCTTCATCTCATCCCACTGATCATCATGTTGAAGCCATACACCCTTCATCTCAGCCCACTGCTTCTATTCCTCCATCTGATCAGCCACCCTCATTATCACCACCATCATCACCATTTCATGATCATGCAGGGTCACCCAGTAGAGTTGAGCTCATCAGGCCTAAGAGGACAGATGTGAGCACATTGGCACATACTTATCAGAGAGGCCATAGGCAGGTGTTTCCCCACATATTTTGGGAGGGGCATTGCCTTCTTCATCATCAAAACAGGTGCATAAGGGCAAGGGGAAGATGACAAAGGCCAAAATCCAGCAACAGGATGAGGACCTCCATGAGACAGAGCGGGATTTTGACCTTGTTGACCTAAGTGAGAATGATGACAGTGAAAACACAAGTATTGTCATCAGAGAAAATAATGAACTCATAGGAGAGCTCCAAGTCAACTTGCAGAAGGAAAAATACATCATTTCATACTATGAGTAGGAGAACAAGCAGTATGAGATCAAACAAGAGCTCATGGAGATTCATCTCATCAAGGCAAAGAGGGAGGCTAAAAATGATAAGTATTTACTTGATGAAGCATATGGAGAATGTGGTGAACAACTATAGGAACAAGTGCCAAGGAGAAGGCCAAGGACTAGAGGCCTGAAAAGAGCATTGGAGCTAAAAAAACAAAAATAGGTTGAACTAGCCAATTAGCTTACCCTAAATTAACAATTTGCCAAGATGATCAAGGAGAACCAGGAGCATTGGCTCGAGAGGGTAAACATCCATATTGAAAATCTCCTAGACAAGGCCAAAAGGGATAATGAAATTCACAAGAAAATTGCAAAACAATATGCCAATTCTCGAGAGGGTAAACATCCATATTGAAAATATCCTAGACAAGGCCAAAAGGGATAATGAAATTCACAAGAAAATGGCAAAACACTATGCCTATAGAGAGAGGATTTCCAGGGAAAAACTCAAAGCTGCAAAGGAGAAAATTAAAATCCTAAGCAAGCAAAGGGAGGGAGATAAACTTGAAATTCTTGCTGAGGCATCACTCATGGCTTGACACACATCATCAGCATTCCTCAGGTCAAATCTTGGGAAATTTTGAGCAATTTTGGGAAATTTTGAAGTTTTGTGTATTTTTGGCAATTTATGCACCAGTCACACTGCCAAAAGCGCAGTGCCCTAGGCGTTGCGCTTTTTCTAGGGTCCTCAAAATGAAAAACGGCCACCACCATTAGATTGAGAAGGCCAATTACAGTCAAGAAAACCACTTTGCGAAGTTTTTTTGGGTCAACTGGCAGAAAAAAGGTCAAAAAACACCCCAAAAATCATGTTTTTGCCCTCTTTTGGAGGTTGTCGTTGCGCTTTTGACTAGTCTTGGGAGAATTGACTTTTGGAGGGTCAAAACTTGACCATTTTGGAAACTAGATAGAACAAGATTTTCAATGAGCTATCCTGGGATCAGTGTGGACACCCGGAACCCCCTCCAAAGTAGAGCTGAAGTTGGCGCTGCGCTTTTGACACATTTTCTAAGTTTCTCAGTTTTACAAAAATTTTCAGTTTTGACAGTTTCACCTTGGAAAATCATGTTTTTACGCATGTAATTGATGGATGTAAATGTAATAATGATGTTTTTACTGTTACCTAGTGTAAATAAATTAGGTGAAAACTCTTCTTGTGATGTAATGAATCAGTTTCCAAGAGTGAGGGATGAATCACTTTGACCACCCTACACTCTAGCTATCAGTTTAGTTTTTGTTGTAACTGCTCCTCCTCTCATGGATTCGACCCCTGAGGCTAGGATGAGTTGGTTTGAGGCCTATATTATGTATTTTCTTAATCATTCTACAGGTTGGACTCCATTGGATATTGTACTAGTGTTTCAAACTTTGGAATGAAGTATTTTGGATGAGTTGTAGCTATTTTGGTGGGATTCCTGTGGCATGCTATTTTGACATTGATTCTCATTCAGAAACATATGTATGAATGTTTTGTACCCTTCATGATTCATTTCACTCTAAATATGTTTGATTTTTAAGGTGTGATAAGCAGAATGCATCTTGTATGCTCTGTTTTGGGAAAATCATCATAATTTGTTTAATTTCTTCAGTTTAAAAATAATTCATGATATTCATGCTCTTTTTAGCACCTCACTAGTCTAAACCATCTCATCACTATACTAATAAGTGTTAAAGTAACTTTCCTACCTTGCCTCATTAGATGTCTGCAATTCTGATTCTCTTTTTCCCTGACCTAGTTCACTCTCTGACCTAATTCACTCATCCAGTGATTACACCAACCAAATCAAATCATACAAACCCTGAGCTACTATATATAGCCTAAAAACCTAATCTATCTAGACCTACTGGCAGTGATCCTTTGGAGAGAGCCCTCTCTGGCTTGGTAGGGCAAGCTACCAAGTCAAAAGGTTGGTCTGTGGTTACCTCAGTTTGACTCTTCCTCAGCCTTGGAGATCCGGAGGAGTGATAACATACCGCCACCATTTCCGGGGAATGAAAGATTCATTTTCCCTTGGAGTATGCCTAGTTATTATTGGAGCTTGGTCCTCTGGATAATGGGACTAAGCTTCATAAAGGCTGATTCAGTAATTGCAATGTCAAGATTGTAGAGTTGGCCTCGAGGAGACGAACGAGACAAATTTTGCATCTTGATCGAGTTGATTCAGTTGAAGACAATCATAGCTTGTTCAAAAACTGAGGAAGGTTACAAATCACAAGTTCGATTAGACTTCATTCCATTGGTAAGCTTTCAATTGTTACCAATTTTAGAATTCGCCATTGAAGACTTTCCTCTGAAAATAATCTTTGTTCAGCTCAAAGTCTTAGGTCTTTTACCTCATATAGTTTGTGACCCTGTTAAGATATTGGCTCCGAAATGATATACTAGGTTAAAACCTAACCCAAATCATCCTTCTCCTGTTGATAATCCTAAAAGATTGTTAAGAAAGCCTAAAGTCCCTTTCCCCGAGACTGAAACCACAAAATTGGAAATGACCACTTCCTTACCATATCAAATAAATAGTATTGAGGATATACCTTCCGACATTAAATTTGAGTTATCCCTATTCTGTTCAAAGTCTGAGTCTTGTCGTACCGAAGAAGTTTTTGATCCCATAAAGTTTGACTAATACCTTCCTACCTCAAAATCTTTGTTTAACTGACCTTCTACTGCTTCTCAGTCTTCAAAACTTGAGCACAAGGTTTGGTCTAACTTTGCAAAACTTCAAAGCCTAGTTGATCAATTACAAATCACTCTTGAAAAGGCCTATATTCAGTATTAGCTTGAGCTCTTATCTTCTGCCATACCCTCTACTACACCTCTGAAAGCATCCACATCTCCTCCCCCATCCTCATCTCAACCAACACAACCCATTGCAATTCCCATCGACCATTCCCCAGGAGTTATGGCGAGCTTTGCACCCTTAGTGTTACCTAGTTAGTTGGAAGCTCTACCTTAGACCTATGGCCAGAGGCTTCTTCTATTTGATGGAAGCTCAGGAGTCACAGTGCAGCAACATATTGATATGATGGCTAATTTCATTAACTTAGAGGAAGTCGATGAAGATGATGCTAAAATGAGACTAATGGCTCAAATGTTTTCTAGAGATGTCAAAAAATGGTTCCGTGGTTTGGTAGCTCACTCTATTGATACTACTAAGAGGTTGAATGAGTTGTTCTTAGCTAGGTGGTGGGAAAAGAAGAATCCATTATAGATATTGGTGGAATACAACACATTGAAGAGGAATCCTAATGAGACGGTTCAAGAATTCACTATAAGGTTCAATCAGATCTACAATTCCATTCCAGATAACATGAAACCTCCACCTGATTTGGCACTTCAGCACTACTCGGATGCTTTCGATCCAAATATGGCTTATCAATTGAGGGAAAGAGATCTTACAACTCTGGAAGACATGCAAAACAATGTGGTAAGTGTGGAAGCAAACTTGATATTTAAAAAGTCTCAATTGAAACATGAGAAACCAGAAAAGAGAGTAACCATCAAGGAATAACCTTCTCCTTCCACCAATATTAAGCTAGATGCACTGATCAGAACCATGGAAAGAATGGCCAACTGAATGATAAATTTGGATAGACCTTAGGAGCCCCAAGTTAGAAATCCTAACTTCAGAAATCAACAACAACCTCAGTACAGAATAAAACAAAGAGAGAGGAAATTTTCTGAAACATTGACATCTCAGCAGCCAATTCAGACACCCTTGTAGTAGAATTATGCTCAAGGAGAGTTTGATGATGAAACAGACCCGATCATTGAGTAAAATCGCTTCTTTAGGGAATATCACCATCCTATTTTCTTGACTGAAGATGAGAAGTATGTCGAGAAAGTGGAAGATCCTAAAGATGAGGATTAGATACTGGCAAGTGACAATGCATTGGAGACCCAAACCAATGATTATCAAAGAGGATATTTTAATTCACTTAGTTCGCAGTAGAAGCAATATTCTTTGAGGAATAGAGATGTCCCAATCACTCCTATTCAGAAAAGGACATCACAATAGAAAGATACCCAAAAAAAATCAAATCCTCAAGGTATTCAAAGAAAAGGTAAAGAGATGGTAGTAGCCGATCAAAGAAGAGAAAAACAACCATTTACAAGCAGTCCAAACAAGGATCATGACAGTCAAAAGAAGGATCAAATACCAAGAGATCTGTCTGAGAAGAGAGATAATGTCCAAAGAGAGGTAGATAAATCTAGTTCATTCAATCTAGAAACTGAAATTTCAAAGTTGAAAGTGTCAATCCCTCTTACTGAACTAGTCAAAAATAGCCATTACAAGTCTGATATAGTTAAAATGCTCAAATTTGATCCTATGTCTGACATGGTTAATATTGAAAATGACCAGCTTGAAGTGATTTTTGGTCCATCCATAGATGGTCAATCAAGAGATAGTGATGTTCCTCCATTTTATCTCAGTTTAAGAATCCACCAATTCATTCTTCACAACTCCATGCTTGACTCCAGAGCCTCTCATAATTTAATGCCAAAAGCCATCATGGAAAGGTTGGGTCTAGATATAACTCGTGAGTACCATGACTTGTATTCTTTTGATTCCGCTAAAGACCGTTGTCTGGGTCTAATCAAAGATTTGGTAGTATCCTTGGATCAAATCCCTGAAAAGAATGTTTTAATGGATGTGGTGGTAGTTGATATACCACCACAGTTTGGCATGTTATTGTCCAGATCCCGGGGAGCGAAAGTAAGAGACACACTGGAGTTAGAATTCTCCTATGCTACCATCCTGGTTTTCAGGCAATTGAGAAAGTTGTATCGAGAAACCAAAATGAAGTTCATGATAAATAGCAAGGATAAGCCTAATAATCATCCTATAAATGTTGTACATACAGATTTAGAGTCTTTTATTTTATATAATGATAGTGGACTGAACAATGTAGATAGTTAGCTTATGGAAATTAAATATGTACCCGAGATTTTCAATTGTATAAAGACATTTTCATATCAAGAAAAAGAAGAGTTGCCAAGCTCATCCGAACAACCTTCAAACAAGGCAGAAAAAGGTTCAGATCAGCCATCCGAGAAGGTAATGGAACCTCTAGAACAATCTAAAGGGGAAGTTCGTAAAATTGACCCAAAATAGGAAAAAGATGAACAACTCTTGGAAGAGGAAAATGGCTTTTAGACCATGGACTTTGATGGTTCTCTTGGGAAAGAAGGAGCATGTATTGGCATTTGGATTTGAAGTCCACATCATTAGCAAGGTGAGATCCCTCAACATGTTAGATTATTCTCATACAAGTTATCTTTTGATTGCACTAATAATGAGGTGAAGTACAAATCATTGATCACAGGTTTAAATATCTTGAAGAGGTTAGGTGCACGAAGAATTTCGGTGTATGGTGACTCAGAACTTGTAATCAAGCAAGTTAAAGGTGAATATGAATTTCACCATCTACGAATGAAACAATATAGAAATGCGGTTTTAGATATTCTTAGGATGTTTCCCAAGTACACACTTTCAGTTGTACCAAGGACTCAGAATATTATGGCAGATTCATTAGCTATAACTGCAAGTAATTTTAAAATTCCCATTTTTTCTAACAAAAAAATTGAGATTCATGTGAAGCATCGACCCTCTGTTCCTGATAACTTGCGATATTGGCAAGTATTTTGGGATGACAAACAGGTGAATAACTTTCTTCAGAGTGAAGGAGAGTTTGAAAATTGTTCTATGGATGAAGTTTATGATGAAGATGATCAAGTCATCGAGGCAGCTCAAGTTGATATACTATAGCTGAAAGATAACAATATTCTGAAAGGTCTTGTACCTTTGGAAGACTTTTTTGCTCAATATGAAGTAGCAAGGAAGCCTACATTGGTTCCTACAGAGAAAGGTGTTGAAGACGTGAACATTAGAATAGCAGAGAAACCAAAAATGATCAAGTTATCCAAAACATTGTCTCCGGAGGTAAAATAGAAATACATTCATTTATTGTTTGAATTTTCTAATGTTTTTTCTTGGGTTTATGCAGATTTGAAGGAGTATGATAAGAAAATAATTCAGCATACCATCCCAATCAAGCCCGATCAAAAACCATTTAGACAAAAGCAAAGGAGGATTAATCCAAGGATGTTGTCATCCATAGAGAAAGAAGTTAACAAACTTTACAAGGCATGCACCGTTGTTCCTAATAGATTTTCTGATTGGATATCGAATCTAGTCCCGATGAGAGAGAATACCAAGGAGATTAGGCTCTTCATAGACTTCAGAAAATTGAACAAAGTATCTCTGAAAGATAATTATCCACTTCTCAAAATCGACCATATATTTTAGAAAGCTGTGGGTGCTTCCCAGCTGTCTCTTTTGGATGGCTACTCAGGTTACAACCAAGTTTTAGTGCATGAATATGATCAGGACAAGACAACATTCACCACACCTTGGGGCACATTCAAATATTTAAAGATTCCATTTGGTCTCAAAAATGCAGGGACCACTTTTCATCCTGCCATGGACATAGCCTTTTCAGATGAAAAAGATGTTTTCTTAGTTGTATACTTAGATGATGTAATCGTATTTGCACATTCAGATGACGAACATTTGCATCATTCAAGAGTCATTTTTCAAAAGTGTAGAAAGTTCAGGATCACTCTCAATCCAAAGAAAAGTTTGTTTGCTATGGAGGAAGGCAAACTTCTCAGTCGTATCATTTTGAAAGACGACATCCAGATTGATCCTTCAAGAGTAGAATCCATTCGACAAATTGATTTCCCTCGCAGCAAGGAAGAAATCCAAGCATTCAATGGTAAGATGTATTTCTTACACAGATTTATTCCTAATTTAGCTGAACATCTTAGAGAAATGACCAATATGTTGAAAAACGATAATGAGGTGAAATGGTCCGAAGAAGCTTGCAAGTCCTTTCATCTGGTGAAGCTTGCCTTAACCATTGCTCTTGTTTTGATTAGTCCCAATTACACCGATGATTTTAATATATTTTCATTTGCTTCTAAGCATACCATGGCAGCAATACTAATGCAAAAAAGGGATAAAACCGAACTACCAATAACATTTTTCAGTTGCAACATCAGGGATGCAGCCCTTAAGTACAACATAATTGAGAAACATGCATTGGCTCTGATAAAGTTGATCAAGGATTTCATATTTTACATTTTACATTCACATACTCTTGCTTATGTACCTAATGCAGCGGTAAAATAAGTCCTTGTGTAGAATGACTCGGAAGGTTGAAGAGGTAGATGGATAGCAGCATGATTAGAATATGATCTTGAGATCAAGCCTACAAAGCTGATCAAGGGTCAAGGCTTAGAAAAACTCGTGGCTGAGTCAAACCTTCATGCTCTAGACATCAACCTTGTGGTAGCATTATCTGACAATCAAGAAGTGGATCTCATTCAGGTATTTGAAATATTTCTATCATCTCCGCGATATTATGATATTATTTATGTACTTCAGCATCTAAATCCCCCTCCAAGCATGTCTAAGGCTAAGAGAAGTTCATTGAAGTTGAAGGCTTCGAAATATTGTATCATGGATAGTACACTTTATTGGAAATATCCCAAAGGTGTGTTGTTGAATTGTTTGAGCGAAGATGAGTCCAAAGAACTAATAAATGACTTTCACAAAAGAGATTGTGGGGGCCACTTATACTAGAAGAACATGACCAATAAAGTACTGAGAGCGGGTTACTATTGGCCAACACTTTTTGAAAATATCTACAAGGAAGTAATGAGTTGTCATGAATGTCAAGTTTTCCAAGGTAAAAGAAAGCTTATTCCTTTGCCTCTACAACCAATATCAGTTAATGCACCTTTTCAGCAATGGGGTCTAGAGTTTATAGGTGATATCAATCCATCATCATCTACACAACACAAGTGGATATTGACAACTGCAAAATACTTTACCAAGTGGACTGAAGCAATCCCAACCAAGCAAGCAACTGATTCAGTTATCATTCACTTTTTAGAAACTAATATCTTGTCCCGTTTTGGTTGTCTTAATAAGATTATCACAGACAACGCTGCAACATTCAAGTCCAATATGATGACTGAATTTTGTGACAAGTACAACATAAATTTGGGACATTATACAGCATACTATCCGCAAGGAAATGGTTTGGCGGAGTCCTCCAATAAATCCTTAATCAATATCATCAGGAAACTATTGGAGACTAACAAAAAGAACTAGCAAAAAATGTTGATCAATGCATTGTGGGAAGATCGGGTGAGTAGTAAGAAATATCTTGGGTTTTCTCCTTTTCAGATTATGTATGGAGTAGATACTATTTTTCCTACATCTTTAGCAGTCCTGGTCATGAAATTATTACAATAAGCGGGAAGTGAAGAGAATGATATTTAGCGCTGGATCAATCAAATGATTCACTAAGAGCAGACACAGGAGGAGGTATTTTAGAACACCTCCAAACTTCACGAGAGAATAAAGAGGATCTATGACTGGAAAACAAAAGAAGATGATTTCAAAATTGGATATGTGGTGCTTTGTTGGGATGCCAGAAATGAAGACAAGGGTAAGCATGGAAAATTTAAGATCTTATGGAAATGCCCTTATCAGATTTCAACTTTCCGGGGACAAAATGATTTCTTGTTGGACAAGATGAGTGGAGAACCATGCTTAGGAGGACCAATCAATGGTAGGCTCCTGAAGTATTATCTTTTCTAAATTGTCCCGGTTTCATGGTACACACATTTTAATTTTTCTACAAGTGTGAAGTAGAAGATCATTGGAGTTCAGAGCCCAAAGTGAAGGCCATGGATCTTCACTGATTTTCTGCCATTTACAATATACAGTCCTTAGTCAAGTAAGTTAGTTCTGAGTCAGTCTTGAGTCAATCTGAGTTATTTGAGTTGTCAGCATTTACTCATGCATTCCAGTTTGAGTTTTTGACTGTATTGGCCCATATAGTTAGGCACTTGGTCTATGGTACTCTTGGCATGTCCAAGCTGCTGCCATCCCCAAATAAGGCCGATGTTAGAGTCAGTATTTTCATACTACCATCAGTGATCAAAACTCCTCTTTTATATAATATTAGTGTCCCATGATGAAATTTTTACCATTCCACCTAGGTCATCATGTAAAAAATTACTCGCTGATGGTAGCCCAAGTTGAAACCCCATCCCCTCTCAAAAATCAAAACTTGTTGGTCTGCCTTCATGTGTCTTGTTGAGCATACATTGACTATAAAAGCTCATTTCATCATGTTTTGTGTCGGTCAAGCCCACCTGAAATCCAACCATTCAAGGTCCCATTAGGTCACTAGGTTTTATTTTCCAAGGTACTATAAAACACCATTTCACTGCATAACGCTAGCAAAGTATGAGAGAGAAGAAAATAAAATCCCTTTTCCAGTTAGATAAGGATTTACAAGCATGTAATCATGGTTGCTAAAATTCCAATTTGGATTTTAAGAAAGAAATTCATTCCAGTTTGTAATTTTATTTTAAAAAATAGAGATGTAATCATATTTTTTTATATTTATGTAATTTCATGTCATTATACGTAATAAGTGACTTTTCTCAAGCTGTCAACTCAGTTCCAAAATGCCAAAAGAGAAAAATTCAAAGGTCAAAATATGCTAATGTATACCAAGTGATCAATTTGTACAAGAAAGGGTAAAATGTAAAGATATAGTTTCCAAAGGTAAATTGAATGACAATGGAAAGAAAGTGCAGCCCAAGGCCCAAAACATAAATTTCATCAAGTATAAAAGCAACCAAGACATCAAAAGAAAACCCATTTGCACTCCCAAAGATCAAGCTCACACTCCCTTGGCTCAAAAAATCGGTTTTGAAGGATCAGAGGAGAAAAATTTCTTGGCGATGTCCTTAGAGGTTAGGCGTTGCTATTAGAAGCCAGGCGTTGCAGTTAGAGATCTGGGGACTGTGTTTTTCAACAGTGGCACTATGCTTTTGCCCAACAAGCCTCCAAAGTGCCAAAAACCCCTCCAACTCCTCTCAAATCTCCTCAAGAGTGTGTTTTCCTCATCTATCAAGTAACTAACCCTCTCTTCCACTCTTCGAGGGGGCAACCTCCTTTACATTACATAAATGAACAATTCTTGGATGATTCAAATGACAAAAACTCCTTTCTATATATAGGAGTCTAAGGAGTCACAATATAACCCAACCGACCTAACAATAATAATATAAAACCACAAAAATAACAATAGAGGGATTCTATAGGGCACAATAATAACAATATGGGGATAATAGGGGCACAACAATATTAATAAGGGGTACAACTACAATAGTAATGGGGTAATCACTAGTATTATAGGGACCCAACATGCCCCTCTCCTTCAAAAAAGTGTTGTCCTCAATGCTTGAGAAGTTCTGGATGCTTCTGTATAAAATTCTCATCCTCCCATGTGGAATCTTCAGCGGATAAGTTCTTCCACTTGATAAGATACTCCGAAATTTATCGATTTCGTAGCTGTCGAGTTCTTGTTTCTGTGACTGCTTCCGGTTCCAATATAATTTTTCCTTCCTCGTCAAGTTCTGGCAATATTGTTTGAACTGGGAGCCTGTCCCCTATAACCTTCTTTAAACATGAAACATGGAAAACTGGGTGCAATTACACCTCTTTGTTCCTTTTTTAGAATCTTTGTCATACCATTAGAGCTGATTATCTTTCCCGGTTTCCCTGCAATACCCCTTAATTCAACTCCCTTTCCTTCCACAGAAAATTTCATGAAAAGTTCTTGAAAATTAAAAGCTATTGTACCCAAGGATTGTATCCATTGGACTCCTAGTACAACATCAACACCTCCCATTGGAATGGAAAGCATTGGGCTAGTCAATACATATTCTCCCATGGATAGCTTGATATTATGGCACTTTCCCGAGCAATTTATTGTTCCTCCATTTGCAAGCATCACTTGACACTCTGGTGCTGGATATAAGAAGCAATTCAATTCTCTTGCTACCTTACAATGAATAAAATTGTGGTTACTTCCTAAATCAATCAACACTATTACCTTTTTCTTCTTGATTTGTCCTTCTATCTTGATGGTTTGAGGAGTGGCAATTCCCACCAATGCATTACAAGATATGGTTGTCGGATTCATTTCTTCTTTATCTAGGCTTTGTTCCTGGAGTATATCCTCTTCTTTTGACCTTTCTTGCTCCTTTTCTTCTTCCTCTTCACAATCTATGTAGAATAATTTCTTCTCAGCACACTTATGACCTTTAGTGTATTTGCTATCACAACTATAACAAAGCCCTTTTGCTCTTTTTCCTTCCAATTGTTTGTGGTGTCAACCTTATAGGTTGTGGAAGACTAGCGGCAACAACACTTCCGTCTTTATAGTTGTGAGTGGTATGCTTCCTGGTTGCCATAATTTTGCTTTCCATTTTTCTTGCTAACCTGAATGCCTTCTCTAATGAATCAGGTTCCCAAAGGCGAACATCATGTTGGATATTATCCTTTAAAGACCCTATGAACACATCAATCCTATGCTCCTCTGGAATATCTTTTACCCTTATGTTCAATTTTTGGAACTCCTCAATGTGCTCCATTATTGAACTCTTTTGTTTGAGACTTATCAATTGGCTAAAAAAAGTGTTGGTTTTTGTATCCTCATAATGTGCTATCAATTCTTCCGTAAAAATTGCCCAAGTGATAAATTTTTTATGAGAGCAAATCCATTGATACCATACAAACTGATTTGGTTCCCAATATAAAGTTGCAATACGTACCTTTTGTGTGTTTTGCACATTATTGAGATCGAAAAATTGCTCCATCTGTAATATCCATGTTGCGGGATCCTTGCCATCAAACTTCCTCATATCAATTTTTGGAATATGGTGGGTCTTTGATCCAACATTAGAGTCTATGGAATCATGATTAACATTTCTTTTGTTCTCATCATGAGTTTCCTTACTACCCTTTCACCATTAGTGACCCTTTCTTGTAGCAACTTATTCATATTTATCTTCAATTCTTCAATGTCTGTCTTCAAATCTATCTTCAAATCATCCATCTTAGCTTCCACGTCATTCATCTTAGCTTCTACACCTTCCTTTAAAAAATCCATCTTAGCTTCTACACCTTTCTTTAAACCATCCATCTTAGATTCTGTTCCTTTTTGTGCAAGGGACAGTTGTTGCACTTGGTCTTGTAATTTTGATATATCATGTTGCATTTCTTCCTCTTCTTCATGAGTCATGCTAGAGCTTTCAGGTTCCTTACTAGGTGTTTTCATTTTCTTTCCTTAGGGAATTAGTTACCAATAATAATGCTCTACTATGCCCTTTGAATTCCTTCAAAATAAGTTTTCAAACCAAGCTTAAGCAAAAATTTAAGAAAATCTACACACCTTTTTTCATTTTGTAGGAGCTTGATATTGCCTTTGATGTATCTATGTACTTTCCAATCATCTAGATTTGAATTTGTGACCTACAGTAGCCCTCTGTGTCCTCTTTCCAATGCCACAAGTCTGACCCAAATTGGATTCTCCAAGGAAGAGTTATGCAAAATCTCCAACAATGACTTGATTATAGACTAGTTCAGTAGAGCGAACTGTATGACTTGCCACGAGTCACCGTTTCAACCTTTGGATCTGAAAAATGTATACAAGAAACTATAGTCCGTCCTATTTCTATACCTTCTTACGAAATTTCAATCTGATCCCCAGAGAGAAAGTTATGATGCTTTTCCCCAGGTCACCTGTTTGGAATGTAATTCAGGAGTCTACAAAA
Organism: Pinus tabuliformis; assembly: GCA_031772625.1. Taxonomy (NCBI): domain Eukaryota; kingdom Viridiplantae; phylum Streptophyta; class Pinopsida; order Pinales; family Pinaceae; genus Pinus; species Pinus tabuliformis. The sequence goes on along the minus strand of CM062818.1, from coordinate 2,015,242,769 downwards.
AGACCAACTTCCTCAGATCATCTCTCTGCAAATATAGCACAAACAGCTCTGAAATTCGGACCTGAGGTTTAGCGCGATTTGTTCTCGAATGGGCTATTTTTGCAACTTCTGAAACGTCGCAGAAAAAAAGTTATAGCGAAAATGCCACGATGACCTGTTTGGAGTAGCGAAACCCTAGAATCCAAAGCTCCGATACCAAATGTTATGAAACCAGCTCAAGAAAAAGATAGAAAAGATAGATCAACGCCTTAAAATTCAGCCTCTTAGAGGGGGCAACCTCCTTTACATTACATAAATGAACAATTCTTGGATGATTCAAATGACAAAACCTTCTTTCTATATATAGGAGTCTAAGGAGTCACAATATAACCCAACCGACCTAACAATAATAATATAAAGCCACAAAAATAACAATAGAGGGATTCTGTGGGGCACAATAATAACAATATGGGGATAATAGGGGCACAACAATATTAATAAGAGGTACAACTACAATAGTAATGGGGTAATCACTAGTATTATAGGGACCCAACATTTGCTCTCCCAAGTCACATTTTTTCTTGGTGTTTGCAATCCTAAGTAAAATTGGTCCCTAGGCAAGGGAAAAAACCCTAAGTTTACTCCTATCTTAAAAATTCATGCCTACAACCCATGAAATCCCTTCTCACATCATTGTTGAGACCATCCCAACCCCTACACTATCTCTCCTTAGTCCCTGAATACTTTTCCTACAAATCCCTAAGACCTAGGTTTCTAAGAAATATCCCTAGGCAGCCTTTATCCAAAAACCTGTAAATTAATTCTCATTTCCAACTCCCTTCACATATTCACCCCTCATCACCTCCCACAGGTCCATAACCCACCTCCTCATCTCCCCAAATTTTATATTCCTAACTCCATTCCCTGGACCTATTTCCACCTCCCATTCTCACCTACCTTATCACTAGAATCTCTTGAGTAAACATTATGGAGGAAGACAAAGATTATATGGAGGAAGAGGACACAGAAGAAGAAGAAGACAAAGAACAGAGGAGGCCATACAAAGGAGGCAGAATCCTAAGGCTGGAGCTCACTAGCATCAAAGAAGATATGGCTTCACTAATGGTAGCCTCATGTTTTCAATATGTGGGTTGCCTTGAATTTTGCAAATTGATTGAAAGAGTTCAGCATCACCCAGTTTTTACCAAACTATTTGAATTAAATACAATCAAGTAACCCTAGCAGGAGTGACTTTCACTTTGTCTACTGCTATCATTGTTGCTGCCACCAGGATTCCAATAATGGGTGAGAAGTGCTTTAAATCAAAGGATGTGGAGGATCAATATTATGAACCATTTGTCAAATGACTATATAGGAACGAAAGGAGGAAGGCGTTCCCTTTCACTTACCTTCTAAATAGGTATGCTCCCTTTATGAAAATCATCATGAAGTACTTCTCTTGTGAAGGTAGATTTTCTAGGCTCTATACTTATTACATTAGACTGCTTATGCACTTCACAAGGGTCAAATTCCTCAATATCCCATAATATCAGTTCAGAATCATAGATAAAATGGACTCCATTGTGAAAAAGAGAGATTTTGACCAGCAAGGGAACAACCTTTTCTATCACTCATTGATCAAAATCATTGTCCTTCATCACCTTTATTAGTTGTATATTTCATGGGACAATTTCATTGCCAATGAAATCTTCACTACTCCACCAGCTCCTCTTGCTGAAGGTATGCCTTCTTCATCTCATCCCACTGATCATGATGCTAAAGCCACACCCCCTTCTTCTCATCCCACTGCCTCTATTCCTCCATCTGATCAGCGACCCTCATTATCACTGCCATCATCACCATTTCATGATCATGCAGGGTCACCTAGCTGAGTTGAGCTCATGAGGCCTAAGGGGATAGATGTGAGCACATTGGCACATACTTATCAGAGAGGCCATAGGCAGGTGTTTTCCCCACATATTGTGGGAGGGACCTTGCCTTCCTCATCAGTAAAATAGGTGCAGAAGGGAAAGGGGAAGATGATAGAGGCCGAAATCCAGCAACAAGAGGAGGACCTCCATGAGACAGAGCAAGATTTTAACCTAGTTGACCTAAGTGAGCATGATGACACTGAAAAAAAAAGAATTTTCATCAGAGAAAGGAATGAACTCATAGGTGAGCACTAGGTCAACTTGCAAAGGGCCAAATACATCATTTGATATTATGAGCAGGAGAACAACTAGTATGACACCAAACAAGAGCTCATGGAGATTCAACTCATCAAGGCAAAGAGGGAGGCTAAAAAGCCTAAGGATTTACTTGATGAAGCATATGGAGAACATGGTGAAAAACTGGAGGCAAAAGTTCCAAGGAGAAGTCCAAGGACTAGAGGCCTAAAAAGAGCATTGGAGCTAGAAAAACAAAAAGAGGTTGAACTAGCCAGTCAGCTTACCTCAAATGAATAGTTTGCCAAGATGATCAATTAGAATTGGGAACATTGTCTCGAGAGGGTAAACGTCCATCTTGAAACTATCCTAGACAAGGTCAAAAGGGATAATTATGTTCATAAGGAAATGGCAAAACACTATGCCTACAGAGAGAGGATTTCCAAGTCAAAACTCAAAGCTGCAAAGGAGAAAATTGAAAACCTAACCAAGCAAAGGGAGGGAGATAAACTTAAAATTCTTACTGAGACATCACTCATTGCTTGAAAAACATAATTAGCATTCCTCAGGCCAAATTTTGTGAAATTTTTAGCAATTTTGGGAAATTTTGAAGTTTTGTGCATTTTTGGTAATTTGTGCACCAGTCACACTGCGCGCTGCGATTTTTCTAGGGACCTCAAAATGAAAAATGGCCACCACCATTGGAGTCATAAGGCCAATTACAGTCAGGAAAACCAATTTGATAAGTTTTTTGGGGTAAACTATGTAGTCAAAAGGTCAACAAACACCCCAAAAATCATGTTTCTGCCTTGTTTTGGAGGCTAGCGCTGCGCTTTTGACCAGTCTTGGGAGAATCAACTTTTGGAGGGTCAAAACTTGACCATTTTGGAAACTAGACAGAATAGGCTTTCAAATGATCTATCCTGGGATCAATGTGGACACCGGGAACCGCCTCCAAAGAGGAGTTGAAGATGGAATTGCGCTTAGGATAGTGGCGCTGCGCTTTTGACACAAATTTTCTGAGTTTCTCAGTTTTACAAATATTTTCAGTTTTGACAATTTCACCTTGGAAAATCATGTTTTAACCAATGTAATTGACGGATATAAATGTAATAATCACGTTTTTACTCTTAACTATGGTAAATACATTAGGTGAAAACTCTTATGATGTAATGAATCAGTTTCCAAAAGTGAGGGATGAGTCACTTTGACCACCCTACACTTTAGCTATCAGTTCAGTTTTTGTTGTAACTGCTCCTCCTCTCATGGATTTGACCCCTGAGGCTAGGATGAGTTGTTTTTAGGCCTATATTATGTATTTTATTAATCATTCTACAGGTTGGACTCCATTGGATATTGTACTAGTGTTTCAGACTTTGGCATGAAATATATTGGATGAGTTGTAGCTATTTTGGTGGGATTCCTATGGCATGTTATTTTGACATTGTTTCTCCTTCAGTCACATATGTATGAATGTTTTGTACCCTTCATGATTCATTTCACTCTAAATATTTTTTATTTTCAAGGTGTAATAAGCATAATTCATCTTGTATTCTCAGTTTTGGGAAAATCATCATAATTTATTTAATTTCTTCAGTTTAAAAATAATTCATACTCTTCATGCTCTTTTTAGAACCTCACTAGTATAAACCATCTCATCACTATACTACTAAGTGTTAAAGTAACTTTCCCACCTTGCCCCATTAGATGTCTGCAATTTTGATTCTCTTTTGCCTTGACCTAGTTCACTCTCTGACCTAATTCACTCATCCAGTGATTACCCCAACCAAATCAAATCAAACAAACCCTGAGCTAGTATATCTAGCCTAAAATCCTAATCTATCTAGCCCTCATTCCTGTGATCCTTTAGGGAGATCCCTCTCAGGCTTGGTAGGGCTATCTACCAAGTCAAAAGGGTTTGTCTATGGTTACCTGAGCTGGACTCTTCCTCAGCCTTGGAGGTCCGGAGGAGTGATAACATACTGGCGTCGTTGCGGAGGAATGAAAGATTCATTTTTCCTAGGTGTACGACTAGTTCTTATTAGAGTTTCATCCTTTGGATGATGGGACTAAGCTTCATAAAGGATGATTTAGTAATTGCAGTGTCAAGATTGTAGAGCTAGCCTCGAGGAGACAAACAAGACAAATTCTACATCCTGATCCAGTTGATTAGTTGAAGACAATCATAGCTTGTTCAAAAAGCAAAGAAGGTTAGAAATCACAAGTTCGATCAGACTTCATTCCATTGGTAAGCTTTTAATAATCACCAATTTTAGATTTCGCTATTGAAGGTTTTCCTTTGAAAATAATCTTTATTCAGCTCAAATTCTTAGGTCTTTTACCTCATATAATTTGTGACCCTATTAAGATACTGGATCTAAAAAGATATACCAGGTCAAACCCTGACCCAAATCCTCCTTCTCCGGTTGATAATACTAAAATATTGTTAAGAAAGCCTAAAGTCCCTTTCCCCGACACTGAAACCACAAAATTGTAAAGCACCACTTCCTTACCAGATCAAATACATAGTATTGAGGATATACCTTTCGACATTAAATTTGAGTTATCCCTATTCCATTCAAAGTCTGAGTCTTGTCTTATTGAAGAAGTTTTTGATTCCATAAAGTTTGACTCATACCTTCCTCCCTCAAAATATTTGTTTAACCGACCTTCTACTGCTTCTTAGTCTTCAAAACTTGAGCACAAGGTTTGGTCTAACTTTGAGAAACTTCAAAGCCTAGGTGATCAATTACAAATCACTGCTAAAAAGGATTATATTCAGTATCAACTTGAGATCTTATCTTCTGCGATACCCTCTACTACACCTCCGAAAGCATCCACATCTCCTCCCCCATCTTCATCTCAACCAACACAACCCATTGCAATTCCCATCCACCATTCCTCAGGAGTTATGGTAAGATTTGCACCCTTAGTGTTACTTGGTCAGTTGGCAGCTTTACCTCAGACCTATGGCTAGAGGCTTCCTCTATTTGACAACATCCCAGGAGTCATAGCGCAGCAGCATATTGATAAGATGGTTGATTTCACTAACTTAGAGGAAGTCGATGAAGATGATGCTAAAATGAGACTAATGGCTCAAATTTTTTCTGGATATGCCAAAAAATGGTTCCGTGGTTTGGTATCTCACTCTATTGATACTCCTTAGACGTTGAATGACTTGTTCTTAGCCAAGTGGTGAGAAAAGAAGAATCCATTACAGATCTTGGCGGAATACAACACATTGAAGAGGAATCCTAATGAGATGGTTCTAGAATTCACTATAAGGTTCAATCAGATCTACAATTCCATTCTGGATAACATGAAATCTCCACCTAATTTGGCACTTCATCACTACCCAGATTCTTTTGATCTGGAGATGGCTTATCAATTGAGGGAAAGAGATCCTACAACTCTGGAAGACATGGAGAACAATGCGGTAAGTGTAGAAGCAAACTTGATGATTAAAAGGTCTCAATTGAAACATGAGAAACTAGAAAAGAGAGTAACCATCAAAGAATAACCTTCTCCTTCCACCAATCTTAAGCTAGATGCACTAATCAGAACCATGGAAAGAATGGACGACCAGATGATAAATTTGGATAGACCTCAGGAGCCCCAAGTTAGAAATCCTAACTTCAGAAATCACCATCAACATCAGTAAAGGATAAAACAAAGAGAGCACAAAGCTTCTGAAGCATCGGCATTTCAATAGCCAATTCAGACACCCTTGCAGCAGGCTTATGCTCAAGGAGAGTTTGGTGATGAAACAGACTTGATCGTTGAGAAAAATCACTTCTTTAGGGAAGATCACCATCTTATTTTCTTGACTGAAGATGAGAAGTATGTCGAGAAAGTGGAAGATCCTAAAGATGAGGATTACATACTGGTAAGTGACAATGCATTGGAGACCCAAACCAATGATTATTAAAGGTGATATTTGAACGCACTCAGTTCTCAACAGAAGAAATATTTGTTGAGGAATAGAGATGTCCCAATCACTCCTATTTAGAAAAGGACATCACAACAGAAACATACCCAACAAAAGTCAAATCCTCAAGGTATTCAAAGCTAAGGTAAAGAGATGGTAGCATTCAATCAAAGTAGAGCAAAACAACCATCTACAAGTAGTCCAGACAAGGATCATGACAATCAAAAGAAGGATCAGATACCAAGAGATCTTCCCGAGAAGAGAGACAATGTCCAAAGAGAAGTAGATAAATCTAGTTCATTCAATCTAGAAACTGAATTTCAAAGTTGAAAGTGTTAATCCCTCTTATTGAACTAGTCAAAGATAGTCATTACAAGTCTGATATAGTTAAAATGCTCAAATTTGATCTTATGTCTAAAATGTTTAATATTGAATATGACCAGCCTAAATTGATTTTTAGTCTATCCATAGATGGTCAGTCAGGAGATGGTGATGTTCCTCCATTTTATCTCAGTTTAAGAATCCACCAATTCATTCTTCACAACTCCATGCTTGACTTTGAAGCCTCTCATAATTTAATGCCAAAAGCCATAATGGAAAGGTTGGGTCTAGGTATAACTCGTGAGTACCATGACTTGTATTCTTTTGATTCTGGTAAAGTCCGTTGTCTGGGTCTAATCAAATATTTGGTAGTATCCCTAGATCAAATCCCTGCAAAGAATGTTTTAATGGATGTGGTGGTAGATGATGTACCACCACGATTTGGCATGTTATTGTTGAGATCATAGGGAGCGAAACTAAGAGGCACACTGGAGTTAGACTTCTCCTGTGCTACCATCTCGGTTTTCGAGCAATTGAGAAAGTTGTATCGAGAAACCAAAATGATGTTCATGATAACTAGCAAGGATAAGCCTAATAATCATTCTATAAATGTTGTACATATAGATTTAGAGTCTTTTATTTAATATAATGATAGTGGGATGAACGATGTAGATAGTCATATTATGGAAATTAAAGATGTACCTGATATTTTCAATAGTATAAAGACATTTTTAGATCAAGAAAAAGAAGAGTTTCCAAGCTCATCCAATCAACCTTCAAACAAGGAAGAAAATGGTTCAGATCAGCCATCCAAGAAGGTAATGGACCCTTCTGAACAATTCGAAGAGAAAGTTCAGAAAATTGACCCAAAACAGAAAAAATATGAACAACTCTTGGAAGACTAAAATGGCCTTTAGACCATGGACTTTGATGGTGCTCTTGGGAAAGACGGAGCAAGTATTGGAATTTGGATCCGAGGTCCACATCATAAGCAAGGTGAGATCCCTCAGCATGTTATTTTATGCTCATATAAGTTAGCTTTTGATTTTACTAACAATGAGGCGGAGTATGAAGCGCCGATCACAGGTTTAAAGATCTTGAAGAGGTTAGGTGCACGGAAAATTTTGGTGTATGGTAACTCACAACTTGTAATCAAGAAAGTTAAAGGTGAATATCAGTCTCACCACCCATGAATGAAACAATATAGAAATTTGGCTTTAGATATTCTTAGGATGCTTCTTGAGTATACACTTTCGGTTGTATCAAGGACTCAGAATCTTATGGTAGTTTCATTAGCTATAGCTGCAAGTAATTTTAAATTCTCATTTTTTCTAACAAAAAATATGAGATTCATGTGAAGCACTGACCCTCTGTTCCTAACAACTTGTGATATTGGAAAGTATTCTGGGATGACAAACAAGTGAATAACTTTCTTCAAAGTGAAGAAGTGTTTCAAAATTGTTCTATGGATGAAGTTTATGATGAAGATGATCAAGTCATCAAGGCAACTCAATTTGATATACTACAGCTGAAAGATAACAACATTCTGAAAGGTCTTGTACCTTTGGAAGACTTGTTTTCTCAAGATGATGTAGTAAGGAAGCCTACATTGGTTCCTACAGAGAAAGGTGTTGAAGATGTGAACATCAGAACAATAGAGAAACCAAAAAAGATCAAGTTGTCCAACACATTGTCTCCTAAGTTAAAAGGGAAATACATTCATCTATTGTTTGAATTTTCTGATGTTTTAGCTTGGGTTTATGCAGATTTCAAGGAGTATGATAAGAAAATAATTCAGCATACCATCCTAATCAAGTCCGATCAAAAACCCTTCAGAAAAAAGCTAAGGAGTATTAATCCAAGGTTGTTTCCATCCACAGAGAAAGAAGTTAACGAACTTTACAACACAGACATCATTCTTCCTACCAGATTTTCTAATTGGATATTGAATCTAGTCCCGATGAGAAAGAAGAACAGAGAGATTAGGCTCTGTGTAGACTTCAGAAACTTGAACAAAGTATCTCTGAAAGATAATTATCCACTTCCCAAAATCGACCATATCCTTTAGAGAGTTGTGGGTGCTTCACGACTGTCACTTTTGGATGGATACTCAGGTTACAACCAATTTTTAGTGCATGAAGATGATCAGGACAAGACAACATTCACCACACCTTGGGGCACATTTAAATATTCAAAGATGCCATTTGGTCTCAAAAATGTAGCGGCCACTTTTCAGCATGCCATGGACATAGACTTTTAAGATGAAAAAGATGCTTTCTTGGATGTATGCTTAGATGATGTAACCATATTTGCACATTCAGATGACGAACATTTGCATCATTTAAGAGTCATTTTTCAGAAGTGTAGAAAGTTCGGGATCTATCTCAATCCAAAGAAAAGTTTGTTTGCTATGAAGGCAAACTTCTCAGCCATATCATTTTGAAAGACGACATCCAGATTGATCCTTCAAGAGTAGAAGCCATTCAAAAAATTGATTTCCCTTGCAACAAGAAAGAAATCCGAGCATTCAATGGTAACATGAATTTCTTATGCGCATTTATTCCTAATTTAGCTGAACATCTTAGAGAAATGACCAATATGTTGAAAAAGGATAATGAGGTGAAATGGTCTGAAGAAGCTTGCATGTCCTTTCATGTGGTGAATCTTGCCTTAACCACTGCTCCTGTTTTGATTAGTCCTGATTACACCAATGATTTTATTATATTTTCATTTGCTTTTGAGCAGACCATGGTAGCAGTACTAATGCAAAAAAGGGACAAACCAAGCTACCAATAGAATTTTTCAGTGGCAACATCAGGGATGCAGCCCTTAAGTACCACATCTTCTAGAAATAGGCCTTGGATTTGGATCAAATATTTCAGAGATTACATTTTACATTCCCATACTCTTGCTTATGTACCTAATGCAGCGATAAAAGAATTCCTTTTGCAGAATGACCCGGAAGGTAGAAGAGGTAGATAGATGTCATCATTATTAGAATATGATCTTGAGATCAAGCCTACAAAGCTTATCAAGGGTCAAGGCTTAGCAAAACTCCTAGCCGAGTCAAACCTTCATGCTCTAGACATCAACCTTGTGGCAACATTATCCGGCAATCAAGAAGAAGTGGATCTCATTTAGGTATCTGAAATCCTTCTATCATCTCCACGATATTCTAATATTATTTATGTACTTCAGCACCTAAATCCCCCTCCAAGCATGTCTAAGGCTAAGAACAGGTCATTGAAGTTGAAGGCTTCCAAATATTGTATCATGGATAGTGCACTTTATTGGAAAGATCTCAAAGGTGTGTTGCTGAATTATTTAACAGAATATTAGTCCAAAGAAGTAATAAATGATTTCCACAAAGAATATTATGGGGGGGCACTTGTACTGGAAGACCACGGCCAAAAAAGTACTGAAAGTGGGTTACTATTGGCCAACACTTTTTGCAAACATCTACAAGGCAGTAATGAGTTGTCATGAATGTCAACTTTTCCAAGGTAAAAGAAAAATTATACCTTTGCCTCTACAACCAATATCAGTTAATACACCTTTTCAGCAGTGGGGTCTAGATTTTATAGGTGAGATCAATCCATCATCACCTGCACAACACAAGTGGATATTGACAGCTACAGACTACTTTACCAAGTGGATCGAAGAAATCCCAACCAGAAAAGCAACTGATTCAGTTATGATTCAGTTTTTAGAAACTAATATCTTGTCCCGTTTTGGTTGTCCTAATAAGATCATCATAGACAACGCGGCAACATTGATGTCCAAAAAGATGACTAATTTTTGTGAAAAGTACAACATAAATTTGGGACATTCTACAACATATTATCCACAAGGAAATGGTTTCGCGGAGTCCTCCAATAAATCCTTAATCAATATCATGGAGTCCTCCAATAAATCCTTAATCAATATCATCAAGAAATTGTTGGAGGCTAACAAAAAGAACTGGAAACAAAAGTTGATCAATGCATTGTGGGCAAATCGGGTGAGTACTAAGAAATCTCTTGGGCTTTCTCCTTTTCAGATTGTGTATGGATTAGATATTATTTTTCCTACATCTTTAGAAGTTCTGGTCATGAAATTATCACAAGAAGCGGGAAGTGAAGAGAAAGATATTCAACACCGGATCAATCAAATGATTCACTTGGAGCAGACAAGGGAGGAGGTATTTCAGAACACCTCCAAGCTTCATGAGAGAATAAAGAGGATCTATGACCAGAAAGAAAAGGAAGATGATTTCAAAATCGGAGATGTGGTGCTTCATTGGGATGCCAGAAATGAAGACAAGGGTAAGCATGGAAAATTTGAGAACTTATGGAAAGGCCCTTATCGAAATTCAGCTTTCTGGGGACAAAATGCTTTCTTGTTGGATGAGATGAATGGAAAACCATGCTTAGGAGGATCAGTCGATGGTAGGCTCCAGAAGCATTATCTTTTCTGAATTGTCCTGGTTTAATTGTACATACATTTGAAATTTTTTGTGAGTGTGAAGTAGAAGATCATTGGAGTTCATAGCCTGAAGTGAAGGTCATGGAGCTTCACTGATTTTCTACCATTTACAGTATTTCGTCCTTAGTCAAGTAAGTTTGTTTCGAGTCAGACTTGAGTTGGTCTGAGTTATTTGAGTTGTCATCATTTACTCATGCATTCTAGTTTGATTTTTTGACCATATTGGCCTATATGGTTATGCACTTGGTCTATGGTGTTCTTGGCACCTCCAAGGAGCTACCATCCCCAAATAAGGCCGATATTAGAGTTAGTATTTTCATACTATCATGAGTGATCAAAACTCCTCTTTTCTATCATATTACTGTCCCATGTTGAATTTTTTTTCATTCGACCTAGGTCATCATGTAAAAATTTACTCACTGATCCTAACCCAAGTTGAAACCCCATCCCCTCTCATAAATCAAAATTTGTTGGCCCACCTTCATGTGTCTTGCTAAGCATACATTGACTATAAAATCTCATTTCATCATGTTTTGTGTCAGTCAAGTCCACCTGAAATCCAGTCAATCAAGGTCCCATTAGGTCACTAGGTTTTATTTTCTAAGGTACAATAAAACACCATTTCACTGCAGAAGGCCAAAAAAGTACGAGAGAGAAGCAAATAAAATCCCTTTTTTTTCAGTTAGATAAGGGTTCACAAGCATGTAAGCATGGTTGCTAAAATTCCAATTTGGATTTTAAGAAAGAAATTCATTCTAGTTTGCAATTTTATTTTAAAAAACAGAGATGTAATCCTTATTTTTTATTTATGTAATTTTATTTCATTATATGTAATAAGTGACTTTTGTCAAGCTGTCAACTCAGTTCCAAAATGCCAAAATACCAAAAGTCAAAGGTCAATGTATGCCAATGTATACCAAGTGATCAATTTGTACAAGAAAGGGTAAAATGTAAAGGTATAGTTTCTAAAGGTAAATTGAATGACAAAGGAAGAAAGTGGGTCCCAAGGCCCAAAAAATCAATTTCATCAAGTATAAAATCCACCAAGACATCAAAAGCAAACCCATTTGCACTCCCAAAGATCGAGCTCACACTCCCTTGGCTCAAAAAATTGTTTTTGTAGGCTTAGAGGAGAAAAATCTCTTGGCGCTGCACTTAGAGGTCAGGCGCTGCGCTTAGAAGCCAGGCATTGTGCTTAGAAGCCAGGCGTTGTGCTTAGAAGCCAAGCACTATGCTTAGATATCTAGGCACTGCGTTTTTCAACACTGGCACTATGCTTCTGGGTTACACACTATGATTTTGCCCGGTACGTTGCGCTTTTTCCCAACAAGCCTCCAAAGTGCCAAAAACACCTCCAACTCCTCTCAAAGCTCCTCAAGAGTGGGTTTTCCTCCTCTATCAAGTAAGTAACCCTCTCTTCCACTCATTTGCTCTCCAAAAACACATTTTTTCTTGGTGTTTGAGATCCTAAGTAAAATTGGTCCCTAGGCAAGGGACAAAACCCTAAGTTTACTCCTATCTTAAAAACTCATGCCTACATCCCATGCAATCCCTTCTCACATTACTAGTGAGACCATCCCAACCCCTACACTATCTTTCCTTAGTGCCTAAATACTTTTCCTACAAAACCTAAGACCAAGGTTTCTAAAAAAATCCCTAGGCGGCCTCTATCCTAAAGCCTGTAAATTAATTCTCATTTCCAACTCCCTTCACATTTTCACCCCTAATCACCTCCCACAGTTCCATAAACAACCTCCTCATCTCCCCAAATTTTGTATTCCTATACCCATTCCCTAGACCTATTCCCACCTCCCATTCTCACCTACCTTATCACTAGAATCTATTGAGCAAACATTATGGAGGAAGTGAGAGATTATATGGAGGAAGAGGACACACATGAAGAAGAAGACAGAGAACAGAGGAGGCCACACAAAGGAGGTAGAATCCTAAGGCTGGAGCCCACTAGCATCAAAGAACTTATGGCTTCACCAATGGCAGCCTCATGTTTTCAATATGTGGGTTGCCTTGACTTTTCCAAATTGATTGAAAGAGTTTAGTATCACCCAATTTTGAGAAAACTCTTTGCATTACACCTTAAAGATAATCAAGTAACCCTAGCAGGAGTGAATTTCACTTTTTCTACTGTTATCCTTGCTGCTGCCACAGGGATTCCAAATATGTGTGAAAAGTGGTTTAAATCAAAGGATGTGGAGGATCAATATTATGAACCATTTATCAAACCATTGTATAGGGTTTGAAAGGAGAAAGGCATTCTTTTTCACTTACCTTCCAAATAGGTATGCTCCCTTGATGAAAATCATCATGAAGTACTTCTCTTGTGAAGGTAGATTTTCTAGGCTCTATGCTTATCACATTAGACTACTTATGCACTTCACAAGGATCAAATTCCTCAATATCCCATACTATCTGTTCAGAAGCATAGATAAAATGGCCTACATTGTGCAAAAGAGATATTTTGACCAGCAAGGCAACATCCTTTTTCATCACTCATTGATCAAAATCATTTTCCTTCATCACCTTCATCAGTTGCATATTTCATGGGACAATTTCATTGCCAATGACATCTTCACTGCTCCACCAGCTCCACTTGCGGAAGGTATGCCTTCTTCATCTCATCCCACTGATCATCATGCTAAAGACATACCCCCTTCATCTCAGCCCACTGCTTCTATTCCTCCATCTGATTAGCCACCCTCATTATCACCACCATCATCACCATTCCATGGTCATGCAAGATCACCCAGCAGAGTTAAGCTCATCAAGCCTAAGAGGAAAAATGTGAGCACATTGGCACATACTTATCAGAGAGGCCACAGGCAGATGTTTTCCCCATAGATTGTGGGAGGGGCCTTGCCTTATTCATTAGAAAAACAGGTGCAGAAGGGCAAGGGTAAGAAGACAGAGGTTGAAATCCAGCAGCAGGAGGCAAACCTCCACGAGATAGAGTAGGATGTTGACCTAGTTGACCTAAGTGAATATGATGACAATGAAAACAAAAAAGTTGTCATCAGAGAAAAGAATGCACTCATAGGAGAGCTCCAAGTCAAATTGCAGAGGGAGAAATACATCATTTCATACTATGAGCAGGAGAACAAGCAATATGACACCAAACAAGAGCTCATGGAGATTCAACTCATCAAGGCAAAGAGGGAGGCTGAAAAGGCTAAGGCTTTACTTGATGAAGCATATGGAGAATATGGTGAATAGCTGGAGGAATAGGTGCCAAGGAGAAGGCCAAGGACTAGAGGCCTAAAAAGAGCATTGGAGCTAGAAAAACAAAAAGAGGCTAAACTAGCCAATCAGCTTACCCTAAATGAACAGTTTTCCAAGATGATCAATGAGAACCGAGAGCATTGGCTTGAGAGGGTAAACAACCATATTGAAAATATCCTAGACAAGGCCAAAAGGGATAATGAAAGTAGCAATAAAATGGTAAAACACTATGCCTATGGAGTGAGGATTTCCAGGGAAAAACTCAAAGCTACAAAGGAGAAAATTAAAACCCTAACCAAGAAAAGGGAGGGAGATAAACTTGAAATTCTTGTTGAGGCATAAAGAATGTCTTGACACACATCATCAACATTCCTCGAGCCAAATTTTGGGAAATTTTGAGCAATTTTGGGAAATTTTGAAGTTTTGTGCATTTTTGGCAATTTGTGCACCAATCACACTGCTAAAAGCGAAGCGCCCTAGGTGCTTCGCTTTTTCTAGGGACCTATGAATGTAAAACGGCCACCTTCATTGGATTTAGAAGGCTAATTACAGTCAGGAAATCCACTTTGATAATTTTTTTGGGGTCAACTGGCCAGTCAAAAGGTCAAAAAACACCCAAAAAAATCATGTTTTTGCCCTGTTTTGGAGGCTGGCAATGCGATTTTGACGAGTCTTGGGAGAATCAACTTTTGGAGGGTCAAAACTTGACCATTTTGGAAACGAAGGGTAGATCTAGAAACTAGACAAGATAGGATTTCGAATGAGCTATCATGGGCTCAATTCGGACACCAAGAACCCCCTCACAAGTGGAGCTAAAGTTGGCACTGCGCTTTTGACACAAATTTTTTGAGTTTCTTAGTTTTACAATATTTTATTTTATTTATTTTTTATTTTTTTATTTTTTTATTTTTTTTTTTATTTTTTTATTTTTTTATTTTATTTATTTTTTATTTTTTTATTTTATTTTATTTTATTTTATTTTTATTTTTTATTTTTTGACAGCTTCACCTTGGAAAATCAAGTTTTTACCCAAGTAATTGACAGATTTAAATGTAATAATGATATTTTTACTATTACCTAGGGTAAATACATTAGGTGAAAACTCTTCTTATGATGTAATGAATCAGTTTCCAAAAGTGAGGGATGAGTCACTTTGACCACCCTACACTCTAGCTATCAGTTCAGTTTTTGTTGTAACTGCTCCTCCTCTCATGGATTTGACCCCTAAGGCTAGGATGAGTTGGTTTGAGGCCTATATTATGTATTTTCTTAGTCATTCTATAGGTTGGACTCCATTGGATATTGTACTAGTGTTTCAGACTTTGGCATGAAATATATTGGATGAGTTGCAGCTATTTTGGTGGGATTCCTGTGGCATGCTATTTTGACATTGTTTCTTCTTCATTCACATATGTATGAATGTTTTGTACCCTTCATGATTCATTTCACTCTAAATATGTTTGATTTTCAAGGTGTGATAAGCAGAATTCATCTTGTATGCTCTATTTTGGGAAAATCATCATAATTTGTTTAATTTCTCCAGTTTAAAAATAATTCATGATCTTCATGATCTTTTTAGCACCTCACTAGTCTAAACTGTCTCATCACTATACTAATAAGTGTTAAAGTAACTTGCCTAGCTTGCCCCATCAGATGTCTGCAATTCTGATTCTCTTTTTCCCTGACCTAGTTCACTCTCACACCTAATTCACTCATCCAATGATTAGCCCAACCAAATCAAATCAAACAAACCCTGGGCTACTATATCTAGCCTAAAAACGTAATCCATCCAGCCCTCCTGGCTATGATCCTTTGGAGAGAGCCCTCTCCAGCTTGGTAGGGATAGCTTCCAAGTCAAAAGGTTGTTCTGTGGTTACCTGAGCTGGACTCTTCCTCAGCCTTGGAGATCCGGAGGAGCGATAACAACCCTAACAGTTGAACTTTATAGCCACATCCACCTGCTCCTCCAAGGAGATGAACTAGCTCCATGTAGTGGAGAAGCCAAGGCACGTTACAATACTGTCCAAGATTTCTCCAAGATAGTCTTATCGGAATTTTGGCTAACCAAAAGCCTATACAATGAGTCATGTGGTACTATTTATAGAAAAGGGAGGGGTGACCCTTGACATTCCCCTTTGTAACACTTCAACTACCCTCATGACTCTTCATCTACTTTATGACTGTTCCATCCAACTATTGACACTTGAACTTCCACTTGACATGACTCAACATTACAATGCACATGTACCCATGTGAACACAATGGCTTGAGCAAGCCAAACTAGACATCACTCTAACTTAGACAACTATAGAATTCTAACTACTCAACATCCTCATGTTGATCAACAATAACATATTGATGCCAAGCTCTATAGTCTCTGATAGTGTCCGTGTGTCCCATGATGACATCTGTCTGAAACTTGACTTTTGCCTCCATAGAACCCGGGTACACTTCTCGAGCTCCTCTGTTCAACTCGTCTGGAAGCATGCACATCATTGTCTTCAATGTCGTTGGACCAGCAACATACTTGTGCATGATGTTTGCATGGATAGGCAAGTATGGGTTGGGGGTAATGGGCATCAACTCGTTGAAGTACGAGTCAAGCTCTAGTCAAACCTGCTTCTTTGTCTTCACTTGGGTGAGGGTATCAATTGATGGGATCGCATGCATGCGCACCACAACATCCATACTCTTGAATACTCATGAATGGGAGGCCTGTATGCTAGTGATGAACTATAGGATCTCTTCATAATTCTGGATCTCACTCTACATATGTACCTTCAGCTTGACCGCATTGACCCTCATCATATTAGGTAGGTGAAGTGGGGCTCCCTTGCACTTCATCGTCCATGTTTGCATGTCATCAAAAGTAGACGTTCGTCAAGATGCATGCTCTTCTAGCACAGTACCAAACTTGGAGTACAATGCTCACATAACTGTGTCAAGGGACAATATTTCATCTAGTATTGCCTTCTCCAGTTTAGCTCGGGTAGACATTATCACCAAGTCTCCTCCTTTCTTGGCCATTTGTAGTTCCTTTACCATTTGCTCATTCTCAACTATTAGGAAATGAACACTTGAGCTAGTGGCTTCATCATACACTTTGGTTGCATTGGCCAAGGTAGCTAGATGTTTGCACACATCAGTCACGATCACTCGTTCTTCAACTTGCGCAGGAGATGTTTGATCCTCTGGAGTTGACACTCTATGAGACTTCACAACTCTATGTTGGGTTTCATCAAACGAGATGTTGTGCATTGCTTCTTCTGTCTAATCACCAAGGAGCTCAGTGCCTCCTTGGTCATCCAAGACTTGCTCATCATCTGGATATATTGAAGTGAGTGAGTTGACCTCTTTATGGTGAGGCATTAGGTCGGTGTCCTATTCCAACTCCTGCTGCTCCATTTATGCATCCAACTATTGAAGTGCATGTTCTATCTCATGAGAAAAGTATTGCCCCTATGATGGTTCACCTTGTTCACCTGATACAAACTGTTCAGACGAATCATTTACTTGTACGGGCGCTGCTTTGTCTATTTTCACATGATGTGCCCCCTGTTGTATCCACTATTGCTATGCTTCCCTCTCCTGTTTGCGCAGCTCTTGTTACTTTTGGAGTTGTTCCCTCAACTCATGCAACTCCTTCTCTACTTCTTCCATTCTCTTCTTATCCTTATGCCTTCGCACGATTCACTTGTCATGTTGTTGCCTCTTTGCCTCTATAG
The DNA here is from genome assembly GCA_031772625.1 of Pinus tabuliformis. Lineage (NCBI taxonomy): Eukaryota > Viridiplantae > Streptophyta > Pinopsida > Pinales > Pinaceae > Pinus > Pinus tabuliformis. The sequence continues at coordinate 2,015,224,953 of CM062818.1, read as the reverse complement.
ACATAGCTGCTTTCTCTACAAGTGGGTTTGCTCGAAACTTGCAGCTTTCTTCCTCCTCCATGCAATCGACAATCTTCCTCTTCCCTTTGTCGTGCACTGGTATGCTTGGCTATGCTGACACTACTGCTAATACTACTACCGCTGGTGCGCTCTATGATGCTGCTTTGCTAACCACTCCACAAAGAATCTGACTGGTTCATTGGGTTTGGAGAAACTGTAGCAATATATCCATGGGTCCTCTTCAGCCCAATGAAATTCCCCATAGATCCAATTGAACTGAACTCTCGTGCAGTGATACTTCACAATGTAATGTGGGTCATACAGATTGTAGCTTCAGAGGTCGAATGGGTACTTCTTCATCATTTTTTCTTCGACATTCGCTTGCTTCATATTCTAGATCTCATATAACCCAATCCACAATGGAAGAGTGAGCCAAGGTTCCTTCTTCTTCCACTACAGTCTAGCTGTCAATCCTGCTGAGATGTGATATGATACTTCTTTCATGAAAAGTACATCCAAGGCAAACTTTGACAAAACATGTGAAGGCTTCTCTGCAATGAACATTTGGATGAAAGTGCCAAACGGTGAGGCATACCAATCTACAATACCTATCAATGCCTCCATTGCTTCCTTTGATGAAGGGTGGATCCTGTTTGAATATCATCTTTTACATAGGGGCGACAAAATGATCAGACAACTGTGTGATTACTCCTTTAAAGTTGCATTCAGACAACAACTTGAAATATGTGTTCACAATAGTCTCCACTAGTGGCCATGCCCACTCCAAGCCCATGAACTCTTGTCGGGCACAGACTGCATCCAGGATGTAGGTGCACATGTAAATCTCTGCATGTATACCTCTAGGTGACTGTCTTGCCTTCATGACTTATTCCTTCAGCTCATGAGATAGTATGTCAGACCAGTTACATGGTTTTCCTTCTCTAGCCAATTGGTCCAGTGCAACCACCCAACTTTGTGGGAAGGTTTCCGTGCTTGCTTGGCCATATAGTCTACAGGAAAATATGTTCAACTATTGGTATGCCTTCCTTAGTATCTTTGTCTTATAGACCTGGTTGGGTGTCATCCTGAAATGAGTTAGCTCCTTTACCCAATCCTTTAGAATGTCTCTGGAGTTAGCACTGATGTTGGATAAGCTGAATGGAGTCTCCATGATAGTCATGGGCTTTGAAATCTAATACATCTCATCATATCCTATTCCCAGAAGGTCACAAGCTTCGTCTCACTGAAACTGATCAAGGTCATTGTCTCGGGATTAGTGTGAGGGACGACCCAGTGTATCATGTTCACAGATGGGAACACGGGATATCTGCATACAATCCAGTACAAGCCGGACTTGTGAATGTTCACATACACCTAACGGTCTTTGAGGTGTTCCCCAAAATTTCTTGAAAATGTTTCATTGACTTCTTGCCACTTCAGTTTGATGTCCTTTTCTAGATACAACTTTTTATCTCTGTAGATCAGAATACTAGAGGACACTTGCTCAGCTGCTGCTCCAACTTCATTTCCATCAGTGTCTTGAGATCATGTTCTCTTGGCATCCATTGAGATAGATGAACACCTGAAAGATCTAGAGACAAGAAACATGCATTACAAGAAATCTATCAGTGAAAACAAAGCAAATTCTAGGGAATGACACAATAGAAACCTGGTAAACTGATGGGAAAGATTGTGCAATTTATTCTGGGAGGTTGGGTGACTGGCTATGAGAACTACACAAAAGATAGTTTGGGCTATCTGGGAGGTAGGATTGGCTGCTGGATCTGCACAATGTGCAATCTAGACTGGTTGCTGGCTGCTGGATTGCGTAATGCGCAATTCCAGCTGGGAGGGACTGCAAGCCCAGGGAATGAATTGCGCAATTTCCTGGACTAGCAGTCACTGTCCTCTAGATGTTATAGCACCATTTACCACCCTTGGTATTTTTGATGCTTGGTTTATGGCCTAGGGAAACCCCTTCTTCCAGACTTGGTCCAAATATTTTAAAAACAATGTTTTATTCCCTATACGCTACTTTTCCCTGAGATAAAAGCGTGTACACGCGGGTTAGTCAATACCCAACCCACGTATATGTGTTAAAACACTTAAAAAAAATAAATTTCCTTAATTATGGGCGGAGTTCATGGTTTTTACCTATTGATTACCTCCTATTTCCCATGGCCCAACTGTTTCCCAACTATTTCCCAACTAAAAAACTAATTGGGAGGAGTATAAATAGACTTCTATGGGAAGGCCTTAAGGGGGAAAAGAGATAAAGTTATTATACTAAGAATATCCCTGACTGAGTCTGAGGTATCCCTGTGCTTCAAGCACTTCCCCAAGTTTTAGAAAACCCTTGTTTCCTTGATTGTTGATATTCTCCCTCTTGCTTGAGATATCATGGTATTGGTTATGGAAGGATGCTGTGGAATATTGGGACTAGACAGATATGGAGGATGGTTCCGCTTGGAGCTGGAAGAAGAAGACTCAGGTGAATTCTCTCCATGTTAGTTATATCTTTCTACAATAAAAATAAGCGTTGTCTTGTTTCCGAGATTAACTGTGTTTATGCATCAGATACTGTTGTAATTCATATATGAATGTTATTTTGATGTATAACTAATAATTTTCTTATATGATATAAAGTTAGTTTCATTAAAATTCTTTATCTATATACTGTTATGTATGTTCGAATTGAATAATTTTCAGGTTTGGAGAACATCAGGAGTTGTAGAGGGTCTGAACCCTATAGGATCTACCCGAACGAAGGACAACCAGGTACAATCACTCTCACATAGTTTGTTTATTTAAGAATTTTTCCTAAGTTGTATGAGTGTTTCTTACTGTAGTTTGCTCTTTCTTTGTTGGGGTTCCAACCCAAAGCCCTAAGGTACTTATTCCCATAACACTAGAAATGCTCAAAATTGTCCTAGAGGCTAGTGCTGGGAAAAAATGCACATTTCTGGAGAGGGACACAGAGCCTTCCTTCCCTAGATTGCGTAATGCAGTCTCAGTGAAGGCAGATACCGGGCCACCGTTGGCCTAACTCGTCTACGGGCAACTGAAAGAAAATAAAACATTGAATGCATGGTGACACTAAGTGAAAGAAGAATTGATTGATAGTGCATGTAAAACATCAACGAAAGATTCAGCAAAGAGATCAACATGCATGTGGGTGAAGCGATTCGTCGGTTGGGCGAACGTTCATGCAAAATAGTTTCATGCATGTGACAACAGTGAGATAGCAATGAAAACTCAGACAAAGCTAGGACAAGCTAGTATCCATGTAAACGGTAGAAAGCTTTCAAATAATTCAAGAAAACAACACTCACACAAGAAAATACACAAAAAGTGATAGAAATGTTGAAAATGACAAGTTGAGGCAACTTACCCGTGAATAGTTGAGTCGGATGTTTCGAAGAGTCCTGGATGTGTTGATGGATGTCAAAGCTCCAAGAATGATATGAAAGAATGAAATCTGATGCATTGAATAAATAACTTTGGGCTCATGATGCGCATGCCACGAATATAGGAAAAAGCGACACTTGGAGGGAAACTTCTAAAAAAACTTTGCATGTAATCCACGGCTGGTAAAAATAACTCCCTGAATCATGGGATTCCTTTTTCATGTTTCATTTTTCTATTCTGGGAAGAGCAAGTCATGCATGCATGCAAGTCAAGTTTCCTTGATCTCGGGTGGAACTGGTCAACTAGACTGCTCATGCACGCAGTTGCTCAACTGCTTGAGAAAAATGCACATTTCTAGCTGGGAGCTAGGCTGACTGCTAGGGTGGTTTATGCAATTTCTAGGTAGAGTAGCTGACTGCTACCCAGATTTGTGCAAATGCTAGGCTGAGCAGCCCTGCTGGGGAAATTTGCGCAATTTCTGCTAGGAGTGTTGGCTGGCAGAATTGCACAATTATGGAGCCCTGCAGGCTGCTAGACAAAGTTGCGAAATTTCTAGAAGGAAGGCTGGTTTCCCTTCAGAAATGCGCAATTTTCTTGGGGAAGTTGCTAAGCTTGCAACTAGACCAAGTCCGGGTGAATAGCTTGTGAGGGAAAAGTATCAAGCTGTGATCGACAGGCCGTCTTTGTGCATGAAAAACACTGAAGCTTGTGTACTTGACAAAGCAAGACAAAGTTCTATGACAGGTTGGTAGGGAGGCTCCAAAATGGGCTAAGGAAAACTTTTAAAGGGTGGTTGTAGCCACTAAAACACTTGGCGACACACTAGTAGAACTCAAACTCTCTGAATGGACCTTGTTGGTGAAAAAAATGTCTAACACCTCCAGAAGTATTGTTTAGTTCTCAGCTCATCTTGGTTCCACACTAGCTTGATTATAAGATGTAGCATCTGCCAAGCTCTTAGTCGATTGACACACATTCCAAGCCAAGGAAACACAATTGTTTCAATTGGTGTTGAGGGGTATATTGATGCACAAGCAGTATAGTCATTAGATTCTTAGTTTCATCTCTTGTGTTGCTCCATTGCCAATAGGCTTGGATAGTACCTTGGTGGAGTCACATAGGAACACAAGCATGGCTCCACTGCCAGTGAGCTTGGTTAGTACCCTGGTAGAGTTACTTGCATCACCTCCCTATGGAGGAAGCATTTCTCTTCTTTTGCCTTATTCATTTTGAATTTTGAATTTATTACTTTTCATTTTTTTCACCTGTGCATAACACTTATTCATTTCAGAGGTGGAAGAGGGGTCCCGACTTATTGAGAGAAAAAGAGGTTGTTCCAGCAGAGAAGTAGTTTATTGTATCTCTGACGTCCCTGTTAAGGTTTTTCCCCTCATATAACTCTACTTGACTGAGCCGACAAGGGTTAACTCAAAAACAACTGACTAGAGAAGGTGACATTAGTAAGCGCACAAGCGTTGTGTTTCACCAACGTTCACTTTGAACAGTACGTATTTTCTTTTGACGTCTCATGGACTAAAAGTAACAAGCTCTTCATACAGAGGCAAGATGACAGATAACCTAGTAGTGATAGCTATACAAGCCCTATTGTACTTCATCCAACTCATTTCAAGAGTCATACACAGTTTTGTGAAAAACTAGCCTACAAACGAAACAAATGAACTAACAAACATCAAAGAAAAGAAAATAAGAAGCAAAAGTGAAAGCAAATAAAGTAATCAGAAAAGCAAGAGACAAACAAGAAAACAAAGTGAATAAGAAAACAAGCATGCCAGCAAACTGACTGAAAGCAAGCACTACTCCTACTCCTACACTAACGGTGCATGGGCCTGATCACGTGAAGTGATATTTCCAATGTAGCCATAGGCGCATTGGTAGAGCCATGTTGGTGAAGACTTGGTCCGCGAGAAACCCAGTTGTGTGAACCAACAAGAAAGAAAGATATAGCAATGAAGACAACCACACTTCGTGTCCAACAGTGCCCACAGGAGATAAGTGAGTGCAAGTGCATGACGGGTAGTCTGTGGACTTATCATGGTGTTGTGTGACACTGCATGCAACTTTGAAGCACACATACACTCTTGATTGAGATATGAAAGCAAATGAAAGAAACAAATATAACTTGTGTCATACACATGTGCTTTGAATGTAAGATTTCTCCAATGCATGAGTGATGGGATCATGTAGTTCGAGTGGAAGAGATGTGATCTGTTGGTGAGATGGATCTTCAATGTATATAGATGAGTGATGAGGAGCCTTGGGTGATTGAACAGTTTCATGATCAGAAGTGAGACTAACTCCAAGAGAGTAAGGGCCTGACATAACCATCAGCTTGGGCTAAAGTGCCTCAACAGTCTTGGGTGTTTCAACTTCATCATCAGGTAGATCATCATAAACCGGTGGCTTCGAAAGATCAACTGTGATAGAGTCATGATCATGATCAAATACGGAAACAAATGGATCATGACCGCCATGATCAGAAAAATCAATGATTTCATCGGCATCCTCATGATCAGATGAATTAAACAGAGGGGTAGATGAAAAGTGAACAAACTCATCCTTTGTGTTTCCAGAAAAGATAGATGAAATATTAGATTTTCAATGAATAGATTATCCTCTCCATTATTGAATGATGGGCCAACATCTGGTGAGTCCTGCGAGTCATCAACAATGTGTGCATCCATGGATGAAGACATACATTCAAAATCATGGATGGAAGGTTCACCAAATATGTTAGGAATGAACAGAGGTGGCTTGGATGGAAGGGATTCCTCCTTCATCGAGTGTTGATTTTCAAGATCCCACTCATACTCTTCATGAATGAAAGTGCATTTTGGTTGTGCAACACCAACTCCATCAATGGGTTTTTCCTCCTTCACAACAAGTGAAGAGTCTGGAATGGACGAAAATAAGACAACATCATCTGGAGGAACACTCAAATGCGAAGATGGAGGTCATAGAACAGAATGCATATGAGAACTCGATGGACTCACAACCAAATCTGCATGAAAATTGAGTGAAGTAATGTTGGGAGAATGTGAAATATGAATAGGTGTGTGAGCATGGTCTTCAACATCACTTAGCACTAGTGGAGCTATTGAATGAGAGGGAGGTGGACAGTCAGTCGAGACAGTGACCGCATCCCCATGAGACTGCGCAGCTCCATCACTGAATAATGTTGAGCGAAGCTTGATCTCAAACTTCTTCTTGGGACAGGAAGATTTCTTAATACAATACTCGAATCGGTCCTAGAGATAGGAAAATTTTATTTGGCTCCTCGGAGCTTGAAACTATATGTCACGGAAGCGCTTCCAAAAATCAATAACTGATTCATGTGGAGCCTTTCATTGCTGTAATAGTTTTCGGTCAAGATGGTTTGGATAAAAATGATAGAAAGTGCCTGCAATAAGATCACAGAAGTGCTCAAGTTAGTGCATGTTGTCTACCGGTACGTTGAGAAACCATCAACTTGGAGATTTGTGAAGTGTGTGTGCAAAAAGAAAGTTGGCATGTTCGTCAGAACACCCATCTTTCTCATGAAGAATAGAAGGAAAGTCATGTAAGTACTCAGGCGAGGCCACTTCGCCTTCACCATCATACATGAAAGTGGACAAGAGATAGAAAAACTCCCTCGTAATGGAGACATATTCACGATTCGAAAAACATCACTGGGGGAGAAGAGTGCAAGAATCCATGAAAGGTATGTAGAGGTTCAAAACCAGATGAGAAGACAAAACTTGTCATCTGGCCCTCCTTCTAGCACCTAAAATGTTGATGGTGCTAGACCTGCCAACATGTCAAGGGGATCTCCCCGGTAAGAAGTCCTAATTAGACCTCAGACCATTTGGTGTAGGAGTCCCAGCAGTGGGTTCTAAGGTAATGCATTGACTGTGATGTCGCATAGAGGCAAGTAAGATGACTCTGTCAGTAGCAAGGGTGTGACTGTTGTAGTGAGTCAAGGAAGTTGAATGAGAGGTTCTAACACACGGGGGGTGAGATGAGTGTGCCCCTTGGCAACCTGTAGCAGTAATCAGCAAAGAAGGGAACACACGAGAAAAGATGCATCACAAGCTAGAAAGCAGATCAATCGGAAATAAAAAATGATGGTTAAGCCAACAGCACATCTGCAACAAGATTCATATAATCACATACAAAGAAGTTCATACACAACTACGTAAGTTAAACATCATACATTGCTAAGAAACTGAAACAGTCCAACTACAATAACAACATATGCATGAAAATGTCCTGGCTCTTATTATATAAAGAAGTGTAAGTCCCAATCATATAATACATCCATGTAAACCTGCTAGCCCCAATAGTGGAACGTTACAACCATATCCGCCTGCTCCTCCAAAGAGATGAACTAGCTTCGTGCAGTGGAGAAGCCAAGGCACATTATAATACTGTCCAAGCTTTCTCCAAGATAGTCTTATCGGAAGCTTTGTTGACCAAAAGCCTATACAATGAGTTATGAGGTACTATTTATAGCAAAGGGTGGGGTGACCCTTGACATTCCCCTTTGTGACAGTTCAACTACCCTCATGACTCTTCATCTGCTCTATGACTATTACATCCAACTGTTGACACTTGAACTTCCACTTGAGATGACTCAACATTACACTGCACATGTACCCATGTGAGCACAATGGCTTGAGCAAGACAAACTAAACATCCATCTGACTTAGACAACAATAAAAGTCCAACTGCTCAACATCCTCATGTTGATCAACAGTAACATATTGATGCCAAGCTTTGTAGTCTCTGATAGTGTCTGTGTGTCCCGCAGCTGTTAGCGTCAGTCTTTGCAGCCTTCCTCTAGTGATCAAAAATGCTCTTACACAAGTGATTTTAAGGTGTCAAGGTCAAATTTTGTCAATTCAGTGAGTCTTCCAGCAAAATTTGGTCACTAGGCATTAGGTCTAGGGTTTGCTTACACTCCTTTCAAAGTTGTCCAGATGTCAGTCTATGTCACTATTTAACTGAGTCTACCATCATTTAGAGGGTTTTCATCATCATGTCAAGTCCCATTGGGTCATTTCACACCTTGTTCATGTTTCAGTTGTGCCTAGGCAAGGTTCATTTCCCTCTCCTAGGGTTTTGAAAGCTAATTTCTCTTGGATGGTCAAATCATGGGAAAAACTTGTATCCTGATGTTCATACACCTTCCCCTATCCATAATGTACCTTATCAAACTCTTCCCATCACTGAGATCCCCCAAATTCCTCATTTTCGCACAAACCCTAGTTTCTTGCTACAACTTGGCAATTTTCTATGGTTGGGCCTGTGTTTTGCCTTTTTGGACCCCTTCCCCTCACTCAATTTCTGAGATTCCACTTTCCCCTACTTCCTAACATCCCTCCATACTTCCCAAAATTTCCTCAAGAATTTAGAAGCTCCCTATCCCCTTCATTTCGCTACATTTCGGCAAATCCCTAGTCCCAGACATTGGGATATGTTTCACTAAAATGATGTTTCTGAACAATCAAAGATGAATTCAGGAATACTGAGAGAGGTTTTTGTCCAAAATAGACCAAGGAAGAAACAATTCCTTCACTTTTTACACAGGTGTCATGGTTCTGAAGAAATGTCAAAAATACAATTGTCTCGGGAGAATTGATGCACCTCTCGAGCGACCTCGGTAAAATCAAGTTTTCTCCTAGCTGGGTTGTCCAAATGACTTTCTTGATAATCGAAATGATAACTAGAAACAAGTAGATTTACAATGAGCTATCCTGAGCTCAATTTGGAGTTGAGGAAGGCATTCAAAAGTTGACTGTAACAACACTCTGCCTTTAGGCAGCCTCATTTGGCACAGTTCGACTAGTCTTGGGAGATTTGATTTTTGACAGGGCAAATGAACTCCAAATTTCAAAATTCTGGTTGAGATGGAAAGTAGACAGGACAGGCTTTCCAATGAGCTATCACATGCTTAATTTTAGATTGAGGAAGACATTCAAAAGTTGACCGTAACAGCACTCGGCCTTGAGGCAACCTCAGTTGGCACAGTTCGACCAGTCTTGGGAGATTTGATTTTTGATAGAGAAAATGAAATCCAAATCGAAACATTCCAGTGGGGTTAGAAAGTAGACTCAAATAAATTTCCAACAAGCTATCCTGCGCTCAATTTGGACATCGAGAAGGCCTCCAAAAGTCACCTGGAAAAGAGCGCGATGCACAGGAGGAGGAGCACGACGGTTTTATAAATATTTTCACTCCATATGGTCAGTTATACAAGTGGCAAAGGAAGGCAAAGGGTCACCCAAGCCATGTGTCATGTTTTTGGTGCTGCACCTGTAGATTATTCTTGGCTCTCCAACTTCATTTTGTGACCCTTGGGCGTTCTATCTGTTCATGGCACATTCTATATATTGTATGCAAACCATTTGCAAAGCAATGGGGTTGGTTGGCTTGTAACTCTTGGGAGACTGTGGGAAAGAAACTTTGTTTCTTCACTATGGATTTTTGATAGGGAACTAATGAAAGGCAACAACTCTGTTTCATGAGATTGTTGTGGTTGTGAGTGTAGCAAGTGTATTTCTTATGTGTTCATATGTATTTAGTTATGTTTCATAATTCATTTCATGCTCATTTCCAGTGAAATTTTTCGAATGAGATTAGGTAGAATTCAATTTTATTGCTCTACCTGTGGGAAAATTTCATGTTAGTGTTCATTCTTCTGTTGAAAAGGAGTCATGTGGTCCATGCCCTTTTCACCCTCTTAATCAATCTCTCCATTCCGCCATGTCTTAAAACTAAATTGCTATGCTTTCCGCCTACCTTGCCTCATGAAATAATCTGTTCCTTTATGTTAAGTTCTCTGTTCATTGAGGTCCAGTGGTCCCATAACATCCCAAAAACACAGTCATTCATAAAAATCACTTCTTGTTTCCATATTCACTTACTAGCCTAAGATAAATTGTTCATTTGAAAGTCATCTCATTCCTTTTCGTTCATCTATTCACTAAGTGTGACTCGGAGAGAGCCCTCTCCTGTTCTGGTAGGGCTAGCTACCCGACTGAGCGTGGTTTGTGGTTACCCTAATTTTTGCCTTCTTCAGCCTAAGGAAGATTTAGGTGCTAACATAGTGGTGACTCTGCTGGGGAAGAAAATGGTTTTCTTGAAAATTGTTTTTCCCCAGGACATATCTCAAGCTCATATCTGATGGTTGATGGTGAACAACGATTAGACATAAGAAGATGGCTGAAATCATTCACCTGGCGAATCCTTTCATTAAAGAATCCAACAATCGGTGCTTCATGGTGACTCCACTGTAGAGGGATCAGTAGCTTTGAGATTTCTTAATATGGATCGGATTGCAAGAAGATACGCTCCCATGAGCCGAGATCATATCCCAGGCTTCCTAAATAAAATTCTGAAGGTAGATTGGTCAAAGAATCTGCCTACTTTTAAAGATGATGGAAAGAAGGATGCTACTTTACATCTAGTTCGATTTCACATGCATATTCGCAAGTTGAAGGTTGATTTTCCTGAAGATTTCTTAATGAAGATATTCATTTCCACTCTTGAAGGTGAAGCTCAATCTTGGTATGAAAATTTGCCCGCTGCTTGTATTTACTGTCTAAAGGATTTTCATGCCATGTTCATTGAAAGATATAAAGACTCTTATCCATCATTGAATTTAGTTCATGATTGTTGCAAGCATGCTTATGGTTTTATTGAAAGCCTTGAAAAATATTATGAGGATGATAATTTTGTGGATGATGAAATCATGGAAGCCCTGTATGAAAATCCCTTTCAGAAGTGTAAAGACAATCAGGAAAATTTGCAGTAGAATCAATATCTTTTTACGGTGGAAAATGAAGGAATTTTGCATGTTGACAGTCAGCATGAATTACATGAAATAGATCAACAGGTTGGAGAGTTCCATATGGCTGAAAGTGATGACAGAAAAAGTGTCGTTTCAGATTGGTCCATAGAAGAAGACAAAGTTTTGGGTCCAAATGTTCTCATGTCATCAGAACAAAGCCTTCATAAAGAGGTAATGCAGTCAGTTCATGAACAACAAGATGAGATCTCTGCTCAAGTAAGTGAAAAGGTTTTCTTGGATGAAATATTGGTAGATGAGGGCAATGTCATATTTGAGTATCAAGAACCATACGAAGTTTCTTTTCTCATGATTGATGAACTTAATGAGGCACATCATAATCGAGTTGTTTTATCATATGAAGAAAAATATATTCAGACTGTAGAAGACCAGAGCAATCAAAATTGCCATTCAGATTATTCTTCATATGTCTCATGTCTTGAATTTTTTTTTGAAGAGGAAATCAACTCATCTGCTTGTTCAGAATTTTTTGAGGACCAGGAACATACTTCTTCTGAAGTACATTATGAAGGAAGATCAACATCACAAGAAAAGGACACCTTATTTCTTCAGCAGGAGGAGAATCTTCATGTTTTTCATGATCCAATGGCAGATTTGTTGCAGACAGCAATGAAGGTCATTATTGCAGTATTCAGTGATGAAGGAGATCATGGTCAATTATGTTTTTGGAGGTCTAGTTACTAGCATCAATTGTTGACCAAAAGATTTGATCAGAAGAATCAGTCAAGAAGCCATCTTCTTGATTGGTTACATTGGCAGTTTGATATAGTTTGATGATATATAGTCTTGTAAGAAATAAAGGTGGTCATGTTCTACCACCAAGCTTTAAGTTTTAAGTTCAGAGTCAAGTTTTTTTAGTCATGTCAGTTTGCATTGAGTCAGTTTGAGTCATGTTGGTTTGTCGGAATAATGGACTCCATAGCCCAATGGACAAAGGCACTGTCTGCTCACCCAAAGATCTGTAGTTCTTGGCACCTCCAAGGAGCTACCATCCCCCATTGGAGCCAATGTTAGTGTCAGTCTTTGCAGCCTTCCTCCAGTGATAAAAAATACTCTTACACAAGTTATTGTAAGGTGTCAAGGTCAAATTTTGTCATTTCAGTGAGTCTTCAAGCAAAATTTGGTCACTAGGCATTAGGTCTAGGGTTTTCTTACACTCCTTTCAAAGTTGTCCAGATGTCAGTCTATGTCACTATTTAGCTGAGTCTACCATCAGTCAAAGGGTTTTCATCATCATGTCAAGTCCCATTGGGTCATTTCACACCTTGTTCATGTTTCAGTTGTGCCTAGGCAAGGTCCATTTCCCTCTCCTAGGGTTTTGAAAGCTAATTTCTCTTGGATGGTCAAATCATGGGAAAAACTTGTATCCTGATGTCCATACACCTTCCCCTATCCATAATGTACCTTATCAAACTCTTCCCATCACTGAGATCCCCCAAATTCCTCATTTTCGCACAAACCCTAGTTTCTTGCTACAACTTGGCAATTTTCTATGGTTGGGCCTGTGTTTTGCCTTTTTGGACCCCTTCCCCTCACTCAATTTCTGAGATTCCACTTACCCCTACTTTCTAAAATCCATCCATACTTCCCAACATTTCCTCAAGAATTTAGAAGGTCCCTATCCCCTTCATTTCGCTACATTTCGGCAAATCCCTAGTCCCACACATTGGGATATGTTTCACTCAAATAATGTTTATGAGAAATCAAATATGAATTCAGGAAAACTGAGAGAGGTTTTTGTCCAAAACAGACCAAGAAAGAAAAACCTCATTCACTTTTTACACAAGTGTCATGGTTTTGAAGAAATGTCAAAAATACAATTGTCTCGGGAGAATTGATGCACCTCTGGAGCGACCTCGCGAAAATCAAGTTTTCTCCTAGCTGGGTTGGCCAAATGACTTGCTTGATAATCCAAATGATAACTAGAGATAGGTATATTTCCAATTAGCTATCATGAGCTCAATGTGGAGTTGAGGAAGGCATTCAAAAGTTGACTGTAACAACACTCTGCCTTTAGGCAGCCTCATTTGGCACAGTTCGACCAGTCTTGGGAGATTTGATTTTTGACAGGGAAAATAAACTCAAAATTTCAAAATTCTAGTTGGGATGGAAATTAGATAGGACAGGATTTCTAATGAGCTATCACAAGCTTAATTTGAGATTGAGGAAGGCATTTAAAAGTTGACCGCAACAACACTCTGCCTTGAGGCAGCCTCAGTTGGCACAGTTCGACCAGTCTTGGGAGATTTGATTTTTGACAAAGAAAATAAAATCCAAATCGACAAATTCTGGTGGGGTTGGAAATTAGACTCAAATACCTTTCCAAAAAGCTATCTTGTGCTCAATTTGGACATCGGGAAGGCCTCCAAAAGTCACCTGGAAAAGAGCACGACGCACAGGAGGAATAGCACGGCGGTTTTATAAATATTTTCACTCCATATGGTCAGTTATAAAAGTGGCAAAGGAAGGCAAAGGCTCACCCAAGCCATGTGTCATGTTTTTGGTGCTACACCTGTAGCTGATGCTTGGCTCTCCACCTTCATTTTGTGACCCTTGGGCGTTCTATCTCTTCATGGCACATTCTATATATTGTATGCAAACCATTTGCAAAGCAATGGGGTTGGTTGGCTTGTAACTTCTGGGAGACTGTGGGAAAGAAACTTTGTTTCTTCACTATGTATTTTTGATAGAAAATTAATGAAAGGCAGCAGCTCTGTTTCATGAGATTCTTGTGGTTGTGAGTGTAGCAAGTGTATTTCTTATGTGTTCATATGTATTTAGTTATGTTTCATAATTCATTTCATGCTCATTTCCAGTGAAATTTTTCGAATGAGATTAGGTAGAATTCAATTTTATTACTCTACCTATGGGAAAATTTCATGTTAGTGTTCATTCTTTTGTTGAAAAGGATTCATGTGGTCCATGCCTTTTTCACCCTCTTAATCAATCTCTCCATTCCGCCATGTCTTAAAACTAAATTGTTATGCTTTCCGCCTACCTTGCCTCACGAAATAATCTGTTCCTTTATGTTAAGTTCTCTGTTCATGGAGGTCCAGTGGTCCCATAACATCCCAGAAACACAATCATTCATAAAAATCACTTCTTGTTTCCATATTCACTTACTAGCCTAAGATAATTGTTCATTTGAAAGTCATCTCATTCCTTTTCGTTGATCTATTCACTGAGTGTGACTCGGAGAGAGCCCTCTCCTGTTCTAGTAGGGCTAGCTACCAGACTGAGTGTGGTTTGTGGTTACCCTAATTTTTGCCTTCTTCAGCCTAAGGCAGATTTAGGTGCTAACAACAGCGACATCTATATGAAACATGACCTTTGCCTCTACAACATCCGGGTACACTGCTCGGGCTCGTCAGTCCAACTCGTATGAAAGCATGTGCATCATTGTCTTCAATGTGGCCGAAGAAGCAACATACTTGTGCATGATGTCTACACTGATAGAAAAGTCTAGGCTAGTGGTGATGCACATCAATTCGTTGAAGTACGAGTCAAGCTCTAGTTGGACCTGCTTCTTTTTCTTCACCTGGGTGAGGGTATCAATTGATGGGATTACATGCATGCACACCACAACATTTATACTCTTGAATACTTGTGCATGGGAGGCCTATATGCTAGTGATGAATTGTGGGAGATCTTCATAATTTTGGATCTAACTTTGGATATGTTCCTTCAGCTCGATCACATTGACCCTCATCATCTTAAGAAAGTGAAGTGGGGCTCCCGTGTACTTCATCATCCATGTTTGCATGTCATCAACAACAACATGCATGTTCGTCAAGATGCATGATCTTCTAGCACATCGCTGCTGCCATCCATTTAGATGGATGACTTCCTTGTGCACATACCAAAATTGGAGTACAATGCTTGTATAATTGTGTCAAGGGACAATACTTCATCTAGTATTTCCTTCTTCAATTCAGCTCAGGTGGACATTGTCACCAAATATCCTCCTTTCTTGGCCATTTGTAGTTCCTTTGCCATTCGTTCATTCTCAGCTATTAGGAAACAAACACTTGAACTAGTGGCTTTGGCATAAACTCTGGCTGCATCGACCAAGGAAGCTGGATTTTTGTACACATAAGTCAGGATCACTCGTTCTTCAACTTGCATAGGAGATGTTTGATCCTCTGGATTTGACACTCTACGAGACTGCACAACTCTATGTTGGGATTCATCAAACGAGATGTTGTGCATCACTTCTTCTCGCTAATCACCAAGGTGCTCAGTGCCTCCTTGGTCAACTGAGACTTTCTCATCATCTGGATTAATTAAAGTGGGTGAATTGACCTCTTTGTGGTGAAGCATGAGGTCAGTGTCCTGTTCCAACTCTTACTACTCCATGTCTGCATCCAACTGTTGAAGTGCCTATTCTATCTCATGAGAAAATTCTTGCCCCTGTGATGGTTCACCCTATTCGCCTAATGTCAGTTGTTCAGATGAATCAACTACTTGTACGGGCGCTGCTTCATTTGTTTACACATGATGTGCCCCTTGTTTTGTTTACTGCTGCTGCGCTTCCCTCTCCTATTTGCGTAGCTCTTGTTCCTTTTGGAGTTGCTCCCTTAGCTCATGCAACACCTTCTCTACTTCTTCCATTCTCTTCTTATCCTTCTTCCTTCATGTGATTCACTTGTCACATTGCTACCTCTTTTCCTCTATACCCATCGCTACTTTCTCTAAAAGTGGGTTTGCTCGAAACTTGCAGATTTGTTCCTCCTCCATGCGATCGACAATATTCCTCTTCCCTTTTTTGCGTACTAGTATGCTTGGCTCTGCTACCACTGTTGCTACTGCTACTAGTACTGGTGCTCTCCATGATGCTGCTTCGCTAACCACTTCACAATGAATCCAACTGGTTCATTGGGTTTGGAGAAACTGTAGCAATATCTCCATGGGTCCTCCTTGGCCCAATGAAATGCCCCGTAGATCCAGTTGAATTGAACTCTCATGCATTGATACTTCAGAATGTAATGTGGGTCATATGGATTGTATCTTTGGAGGTCAAATGGGTACTTCTTCATTAGTTCTACTTTGGCATCCACTTGCTTTATATTCTGGATCTCATATAACCCAATCCGCAACAGAAGAGTAGGCCAAGGTGCCTTCTTCTTCCGCTGTGGTCTAGCTGTCAATCCTGTCGAGATGTGATATGATACTTTCTGCATTACAAGCATGTCCAAGGCAAACTTTGCAAAAACATGTGGAGTCTTCTCCACATTGAACATTCAAAGGAAAGTGCCAGATGGTGAGGCATACCAATCTGCAATACCTATCAATGCCTCCATTGCTTCATTTGACATGTAGGGTGGATCCTATTTGAATATCATCTTGTACACAGGGACAAAAAAATGATCGGACATCCGTGTGATTACTCCTTCGAAGCTGCATTCGTACGACAACTTGAAATCTATGTTCATAGTAGTATTCGTCAATGACCATGCCCACTCCAAGCCTGTGAACTCCTGTCAGGCACAGACTGCATATAGGATGTAAGCAGACATGTAAATCTCTACATGCATACCTTTAGGTGACTGTCGAGCCTTTGTGACTTGTTCCTTCAGCTGATGAGCCTATATGTTGGACTAGTTACATGATTTTATTTCTCTAGTCACGTGGTCCAGTGCAACCACCCAACTCTGTGGGAAGGTTTCCATGCTTTCTTGGCCATACAGTTGACAAGAAAATATGATTAAGTATTGGTAAGCCTTCCTTAGTATATTTATCTTGTAGACCTTGTTGGGTGTCATCCCGAAACAAGCTGGCTCCTTTACCCAATCCTTTTGAATATCTATGGAGTTAGCACTAATGTTGGGTAAGCTGAATGGAGTCTCCATGAAAGTCATGGGCTTTGACATCTAATACACCTCATCATAATCCTGTTCCCAGAAGGTTGCAACCTTCGTCCCACTGACACTGCTCAAGGTCGTCATCTCAGGATCAGTGTGAGAGATGATCCAATGTATCATGTTCGCACATGGGAACACAGGATATCTACATGCAATCTGGTACAAGTCAGACTTGTGAATGTTCACGTACACCTGACGGTCTTCGAGGTGTTCCCCAAAAGTGTCTGCAAATGTTTCATTGACTTCTTGCCACTTCAGTTTGATGTCCTTGTCTAGATACAACTTTGTATCTTCGTAGACTGGCAGACTAGAGGACACTTGCTTAGCTGCTGCTCCAACTACATTTCCATTAGTTTCCTCAAATCCTATTCTCTTGGATGCCATCAAGATAGATGAACACTTGAAAGATCTGGAGACAAGAAACATGCATGGAAATAAATCTGTCAGCGGAAACAAAGCAAATTCGGGGGAATGATATAGCACATACCTGGTAAACTGATGGGAAAGATTGATTTCTTCTGGGAGGCTGGGTGATTGGCTACCAAAACTGCGCAAAAGGTAGTCTGGGCTATTCGGGAGGTAGGACTGGATGCTAGATCTGCACAATGTGTAATCCAGACTGGCTACTGGTTGTTAGGATTGTGCAATGTGATATTCTAGTTTGGAAGGACTGCAGGCCTAAGGACTGAATTGCGCAATTTCTTGGGCTAGCAGTCACTGTCCTCTAGAGATACGCAAAACAGCCCTAGAGGCTAGTGCTGGGAAAAAATGCACATTTCTGGAGACGAAGGCAGAGCCTTACTTCCCCAGATTGCACAATGCAGTCTTAGTGAAGGCAAAGTCTAGGCCATGGTTGGCCTGACTCGCCAACGGGAAACTGAAAGCAAATAAAATAGTGAATGCATGGCGACACTAAGTGAAAGAAGAAGTGTTTGACAGTGCATGAAAAACATGAATGAAATATTCAACAAAGAGATCAACATGCATGTGGGTGAAGCGATTCGCCGGTTGGGTGAATGTTCGTGCAAAATAGTTTCATGCATGCGACAACAGTGAGATAGCAACGAAAACTGAAATAGAGCTAGGAAAAGATAGTATACATGTAAATGACAGCAAGCATTCAAAGAAATCAAGAAAACAACACTCACACAAGCGAATACAAAGAAAGCGACATAAATGTTTAAAAAGACAATTTGAGGCCACTTACCTGTGAATAGTTTAGCTGGATGTGCCTAAGAGTCCTGGATGTGTTATGGGATGTCAGACCTCCAATATCGATGTGAAAGAATGAACTTTGATGCATCGAATAAATAAGTTTGGTCTCATGAAGCGCATGCCACAAATATAGGAAAAAGCGACACTTGGAGGGAAACTTCTAAAACAACTTTGCATGTAACCCCCGATTGCTAAAAATAGCTCCCTGAATCATGGGATGCCTTTTTCATGTTTCCTTTTGCTATTCCAGGAAGAGCAAGTCATGCATGCATGCAAGTCAAGTTTCCTTGGTCCCGGGTGGAACTGGTCAACCAGACTGCTCATGCATGCAACTGCTCAACTGCTTGAGAAAAATGCGCATTTTTGGTTGGGAGTTGGGCTGACTGCCCAAGAGGTTTGTGCAATTTCTAGGCAGAGCAACTGACTGCTGCCTAGATTTGCACAAATTCTGGGCTGAGAAGTCTTGCTAGGGAAATTTTCACAATTTCTACTGGTAGTGTTGGCTGGAAGAATTGCGCAATTCTAGAGCCCACCAAGCTTCTAGACAGAATTGCGCAATTTCTGGAGGGAAGGCTAGTTGCCCTCTAGAAATGCACAATTTTCTTGGGGAAGCCGCTCAGCCTACAGCTGGACCAAGTCCGAGTGAACAGCTTGTGAGGGAAAAGCCTCAAGCTATGATCAACAGGCTGTCTTTGTGCATGAAAAACATTGAAGCTTGTGTACTTGATGAAGTAAGACAAAGTGTTGTGACAAGTTGGTAGGGAGGCTCCAAAACGGGCTAAGGAAAAGTTTTGGAGCATGGTTGTAACCGCTACAACACAACCTCGAGTTCCTCTCCTCATCAATAACTTTCTCGATTTCAGACATTTCAAGGAAAACTTTTCTGAAAGTTCTCTCATCTCCAGACATACCTTCATCACCTTCTTCATGTGCCATGACTAGTGAAGCTTGAGAATGTGTGTTCTCCTTGAAACAATTTGAGACCTTCAATCCACAAGCTCTCCTTTTCCTCTTTTCAAATTCAACCTTGTAAGCATCAGAAAACACTTGAAAGAAAAATCAAACCTTCAAAATAACCTTTAGCTCTCATACCAAACTGATATGTTATACAAACTTGAAGGTGATAGGAAAATTTGCAAGTAAAATTTTATGTCTTTTAGGAAACGGATTACTTCACAAAAGCACATAAAATAATGGTTTTAAAACTTTTCTAACTACCTACAAATAGATATAAATATACCATATATAGTAACACAAGACAAAAAATGATAAAGGAGGTCACCCCTCTTGAGCTACATCTCCCGGTCAAACTTCCATTGTTGGGCATATTTCATTAAGCGCTAAAATTTGTGTTTACATGGATTTACAATGCTCATAATGATATATGATGTTTCCAATGGCTCTAGAATAGTCAAAAACCCCAAGTTGGGCCCTTGTTGGGCTCAATTCAGCCAAAAATTGAAGAATTTATACTCTATAGAAGTTTTGATGCTAACTACTCTACAAACTAGACTCCTATGCTAACTGCTCTATGAATTCTGCAATTCTAGGGACCGCCGAGTGCCATTTTTACCCGACACTAGTGAGATTCTTGTTAGTTCAGGTGTAATTTGTTGGTTTGTTTAAATGCACAATGACGCCTCTTGACAGAAAATTAGGGCCACATGGGGCCATGCACCTGGGAGCTCAGACTGACCACCCACCCCCATTGGCATAGTCCCCAATCTTTAAGGCCATGGTTTCATTGCATCATAAAACCCATGCATGCCCCCCACACTTCGCACTAGTCCACCAAGCACTCTATCATGCCTCGCCCTCTGGTTATATGACATATGGTTAGACCTTGGCCTGGGGCTAAGTCTCAAGCACTTAGTCACTTCGCCTGTAGTCTCGTGGGTTGTGTAGTGACTAGGGGCCAAGGACTTAGCTCCGACCCCTTCCCCAAACATCATTCCACCAAAATTTAATATATCAATTCACTGTTATGACTGTTAAGAACCACCCTGTGACCTATTGGTAAGGTGCTTGACTTGTGTGAATGAGGTCATCCATTCAAATCCCATGGAGACTGGTTCGACGCTTAACCAAAATTTTACATTATACCGGGGTGCCATGTGGAAGCCCATGATTAGGCCACGTGGCACCCAACCATTAGTCCACCTAACAATTCCACAACCAATCAAAATCCTGCCAATTCATACCAATCAAGTGAGGCCATTTGGAAGCATGTCATTGGATTAAGGTACAAAATCAGCTTGTCCAATCATTCTTCCCAGTGACCATACAGACTTCCTAGTCAGTAGTCCTACACCTAACCTACAAAAATTTTACCTATTTGGAAAAACAATCAGAACGAGATATCGGGAGCATATGATATCAATTTTGAGCGATTTAAGTTGTGTTGGATTTAGGTCGATGAGTTCTACCCTTTGGCACTAGTTTCAAGCACTTTTGAACACTTTAAATTTTAAGCACTTTACTGATCCCTTATATCAAGATCTGCTCAGTTCAACCCTATAGAGATATGCATATCGACATAAAAACATTGAAATTGATTAAATTTAATTTTCTCAATCCTAGAAATATTATTGTCTTGCCATATCAATTTATTTGGTTTTAATTATATCTCAAAATTTTAATTGGGATATTATTATCATACTTTTAAATTTAATTTAAAATAATCTTATATACTAAATATTCTAGGATTCTCATTAATTACTATCTTCACTTTTTTTTATAGCTTCTATAACATCTATCTTTTGGAGAAACAAAAAATTAAAATAAATAAAATGGTGGAGGCATCAAGGATTTGGTCTAAATTGAATTATTTACAAATTTATATATTTAAATAAATAAAAAAAATCTTACCTACCTAATATATATAAAAAAAATCCTACCTAACTATCTATCTTGTTCTATAAACGGTCTAAAATATTAAATAATTAAAACAATCAGATAATTTTAAAAAATATTAAAATATTATATATATTAATTTTAAGAAATTAATCTTTGATAGAAATAAAAACGATCTCTTTATAAATGAACTAAAAACTAATTTTCTTCCTTTATCTAATATAGACAACATAGAAGACCTCTATCATAATTTTACTACAACCCTCTCATATTCTATTAACAAGTTCTCAATTGAAGTTTCAAGTAATAAAAGAAATAGCAAAACCAATCCATGGTATGACAAAGATTGTAAAAGTGTGAGGAGAGAAATTAAAGAAGTTGTTGATGCATCTCTTAAAATTGGCAAGACAAAAATATACAAAGCCCTAACTAAAAGAAAAAAAATGCAGTATATTTGTAAAAGACAAGAGAATCTCTTACACCTCTATAAAGTAGCTCCTAAGAAATTTTGGAGGTAGATTCTGAAAAGGAAAACTAAAGATAATAATAAAATTGCTTTACACGACTGGAATTCCTATATTAAAAAGCTTTATGAATTTCCAAATGTCTCGAATAACTTTGAAACCCTGTTCACAACGAAAGAAATTTTAATTATTAAATTATACATTTTTAACTAATTAATAACGTAAACACCTTCTAAAATTATTCCATTTATATAATTATATATCTATATATAGGTTTGTTCATTAACTATCTTCCTTTAGATAATCAATTTGACTTTTTGACTGTCCCTAAGTCAAAGCTAGCCTCATTTCTACTAGATTTGTTGGTAAGATGGTAAAGACAAAAAACACCAATAATAACAACAGAAAAATTAAAAACCACATTATATAGATTACCCAAAAAAACAAAAATTTCCCAAGGATCAAAATTCAACCCATGGTGATCCTTGATCAGCTAAATTACCTGGAATCAGGACATCTAGACCATTTCCATGTGGAGGAAAAAAATATTTGCATATAGGTGCCTCTATATGAGCCATCCTACCTTCCAAGTTGTCCAACATATCCTGTAGTCACTTCTTCCCTCAATGAAGAGAGAGAAATTGATCCATCATATGTCACTGATTGCGATGGAGGTCATTCATAAAGGCAATGACCTCATTGTGGTCCCCATGATGGTCACGGACCAATTGCTCCAACACTACCAAAACCTAGTGTATCTACGTCTCTAAATAATCGAAGTGTGGAGGTAGGTCCACTCTTCCTGGAAAGGTGGTTAGCTGTTATTCTACTTGTTCTCTGTCATCGTGATTCTCTACCTTTTGAGTTACCCCTTAGCCATGAGGACCAACACCTCTCTGAGCTTGACCTCGCTGGTGTTACATGGTGCTCCAGTTGGTTATCACACGTAACCCACCAGAAAAAACTAAACCAAAAACTTTGCTTCCAAGAGGGATGAATTTCCCACAAACCCAAGGTACTACACCAACTGGCCAACCAAATGCCCTCTCAGCCACCTAGATTTTATAATTCCCTCTATCGAAGAGACTAATACCCTTTTACCTCTAGAAGTTACCAAGCCAACAACCTCACTTAGCAGACCCAAACCACCTGCAACAACACCCTAAACGTGCACTATGATAGCCCCC
This sequence comes from Pinus tabuliformis, assembly GCA_031772625.1. NCBI lineage: Eukaryota > Viridiplantae > Streptophyta > Pinopsida > Pinales > Pinaceae > Pinus > Pinus tabuliformis. The sequence goes on along the minus strand of CM062818.1, from coordinate 2,015,202,098 downwards.
CATGTGGATATAAACATCCAAACCTCACCCCAAAAAATGAAATTTTGAGAGCTCACAATATACTCACACTATACCACTCCAGGGACCAAAGACTATAGAGAAACAGGGTGTGAGGAAGGCTTTCTCTTCTGCCAACTTTAATTGATACCTTGGCTAAAGCCTAGAACACTTTGAACACCACCACAGAGACCCAAACAAGAAAAATCTTAACAGAAAAGAAGAGCACACAAGGAACTATTACCTGCTCCAAAGAGAAAGATAAAATCTCCTTGGTCGATGTGAAAAAACCCAATTCACTTGAGAAACCCACACGCTCGGGCACCAGAAGCCTCCCCACAACGAGCACTACCCCTAGCAAACCAAGGTCCCAAATTATTATGAATGAAACATCCTCAATGACGGAATTACCAACATTTAGCCTTGAATTTCTACTCAATTTCGACCTTGCAACAAATAGGGTAAGGTTGAGCTCCAATAGATACCCCTCTTCTCTCCAAGAATGTGGCTCTCCTTTGATGTCTCACTTCCAATCCCCTAAAACCAACCGTCAAAACCCTTTATCCACCAAACTACACAAATAACCAATGCTACTTCTCAAAAGTTCTCTTCCTACTTACCAACAGGAGCTTCGCCAACACGCCACCCCATTTAGTTGCCATTTATGTGGGGAATAAATTCCCCTTCTTTTGAAAATGTAGCAAGAAAGTCTCAATCTTGATTTTTTCCTTAATTAAAATTGAGAAAATCTGAATTTCCACATCAATGGACAACTTGGAGGAGTTAACCGAGGTGACATAACACTTGTCACTCAGTTAAGAACATTCAATTTGAAATTTCAGATTACTTCAGTTGATTTCTAAAACAATAGGAGTCTATCTCAGTTAATTCGAGTTAGGGGCATGAAGTTCAGTTCTGTAGAGTGGGTTCCTAAAGTTTAGGAGCTTGGTTTGAGTTAATTTTAGTTTTTGCAATTTAATTCAGTTAAATTGAGTTATGGTTAGTTAAACTAGTTCTAACTATTGGAGGAACTAGTGGAAGGTCAAATTGTGGAAGTGGAACTTCAACTACAATCAGTGATCATCCAGATAACTAATCAATCAACCTAAATTAGCTCATGCATGCATAGAATTTTAGTTACCTAGTTGAGATCGAGATACCAAGGTAATGTACTATTAGTTGTAGACTATTCCGAAGTGTAAATATGGTGCATGCAGTTAGAGGAAGGACCTAGAAGAGTTGCGCAATCTAGATGAAGGAATTTCCTAATTAATAGGGCCTAATTCCTGCAGGAACAAAACAAGGAAATAGAATTTTGGGAAGGCTTGAAATTGGCTAAGCATTGGCCAGGTTCAGTCAGTTAGGCATAGGGATAGACTATACGCTTACAGGGCGTGCTCAACCTTGAGCAAGAATATGCATTTCTTCTCTATTCTCTAATTAATGCAATATAGATATTAAGGGGTTTTGAGCAATTTATTTCCCCTAGATAAATCTTTGTGCATGTGTGATGTTTCCTTTTGCATGTCTATGATTCTTTTTCTAGATGGTGAATACAATTTCATAGATCAATAGAGTAGCTTCAAGTCTCATGATTTAGTAAATTTGATGAGCATTATTGAATCTACACATTAATTTCTACATGGTATTAGAGTTGGAGTCACTATAGAGTAGAGATTTCAAAGTTTTCATTGCAGGAGGTTCGAATTTGTAGATCAGTGTTATAGGTTTTCTTCAAGAATCAGAAGATGAATTTCAATGGACTAAAGCTCATGTATGCCCTTAAGGAAAGCTCGAATTATGTTGCATGGAAGTACCACATGGAGGCAGTACTAGAGGATAATGGGTTGAAGGAATTCATTGATAATGATATTTTGAAACCAACAACATCTAATGCAATGGATCTATAAGAATGGAATAAATGTGTTGCTAAGGTGAGGAGGATCATATTGGAGGGAGTACGAGACCATATTGTCTCAAATATCCATGGGAAAGAGACTCTGTATGCTATTGGTAAGCACTGAAATATTTGTTCCAGAATAGTAGTGACCACAAGAATTTTTCACTCAACGAAAAACATTGAAATATCAAGATGCAGAAGAATGAGACCATTCTGTAGTACCTGAGTAGGTTCACACAATGTCATGATGAGATTGGTCAAGTTGGTGTTACTATAACCAAGGATGATTTGGTAAGCCTAACCCTTCTAGGCCTTCCCAAGAGCTGGCACAACTACCAAGATTTAATGAATAGAGGGATGGACTACCAAATGGTACCTCCTACTGTCTGATTTGGTACATGAGGAAATAAGGAGTAATACCTGTCAGGCGGAAAGAGTTGATAGTGCGGACACAACCAACCTCCCTAGGAGCCTAAGACTCTCTAGTGACAAACAAGACAAACAAGAGCAATCCTTCTCTAAACATGCATTTACTATATAAGAAATCAAGTGTTTAGATCCTACCTGTAATCCAACGCTGTTGTAGCAGTCCAGCCTCACTGATCCGGATGAGCTCCTCCTTCACTTTGAAACCTGCATCCACTAACAATCAAACGATTAAATAGCACTTGATAATCTCATAGAATAAAACATATTTAACACATAGACCAAGGAGTACATGAAACAACTCATAAATAACAAGTTATTGAGAAGAATGGACTCATTTGCATTAATAGGAAACAAAAGGAACAATTACAACCTGAGCCTTGGTGTTGTGCAAGTCCCTCCCAGGGTCCATCAAGAGTTCTCCTTTACTTTGACAAAGCTCACCCACTTCCAAATAGAACAAGCAAAGATGGCAATCTCTCCTCACAAGCTTCTAAATGGGAGTCCTAATTCCAGCAGCATCTACCCTTAGAAATGTTTAGCTTCCAACCTCCCCTCCTTCTGGCCCAATGCCTGTATTTATAGTGCTCAAGAGGAAGTTATTCAGGTCCACCATCAATGGGATAATCCCCTCTTTGGATGGGATAGCTCCCTTATTGATGGGATAAGTTCCTCTTTGGTAGGGGTACATGAACCATCTGGAGGCGCTCAATACACGTCGAACAACCTTCTAGAATGCTCTAGAAATGACCACAAGTAACTTTTTAAAGATGAAACTTGCGCATTTTGACCTTTACAGGGGGACGCACCTGCCCCTTTACATACAGAGCGTACAAGTACGCAGCTTTTGTGAACATTGGGTGCGTACCCGCAGGTAAGGTTGAGAGAACCTGCGTACCCAGAGATAAATACATTTATAAAGACTTTCTCTCTTTTTGGAGTTTGACATGGAGAGCAGAGGCATAAGACTTGCCCAAGAGGATAGCATGACTGTTGATAGAGCCATACTAACTGTAAATAGTCATGGTGACATTTTTTAGTGTAACAGATTGCCCCCTAAAGTGCGAAGCCTGTAATAGATTAGGGTTTTGTATTATCTAGGAAGGGTGAAGCGCTTTATCATTTCAAGGATTATCTCGTGGAGAGCCTGGTCAGAACCTGCAATTTTCAACACAAAATACATGTATAAGATTATATCATCACTGAGGTAGGCATTCCCATACTCAGATCAAAACTTTAACTAACAGACTAACTACTCTGATACAGGAATGATCTTGCAGTACATCATAATCATAGACTTTTGTAGACACAGTATGGGCGCAGCCATCTGTTTATGATTAGTCTACTTAGATAATGAATACAAAACTCCTCGCAGCCTGGATGGTGGAAACTAGATCCAGGGTCTTCATTTCTACTTCCCGAATTGGTACGATTCTAGCCATGCGAATAAATGAGTTGATGTCGAACATGGTAGAAACCACTTGATTACCAGTCGATGATGTAAACTGTTAACAAGTGTGAGAGAGACCACCAGTAATGTCAATGGTTCTCAAAGTACCCAGTACAATCCATGAGATGTGAATGAATGAGTTGATGTCGAACATTTCACGGAATCCTTCGATCGAAAGTCAATGATGTAAACTGACGTCAAAGGCGAGAAACCTGCCATTGATGCATGCAGACTTCAAGGTACTGACGATTTCTAAGTCATCTCTCTAGATAATGTGTTGATGTCGATAGAAAGCGACCCGTTGCAGGCAAGCCCACAACACGAAATCATTGTTCAAGTTGAAGAAATGTTGCTGTAAGGACTGACTCAGGGATGGTCAAATGGATGACAAGTATTTTGCAGATGAAAGTTTTGTTTGCAGACCTCTTGAACACATAACGACACGACAGATGGCTTGGTGATGAATGACTCAAAGTTAATCCCCGGAACCCGGCTGAAGACTTTCAAAGTGGTTTGATCAACTGTGAGGTAAAGGATTTCCCAACCCAGGTGAATGAAAAGTGTCGTGTCCAAGAGTGGTAATAAAGTTTCTTCTGAGACAAAAGATAACAAATAGGCTCATTCTTCTCTCTTTTCCCCCACCATTTCTGGCAAGTACCTCTTTATTTTTAACAAGCTTGAGGAGGATAACATATGCTTGATTATAAGCTCATCCTTCGGATGAGTCCAACCTAGTTTTGATTCGAACCCTAGGAAGGAGTGGTTCGTTCCTGTTTGTAATTGAACAGGTCCTTTACTGTGAAATTTTAACGAGTCCAGTATAGGAGAAACTCGGCGTTTTTCAATTTTAGAGAGTCTGAAAAACTTAAGAAGACTCCAAGTTGAACTTTTTCGTAGATTTGTGTCCCTCAAGCCCGAAAAAGTATAAAATAATACCTGGGGGAACCGCTTGATCTTGCGACCAAGGAGTACTTTCATAATTAGTGCCACTGACCTGAAAAGTAAAAAGCGATCAAGGACACGTCGTTTTATTTCCAGTATCGAGTTTGAAACGACAAAAACCCGGCAATCTTTTCCTGTTTTTACGGTCAGAAAAGGGCTATAAGGGGACCGTCTTTTAATTCCGTTTTAACGAGTGTAAAAGAAACGCTCGGCAATCTTTTCATATTTTAGGAGTCAGAAAAGGGCTTAAAAGATGACTCTGATATTTTGGTTCGTGAAAAATGACAATTTTCCCTCTAAATCCCTTTGTCCTGCACAAAAACGACACATTACTCATACCTGTTTAAGATAGGCAAAAATACATTGAAAAATATCCTTCCATGGTGAAAAATAAACAAACCTAGCATTCATTCATCCAAAAAACCTATAAAAAGACTTTTTACCATGTCATTTTTACCATTTTACTGTTGAGGTTGAGAAAAGGGCTTTTGGCAAGAAACTTCCCGTGGTCATTGCGGAGAATCCGACCGTCAGAATCGAACGCCGTCTCTTCCAGGTATTTCACAACATCCTCCTCTTCAATTTCATCCGATTAAAATTTTGTTTTAGGTTTTAGTTTTGGTTTTTGGGGGGTTTTAGGTTTTAAAAACGCTCTGCGGGGTACGCAGGTGCCCTAAGGGTGACCTGCGTCCCCCGACCTTTTCCTACACAGGAAAAAGGTCGGGGTACGCAGCCCACCTTCAGGCCAGCTGCGTACCGGCGCTCTGTGTCCTAAACGCGGGGTGCGTACCCCGCGAAGGGCGGAATTTGAAACCCCAAACCCCAAAAATAACCATTTAAATTTTCCCAAATTAATTCTAATCTTTATTTCTTGGTGTGTAGGGCACTCACCATGTTGGATTGGAGAGAAAGAGAGCACGAGGACGTTGATTTAGCCGCAATTGGTCACCAACCTTCCATTGATGCCCTAAAAGCATGCGGACTATATAAATACTGGGCCATACCTGGCATGAGGGCTCAGGTGAGATTCTTGGAGTGGCTGGTTGAGAGATGGAACATTCATGAGCAATGCTTTTACATCGGAGGGCACCAGCTCGAGATAGAGCCCTCTGACATATACTTTCTCACTGGCTTGCCAAATAGGGGCGAGCAACTCAATCTAGCCGGGACTAGGCCGGGTGGCCAATCCCTTGCTAGTCTCCGGGCAGATTGGTGCATACCCAATCAAAACCATGCGAAAGGCATAGAAATCAAATACATCTCTCGGCGTGAACTCATGGTTATAGCTTTCACGGTTACCAGAATTTGCGGCGCAGCCGCTTTACATATTGCCACCGGGTCCCAAATGCGGATGGCGATTGACTGTTTTCGAGGCACCATCTTCAACTGGTGCGATGCTGTGTCGGCCAATATGAAGGGCCAACTGACTAGGGCAAAGAACGGACAACTGAAGACCTTTGGATATGGGCCTCTAGTTGTGAGCTTTGCCTTAGAGAGAGTTCCGATGCTGATCCCTCAGCATCTCACTGTTGATATCTTGGGTCCTCGGGAGCCAAAGCTGATACGATGGGTTACGGTGATGGCCCGGCATCCTGACGAGGGCGCGACAGTTGTTCGATTCCCTGCTGGTTATTTTCACTGGTTAGAGGACCAGGTCTTTGCTATTCAGGACTTTCCTTATGCCGGAATGGATTTTCGGAATGATCCGGACATGGTTCTTCCACAGGGAGAACAATGGGACGACAGAGGTATTTCATTTTTCACAAGTTTTCAAATTATATATTTTTTTGTTTTTATATATATCGCCTCAAACTGACAGTACAAATTTTCAAAATGCAGATGTTGGTCCACGGCGTCCAGCCAACCTCCGGCTTTTGAGAGGAGAGCACCAGCTGTACCAGCACCAGCCCCACAGGATGCGGCCGCAGAGACCTTAGCCGAGCTGGAACAGGATCTAGAGCGTCTGACGGCGGATATACCAGAGACCACCATAGATGACATTCCCATTCGACTTCAGCGCTATGTGGTCGCAGTCCCAGGACCTTTTAGGAGGTTCTTGTGTAGGGTAGCGCGGGCAGTGGTCTCGTATAGAGAGCACCACCAGTGATTGGCTAGTCACTTTTGTAGACACATATGACATTTTTGGTTTTTTGTACTTATCATTTTGCCGATCATAAGGTGTTTTTCAACCTATGATCGAAGACGATGTATATTTTTTGACACACTCCTATCTATATATATATATCATTATTACCGGCTTATCTTGTTTAACATATGTGATGAAATGTTTTTAAATTTACTTGCATGATTATCGTAAATGTCTGTCCAACATTCGAGAAGCAATTGCATCTGCTAATGTATTTAAAGACCTTGGAATATGCTGATATTCAATGTAATCAAATTCACGTTCCAAGAGACGCACTCTCAAAAACAACCTTAATAACACAGGATTTCTAATGGCATATACTCTATTAAGCTGTAATACAACAAGTTCAGAATCTAACCTCACTATCAAACGTCGAATTCCAAATGAAATAGATTCAGATAATAATTCAACCACTGCACTGTATTCTGCAATGTTGTTCGTCGTTTGACCGAGGCTTACCCCATGCATAGAAACTAACTCGTCAGAGGGCGAATAGATAACCCAAGCTGCGGAAGAGATATTCCGTGTACTACGACAAGCACCATCAGCAAATCCAATGTATGTTTGGAGAGGCGTCGACATCTGCAATATCAAGAGTAAAACCAAGATAAGCCAGAATAACGACGAAAAACACACTTTCTAAGCTAAGCACACTAACTAAACTAACAAACATACTAGCTAGAAAGAAAACCTAACCTAACTAAAAATTCTCCATACCCACCATTTAAGCATAATACCTCTTTAGGTAAAGTCCATTTCTGGGTTTACCCAAAGAGTCCCCATCAAAATCTACCAGCTCATAAGCCCCTTTTGCTAGCTTTCGCTTTACAATGTAGGGTCCATGCCACATAGGAACGAATTTTCCAGCACCTAGCTTATCGTTAGCTTGATCATATAATAGCACTAGGTCTCCCTCCGAAAAACTTCGAGGGGTCACATTTCTATCATACTGAGCTTTCATTCGCTTCGCGTGAGTCTCGATTGCCAATGCAGCGTCACGTCGAGTCTCATCTAATTTAGCTAAGTATAATAAACGTTTCTCCTCTTCGGAAGTAGCTGGAAGTAATTCGACAGCCATTTGAAGTGATGGGATTTCGCATTCAATGGGTAACACAGCTTCCAAGCCATAAACTAGCTGGAAAGGAGTGAACCCTGTTGAAGTTTTCACTGAGGTTCGGTATGCCCATAGCGCTGAAAATAACATGTTGTGCCAATTCGACCGATGAATACCAATGGTTCGTCGGATCATGATAACCAGAACTTTGTTGATAGACTCAACCAAACCGTTGGCTTGCGGATAATAAGGAGTAGAGCTATCGTGGCGCAAACCAAGCTGGCTTGTAAGCTCAGTCATCATGATGTTTCGAAAATGGCTCCCATGGTCAGTAATGATTGCTTGTGGGACACCAAACCTAGTTATAATATGATTGAATACGAAAACTGCAGCTGTTTTGCCGCTTGCGTCGAATGTAGGCATCGCCTCGGCCCATTTAGTAAAATAATCAACCGCGAGGATGATATACGCATGCCCCCCGGCCGAGTGAGGGTTACAAGTAATAAAATCGATACCCCATTTGGCGAATGGACCAACGGCAATTATAGGGTGGAGAGGAGCAGGTGGTGCGCGCATCTTGCGATCAAACACTTGACAGTTGTGGCACTTCCGGACTGCAATGATACAATCTTTAAACATGGACGGCCAGAAATAGCCAGCGCGCAACACCTTCTGAGCTGTGGCATACCCAGACATATGACCGCCACATGCTCCAGAGTGACAATCATTCAAAACCCTCTCAGCCTCTTCGTGAGTTAAACAACGTCGAAAAACTAAGTCTGCCCCCCGGCGATAAAGTGTATCTCCAATAATCTTGTATTGCTGGGATTGAAACCGAATTTTTCGACGTTCCGACTTTGAAGCTTCAGGCCGAAAGGTTTGGGTTTGGAGATAGATGATTATATCCCCGTACCACGGATCTAAAGTACTGATAAGAAACAAAGATTCGTCCGCAATGGACTCCTCTGCCACAGTTTCTGTGTCAGCATGCGGGAAATCACACATCAATTCCGCAAAAACTAAGGATTTCTTAGACTTGGACTTCTCAAACTCCAAGTCGAACTCTTGCAGGATAACGATCCATTTAGAGTACTTGCCCCCTAGCAGTTGTTTTGTCAAAATATAAATCATAGGGTTGCAATCCGAAATAACTGTAGTTTTACGGAGAAGAATGTAGTGACGAAAACGCTGGACAGCTTGAACGGCTGCCAGGGCCAATTTCTCCACATGCGAATATTTTAGCTCAGTGGGGTTTAATGTCCTACTAAGATAATATATCACATGTTCCGCTCCGAATTCATCTTCTTGAACTAACACCATTCCAATGGTGGAATGCGAAGCTGCGAGGTATAAGAAGTAGTCCTGGTTGTAGTTGGGAGGATGCAACAACGGTGCATGGGTCAACGCGTGTTTAAGTGCATCAAAAGATTGTTGGGCAATCTCGTCCCAAAAGAATTGAGCGTTCTGTTTCAACAACCGTGTAAAACCTTTAGTGACCTCGGCGTAGTTTGGAATGAATCGGCGTAAAAAGTTCGCTTTCCCTTGCAAACTTTGGAGTTGGCGCAAACTCGAAGGAGGAGGCAATTTGATGATAGCTTCGACCTTCGAGGGATCGACGCGAATGCCGGCTTTTGAAACAACAAATCCCAGCAATCGACCCGTCTCTATACAGAAAACACACTTGTGGGGATTCAACCGAATTCGATAATGCCTACACCTCATAAAGATTGCTCGTAAGTGGACAAGGTGATCAGCTCGATGTAAAGAATGAGCAGGCAAATCATCGAGGTACGGTTGCACAATGTGCTTGATGTCATGAAATGCGTAAGACATCGCCCGTTGAAAAGTGGCCCCGGCATTCTTAAGCCCAAAAGGTAATTTGCAATAAGCAAATGTCCCCCATGGACAAATGAATGCCGTTTTTGGTTGGTCGGCAGGTAGAATATTGATTTGATTATAGCCCGAAAAACCATCCATGAAGGAAAACATTTCACTTCCGGCACAATCATCAATAATTTGATCGATATAAGGCGTAGGATAGTTGTCTTTTGGACAAGCTCGATTTATATCCCTATAGTCGATACAGATTCTTATTGTTCCTTGTTTCTTGTTGACCGGAACAATATTCGATACCCAATCCGTTAACGGGATTGGATAAATGAAACCTGCTTTCAACAGCTTTTCGACTTCTGCTTTAATCGCAGCCGCTTTCCGAGGGTGAATCTGACGCAACCGTTGCCGGACGGGTTTAGCATCCGGGTAGGTCTTTATTTCATGAACAACAATGGCAGGATCGATTCCCGGCATTTCCTCGTAAGACCAGGCAAACACATCGCGGAATTCTTGGAATAGGGCCTTGTAAGTTTGGATTTCATCTTCTGTACATGAGGCACCTATATGAATGTTTTCCTCAATTCCGGGCTTCACTGAAATATCAATGGGAATAGTGCGAGAAATATTCCCTAAATTCAACTCTGAATCAGAATGTTTCGTTGGATTCTGAGCGTCTTTGACATATTCAGCGGTAAAGATAGATGAAAAATCATTTTCAAAAGCATCATCCTTAGGTAAAAACGAAGATCTGTGATGGAGATCTTCCCATGGTAGATCGTCTACACTTAGGATTTCGCGAAGTTGCTCGTCAGATGACACGACTTCGGGAAACGCTATCCGTTCTAAGGTTGATGTGAAAAGTGATTCTTCACTGACCACATTCATTTGGTCGATTTGGGTTGAACGCGAGTCGGTAAAAGACATGACAGCTTCATAAGCAATTTCATATGGACTCAAAGGCATAGCATCACCGAATGAGTCTATCTCAGATTCAGATGGGACAATCCAAGGATCATCATAAATAATGTTGTCTGATGTAATCATATGAATTGATGCAAATGAAGGGTCTGCGTTGATTGGAGGGAAAGGAAAAGTTCCCAGTAAACCGGAATCTTTAACTAAACCTACGCCAACGTCCCTATAAGGGATTGTCGTCTTACCGACATGCTGGATACTCTCTGAAGAGGCTGGGTCGGATGAAAAGTATGTCAGCTGATCAATGGTCACGATCTTACCGTTATGTGGAAACTTTATTACTCTGAAGACCGATGAAACGACCGCTGTCATAGCATATGACCAACTTCGACCCAAAAGAAGGTTGTAGTCTAGAGGGGCATCAACCACCTCCACATCCAGACTAACGGTTTTACCTTCTACCCCTATAGGCAATTCCTGTAGAATACCAAACGGACGGAACCCACGGCCATCAAAGGCCTTAAGGATGGTCGGGGATTGGTTCAACGAAGGAGAACCAAGCGATCTCCAACATTGAATCGACATAATACACGTAGAAGCTCCCTCATCAATCACAGTCCGATGAATAGGCCTGTTTTTGACTATCACTGGAATTTGGAAAGCCATTTGATGGGGTAGACGCGGTGTACTATTTTCTAGATCGAAGATTATCAGGTTCGGGTCCTGAACATCAACAGCTCCGATAGCCGACAAAAGTAATTTTCGTTGTGCTGGGCATGATTGCAGCACTTCTAAAGCCGACATTGCTGAGGGTGAAACAGCTAAGTCCTCAACAATGTTGTAATTCTGGGCTGCTCTCGCATGTGGATTGAAAGCAGACCTTCGAAGTACACCCTTGGCGGGCGGTTTGATTACTAAGTCCGGGTTAGGTTTTTCGATCTGTAGTGGATCGGAACCAGGAGCTGAGGTTGATGGGTTAGAATGAGAAGATTCTGCTTCCTTACCATCAACAGGATTCTTACTACCATAATCTTGCGATCGAGTCGCAATCCTCACATGAGACATCATCAAAATGGGTTCTTCACTGGCAGTCGAGGAAGAACCTATCATCTTACTTTCCTGCTTTGGAAATGGATCTTTTAACACAGCAGGAGTGGGAGAACCTTTGACTATTTTCACAACCTCGGCCCGATGAGGGCAATCTCTCGTAAAATGATCCTCTTCACAAATAAGACAAGGATATCGAGGTTTGCGCTTTTCGTCATTGGTTTCCGACTTTTCCGTTTTCTCCTTCGGAGCCTTGTCTGCTTTAGCCTTCTTCTTTCCTTTCTTCTTTCCACCGTTTTTTGATTTGGCCGTAGATGACTCTACAGCGTGAATATCGGCGGAAAGTTCAGGAGAAGACTCTCCTGTCGGGGAATCGGGCAAAGTGATTATAGGAGTAGTTGAAGCCTTGGAAGACTTCTTCTTGCTCTTTGTATTCACGATACCAATCATACCATCAGCGGCATGAGATCCCGAAGGAGCAGCAGCGATTTGATTCGATTTTGGAAGATCTGGAATCTTCTCGTGTAACGTACCCGACTGAGTATAAACTAAGTCAAGGTATTGCGCCTGAGCAATGACTTGCTCCTCAGTAACTACTCCGGCCTTAGCTACATCTTCAGTAATCTTCGGTAATAATGATTTAACAAACCATTCAGCTAAGATTTGGTCCGGGATAAAAACTTTCACTAGCCTTCTTCGACGTCTCCACTCATGAATGTGATCAGAAATATACGTGGACGTTGATTGTTTTAGTGAAGTTAATAACTCCGTGCCGTTATCGTATCTGACCGGCAACTGAAAGTGAGTTAAGAACGAGGTAGCTAACTGGCTAAAATTGTAAAAAGAGGCCCGTGGTAACTCAATGTACCACTTGGCCGCGAGACCAATGAGTGTACGCTGGAAAAGACGTAAGCGGATCGAATCATCCGAGATAGAATTTGAAGCACACCAGAGGTGGTAAGTCATCACATGATTGGACGGATCCTCTCCAGACTTACCTTCGAACTTGGGTATATCACTGGGCAACTTATTTGGCATTGGCGGCCAGAACGGAAGATATTGAATTGGATCGTTCGTTAGGCGCGTCAAGTCTGGTAAATCCAAAGTTGCGATAAACGGTAACTGCCGGTTAGGATCTCTAAAACTCTGGGTCACAAGACCAGTCCCAGGAGGAGGATATCCAGGATAACTAGGAACAGGAGTCGCATTAGGGATATTATATCCTCCTGGAAAACCAGGATTAACCGGACCGTACTGGGGTTGTTGAGGTTGTTGATAAGTGTACCCAGGATACGGTTGATACTGGTAAACCGGCTGTTGGACAGCTTGCCCATGTTGGTACTGTCCCTGGTACGGTTGTTGAACAAATTGAGGTTGAGTAGTGACAACCGTACTTATACCAGGCTGACCTGTAGGCATCTGGACCGTGGTTTGAATCGTAGATCCAGACAACGGTAAAGATGTCTGAGGAGTGGTTGCAGAGACAGTAGAAACCGGAGCTGTCGATACTCCAGAAGTAAGTGTGGCAGATGTAGCGGTAGTTGCAGCAGCCGTTTGAGATGGAGTACTAGGTGCAATTGGCGGCTGAGTAACTACCGAAGTTACAGAAGTTTGAACATTTGACTGGACAGGTTGCGGTTGCTGGGGTGGACCAGAAACTACGGGTTGTCCAGCTTGAGGTACCAACTGTATACTTGGCTGCAACACCTGTTGACCCTGTGATGGATCCCACACTAACATTCCGGGGTATTGACCCGTAACAGGTTGAGGATACTGAGATCCATAACCGGATTGAGGATAGGATTGATAATTGAAAGGTGCAGTTCCCATACCTTGAACATATGACTGACCTTGAGGTGGTTGATAACCTTGACTCGAGTATTGACCTTGAGGTTGATAACCTTGAGGTAAATACGGATACTGGGGTTGACCTTGACCTTGAGGTTGATACCCTTGAGGTTGATACCCTTGGGGTTGATACCCTTGAGGTAAATATTGATACTGAGGTTGACCCTGGGGTACATATTGAGGCTGGGGTTGACCTTGAGGCATGTATTGCACCATAGGTACATACTGACCTTGAGGTTGCCCCCCAGACAAGATTTGTGTACCTTGAGGTTGCCCCCCAGGCGTTAACTGAGGCTGCCCCCCAGGCGGTAATTGGCCACCTTGAGGTTGGGAAACGGGAACTGAACCTGACATCATGTAAATGTCTCCTACACCCAATGGTATATTACCATTGTTTCCAGCTAATAACCCATGATCAATGGGTTGAGGAGATGCCCCCGCAAAGGTACCAGAAAGTGATTGATACCCGGTGGGAACAGAAGGACCGCCGTGTAAGAAAGATTCAGGAGTTTGAGTAAACACGGACGACTGACCAGACATATTTACAGGAGTATAAATACCTCCAGGTGGAAAAGGAGTACGAGGTGTAGAAAAACCTACCCCTGAGTTGTCTAAATAATTGGTTAACGAAAGGTACCAAGTAGTACTTCTAGGAGGACTGTAAAAGATAGATTCACGCTCCCTGAGCTCAATAGTAAGTTGATCTTCAAGGTTAGAGACGCCTATTTCTTCCTCTGGAGCAAGTTCTTCGATAGCAATCAGACCAGTAGGAAGATTTTCGGTGATAACTCGTTCTACTCTTGGTGAATCTGGAACACTAGAAGTCGGAGTAACAGGTTCAGATATTTCAGGTTCTTCGCCTGTATCACTAGTAGACGAAAAACTACCAACAAGCTCAGAAACTGTAACAGCTTCGGGATTATAACCTGTCTCTAGACCTTGGTAATCTGAATGGACTACCAAGGAAGATTCTCCTTCTTCAGGTGAACCTACTCTACTGCCACTAGGAGGAGTTACAAGGACCTTCAAACCTTCTAGATTACTGGGGTCGTCTCGAGGAGGTTCACCCCGAAGTCTACGGGATCTCCTCAACAATTCGGCCACAGAAACAACTTCAGGAGACTGGCCCCGAAGTCTACGGGACTGTCTCGGTAATTCCGCCACAGCTAAAAACTTTTAACTACTACACACGAAAACAAAGTAAAATCTCAAATCAAACCACCTAAAGTCTCTAAAGAACCAAACAAATTTGAATCACACGCCTAAAGAATCTAGGGCGTCAAACCAAGCACAAACAGTAGCCTTCCAGACCGAAAACGCTAGTTGGAGATGAAACCCAACATCGCCGGATTCAGTACAGAAGTGGCGGGTGGAACAGTTACCCCGGCAACCTGCTTAATGAATAGACTGGCACAAGTTCCTCCACTTTAACCGTCTCGAGTGAAGTGAACCCCCCGGAAAATCCAAGTGAGTCTAGCCGACGTCTGCTCCAGGTACAGTGGGATCTTCCCTCCACCGTCACCTCGGTAGAATCCTAAAGATAATGGTCACTAAGGTTACCAACCGCAACAAATGCACCTGGGGGAACAGTCTAAACTCCGACAGCACGCAAGGGCAGAGTATCAAGCTCAATCCCCTTGCCGGTTCCTTGACAATAATCCAAGGTTTACCGACAAGTGACCCCTGGCTCCTCGACAATGGTTAATCCGAGGTTTACCGTTTGTAATACGTGCGTGTCTGGCGTCGTTCCCAACGAGGGGGGATTGATCCCCTCACTGGTTCGGACACGAGCTCGTGCTTCTCCTTTAAGAGGAGCTTTCCCAGAGTACAAATGAGACAATTGGATTTATTCTATCACAAGATAAGCTACTTGTTTGGTTTTGTTGTCTTGGAGAGTTAATTACTCTCCTACTCCAAGACACTAGCCTGATCTAAATTGGTGTTTCAGAGCCCTAGTAAATAAAAGTTACTACGTTGATTTTACTTTAAGCGTTAATTTTATGGTTTTTCTTAAAGACAAAAGGTAGCGGAAGTGAAACCAATGGTGTGTAGACTCGACTCAAACCACTACAAAGATGCACCTAAGATGATTTACGCTACTTTTCTCTTTCAATGAAATTCCTAACTAAGAGAGTTGAGAAATGCAAATTTTATAGAAAACAACTTTCTTAGTAAAGACAATCAAAGAAACAATTCTCTTTATCTTTCCAAGCATACAAACATGACCACTCCTTACGTGCACGAAAAACTCTTTTTCTTTCAAAACTCTTCAAAGCTACTTGAAACAAAACTTTTCAAAGGAGATGTTTTTGTATTTTCTCTTATTTAATAAAGCATATAAATCTATTTTAACGAAAATCAATCTCAAAAGCTATAAAATCTATGAAAACTTGACTCACAAGCAAATCAAAAAGAAATTTACTCTAAGCAAACCTAACGAGGCAAAAGCCTACAAGGATGATTCTAGGTTGTTTTACTTGACCACAATCAAGTCAAGGACCAGCTAATGCAGAATCAAAAGACCAGTCAAAACAAAACTCAAATCTTTTTGTTCTTTTTGTAAAATGGAATTCAATACTTAATCAACAAGCACTTCGAAATTTGCCAAAGAGACAACTCAAAGGTAAGTTGCTCTCACAGGTAGACTTTATGACAGGTCTGACTTCTAAGAATGCTGACAAAACCAGAGAGATCTAAGGCTTGACAACTTCTACCGCCAAAGTCACTACAAGACCTACTCAAAAATCAAACCCTAGGGCTTAAACTTCTATGAAATCCACTAAAACACTCAATGCTATCGAAACAAGTTCAGGTGAAGATCTTTGACAAGAGACTAATGGATCTGGGCAGTAAAAACTAAGAAAAAGCAAAATCTAAGAGAAAAAATGCAAAAAATGGAAATTTCTTAATTTTTAGCAGGGTACGCAGGCAACCGTTAAGCCAGGTGCGGGCCCGCTCTGTGCACACAGCAACAGTGCGTACAAGTACGCACTGTGCAATACTCAGAGGGTGCGTACTACTGAAAAAACCAAGAAAAACTAAATTCAATCTAACCCTAAGCTAACCCACCCAAATGCAAAGTCACAGAGCCAAAAACCAGAAAATAAATGACTTTTCTCAGATCAAAGTTGCATACAAAGGAAAAGACTTTCACATCAATGGATTCCCCAGTGGAGTCGCCAATTTGTCAGGCGGAAAGAGTCGATAGTGCGGACACAACCAACCTCCCTAGGAGCCTAAGACTCTCTAGTGACAAACAAGACAAACAAGAGCAATCCTTCTCTAAACATGCATTTACTATATAAGAAATCAAGTGTTTAGATCCTACCTGTAATCCAACGCTGTTGTAGCAGTCCAGCCTCACTGATCCGGATGAGCTCCTCCTTCACTTTGAAACCTGCATCCACTAACAATCAAACGATTAAATAGCACTTGATAATCTCATAGAATAAAACATATTTAACACATAGACCAAGGAGTACATGAAACAACTCATAAATAACAAGTTATTGAGAAGAATGGACTCATTTGCATTAATAGGAAACAAAAGGAACAATTACAACCTGAGCCTTGGTGTTGTGCAAGTCCCTCCCAGGGTCCATCAAGAGTTCTCCTTTACTTTGACAAAGCTCACCCACTTCCAAATAGAACAAGCAAAGATGGAAATCTCTCCTCACAAGCTTCTAAATGGGAGTCCTAATTCCAGCAGCATCTACCCTTAGAAATGTTTAGCTTCCAACCTCCCCTCCTTCTGGCCCAATGCCTGTATTTATAGTGGTCTGGAGGAAGTTATTCAGGTCCACCATCAATGGGATAATCCCCTCTTTGGATGGGATAGCTCCCTTATTGATGGGATAAGTTCCTCTTTGGTAGGGGTACATGAACCATCTGGAGGCGCTCAATACACGTCGAACAACCTTCTAGAATGCTCTAGAAATGACCACAAGTAACTTTTTAAAGATGAAACTTGCGCATTTTGACCTTTACAGGGGGACGCACCTGCCCCTTTACATACAGAGCGTACAAGTACGCAGCTTTTGTGAACATTGGGTGCGTACTCGCAGGTAAGGTTGAGAGAACCTGCGTACCCAGAGATAAATATATTTATAAAGACTTTCTCTCTTTTTGGAGTTTGACATGGAGAGCAGAGGCATAAGACTTGCCCAAGAGGATAGCATGACTGTTGATAGAGCCATACTAACTATAAATAGTCATGGTGACATTTTTTAGTGTAACAATACCAGAGATAGGACCTCATCCATAGAAGAGGAAGAGGACTTGGCATTAACCAAGGCCAAGGGGAAGGAAGGCAAAGGGGAAGAAGTCCCAAGTTGAGGCTAATTCCTTCCAAGAGGGAAAGAAGAAATACTTTTCCAAAGTCAAGTGCTTTCACTATCATGAATTCAAGAACTATGGCTCAAAGTGTCCACACAAGAAGGCAAGCAAGAAGGAGTTGGTAGTAGCAGCAGCAGGTGAAGCTTTCGCTTCACAATTTGACCTTTCCTTCACTCTCATAGCATTCATGGTGAGAACAGTGATGGGGAGCATGTGATTCTTGGACAGTGGTGCCTCATTCCACATGACGAGGAATAGAGAATTTTTCAATGACTTGGAGGAGAAAGATCTCCAAATGAATATTGAGGTTGGAGATGATGGAAGGTACAATGCAACTGAGATTGGTAAAATCACCTTTCATAGGGAGCCAGGCTCCCATCTTAACATCAAGTATGTGATGTTTATTCCATGTCTAAAGAAGAATATTGTCTCTGATGCAATTTTGGAAGACGGTGGCTACAATGGGATCTTTGGCAAAGGAAAGACATTCCTGAGACACATAGCCATAGGACAGGTGAAGTAGATCAAGGTTTGAGTCAAGAACCTATATGCACTTGAGGTAGAATATGGATGCCAATCCTTGAGGAGAAAGGCAGAGACTAGAGATATGGTGGTTCAGATGGAGCATGTTAAACATATCAACATGCATCCTTGGAAGAAGCCTCGGGAAATTGTGGAGCAACCACAAATGGAGATGCAGAGAGGAGGAAGTGTGGAGACATCCACTCAAGCAGAGACCTCAGGAGTGGGGAGAGTTAAAGCCAAGTGGGCGAAGGGAGCACATGGAGCTATACCTCTAGGAACAAGATGTAGTGATGTAGATCCTTAATCCCATGAGTTGCAGAAATTTGGACAGGGTGCATTGAGATGTTCTCCTCATGGCTCATTGCCTTGCTATGGGGGGGCATATTATCCAGTAGTAGGAGGATCACTGTTAGTCAGATGATGAGGAGTGTAGAGGAATGTTGATAGCAGAGCAAGAGGCGTAGTAGTGGAGTCAACATCATCATAGTTTTCCCAGTAGACAATTGTAGACATAGTTAATTCAGTTTGTTTTTTTTATGCTCCTCAGTTGTAGATGTTGTAGCCACAACAACAATAGCGAGAGGTGTTGCATATAGTAAATTCCTTAGGTGTAGCATAGGGGTGGTTGATAATCCATTTCTTGCTAAGAGGGAGTGTTGAAAATGCAGCAAGAAAGTCTCAATTTTGATTTTTTCCTTATGTTGATGGTGTTGGACCCGCCAACATTCAGGGGATCTCCCCGATATGAAGTCCCAACTAGACCTCACACCGTTTGGAGTAGGATTCCCAACAATGGGTGGTAATTTTATGCCTTGAATACAAAAAACACGCAGAGTGAAGTACGATAACTTTGGTGGGAGAAAGTGTGTGACCCTACGGAAATTCAAGTGTGATGCATGAAGGTTCCAACACACAAATGGAAAAGGAAGTGTGCCCCTTGGAAGTCTCTAGTAGTACGCAGCTTAAAAGGAACACATGAGCATAATGAAATCATGAGCTAACATGCAGAATAGTCCATAAGATAAGGTGATGAATTAATACAACAACATGTATTCAAAAAGATTCATATAGATGCAAACAAAATAGTTCATAAGCATAACTGTAAATTAAATAACATACATTTCAAATACAATAAGAGTAGTCCTACTATATTCAAAACTTATGCATGAAAGTGTGTCGGCTCTAATTTTTATTATAAGTGAAAGTTTCATTCATACATACACCATTGACAAACCACTAGCTCCAATAATGTAACATTAAAGTCAATAACACCCGCCCCTCCAAAGAATTATACTCACTCTAAAGCAGAACTCGACAAGTTTTTCATTCACTTAAATTTTATCTCTCCCGAAATAAAATTTACGATGGAGCTTGAAGAAAACAAGAGCATCCCATTTTTAGACGTTCTTATCATCAGAAAAGAGGATGGCTCTTTGGGCCATAAGGTTTTCAGGAAATCAACCCACACAGAAAGTTACCTCCATGCTGGTTCCCACCATCACCCAACCTAGATGTTTGGTGTTCTAAACACGCTCGCCATTAGAGCTCTTCGAATTTCTGACTCGGAGCATCTGGACGAAGAAAAGAAGCATCTAGTTTCAACTTTTAAGAGTATAGGCTACAAAGAGCAGGAAATTAAAAAGGCCATAGAGAGAGCTGAAAGAAAGTTGTTATCTCAGGAGCCTACGGCTCAAGACCATCCTCAAGACGGTAAAGTTTTTCTTCCCTATATCCATGGAGTTACAGACAAAATCGCTAAAATCTTAAGAAAGAAAAACATTATCACTCATTTCTCAGCACCTGGTACTACAGGCAAGGTTTGAAGTCTGTAAAAGATGATATTGACAATCATCAGCTTAAAGGAGTCTATAAAATAGATTGTTCATGTGGAAAAAGCTACATTGGTGAAACAGGTCGCTCCCTCCAGACAAGACTCAAGGAACATGGCGCTGATATTAGGAACGGAAGATCTCGCACTTCAGCCTTGGCAGAGCACTCCTCGAAGACTAAGCACCATATCTGTCTGGAAGGTGCATCAATTATTGCAAGGGAAGAGCAGCACCAGAGACGAAATATAAGAGAAGCATTTGAAATTATCAAGCATCCTCATAATTTGAATAGAGACAATGGTATGGAGATCAGCGGGAGCTGGCTTCCCTTGATCAGGAAAATAAAAATCGCAAACACATCCCCAGGTAAAGCCCTCAACAGGTAAGTTTTCCCTCTCCCTCTCCTTTCTTCTGTTTTAGTCTGTCCTTCTATTAATATCTAAGTAGATTAACTTCCATTAAATTCTTTTATTATATTAATTTCTATAGAACCTTTAAGTAATATATTAATTATTATATTAATTAATTATAAATATTAGTTATTTATAATGGTTAATATGATTTAGTTAATATATTAAATAAAATTATATAGGAATTAATATATTTCTCTAGTTCTTATATAAAAATCAAAAATTAATATTTTAGCCTAATTTTGTTTTAGATGTAACCTTAATAGTTAGCGTTATATTGATTGAATATATTAATTTCTATATATCTATTAATTAATATATTAATTATTATATTAATCAATTATAATCATTCATTATTTATAATGGTTAATATAAGTGAGTTTAATATATTATTTTAATTTATATAGAAATGAATATATTTTAGTTTAATAAGCTAATCTGAGTTTTTAGTTCTATCCCTAGTTTAATCTTAGGTTTGTACTATATATTAACTCCTCCAAAAATCTTAATAAATAATAATAAAATAATAATAATAAGTAATTTATTAAAGCAAAACAATATTAATTTATAAAAATTAATTAATATTAGAGCCGACAGTGTGTTGTTCTCAAAAATTTAATTCTCATCACTATTTATTCCTTCCGAGTTGCTCTTCTTTTATCATCATTCTCATATCCTGATGATGGATCCCATTTGGGATTCGAAACGTTGGTATAAAAATGTTCAAACTGTGGATTCTCCGGTCACTGATTCAAAAGATACAAGCCACAGATCTCTTAAATCCAAAATAGGACAACATCAAAACCACTTTGGAAGCTAGGATCTAGCCCTGCCAACTTCAGAGAGGGATCTCTCTATAAAATTTAGCTTTGTTTTTATGTAAAGTGTAGGCTAGTTATGACTGTACTGATTGTTTTGATTTGATTGGTTGGGTTGATTTGAGTGTTATAATTCCATTAGGCTATGGAGTCTATAAATTAAAATGGATTTTGCATCAATTTATAGAGGAGTTCTCGCAGGGAAATCTAGGTTGCGCTATTTGGATCTTTTCATAAATTAAATGGATGGTGAAATAGCAGAAGTGTAAGGTTCAGTAGAAATCAAGAATAAATTAAGAATTCCTTGATTTGACTTCAATGGAAAACATTAAAATTACCAACATCAAAAATAGGGTTCTCGAAATAAAAAATCCTATTTATCATAGTTTCTGTTAAGTAATTCAGATTTTCATTATGACAAATAAAGAAAAACAATGTTTAAACAAATAAATAGAAGAGGCACATCACCATTTGCTACACCACATGAATCTTGTGAAAGGTCCTTGTATTATTGATTCTCCAGTACTTTGAAAATACAATATGCAGAAGAAATTATATTCATGAATCAACCCTTAATACTTGAAACAGTGAAGTATTTATACTAAAAATTACAAAAATCCTTTACAAAATCATTGTCAAACCGTCAATGTATTATTAGCCTAATTACAAAAATATGATCTAATCCTCGCAGAAAAACAGGCCACACAGACTGCTAAAGGAAAGGTGGCCTTGTTTTAATGATTTTGGTTGTTGAGTCTGTTAGTTTCAATCTTTGCAACCTTCCTCCAGTGATCAAAGATGCTCTTACAAAATGATTTTAAGGTGTCAAGGTCAAATTTTGTCATTTCAGTGAGTCTTCAAGTAAACTTTGGTCACTAGGTATTAGGTCTAGGGTTTGTCTTCACTCCTTACAAAGTTGTCCAAATGTCAATCCATGTCACCATTCAGTTGAGTGTACCATCATTCAGAGGGTTGTCATCATCATGTCAGGTTCCAATGGGTCATTTTACACCTTGTTCATGCTTCAGTTGTGCCTAGGTAAGGTTCATTTCCCTCTCCTAGGGTTTTGAAGGTAATTTCTCTTGGATGGTCAAATAATCAAAAACAATTTGTATCATGATGCTCATACACCTTCCCCTATCCTTAATGTACCTTATTAAACACTTCCCATCACTTATATCCCTAAAATTCCTCATTTTCGCACAAACCCTAGTTTCTTGCTACAATTTGACAATCTTCTAGGCTAGGCCTCTGTTTCGCCCTTTTGGACCCCTTCCCCTCACTCAATATTTGAAATTAAACTTTCCCCTATTTCCTAACATCCCTCCATACTGCCCAAAATTTTCTCAATAATTTAGAAGCCCCTTATCCCCTTTATTTCACTTCATTTCGACAAATCCCTTGTTCCACACATTGGGGTAGGTTTTACTCCTATGATGTTTTTGAGCAAGGAAAAATGAATTTCAAAAACCTGAGAGAGGTTTTTGTCCACAATAGGATAAGCATGAAAAATCTCATTCACCTTTTACACAAGTTTCATGGTTTTAGAGAAATGTCAAAAATAATGCTGCCTCAGGAGGGTTGCTGCACCTCTGGAGTGACCTTGGTAAAATCAAGATTTCTCCTAGCTTGGTTGGCCAAATGACTTGTTTGATGAGTCAAATGATAACTAGACACAAATATATTTCCAATGAGATATCATGAGCTCAATTTGGAGTTGAGGAAGACCTTTAAAAGTTGATTGCAACAGCACTCTGCCTTTAGGCAGCCTCATTTTGCACATTTTGACTAGTCTTGGGAGATTTGACTTTTGATAGGGCAAATGGACTCCAAATCAAAAACTTGAAGTTGTTCCAGAAAGTAGACTCACAAGGCTTTTGAACGAGCTATCCTACACCTGATGTGGACCTTGGGAGGCCTTCCAAAAGCAGCTTGGAATAAGCGTTATGCACAGAAAAATGGCGCTATGCACAGGATGAAAAAGTGCCAATTTTGCCTGTTTGCTCAGAATTTCGCCTAGTTTTCTTCCAGTTTGACTTTTTCTCTCTCATGGTCAAATTCATGATGTGACATGATGTAGATTGATGTACTATAATTTAAACATGATAAAAATTTACTTGATAAGGTAGATACATCAGTTGTAGGTGGTTTAGAGTTGAATGAATCAGTTTCCTAGGTTTTAGAGGCAAGCTATTCCATTGCCTATTTTTGTGTTCCTAGTTTAGATATGGTTGAAACCACCCCTATTCTCATTGATTCGACCCCTTATGGATAGCACATGTGGTTTGGAGGTCTATATCATGTGTTTTTTCAGTCATTTTTCAAGGTTGGACTCTTGTGAATGATTTGAGCATTATTGTACATTCATCTTTGCAGTTTCGCAAAGGAATAGACCAGGGTTTGCAACATTTTGTGAGATTCTTGTGGCAAGGTGATTTAGTATTTTTTTTTCCTTCTGTGATTCAAGTTTACATGTGCTTATGTATGCCATCATCTCTCTCTTTTCAGATTAACTATATGAATCAAGGATAAAGGTAGAAATCATTGATGTTGCAGTGCTTTACCTAGGGTTTGTTTAGCTATTCATGTTTTCAACTGTTTGAAGAGGATTCCTGAGACTTTCATGCCCTCTCCAACTCCGCACTAGTCTTAAGACTCTCCATCTCACTCAATTTAAAGTACTAAGAAATTTTCCTACCTCGCCCCACAGAAACCTCTGCAAGACGGAGTCCATTCCCCTGACCCAATCTGCCTTTCACATTTGAGCCAGCAAACCAACATTAAACTCAATCAAACTCCTCTGAGCATATACCTAGCCTAAAATTAGTTTTTACATCACTCATATCAAGTTTTTCTTGCCATATTTTCCTAAGATTGACAAGGAGATAGCCCTCTCCCGACTTGGTAGGGCTAGCTATCAGGTTAAGCATGGTTTGATGTTACCCTAGACCTGCCTTTCTCAACGTGAGGTAGATTTAGGCAATAACATAGTCAACCTGAAACTGTGCTACATTGCTGAACTGATTGTCAAGCTGGCTAAAGTGTTGGCCGATGTCTTACTGCTCCCAAATTACTGTTTTAATCCAGTAAATCAACCAATTCTTCCAATCTCTTTTCATCTGGTATTGTCAATTTTTATTATCCTACGGTAAATTTCATCTACCTCTGTGTATTTGGAAAAAGTTAGCTTCAGAGTAAAAATGTTTTTTACCTCATTTTTTATGTAGAAATCATTTGACATGGTTTCCAAAAATTCCCTTGATGTCATACTTCCCTTTATTCCACTGATTTTCATCCTGCTTCTAGCCATTTCTTTCATCTTCAGGACATAGTCTTCCTGAGTGATCAATTTGTCATTTACCACATAAATGCTAGGCAGTCCTTTCTGGACCAATGCTTCAATTCTATTAATGAACTTGTTTACCTGCAGCTCCAAGGTTTCACATCTTTCTTCTAACTGATCAATAAGATTCCTCTTTGTCAAGACTTTCTTGACTTCCAAAATAGTAGCGTTCCTGTCACTAATCCCTACTTCTTTAAGCTCATACTTGGACTTAGATTTCAAGAACCTCATAATGTTGGAGGCTTCTATGGGCATCTCTCCAAGCTTCTCTCTTCCCTAGACAATAGTTTATGTAGCCTTTTATATCAGCTCTTTCTACTCAAATATGATCTGGATAGAAGGCCAAATCTCATTCATAGAGTCTAGTATATTCATCCAAATGGTTTCCTTGGCTTGGGCCAAGGTATGACCAATTGAAGTGTCTCTCTCTACCTTCTACAACTTCTCCAACAGTCTCTAGGATTTCTGCATTTCAGTAACTCGAGCAGCTTCAGCTTTGGCCTTTTTCACTTCTAAAGCTTTGAGTTGGCCCTACAAAGTCTCAATATCCTTTCACAAGAGTGAAATGTTCTCCAGTGTATTTTTTACTTGTTCAACACTCATAGCCTGAGTGCAAGAAGTGGCTGCAGTGGTTGTTCCTATCGCTGGAAGATGAGAAATGGGTATGGCATCTATGGGGACAATGGCCAGCTTCTAACTCTTTTCTTTCTCCTTTATCATTTTCTCCGTCTCTGCCTCCATTTGTCTAATCTATATATTCTGTTCTATGATAACTTTCATCATGTCTGCCTTTTGTGCTTCACTTTCTTCAATGTCCTTGGTCAATGGATCTGTTAGTGTCAGTATTTGCATCCCTCCATCAATGATCAAATTTCTCTTTTTGCATGCATGTTAGGTGTCCCATATGATCAGCTACATTCCATTAGGTCATGGATCAGCTAATGGTAGTGGTTTTATGTCAATTTCCCTCATGTCATTCATCTGCTAACCTATTGTCACAATTTTCAGGTTATTTACTATCATCCAGTTTCATTTCATTAATAAAATCAGTGTTAGGGTTTTGTCTCACTGGGTCTAGGGTTTGTCATCATAGTCATCCAAAACTGAATAAAAGGTTAGTAGGGACATGAGGAAGATATATAAACTCATAAAATTATAAAATTTACTTTTGTTAGGCTCCATAAATTTGTTTCACCTCAAAACTCTGTTTTGAGGTGAAAATAGGGTTTTTTCCATTTCATGTAATTTCAAATGTTTCTATATGTAATAAGTTCAGTGGCTGCTCTTGGTCACCTTGCCAACTCCAACCACTGCAAAAAATGCAAAAGCACCTATGCATCAATCCATCAATTGATCAAGAAAAGTCAAACTTCAAATGAAAAACATAGTTTTTAAAGATAAGTGACCGAGACTTTAAAAAAGTGGGTTTGTTAAATGAAAAAATTAAAGCCAAGGGGATATAAAGCTCATCTATGTGTTTGAAGTCTTAATTTTTTGCAAGTGAGTGAGCTAAAGGAAAAAATCATGTTTTTGGGAGAAAGAGGTGAAACTGAGCAAAACACTCGAAATTTCACCGGCAGTACGCACCTGGGCTTTGGTGCTACACACCTACCTGGCGCTGCGCACCTAGCGCAGGTTTTACACTGAAATTTGTTCGAGCGCTACGCATACAAAGTGCATTGTGCACCTAATAGGCAACACTACGCACCTGTTTGTTGAGATTCAGAATGATTTTCATCACCTTCCTCTGCTTCAAATTTCACAATTGACCTCTCATCAAGTAAGTGAAGTTTCTCATCTTGTCTAGCAAGGAATTTTTCATCAGTTGTGGTGATTTTTATGTATCTAAAACTAAAACCCTAGCTATCCTCCAAATTTTCTTGTAAATTTGCATAGGGTACTGTCTTCTATTGTTTTTATTCCCTTAAATTATTTTCCTATACCCCATTCCCTTAAACTAAATTTCCCTAAATCCCTTTCCCTTTCCCTTTCCCAAAATCATTAGCACCCACTTCCCAAACCCCATTCCCATTTACTAAATCCTAACCCTTTATTATATCCCCAAAACCATAACTCCCATTTCCCATTGCCTCATATACATTCATAATATCAGCCATTCCCTCATTTCCCAAAAGAAAACAGCAGTCACTTCCTACATACATTATTCACCCTCATACTTTAAAAATCTCTTCATACTCATCATTTTTCTCTCCAAATTCATAAGCATGGAGACAGATTCAAACTATGGGAGGGAAGATGAAACTTTCAGTGATTCCTCCTGAGAAGCTCATGTGCCAAGGAAACCACATAAAGGAGGGAAAGTCATCCGGGAGGAACCCACCACTCTCACAAAATCACTTGCTTGCCCTCTTGCTGTAACTTGTTTTCAACACCAGTCTTGTTATCAGTTTTGTGAGATGGTAGAAAGGGTGAAATATCATCATGAGCTTGCTAGGTTATTTATTCTTCATCTTCACAATGGCCAGGTGAACCTTGCTGGTGTCTATTTCACCTTCACACCTGAAATCATTGCAGCAGCAACAGGCATCCCTAATGTAGGTGAACAGTGGAATAAGGGGTAGCTTGTGGGCAGAGAGCATTATGAACCTTATACTAAGGCTGGTTGTCACAGGAAAATCAATAGGGTTTTTCCCTTTAAATACTTGCAAAACACTTATGCTCCACTCATGAAACTCATCATCAAGTATTTTACCTTTGAAGGGAGGTTTTCTCATCTATATACATACCATGTCAGATTGTTGATGCATTTCACAAGAGTGAGGATGATGAACCTCCCATACTTTATATGCAGGAATATTGAGAAGATGACTCTATATGTGAAAAGGAAACCTTTTCCTCAACAGTTCAACATCATTTACCATTTCTCATTGATTAAAATTGTTGTTTTGCATCAGCTAAGCTTGCTGAACATATCATGGGATACCTTCATTGCACATGAGATTTTCAAAGTCCCTCAGGTGATTCCATTAGTGCTTCAAGAGGAAGGAGGGCCTTCAAACCAGCCAGATGTTCATGAGACTGAAACTACAGGTGTGCCAGTATTTGTCACTTATGAGAAAGCCACCAGGAGACTTTTTGCTGCTGCCAAATGAGTACTATCTCCACCAGGGATGGAAGGGGTCTCGTTTTCTTCACCAGATCACAGGCAAATGCTATCTTCACCAGGGGTGAAAGGGGCTTTGTCTTCTTCTTCAGCTGAACAGGTACAGGGCAGAGACAAAGGAAAGCAATAGGTGCATGAAGAGGGCCCTACTGAAGGGCAAGACAAGGATTTTGTTTTGATTGAGGAGGCAGACACCGATTTGACCTCTCAAATCTCACGACTCAAGGATATAATCATCAAAGTAAAGGAAGCTAAAATCCAAGCCTTATCACTTGACCTTGAGAGGCAAAAATGGATCATTAACTTTCTTGAGTAGGAAAACAAACAACTGGAGGACAAACAAACTATTATGGAGCTACAAACAATTAGAGAAACCAGGCAAGTGGCAAAAAGAAGAAAAATCAAGATGACATCTCTTGAGCAAGAAATTGAGTTTGACTGGGAATCATCGTTAGAGAGGGAAAAAAATTCATCTAGAGAAATTTCTTGAGAAATCCAACAGAGAAAAGAAAAGTTTGCGTCATATGGCCTATCACTACTTAACCCGGAACAAAATTTGCAAAACAAGGGTGAAGAGGTTAAAGGCCAAGCTAAGAAGATTTTTGAGGAGAAAAAAAGGACAAGATAAGCTAAGATCTTGGCGGAATCATCATTGGCCCAGCAAAGCACCTAAAAATGATCACTCATGCCAAATTTCAAGGAATTTGGAGCATTTTTTGTCATTTTTGAAATGTTTAATGCAAAAAACATGGTTTTTCAACAGGTGTGTAGCGCCACCGGCGCTACGCTTTTGTGTTGTAGATCTAACCCAGAAATATTATGATAATAGAAATAACCCAAGAATAACAAGATCGAAATAGATAGAAATGCTTCTTTATTATCAAACCCTTAAGGTAGGGCAACACCATACATTCACTCCTTAAGGAAGGAGAAAACTCCACAAGCCATATGCCTATTCATACAATAATCCTTCACTCTCTCCCAAGTGGAGTCTCTAGCCTCTATATAGGCCTCATACATACAATACCATGGGTCATTACCTTGGTTCCTTCATACCATCA
Organism: Pinus tabuliformis; assembly: GCA_031772625.1. Lineage (NCBI taxonomy): Eukaryota > Viridiplantae > Streptophyta > Pinopsida > Pinales > Pinaceae > Pinus > Pinus tabuliformis. The sequence continues at coordinate 2,015,173,095 of CM062818.1, read as the reverse complement.
ACTAATACCATGGGCCCATTACATTATTATTAACTACTTGTGGTCCCTTACATGACATGGGTTAACCACCTTATTTATTACTATGGCCCATCCCATTATTACATTATTACCTTAGGTACCTCCCTCGGTACCCCATATTATCCCCCCTAGATATATAACATTCCACCCCCCTAAGCATGTTTTGTCCCCGAAACATGGGAAGAACATAAATAGTAAGATCTACTCAAAAGAGTAGTCCACTGGTACCATGCACGCGCATCTAGCCATCCAAGAGAAAGGTGAACCCTCGATCTCGCTGGGGCCTCGCTCGCTTGAGATGGAAGTTGACCATTGCAGCTCTTCAGTGTTGATGTGTAGTAGGTGGATCTAGGCTCCTTGCTATCCATCATATGGGGGTTGTTGTCCTTGTGGCTAGTTGGTTGCCATTGTGTTGGTTGTTTTCTTGCAGGGTGATGTGGGTGATGATATGTTGAAGTTTTAACCCACGGTGTCTTTTTCTTTAATTCACCCTGCTGTGGTGCCTGTTGTCGTGTCTTCTTGTCCAATATGACTTCAACCACTGAGCCGTCCTCTGATGTATCAGTACCTGTAGCCTTTTCTGCTTCAGCCTCTGTTTGTGTTTGATTATCTATCATTACTAGCTCATCATCAGACTCTGGAACATCTTCTGCTTCAGCCTCCTTGGACTCTACCTGCTTATTAATGGAAATATCCTGTAATGTAATTTTCTTCTTTTTATACTAGAGCTTCAGGAATTTCTTCTGCACATTAATATTTATGGTACCCACTAATTCCATCCAAGGGTATCCCAAAACAACATCCATGTTATCCATATCTGAAGCATAAAAATCACCATGCAACACATATTTATCCATAGAAATCTTCAAATCCTTGTACACTTGAACATCCTCCTTATCAACTTGTGCAGTTTCAATGAGTTTTTCTGGAACTTGCAATCTTTTTGCCAAATTAACACTTATAAGATTTTGTTTGCAACTAGGATTTATAGTCACAACAATTTTCTCCTTCTGAATCAATCCATGAACCTGCAATAAGGAGACACCCGTAGCAATTAACCCCTTATGTGTCTCATTCTCCTTTTTTCTAGCCCTAGACCATTTGTCCAAAAAGACTTTTTCAAATTCTGCATCTGAAAGTTTGGTCAACTGCTTCTGGTTAAGTGATGACCACCAATTTTCAGCCTTATCTCTCAGATTAAATGTCATTGAAACCTTCCAATATCTCCCATGTATGGACTTGTGACTCTGTATGAATTCTTCCATAGTAGGACCATCATCTTTCCCTGCAAAATATAGCATCTCCATGAAGAGGGTTTGAGAAAAATTCCTCACTTGGCGAAAATTTAAAGTGGCCACAGTTTAGTCAATATTGCTCAGAATCTTTATTATGACCTGTTTTCGGAAATGGAATGACCATTCTGCATCTGCCCATGTGATAGAAATCCTGATCCAGGCACTAGAATTCTAGATCTGCGCTACAACTCTCCCGCCGTCACCAAAATTTCTGCAAAAAAGAGCTGATTTTAAATCAGCGATATCTCCCTCATCCGAACTCCGATTCGACTGATTTTTTTTTGAAATTGGGTAATTTTTCTCAAACAATTCAGATCTATAATTATATTTTGTAGATCTTGTACCAGGACGTTTAGATCTGTGCCGCAAACTCGCTGCCCTGAAAATTGTCTGCAACCCCACTGATTTTTAAATCAGCGATATCTCCTTCATCCGAACTCTGATTCAACCGATTTTTTTTTTAAAATCAGCTATTTTTTCACAAAGAATACAGATCTATAATTAGATTTTGTAGATCTTGTACCAAAACGTACAGATCTGATCTGCAAATTCGCCACCCAAAATCCCTGCAAAAAATATAAAAAAATTTCTCCACAGTTGTGCCCAAGAAAGTGCTCTGATACCAATTGTTGTAGATCTAACCCAAGATATTATGAGAAATAACAAATATACCCAATAAGAACAAGATCAAAATAGATAGAAATTATTCTTTATTATCAAAACCCTTACGGTAGGGCAACACCATACATTCACTCCTTAAGGAAGGAGAACACTCCACAAGCCATATGCCTGTTCATACAATAATTCTCTGATACCACTTGTTATAGATCTAACCCAGGAAATACTATAGATCTGATATGAAAATATAAGATAATGCAAAGAAACCCAGAAATAATATGAAATGATTCTTTATTGATCAAACCCTTAAGGTAGGGCAACACCACACATTCAATCCTTAAGGAAGGAGAACACTCCACAAGCCATATGCTTGTTCATACAATAATCCTTCACTATCTCCCAAGTGGAGTCTCTAGCCTATATATAGGCCTCATACATACAATACCATGGGTCATTACCTTAGTTCCCTCATACCATCAACTAATACCATGGGCCCATTACATTATTATTAACTACTTGTGGTCCCTTACATGACATGGGTTAACCACCTTATTTATTACTATGGCCCATCCCATTATTACATTATTACCTTGGGTACCTCCCTTGGTACCCCATATTATCCCCCCTAGGTATATAACATTTTGCTGGGGGCATCCATTTGCAAAAAGGTTTGCATTTTTGGAATCCGCATGAACAAATATGCATGCTCAAGAATGGCTGAGATTTTTGGACAAGTTCTGGATCTCCAAAAGGGCAAAAAACACTCAAAAAGTTCCCTCTCTGCCACATTTTTGCCACACAGGAAGTAGTCTTGGGAGATTCCATTTTTGGAGAGGAAAATTATCTCCAAATCCAACAATTCAAGTTGTTCTAGAAAATAGACTCACCAAGCTTTCCAACGAGCTATCTTGCACTTGATTTGGACTTTGGGAAGCCTTCCAAACGTGGCTTGGAAAAAGTGCTACACATAGGATCAGTGGTGCTAGGCGTAGGAGAAATTTTGCCAGTTTTACCTGTTTGTTCATAATTTCACCTAGTTTAGCTGTCAATTGACTTTTTCTTCTCTCTTTGGAAAATTAATGATGTAATATGATGTTATATGATGTACTATGATGTAAATAAGATGAAAAATGACTTGAGGGGGTAGATACATTAGTTACAATTGGTTGGAGGATGGATGAATCAGTTTCCATAATTTTAGAGGCAAGTTGTTCCGCTGCCTATTTTGTAGTTCCTAGTTTAATTGTTTTTGAAACAGATCCTTGACTCATGGATTCGATCCCTGATGGCCGGCATAGGTGGTTTGATGCCTATATCTTGTACTTTCTTAGTCATTTGTCAAGGTTGGACTCTTGTGGATGCATCAAGCACTATTGTAAATCACTTCTGCAGTTTGGCAAGGAAATGAACCAGGGTTTTGCAACATTTTGTGGGATTCTTGTGGTAATGTGTCTTGGCATTGTTTTTTCCTCTGTGATTTAGTTTCTCTTATGTGTATATGTTCTGGCATCTATTTCTTTCTTCATAACTAAATGAATCAAGAGAATTAGGTAGAATCCATTGATATTCAGTGCTCTGCCTAGAGGATACATTTAGTTTTTAATGTTTTCTACTGTTTGAAGAGGACTCATGAACATTGCATGCCCTCTCCAACTCCTCACCAGTGTTTAGACTCACCATCACATCCAATTCAAAGTGCTAAGACATTTTCCTACCTCGCCCCACAGAAACCTCTGCAAATCTAAGTTGATTTCCCAGACCCAAAGCTGCCTTCCTCATTTGATCTAGAAACCAACCTCTAAAATCAATCAAAATCCTTTGAACAAATATACCTAGCCTAAAATCAGCATTAACTTTCAGTCATCTCAAGCCTTAGTTACCATATTCTTTTTGAGATTGACAAGGAGAGATCCCTCTCCCAACTTAGTAGGGCTAGCTACCAGGTTAAGCGTGGTTTGATGTTACCCTAGACCTGCCTTCCTTCAACCTGAGGTAGATTTAGGCACTAACATAGTGGTGAATCCACTGGGGAAGAACTGAAAACTATTACCCCAATACTTTGAAAACAATTCTAGACTTTTGGATGATAGGTTTAGAATTCAGTAGGCTGAAAAGTTTGTAATGTCCATTTGAAATTTGGGAACAATTCGACACACTAGCTTCCAGGAGATACACCAGGGCCAATATTGATCTTGATCCTCCTCCCGTGTATGAAAACCCAAATCTCATTCCAAGAATTCTTAGGCAAGAAAGCGCTTTAAGTCCAGCACCGGTTTTCAGATCTCATTCATGCCCAGTCATTTTTCAATACCTCGAAGATCTCCCGTTTGATGAACATTTTGATCTATCATTGTTTGAAAATAAATCTAAAAGTGCACTTATTGATACTATTTTAATTCCGCAGTTTGTCCAATATCTTGAAACTGAAGAGAGAATAGATCAATTGATGCTTATATTTTGAATTCACTTCAAACATCTATTGTGGCTACCAACATTCCCGAGCTCTTAGAATCTGCATCTGCTACTCTTGGATCATCTGTTGTTTTGTCTAGCTCTAAAATTCATACTGAACTTCCTTTTATCCCCACCATTCCTGTGAATCCCACCATATCTGATCAAAGATCTGTTGTCTCTTCTCCCCCTTCAACACCTCAAACATCTATCATTTCTTCACCACCTCCACACCCCATACACCCATTGCATCGATTGCTATTGTTGTTATAAATCCTCTTGCTTCTTCAAGGCCAGTTTCTAATCCACCTCGAGCAATGGCTGCCAGATATGCACCTCTCGTTTTTCCACAAAACTTGGATGCTACTCCTGCTGATTACCAAAGTAAAATTCCATTGTTTGATGCTACCCAAGGTATCACAGCACAACAACATGTTGATAGGATGAACGACTTCTTTGATCTTCATGAGATAGATGAAGGGAATGTGACTATGTGATTATTTGTGCAAAGTTTTGGAGGTGAGGTGTGAAAGTGGTTCAAAGCACTACCGACCAGGACTATCAATTCATTGGCGGTTCTTCATAGACAATTTTTGGATCGTTGGAAGGTAAAGAAAAATCCACTCCAAATTCTTTCCGAGTATGAAAACATAAAGAGGAATGTTGGTGAAAGTGTTCAGGATTACTGTGTAAGATTCAATACTGTCTATAATGCTATTCCAGCTGATATCAAGCCTCCAATGGGGCTGGATTTAATAAAATTTCCCAGTGGTTTTGATCCCAACATGGCATACCAATTGAGAGAGCAAGATACTGCTACATTGGAAGATATACAAAAAATTGCAGTGAGTGTGGAAGCAAATCTGTTAGCTAAGAGAGCTAAGACAAAGACCGAGAAGGTGACCATAAAGGAGGAAGCTTCTTCATCAGATCATTTGCTTCGTAGAATTAAGAAATTTTTTGATAGATTAACCATTGCATATAAGCACGAGACACAGATCAGAAATCCAAATTTCCGTGGTCAACAACAGCCACAATTCAAGATTAAACAGCGGGAGCAAAGAGCGCAAGATCAATCAGCACAGTAGCAAGTCAAGACTCCTCTATAGTAGAACTATGTGCATGGCCCAGAATCAGAGGATGATGAGAATCCAATAAGAGAGGAGAATCACTTTTTTACAGCAGATGGTTTGCCTATTTATATCATGGAGGATGAGGAATATTCAGAAAGCCCGAATGTACAAAAAGATGAGGATTTTACACTAGCAAATGAAAAATTTTTAGAGGAAGAATTAGATGAATATCAGAGGGGATATATGAATGCACTCATAGTGCAACAAAGATAGTATTCACTCAAGAGCATGGATGTACCAATCAATCCAATTCAAAAGTGGAAGGAAGCAGCACAACCAAAGAATGATTCTCCAAATGTTGAGAAAAAAGGAAAGGAGTCAGCAGAACTTCCAGCAAAGTGCAATCAGTAAATGACAAGTCAAATCAGCCAAATGCAACGAAGGAAAAGTCTGGAAAGAAGGATGCTCCAGTCAGAGAGGTAGATAAAACTACAGCCTTTAGTTTAGAGAATGAGATTGCTAAGTTAAAAGTGTCGATACCTCTAACTGAATTAATGAAGAATAGCAGTTATAAGAGTCAAGTGTCCAAGGTTTTGAATGTAGATCCCATGTCTGATATGGTTAATGTGGAAGATGACCAACCCGAGCTTATTTTTGGTCTGGCATTAGAAGGCCAATCTGAGGATAGTGAAGTAGCCCTGTTTTACATCAACCTTAGATTGCATGATTATGTCTTGCACAATGCCATGTTTGATTCAGGAGCATCTCACAACCTGATGCCAAAGGCAATTACAGAAAGGTTGGGTTTGGACATCACTCGCAAGTATCATGATATTTATTCCTTTGATTCCGGTAGGGTCAGATGTATTGGTCTCATTAAGGATTTGGTTGTGACTTTAGATCAGATTCCAGCAAAGAATGTTCTCATGGATGTAGTTGTGGCCGACATTCCCCCTAGATTTGGCATGCTTTTATCTAGGTTGTGGGGTGAAAAACTCAAAGGGACATTGCAGTTATATTTCTCCTATGCGACTATTCCCATGTTTGGTCAGTTGAGGAAATTATATAGGGAGAAAAAGATGAAGTGTATGATCACAAACAAGGAGAAACCTCTGAATCATCCGATTAATTATGTACATACATATTTAGAATCTTTTGTTCTTTATTCTGACAGTGGTTTTAATGATGTAAATAGTCAACTAGTTGAAGTTGAAGATATTATAGAGATACTAGAAAATTTCAGGGTAGTACTTGATCAAGAGAGACAAAGGCTTGAAAGTACCGCTAAACAGTCTACATTCTGCCAACAATAGAAAATTGATGGACAACAGCCAAAGGTAGAAGAGTAGGCAGAATTCCAACACTTGGAGGAAGAGGTCGACTTGTGGAGTATGGATTTTGATGGAGCAGTAGGTAAGGATGGTGGAGGAATTGGGATTTGGATACACAACCCTGTTTTCCTACCAAAAAAAGTCCCAATTAATGTAAGAGTTTGTTCATATAAATTGGATTTTGATTGTTCCAATAACGAAGCCAAATATGAGGCGCTGATTGCAGGCTTGAAAATACTCAAGAAGTTGAATGAAAAGAGAATTTCAGTTTATGGTGAATCTGAATTAGTAATTAAACAAGTCAAGGGTGAATACCAAGCCAAACACCCTCGAATGAGGGCTTACTATAATGTGGTTCTAGATATTTTGAGGTTGTTTCCAGATCATACTTTGACATGTGTCCCTCGTACACAAAATGTTATTGCAGATTCTCTTACTACAGCGGCAAGTAACTTAAAAATCCCAATGAATTCAAACAATAAGTTTGAAATCCATGTGAAGCATCGCTCAGTTGTCCCTGATAATCTAAGATATTGGTAGGTGTTTCAAGACAACAAAGAGATTGAAGATTTTCTGCAAAATGAAGGCAAATATAAAGACACTTCTATAGATGGTGAGCAAGATGATGGTGAACTAGAAATAGAGGTAAAACAAATGGAGGTCTTACAGTTGAAAGATAATGTCATCCCTAAAGGCCTTATCCCTCTAGAGGAATTATTTGATCAAGATGATGTAGCTCGGAAACCAAGCTTAGTGCCAACCGAGAAAGGTGTTGAAGATGTAAATATCGGAATAGCAAAAAATCCAAAGATGGTGAAGTTGTCAAGGGCATTACCTCCTCAGGTAAAATTTAAGTACATTAGTTTATTGTCTTCATTTTCTGAGGTATTTGCATGGGACTATACCGATTTGAAGGAGTACGACAAAAGTATAATTCAGCATATCATTCCAATTAAGCCAAATCAGAAGCCATTCCGCCAAAAGTTGAGAAGGATAAATCTCAAGTTGCTACGATCGATAGAAAAAGAGGTAAATCGATTTTACAAGGCCGGTATAATCGTTCCAATCAGATTTTCAGATTGGATTTCCAATTTGGTACCCATGTTGAAGAAGACAGGTGAGATTAGATTGTGCATAGATTTCAAAAATTTAAATAAAGTGTCATTGAAAGATAATTACCCATTGCTGAAAATGGACCACATACTCCAAAGAGTAGTTGGAGCATCTCGTATGTCGCTGCTCGATGGGTATTCTGGCTACAATCAAATTTTGGTTCATGAAGATGACAGGGACAAGACAACGTTCACCACTCCATGGGGGATATTTCATAATGCCAAGATGCCATTCAGTTTAAAGAATGCTAGAGCAACGTTTCAGTGGGCCATGGACATTGCCTTCGCAAATGAAAAAGATGTGTTTTTAGTAGTGTATCTTGATTATTTGATTGTCTTTTCAAATTCAGATGAGGAGCATATTTACCATCTGAAAATTGTTTTTCAGCGTTGCAAAAAATATGGAATATCACTCACTCCCAAAAAGAGCTTGTTTTCCATGGATGAGGGGATGCTTCTGGGTCACATAATATTAAAAGAAGGAATCCGAATTGATCCTGCTAGAGTGGAAGCTATTCAGAAAATATATTTTCCTCGTAATAAGAAAGAGATCCAAGCATTTAACAGTAAGATGAATTGCTTATGTCGTTTTGTGCCTAATCTAGCTAAACACCTGAGGGAAATTACAAATATGATGAAGAAGGATAGTGTGATCAAGTGGACCGAAGAAGCCATGAAGTCTTTTAACCTAGTAAAGTTGGCTCTTTTTTCAGCTCTAATTTTGGTCAATCTGGATTATTCACAAGATTTTATATTATTTTCATTCACTTCTAAACATACTATGGCAGCAGTTCTAATGCAGAAAAGAGATAAGCTTGAAAAGCCAATTGCCTTTTTCAGTAGGACAATAAGAGATGCAGCCTTAAAATACAACATTATTGAGAAGCAAGCTCTCGCCTTGGTGAAAGCTTTGAAAGATTTCCGGGAATATATTCTGCACTCTCATATTCTTGCTTATGTCCCTAACACAGCAGTCAAAGATGTTTTAGTACAAACAGATTCGGAAGGGAGAAGAGGCAAATGGATCATAGCATTGCTAGAACATGATTTGGAGATAAATCCGACAAATCTAATCAAGGGGCAGGTTCTAGCAAAGCTGATGACAGAGTCTAATTTACATGCATTGGACATAAACCTAATTGTATCCATGTCTAAAGAAGATCAAGATAGTTCGTTGATTCAGGTATCTGAAATTTTCCTTGTTTCTCCTTGGTATTCAGATATTGTATACGTGCTTCAGCACCTTTCACCGCCATTGGGGATGGCTAAAAATAAAGGTAGAACTCTAAAATTAAAGACTGTTAGATTTTGTATTTTGAATAATGCACTTTATTGGAAAGATCCTGGAGGCATTTTGCTAAATTGTTTGGTCGAAGAGGAAGAAAAACAGGTCATGAGTGATTTTCATAAGGGAGACTGTGGAGTTCACTTATTTTGGAAGACGACGGTTAACAAAATTTTGAGAGAAGGGTACTATTGGCCTACCCTCTTTGCTAATGTTTATAAAAATGTCACAAGCTGTCATGAATGCCATATTCTTCAGGGAAGGAGAAAGTTGCAGCCTCTACCTCTTAAGCCGGTTGAAGTTAGTGCACCGTTCTAGCAATGGGGCCTAGATTTTATTGGAGAGATTCATCCCACATCTTCAACTCAGCATAAGTGGATCTTAACAACGACAGATTATTTCACGAAGTGGATTGAGGCAATCCCCACTCGGCAGGCTACAGACTCGGTAATAATTCAGTTTCTTGAAAATAATATTTTGTCACATTTTGGTTGTCCTAACAAACTGATTATAGATAATGCAGCTAATTTCAAGTCCAAAAAGATGATTGACTTTTGTAGTAAATACAAGATTACCTTGGGACATTCTACTGCATATTATCCGCAAGGTAACGGATTGGCTGAATCTTCAAACAAATCATTGGTCAACATCATTAAAAAGATGCTGGAAACCAATAAGAAGAGTTGGCATAAAAAATTGGTTAATGCATTATGGGCGGATAGAGTAAGTCAAAAGAAGTCAATTGGCATGTCTCCATTCGAGATTGTATATGGTATCGACATGGTGTTCCCGACATCTCTCACAGTCCCAGTTGTTAAACTTCTGCAGGAAGTTGGCAGCGAGGAAGATCATTTTCAGTGGAGAATAAGCCAAATGATCCATTTACAACAGACGAGAGAAGAAGTTTTTCAGAATACCTTCAGGCTACAAGAGAGAATTAAAAGGATTTATGATCGGAAGGCAAAGGTGGATAAATTTCAGATTGAAGACATAGTGCTAAAGTGGGATGCTAGAAATGAGGATAAAGGCAAGCATGGAAAGTTCGAGAACTTGTGGAAGGGACCATATAGAATTGATGCATATCAAGGTCAAAATGCTTTTCTACTCAAAGAAATGAACGGGGAACATTGTCCAGGAGGGTTGGTAAATGGTCGACTCCTAAAACAGTACTATCCGTGAGAAGTTTTCTACTATCACATTTTGTCATTGTACATACCATTTTATTTCTTTCATTGCAAAGTTTGTACTGTCATCATTCATTCATTTGGGGCCCGAAGTGAAGGCTATAAAGCTAAATGTTTGGCTTCAGTCATTGGTTTCTTTAGTGTCAATTGTTTGAGTCATAGTTGAGTCAGTTTTGGGTCGAGGTATTTTTTTTGTGTTCTAAGGTTATTGACTCCATATTTCCCAATGGATGAAGGCATTTATCTTCTTTTCTAGAGATCTATGGTTCTTGGCACCTCCCAGGAGCTACCATCCCCATTGGAGCCAATGTTAGTGTCGGTATCTGCATCCCTCCATCAGTGATCAAATTTCTCTTTTTTCATGCATGTTAGGTGTCCCATCTGATCAGTTTCATTCCATTAAGTCATGGATCAACTGAGGGTAGTGGTTTGATGTCAATTTCCCTCATGTCATTCATCCGCTGACCTGTTATCAGTATTTTCAGGTTATTTACTGTCATCTAGTTTCATTTCATTCATAAAAACCAGTTTTAGGGTTTTGTCTCACTGGGTCTAGGGTTTGTCATCATAGTCATCCAAAACTGAATAGAAGGTCAGCAGGGACATGAGGAAGATAAATAAACTCATAAAATTATAAATTTTACTTTTGTTAGGCTCCATAAATTTGTTTCACCTCAAAACTCTATTTTGGGGTGAAAACTAGGTTTTTTCCATTTCATGTACAAATTTCATGTAATTTCAAATGATTCTATATGTAATAAGTTCAACAACTGCTCTTGGTCACCTTGTCAACTCCAACCACTGCAAAAAAACAAAAGAACCTATGCATCAGTCCATCAATTGATCAAGAATAGTCAAACTTCAAATGAAAAACAGAGTTTTTAAAGAGAAGTGATTGAGACTTTAGAAAAGTGGGTTTGTCAAATCAAAAAATTAAAACCAAGGGGACATAAAGCTCATCTATGTGTTTGAAGTCTTCATTTTTTGCAAGTGAGTGAGCTAAAGGCAAAAATCGTGTTTTTGGGAGAAAAAGGCGAAACTGAGCAAAAAACTCGAAATTTCATCGGCACTGCACACCTGGGCTTTGGCGCTACGCACTTACCTGGTGTTGCGCACCTGGCGCAGGTTTTACACTGAAATTTGTTCGGGCACTACGCATACAAAGTGCATTGTGCACCTGAGAGGCAGTGCTACACACCTATCTGTTGAGCTTCAAAACGATTTTCATCACCTTCCTCTGCTTCAAATTTCACAATTGACCTCTCATCAAGTAAGTGAAGCTTCTCATCTTGTCTAGCAAGGAATTTTTCATCAGTTGTGGTGATTTGTATGTCTCTAAAACTAAAACCCTAGCTATCCTCCAAATTGTCTTGTAAATTTGTATAAGGTATTGTCTTCTACTATTTTTATTCCCTTACATTATTTTCCTACACCCCATTCCCTTAAACTAAATTTCCCTAAATCCCTTTCCCTTTCCCTTTCCCAAAATCATTAGCACCAACTTCCCAAACCCCATTCCCATTTACTAAACCATAACCCTTTATTCTATCCCCAAAACCCTAACTCCCATTTCCCATTCCCTCATCTACATTCATAATATCAGCCATTCCCTCATTTCCCAAAAGAAAACAACAGTCACTTCCTACATACATTATTCAGCCTCATACTTTAAAAATCTCTTCATACTCATCAATTTTCTCTCCAAATTCATAATAATGGAGACAAATTCAGACTATGGGAGGGAAGATCAAACTTTCAGTGATTCCTCTTGAGAAGCTCATTTTCCAAGGAAACCACATAAAGGAGGGAAAATCATCCAGGAGGAACCCACCACTCTCACAGAATTACTTGCTTGCCCTCTTGCTGTAACTTGTTTTCAACACAAGTCTTGTTATCAGTTTTGTGAGATGGTAGAGAGGGTGAAATATCATCATGAGCTTGCTAGGTTATTTGTTCTTCAACATCATAATGGCCAGACGAACCTTCTTGGTATCTCTTTCACCTTGACACCTGAAATCATTGTACCAGCAACAAGCATCCCTAATGTAGGTGAATAGTGGAATAAGGGGTAGCTTGTGGGCAAAGAGCATTATGAGCCTTATATTAAGGCTGGTTATCATAGGCAAATCAGCTGGGTCTTTCCTTTTAAATACTTGTAAAACACTTATGCTCCACTCATAAAACTCATCATCAAGTATTTTACCTGTGAAGGGAGGTTTTCTCATCTATATACATACCATGTCAGATTGTTGATGCATTTCACAAGAGTGCGGATGATAAACCTACCATACTTTATATGCAGGAATATTGAGAAGATGGCTTTATCTATGCAAAGGAAACATTTTCCTCAGCAGTTCAGCAGCATTTACCATTTCTCATTGATTAAAATTGTTGTTTTGCATCACTAAGCTTGCTGAACATATCATGGGATACCTTCATTGCACATGAGATTTTCGAAGGCCCTCAGGTGATTCCATTGGTGCTTCAAGAGGAAGGAGGGCCTTCAAACCAGCCAGATGTTCATGAGACTGAAACTACAGGTGTGCCAGTGTTTGTCACTTATGAGAAAGGCACCAGGAGACTTTTTGCTGCTGCTAAACGAGTACTATCTCCACCAGGGGTGGAAGAGGTCTCGTTTACTTCACCAGATCACAGGAAAATTCTATCTTCACCAGGGGTGAAAGGGGATTTGCCTTCTTCTTTAGCTTAACAGGTACAGGGTAGAGACAAAGGAAAGCAACAGGTGCATGAAGAGGGCCCTAATGAAGGGCAAGACAGGGATTTTGTTTTGATTGAGGAGGCAGACACTGATTTGAGCTCTCAAAGCTCATGACTAAAGGATATAATCATCAAAGAAAAGGAAGCTAAAATCCAAGCCTTATCGCTTGACCTTGAGAGGGAAAAATGGATCATTAACTTTCTTGAGCAGGAGAACAAACAACTGGAGGGAAAACAAACTATTCTGGAGCTGCAAGCAATTAGAGAAAACAGGCAAGTGGCAAAAAGAAGAAAAGTCAAGATGACATCTCTTGAGCAAGAAATTGAGGCTAACCGGGAATCATGGTTAGAGAGGGAAAAAATTCATCTGGAGAAATTGCTTGAGAAATCCAACAAAGAAAAGAAAATGTTGCGCCATATGGCCTATCACTACTTAACTCGGAATAAAATTTGCAAAACAAGGGTGAAGAGGTTAAAGGCCAAGCTAAGAAGAGTTTTGAGGAGAAAAAAAAAAAAAACAAGATAATCTCAATACCTTGGCTGAAGTATCATTTTCCCAGCAAAGCACCTAAAAATGATCACTCATGCCAAATTTCAAGGAATTTGGAGCATTTTTTGTCATTTTTGAAATTTTTAATGCAAAAAACAGGTTTTTTCAACAAGTGCGTAGTGCCACCGGCGCTATGCTTTTGTTGGGGGCATCCATTTGCAAAAAGGTTTGCATTTTTGGAATTAGCATGAAAAAATATGCATGCTCAGTAATGGCTGGGATTTTTGGACAAGTTCTGGGTCTCCAAAAGGGCAAAAAACACTCAAAAAGTGTCCTCTCTGCCACTTTTTTGCCACATAGGAAGCAGTCTTGGGAGATTCCATTTTTGGAGGGGAAAATGAACTCAAAATCCCAAAATTCAAGTTTTTCCAGAAAGTAGACTCACCATGCTTTCCAACGAGCTATCTGACACCTAATTTGGACTTTGGGAAGCCTTCCAAAAGTGTCCTGGAAAAAGCACTATGCATAGGATCAATGGCGCTGCGCATAGGAGAAATTTTGCTAGTTTTGCCTGTTTGTTCACAATTTCGCCCAATTTAGCTGTTAGTTGACTTTTTCTTCTCTCTTTGGTAAATTAATGATGTAATATGATGTGATATGATGTAATATGATGTAAATATGATGAAAAATGACTTGAGGGGGTAGATACATCAGTTAGAATTGGTTGGAGGATGGATGAATCAGTTTCCATAATTTTAGAGGCAAGTTGTTCCACTACCTATTTTGTAGTTCTTAGTTTAGATGTTGTTGAAACAACTCCTTGACTCATGGATTCGACCCTTGATGGCTAGCATAGGTTGTTTGATGCCTATTCTTGTACTTTCTTAGTCATTTGTCAAGGTTGGACTCTTGTGGATGCATTGAGCACTATTGTAAATCACTTCTGCAGTTTGCAAGGAAATGAACCAGGGTTTTGCAACATTTTGTGGGATTCTTGTGGTAATGTGTCTTGGCATTGTTTTTTCCTCTGTGATTTAGTTTCTCTTATGTGTATGTGTTCCAACATCTATTTATTTCTTCATAACTAAATGAATCAAGAAAATTAGGTAGAATCCATTAATATTCAGTGCTTTGCCTAGAGGATACATTTAGTTTTTATTGTTTTCTACTGTTTGAAGAGGCATGCCCTCTCCAAATCCTCACCAGTCTTTAGACTCACCATCAAATCTAATTCAAAGTGCTAAAACACTTACCTACCTCGCCCCACAGAAACCTCTACAAATCTGAGTTGATTTCCCGAACCCAAAACTGCCTTCCTCATTTGATCCAGCAACCAACCTCTAAAATCAATCAAAATCCTCTGAACAAATATACCTAGCCTAAAATCAGCATTAACTTTCAGTCATCTCAAGCCTTAGTTGCCATATTCTTTTTGAGATTGACAAGGAGAGAGCCATGTCCCGACATGGTAGGGCTAGCTACTTGGTTAAGCATGGTTTGATGTTACCCTATACCTGCCTTCCTTCAGCCTGAGGTAGATTTAGGCATTAACAGGATCCTCTGTGGCTGGAAACTTGAGATTCTTTCTCAAGGTTTCAATGTCCATATTCTTCTTTTTAATAATCTCCTCAATATCATTGACATATTTAGGGTCATACCCTATCTTTAGTACCAAGTCTCCCAAAGACTTGATCCTGTTATCCTTGGCTAAGGAGGACACCTTCTCCATATTCAACTGTGACTGAACATTGGCAAATGAAACCTACAATTTAGATAGCGACATAGCAATGTTAGTCAATGTGGAAGATATCATTTCACTAGTTTTCTTGTGCATATCCATTTGATCAATGGGATATATGTGTTTATTTTTGAATTCAAAAGTAGTGCTCTTGTAGTCTGCTGCTGATTTTGGCTATGGAATTTGGGCCTCAAGAAAGGCCATCTGCATTTTTCCATGCTCTGTGTCAAAGGCTGACAATAACCTACTCTGTGAGCTAGAGGTCTGCTTCCAAAAATGATTATAGGTACTATTTTTTAGAATCTCATTTATAAGCTTAATCTCCCTGAACCTATCAAAAATTGACTTCTCCTTTTTTGTTTGGACATTTTGTGATTCTAGCTCAATTTCCTTGTCACCCTATGAAGATGAAGGTCTAGTAGGAGATGTTGTGAATTTGATGGTTTCAGGTGGTGAATCTGTGATTATGATGGCAGCCTACTCTTCAGTTTCTTTTTCCATTTATACTCTAGGAGTCAAATTTTTCCTCTTCTTGTAGTTGATCCTGAACTCTTTGGCTTCACTTCCCATGGTTGATGATGATCCTTCCTCCCTCTATCTTGTGCTTGATTTTTCTTGAGGAGTGGGAGTCTGCAAACTGGAAGTGGAAAAGAGTTGTTCTTTAGCTTCCTACAAATTTTTTTCTGTCCATTCCATCTGATTGGCATACTGCTCTATTTCAGGCCTTGAAGTATGAATGTAAGGATTGCTTTTATTCTCCACACTGAGCTTTGAAATAATGTGACAAGGGTCATAAGACCATGTAAATCTCAGACTAGACTTCATTTCTTTAAGCATTCTATCTACTTCTTCACCTGTTGTCCTTGTGTTACACACAAATGGGCCCACCATTGACTTTATTTTGAACTATGATTTCTTCATGGCCACTACAAAATGGATGTCATCCGAATTCAGCATCTGTCTAATATAATCTAGGGAAAAAATACTCATTGGTAAGTATTTAGGGAGTTTGTAGGGTGCCAATTCAAAATCATACACCCTTATTCCTGTGTAATTTTGGTATAAATACCAATCCCTAGTGTTTTCTTGATTTCTTAGGTGCATTTTTATCTTGATTTCATCACTGATCCTAGGATGTATGACACTGTTCAGAATTTTCATGGAAGGATGAAAAAATCTTCAATAAACTTCTTATAAGAAAAATCCTGCCATTCTTTCATGACCAATGAGGTGGAAAAGATCACTGGCTACTAATTTCCTACATCATCAAGCTTCTGCATTGTCAAACTAAATTTGTCTGACTGATAGTAAAAGAACATATAAATCAAAATGGAGGTGTAATTAAACACCTTTTCTGCAGGAAACTTTATAAATTGTTCATGAATACTGTCAACCAAGAATTGACTAAAATTGAACACAATGGAAAGCTTGTTGTCTGTAGAAAATATGGAGAGGAATCCTAAAATGGGCTCATCTACCTACTGATAAGAAAAATAACCTAAAATGTAGGAAATCATGGATATAACTTGTTTAGCCTGATTAGAGAAGATGGAGGAAGGATATGGAGGATTATTTTTAGGAAATTGGGAATTCTCAAGCAAGAAGATTTCAAATATTTTAGCTCTGGTGGTGAAATCTATTTTCTAATAAAGTTGGGTGAGGGCTTGTAGGGAGAAAGAGGCAGTATTTTCCATAGTGGGAGCTAGCATCATTTGGTCAATGGATTGGGAAGTAATTGTGAAGAGAATGTCAGCTATAGGGGTGATGATAGCCCTTTGAGCAGGAACATAACATGCTTGATACCTTCTAGTAAACTCTGTGGTTTGGAATGTCAGGGGGAAAGTGTAATGGGGAAGATTGGGCTCCCAGAGCCCAATTTCATTGGTTTGATCTGCATGTTTGTCTTCTAACCAACAATATTATTCAAGAAAATCATAGTTACATTGGGCTTCATTAATCATGTAATCCCTGTTATCCAGAGGGGTATGATCCAAGTCTACAGAAGGGGGAATCAACGGATTAACAGGTTCATCTTGGGTTCTGGTGTTCGGAGGCATGACTGTAACAATACGAAAAACATGAGGAATTAAGTGAAAGACAAGAAGAAATTAAACAGAGGAGCTTACTGAGAAACAATTTAGATAATGAAATGTCAGGTGAAAGAAACAGGGAACTATCAAGTTTTCTGGAGTAGTCTAGTCGTGGAAATGTTCATAGAATAGTTGCTCGATAGAAGTTGTCAATAATAGAAAAAAATAGTGAAAAGAAGGAGAGCAATAGGATTAGCAGTAAATAAAGGAGAGTGATGGGTTTAGAAGGTTTTAAACACTGGGAAGGTTCCGTTGAAAATGACACAAGGCCATTAGCTTTTGAATGGTTACTTGAGAAAATGAAATTAATGTCGAATCATTATTCGTGGAGATATATATATATATCTACTCTCTTTTTCTTATTTATACCCTCTTTTCATTTTTTATTCTATCTTTTCTTTTATTTGGAAATCATTGGTAGATTGAAAAGTATTTACAAAATAAGATTCTTGAGATACAATACTCAATTACCTTGAGATTCTATAAATTATAGGACCCTAATAGTGGCTCCAGCTGGTGATGGCACTCTCCCTGTTGTTATCGGGAAATCTGGTGTCTATTCAGAGCTACTAGTCCCACTAAGACGGGTAGCTATCTTAGAAACAAATAGATTAAAGTTACTTGTTTTCCTTTACGAGAGAGAGATGGGAAAGAAGCAAAGAGCACCAACCTCAATATTCTACTTAGCTCCTTACTTGTTTCCTTTCCCCTTTGACAGAATCTCACCACTGCTTCCTTACTTGTCCTGCTTCAAAGAGCACCTGTAGATTCATAGCAACATAATACCATCAAAGCATAGAGATCTTTCACTGTAAACAATATAGGATAAGATATATATTGACCATACAAATGCATATATCAACATAATATTCAGAGATACACAAGAATATGGAGGAAAACTCAAATAGCTTTATTAGTAAAAATAGTAGAAGAGAGGATTACAACCACTTGGTCTGACCCAACACCATCCTCCCAGCTTGAAAGCCCTCTTCACCTCACACAAAGCAAGATCACCCAGCAATGTCTTCAAAGAGAAACCAACAACACCTCTTTGCAAATTACCAAATTCCAACCTTTTGGATCTCTGGGATGAGGGATCCATTTATAGATATTTGCAGGGGGGTGAGTTAACTTGTGGGATTTTGATTAGTGTCATCTCTTTGATAGTTCTTGGTTCCATTTGGAGATTTCATGATCTCCTACTCATCCTTGGGCGAATTCAGGGAGGCAAGTGTCAAATGAGCAGCTTCTAGAAGATTCTCAGGGTATCCACCTAGAAAACTGCTTGTGCCATTTATCTGCTCTCGCTCATCACACTGTATAGAAGGGATTTCCAGTATGCATCACATTTTTTGCATGTGGCAGGTGAGATGCATCGCACCCTTTGCAATGGGCAGTCTGTATGGTCCTGCTTTGACCAGTTCTGAGTGGTTTTTCTTGGAAAACTTCTGGGAGATGATGTAATCAGCTGACCTTGCTCCTTTAGGGTATGAAACAACACTTTTAGGGACTTAGAAGCCCTTGGTTTATGGACATATGTGATTGGGATTGCAGTGCCCAAATATATCTATAATAATTGCCCCCTAAAGCATGAGGTCGTAAATCTTTTGATGTCGGTTGAAATACTTTATAATGAGGATCCGAGGTTTTTCGCACTGGAAGGTGACCTGCAATAAGATACAATACAATACAATACATTATCTTCATAATATTTTCATGATCTAGCTAAGACGAACATTCCCATGCTCAACTTGATAAATTCATTTACATGTACATAGGACAGACAACCGTGTATGTGCAGACTGATGATTTTGGTAGAGCCTGTTAGCGCTTGAGATTTCACCCTACGCTGAGGAAGGTAAACCTTCAAGGCTACATCAAACCATTTCACCTCGTAGCTAGCCCTACGAGGTATGAGAAGGCTCTCTCGGGTCAGATTTGATAGATCTTTCAATAGGATTAGGCTGACCAATTAAGAATAAAGATTTTAGGCTAGTAAATTGATAGGGGGTTTGATTTGATGATTTTTGGGGTTTTTTTTATGGAATGACGGGGCTTTTCTGGGCTACATGGGCAAAATCACAGCTTCAAACAGAAAAATATAATGACTACACAGGTTGTCAACTGAGGCAAGGTAGGCATGCAATTTAACACCAAATCTGGTTTCAAACGGGATGGCAAGACTGGTGAGGAGTTAAGGAGGGCAGAC
Organism: Pinus tabuliformis; assembly: GCA_031772625.1. Classification (NCBI taxonomy): domain Eukaryota; kingdom Viridiplantae; phylum Streptophyta; class Pinopsida; order Pinales; family Pinaceae; genus Pinus; species Pinus tabuliformis. The sequence continues at coordinate 2,015,153,483 of CM062818.1, read as the reverse complement.
AATAACTCTGAATCCTCCTTAAACAGTAGAAAACATCGAATGCGAACAAACTTATAGGAGGAGCATATAATACTATGAATTCCTACCTAATCACTTCATTTGTTCAGCTTGAAAGGGTCATGAAATGAAATGGAATATAACTGATTACATATGAGACAAAAGGGAAAAACTTATGCTAAATCAACATACCACATGAATCTCAGCAAACAGAGCTGTGAAATTCCATTAAATTCTCTGCAGAAAACTGTACATTACAAAGCTCTCTGCTTCTCCAGCAGCTCCCAGCGCTCAGAAAAAACTCTCCTCCCTCCTTCACTCTCTTACAAATGAAGTTTTTTAATACATTAAATAAAAAAGCTGCCCAAAATAGGGGCGCTGTTTTAACTAACTACCTCCGCTCTCCCAAATGATTATTTTTTTTTATACATTAAATAAAGCTATTCTAAAAACAACCGATTGATCCCACAAAACCTCTGCGCTGTTACCATTACAAAATTAGAAATGAGCATTTTCTATGTTAAATATAGAACAGCCTTTCCCTAAAATCCTCTAATGACTGACACATGGAGCGTAAATCCTGCTTGAATCATTAATTAAAATCTGGGGAAATAGGGATCGAATCCTATTCTGTTGTTCTGGCACCGTTTGAATAGATGGAACTCCGCCCTGAAAAGACTGTAATTTTCCTATTTTGGAAGTGCATGCGTTTGAACAACTCCGCCGAGAGCAAAGCAATTAACTGACACGCGAACTCCAGTCGTTTACTCCCCACATAGTCGTTTAACTGGCATCTAAATTAAGCATGGCCTCCAACATCTTTTCGACGACCATGTCTGCTAGAAACATCATCCTTAGCGCTGGTCTCATCAGAAAGATGATCCACATCAACCTCACTTCAATCGGGTGGGGAATACCATCTCACGAAATCTTCTAAGATACAACCTGGATTGATAGCCTTGAATGCCTGCATATCAGATAAAGGTTGAGAACATCCAGCATCGAACATCTGGCCCAGAAATTTGTACATGCTATCATCATGGATTTTTTTTTTTTCTTTCATTGCAGCGACTAATTTCATAAAGACTGAAGCATCAAGTTTCTTTTATGTGACCATGCTAAACCGTAAAAATCTGAAAGTGCAGTTTCCTTTATGTGACCATGCTAAACCGCCAATCAGAATTGTGAATCTGATTTTGAATGTATTTTAGAGCCGAATGTTGTCCTCTTCCATTTCTATGACTATGTGAAATTGTGGAAAACTGTGGCCTGTAAACAACCTTCAAAACCATTATAATTTCCTCTTGTACAGCTTTCGATTGTAAGCTGGGAAGCACCAAGTATTCATGTTTAGTTTTCGAAAAACAAATGTTTGAATATTTGATTTTTCATCAAGATTACCATTTACCAGCTGCTTTGCTATAGAACTGAAACAAATCTAGTAAATCCATAAAAGGTAAGCATGCATCCAGGACAATCTTCTATGCATCGCCATGTTGCTTCACTTCATCTGCTTCAACCATTATTTCTACCGCAATTTCGCCCTTGTCCTTTCAGTTTCGGAACCCAAGATGCCGACCCCACAACATTCCATAAAATGTTTACAGTTTCAATTCGGATATGTGGATGATTTTCTCGCAAGACCAGCACATATTTCTCCAAGTCTTCCTTGCAACATAATCTTGCAACACCAGTTGAGCAACCATCTCCTGTAGGCTTAATACATAGCGTTGGAGCATCGAGCATGCTCGTTAGACTATGCCAGAGGTCTGACGTTGAACTTGCCAATAATTCTTCTCTGCTTTGTACCACCTTGCTTATAGTCAACACAAAATATTGGCCTCGTAGTTCTGAATAAGTCATGTCTACTTTCTTCAAATTGTTATATTATCAAATCATAAATAAATTTGCAGCAGATTGTCGAGTGAAGCTAGAATGCGGGCTTGTTGAGCTCTTGCTCTTGCCAGAGCCTGTTCATAAAGCTGCGGAGAATGTAAATCCATTTCTAACTTTTGCAGGGATTGTCTTCATCATCCACATCAAAACATTGTCATTTGAAGAGCTGTAGAGCTATAGAATGTCATGACAAATTACATATTAATGATTTCTTCTTCAAAACAGGGTTTTGAAGAAGAATCTATCTCTAACATTAGCAATGATGTACATTTGATGTCTTTATTTTCCTGAATATATCACAGCCCAGATGGATGAAACTAGATCCAAGGTCTTCAAAACTCGTTCAATCTTCGCTCGAAAGTACAAGTCGATCCATGTGAAAATATGTTCTGATGTCGAACATGGAAGGACATCCCCTGATTACCAGCCAATGATGTAAGCTGTTAACAGATGCGAGAGGAATCACCGATGATGATGATGACCCTCAAGGTACTGCAGTACAATTCACGTGGTGTGAATATATGAGTTGATGTCGAACACCACGCAAAATATTCCGGTCGAAGGCCATTAGTGTAAACCTGTCACTGGAAGTGAGAAACTTGCCATTGAGGCATGCAAGCTTCAAAATACTGGAAGGGTTGTCCCTAGGTAGGCTTCTTGGATAATGAGCTGATGTCGACAAGAAATGACCCATCGTAGAAGGGCATTGATGGATCCCACAACTACGACACGGAACGGAGCAAATGATTTTGTAGAGGTGAAAACGATCTGATGATACAAGGTTCAGGGTGGTGGTCATGAAAGAATGAAGCGTGAAGGTATTGTAGCGGATGAGACACAATCTGGGTAGGTGAATTATCTAAGTGACTTCTTGAACATATCAGCGACACTGAAATGGATTGGTAGCGTTAGCCCCAAAAGTGGATGGTACGGTGGACCAATGGTGGTATGACCGGTGAATGGAATAACCCAACCCGACTCAATCACGGTGATAGAGTGAAAGTGTCATGTTCAAGAGCGACCTGCTACCAATAAAGTTTCTTCAAGTTTTCTTCCCAATTTTCCCCAGTCATTTTGACCATTACCTCTTTATTTTTGTCAAGCTTGAGGAGGATAACATATGCTTGTTCTATAATTTGCCCTTCGGGCAAACCCGTCGCTATGTTTTAATGAGCCTAGCGACAGTGAAACTCGCTCTTGTCTGAATGGACAAGTTTTTCGCTATTGTTTTAACGAGTTTAGCGACAAGGATAAATTGGTCCTTTTCAATTTTAGAGAGTCTGAAAAGAGACGGAAAGAAAACTCCAATATTCCTTTTTCGTAATATAATCCCTTAAGTCCGAAAAAGTATAAAACAATGCGAAAGGGATGACTTTTCAATAGTTTTAATGAGCCGAACAAGACAAACACTCGATCTTTTTGTGTAATAATCCCTCAAGTCCAAAAATATTAAAATATAGAGGATGGATGACACTTCCAATCACTTTAACGAGCTGGAGAGGCCAACTGCTCGACAATATTTTCATATTTTATGAGTCAGATGAAAAGAGCTTAAAGGAGACTTGTTTTTTGAGGAACAAGTGATGTTTTCAGATAGCAGCTGGTTCCAAGTAAGGTTTGGAACTTTCCAATCATGGTAGTGTAAAGAAGGTGGCTAATAGGATCACTCATCGCAGTTGTTCCTCAAAAGGGGTAAACAATCAAATGGAGGCGAATGATCGGCTAAAACAGAGTGGAGGTGATGGTAAGAACACGAAAAATGCTCAAAAGCTGATGATAATCATTCACAATGGTATTTACTAGAGGTGGGTTCATTTTTTAATGAGCTTAAACTCTGGTGGAACATATTCTCATTGCTAGGTTTAATTTTTAACGAGCTTGAACTTCGCGTAAAACTGCTCGTGATAATGGTCATTGATATTCAATTCACCGTTAACACTATGTTCTTTTGACAGTTGTACTACTTGTTCAATTGCTCCATCAAACTGATTAGAAATGGGGAAATATGCTTGAAAAATGAGTTAAAAATCTAATACCCTACTTAAATTACATGAAAAGTAACTTAAAATAGTCTTTTGCCCCTCATTTTACCATTTCTTTTGGATTTGTGACAGTTGGAGCTCTGGAGGTGTTTTCCCCCTTGATTTTCATCAGCTGATTCTGAGAGATTCTGTGGACAATTTTCGGTGTCGTCTGGACCAGGTAGGAGCTAAACCTGAGCTCTTCAATTGCATTCTTTCCTTTTTGAATTCTGAGCATGTTTTCCTTCTTTTCTGGGTCCCTGGGGTTTGAACATTTCGTTATGCCCCCATCGCACCTAGTATACATTGAAAGGTGCGATGCATCCTAGGCTGGCCACTGGCCAGTTAGGATGCATCTCACCTGGTGCACAACTAGGGTGCGATGGGCACAAGGAGGAAAACTTTTGCACTGATTTTTCATGGAAATTTTGCCTGTTTTTTTGCCAAATCAGGATCCTAATTCTTCTCTTGTTTGTTTTTTAGAGATTCATCGGAGCAAAAATGGTTGTTACATGGCGTGAACATGAGCATGAAGAAGAGGACATGGTTTCCCTTCATGATCCGGGTACGGTAACTGCATTGCGGAACTGTGGCTTGCTCAAGTTCTTCCGCATGTCTAGCATGAGGCAACAAATCAACTTGTTGCAATATTTCCTTGATGCATGGGATCCTACCGACCAAGTGTTCCAGATAAGAGGCAAATCCATCCCCATGACTGTTGAGGACATCTATTTCTTGATCGGTTTATTGAGGCGTGGCGCCCCTCTCTCACTATCAGGTTTCGCCCGTGGGGGCGAATCTGTGAGGGATTATATTCGCCGATACTGTAGAGAAGGATCTCAGCTGAGCAGGGACGGCAAGATCAGTATCCAAGATGTCACAGATTGGTCCTTGAGGACTATTTTATTTACCTTTGCTAGACTGGCTGGTAGCGCGGCCCTTCACTTGGCCAACAGGTCCTATATGCAGTATGCCTTGGAATGTCTCGAACCCAAGGTATTCAACTAGTGTGATGCAGTACTTCCGGTGATCAAAGAATAGCTCACCAAGGTGAAAACCGGAAGATCTAAGAACTTTGGCTATGGTTCAATTCTGACTGCTTTTGTCTTGGAGAGGATCCCACTGATGCAGCCCCAGTACATCTCACTTGGCTTGCCACCACCAACTGAGCCACGGATGCAGAGATGGGTTGACCTTATGGCCAAACATGCTGGTCAATCATAGGTTTCATTCTTTGATGCTTTCTTCGAGTGCTTCAACTGTCAGCTGATGACTTATGCCAAATATCCAAATGCTGGGATGGACTTCTGGGTGACCTAGACTTGGTGCTGCTGACTAGCGAGCAATGGGGTGCCATAGGTGAAAATCTCTGACCATATCTTTGTTTATTGTTTTTATAATGTTCTTGTGTTTTTCAAATGTTCATCAAGACTATTCAAAACTCATGTTCTTATACAGATATTGGGCCTGTGTGACCAGTAGTGCATCCGAGAGAAGTGGCTGCTGTTCCAGCGGGAGAGGCTGTAGGGAGGGCCATCGTTTAGGACCTGGATGTATCCGAGACCCTTGCAGTGTTGCAGGATCAGATTCAGGGTCTCACCCTTGGTATTCCTGATGTGAGGACCGATGAGCTGCCTCTGAGATTACAGTGCCATACCACTAGCATGTCGAGCCGTTGGACTAGGCTCTTACGCATGATTGCACAGGCGGTGACTAGTTATCATCAGCATCATTAAACTAGGGTGCCCCCTTGCATTTTGAGTTTTTGGGTCATATGACCGATTTTGTCCTGGATATAGAACACTATGTACAAACTATAAACAGTCATATATATATTTTTAATTTTTTTATTTTGGTTAAGTTATATGATCCTGATGCAGTTATTGATAAAATGCTTTCCTTTTACAAATGTTGCAAATTTCTATCTAACACATAATTTGCTAATGAATCGGTTAATGTGTTTAAGTTTCTGGGAATATGTTGATATTGAATAGAATCGAACTACCTTTCCAAAATCTTGACCCTTTGGAACATACGATAGATGGCTGGATTCCGAACGGAATAGATGCCTGGAAGCTATAGAATGACGAGCTGTGAGTCTAGACTGACGACAAGTCAGCATATGCCATGCGCGATGGCATCATAGAGGAGTTCTATCAACGCACTATATTCAGCGATGTTGTTTGTTGATTGACCAATACACACCCCTCTGAAACTCACTAACTCACCGCTTGGACCAAAGATGGCCCAAGCTACAAAAGATAGGTTCCGCGTACTACGACTCGCCCCGTCGGCATATCCAACAAATGATTCCAATGGGTTCGAAATCTGCAACAAAATGCAAAAGTGGATTACCTAACCAAAAAGATCACTCTTAACGAAAACAAAAATGTAACAAAAGCATATGAAGAGGTTACCATGCCGAGTCAAGCATAGTAACACTTAAGGTACAACCCGTTTTGGGGTTATGCCAGTGGAATTCTGTCATAATCTACTAGCTCATAGAACCCTTTTGCTAATGCATGCTTAACAATATAAGGACCCATCCACAAAGACTGGAACTTACCTGCTCCCAATTTATTGAATTCCTGATCGTAAAGCAAGACCAAGTCACCTTCTGAGAAAATGCGGGGTTCGATATTCTTGTCAAATTGTGCTTTGACCCATCTCTTGTTTGCTTCGTTAGACAAGGCGGCATCATGACAAGTTTCATCTAGTTGGATTAACTCTAGGAAACGAGCCTCTTCCTCTGAAGTTCTAAGGAGGAGGTCAACTGCGAGCTTGAGAGACAAAATTTCACACTGAACTGGTAAGATCACTTCCAGGCCATACACCAGCTGAAAGGGTGTAAACCCAGTCGCATTTATTACCGATGTTTGGTATGCCCACAAGGCTGAATACAGGATTAGGTGCCAACTCCATTTATGGACTCCAATCATCCTTTGCCGCATGTGTTTCAGGACTTCATTGATCGCCTCAACTTGCTCGTTACCTTGCAGATAATATGGAGTAGAGCTATCGTGGGACAGTGCTAATTTGGTGGCCAATTCAACCATCATGTGATTGCAGAAATGCGATCCATTATCTGTGACTATAGCTTGTGGAATGCCGAACCTGGCGACTACATGATTGAAAAAGAAAAGAGTGGTTTTCACCGTTGTTGTTTAATGTAGGTAGCGCCTCGACCCATTTCGTAAAATAGTCAACTGCGAATATGATATATCCATGCCCCCCCGGCTGAGGTGGGGTTACATTGCATGAAATCTATGCCCCATTTGGCGAATGGCCCAATAGCAACTACTCGCTGCAGAGGTGTGGGTGGTATTCTGGTTTTGCGGTCGAAGATTTGACAAGCATGGCAACTTCTGACTACGGTTATGCAACATTTGAACATTGTTGGCCAAAAGTATCCTGCTCATAAAATCTTTTGTGTCGTAGCATAACCAAATTGATGCCCCCCACATGCACCTGAATGACAATCATTCAGGACTTTTTCAGTCTCCTCGTGGGTGAGGCACCTTCGCAGAACTGTATCGACACCATGATGGTAAAGCGTATCACCAATGATCATGTAATCTTTTTCTTGGTATCGAGCACGTTGTTTTTCTGAGTGAGAGGTATTAGACCTATAAATTTGGGTTTGGAGATAAATGATTATATCTCCATACCATCGATCGCTTGAAGATATCAGAAACAAAGATTCATCCACGAAGGTTGTTTTGGATGTTGAATCGTTGGACGACGATGGGAAATCACATAGTAACTCCACGAAAACTAGAGCTTTCTTTGTTTTGGATTTTACGAATTCCAGATCAAACTCTTGAAAATTGCTATCCACTTTGAATATTTCCCCCAAGCAACTGTCGCGACAGGATTTAAGTCATGGGGTTGCAATCTGACAAAACGGTAGTTTTTCGAAAGAGAACATAGTGTCGAAATCTCTGTATTGCTTGAACGGTAGCGAGAGCTAGCTTTTCAACATATGAGTACTTTCTTTCTATATCATTTAAGTTTCGACTTAAATAATAAATAGGATGTTCGATTCCATTGTCTTCTTAAACTAAAACCATTGCAATGGTCGTATCTACTGCAGCCAGATAGAGGTTAAAGTCTCTTTGATAATCAGGAGCGTACATTAATGATGCTCTTATTAGGGATTCATTTAGAGCATCAAAGGAAGCTTGCGCAACCTAATCCCAGTTGAAGGGTACTTCTTTTTTCAAAAGATGCGTATAACCTTTAGCAAGTTCGGCATAATTTGGAATGAACCTCCTCAGAAAGTTTTGCTTTCCCTTGGAGTTTCTGAATCTAAAGCAAATTTGAAGGTGGAGGAAAATCGATGATTGCCTGAACCTTGCATGGGTTGAGACGAATTTCGTCCTTAGAAACTACAAAGCCAAGTAAATGACCAGAACCGACACAAAACACACACTTGTGCGGATTGAGTCTTATTTTGTAGTGTCAGCAACGTAGAAATATTGCTCTCAAATTCTGCAGATGATCGGTCTGCTTTCGCGAGTGAGACAGAAGATCGTCGAGGTATGGTTGAACGATGTTCTTGATGTCATGGAAGGCATAATTCATTGCCCTCTGAAAAGTTTCCCCTGCATTCTTTAAACCAAAAGGTAGCTTACGGTACGCGAATGTGCCCCACGGACAGATAAATGTAGTCTTTGACTGGTCCTGTGGGCGGATATTTATTTGATTATACCCGAAAAATCCATCCATAAATGAAAATATTTCACATCTGGCGCATTCATCAATTATCTGGTCGATGAAGGGTGTAGGGTAGTTGTCCTTTGGACAAGCTTGGTTTACATCCTTGTAATCGATGCACACTCTAATTGTTCCTTGCTTCTTCATCACAGGAACAATGTTCGATACCCAATCAGTTAGAGGAACTGGGTAAATGAAACCAACATGAAGAAGTTTTTCAACTTCTGCCTTGATGGCAACGACTTTCTTTGGGTGCACCTGCTGAAGCCATTGTCTTACTGGTTTGACATCTAGATACATCTTAATTTCATGTTCAACTATGCTCGAGTCAATGCCTGGAATTTCTTCATATGACCATGCAAAGACATCTCTAAACTCATGAAAGAGAGCGTAATATACTTCCAGTTCTGAAGAAGAACAAGATTTGCCGACATGAATATTTTCTACAACATCTGGTTTGGTCGAGATATTTATGGCGATAGTTTCTTCAATATTGGACAGATTTCACTCAGAATCCACCGTATTTACAGTATTTGATAGAAAATCAAAGACTGATGGATGATTAAGGTTTTCGGGGTAATCTTCGTTGTAATCTAGAAGATGGGAATGATGGTGGTAATCTTCCCATGGTGCCCCCTGTATGTTCATTGACTGAACAATTCCTTCGTCTGTAGAATGTACTTGCGACCAAGGATCTGAAGAGGTACCATACTCCTTAGACCTATCTACCCAAACGCTTGATGAGCATTCATTGGGGTTTGCCTCCCATGCCGAGAACATTGATTGCTACAATATTTCTATTGGGCTTGGAGGCAACACCTGGTGACGATCCATGCTAATATCGTGTTTGGACATCTTTTGAATGGAAGATACCATATTGCAGGTTCCCACCGTTGCCACTTCCGCCAAGTTGTTTGGAGGTGGTAGGGCAAAATTACCCATCAATGTATGGTCTTTTAGTAGGCCTACTCTAATATTTTGAAGCAACTGAGAGCTTCTGTGGATCATCGGAATGCTTTCTGTATCTTGCGAACTGTTGGGGAGGAATGTCTGTTGGTCAACGATTGTAATTCCCCCTTGGAAGGGAAATGCAATCTTTCTGAAGTATGTCGACACAATGGCAGCCATAGCATAAATCCAGGGCTTTCCCAGTAGGATGTTGTAATCGAGGCTTCCATTGATAACTTCCACATCAATTTCTACTGTTTTTCCCCCAGTTCAACTTGCAAGTTACTTAAAATCCCGTATGAAGTGTATGTTCATCCATCAAATGCTTTTAACGTCGTCGATGATCGCAACAAGGGTGGTGAGCCTAAATTTTTCCAGCAACTCATTGACATAATACATGTAGATGCCCCCTCATCAATAATTGTTCGATGAACAGTTTTGTTGAGGGCTTTCACTTGAATGAGGAAAGCATGTTGAGCTGGTAACTGCGGGTCATATCCTTTATGATTAAAGGCCACAAGATTGGAATCTGCTGGGTCAATCCCACCTATTGCTGATAATAAAGCTTGCTTTTGGGAGGGGCAATTTTGCATTACCTTAAGTGTCGACATAGCAGACGGTGATTGGGTTAGGTCCTCTACTATATTATAATTTTGTGTCACTCTGGCACAAAGATTAAATGTTGATTTGTGTACAACTCCCTTTGGTGGCTTTATCGTTAGCTTAGGAATGATGGGTGGTGCAACTTCAGTCGAAGTTGTTATCGAACTACTAGGTTGATCAGTAGCCTTGTTGTTTGACAGCTGTGGATTCCCATAATCTTTATTCCTTGTCGATATCAAAGCATCATTTTGCTGTTTCGAAATGGACAGCATAAGGACTTGGGATGGGGAAGCATTTTCACTAGCAACTAGATTGGTTCCTGGTGTTGGGTCGTTAATATACCATTATTTTTGTCACTTTTGAACGCTTATTCCATCAATTTCTACCATTCTTCATCACGTCATTTATCAAAATTTATCATATAATTCTATTTTACAATGATTTATGCTCTTATGTAAAAATATTATTTATTCTCCTTTATTTCTAATCAATTGATGATTCTACATAATTTTATCAATGATAGTTTAATAAAGTGGTTTCAATATTATTCACCATTTTTAACCTCCAAGATAATTTCCAGATTGAAGATTTGATCATTAAAAGTGCCAACTCAGAAATGCGCTGGAATAAGAAGTGACAGTTTTACGGTTGCGATTCTGAGCAAATGAAGACGAATTTGGAAAATCTAGAACATGGGTTTTGTCCAGAACAGACCAAATTAACTTACTAAAGAACGGTTTGCCCAAATTCAGCTTGTATTGAGAGAAACGCAGGGTTCTTTGAGCATGATTTTCTCAGATTCGCTGTGTGGCCGTTTTCCAAATCTCAGCTGCAAAGCCAAATTCGCCTTGCTCTTGTTGAAAGATGGAAATGTATCTTCTTGTTGATCAATTTGTTGGAAACAATCTAATTTTGTAATAGAAATCATGTTGTAATTATCTCTGTTGTAACTTCTCTCTGATCTCTCTCTATTTAAATGAAAATAGAGATCAAAGAGGGGGATGATTTGGGGATGGAAAAATGATGGATTTGAATGATGGAATTGAGGATGAATTAGAGATTCAGAATTGAGGATGGGAGAGAGAATGGATAATGGCTGAGAGATGGAGAGATTTCTTGTTGTAATCCACTGTAACTCTACTTTGATATTTTAATATAAATCTGGTTGCCATTCCATATTTGATCCTGAAGTAACCCAGCAGCATCCGCTGGCGGCTAAGGGCCCAGCCTCTGGTGGATTGTGCTGCTGCTATATATTATCTCTTTGGTTTATGCATGGTTTTCATTATCAACTTTATTTGGTAATCTGGTATGTTCTATTATTTTACATCACGGTTCTGTTATATCTGATTTATGTTCAATTGAGTAATATCGTTCTCTATGACAGGAATGCCGTATTGATTCATCTTGACTTGGTAACGCATTGTTGTTCTTTTAATCATTGATATAACATTGCTGGTCCTTACAGAATGTATTGTTGTTCAATTACAGCGTATCCGTGTTGTAACACTCTTTAATTGGTATTACTGAATTCATCTTAGAGACTATATTTCCTTGCGATTGCTAAATCTATGAACGTTGTTGTTCCATTCCAAAATACAGTCGTATTCTTTATAACTAAGACTGATAATCGGATTACCAAGATCAGATTACTATTAAGGTGTGCCGTGTGTTAAGTTATTGTGTATTTATATTTGACTTTCCAACGTTGTTTCATATTCCATCATTAATCAATGCTGTTCTATTTCCGTGTGCTGTCCGATTTATTCTTAAAGTAAAGATTGCTATTAATTTGGCTTTGCTGTTGTTCATTTCCATTAATTAGAGTTTGTTGTTCAGATTCCTTTAATTACAGTTTGCTGCCCATTTACTTTGTTGTTCATTTCTGTTGATTAATTGCAATAGTTTGCTTTTAAAGAGTTTTCCTAGTTTACTTTCAATGGCAGCTTTAGTTCAATTTCTATTTCCTTTTAATTGCTTTAAAGCAGGACTGTCAACTGTAGAGAACATTGGTTATTTCTTCCTCGTTCCCAGATTGATTGTCTTGTTCTAGTTTGATTTCAATTGCATCAATCTCTAGAGAAATGAGTTATTGCTACTATATCCTCAATTGGTGTTTGCTGAGTGAATAGTTGGATTTCAGAGCATTTGAGTTTATGTTATTGTTAGATTTCTTTTTCAAGCATTCATTTACTTTTGGATTTTAAGCACTATACTGCAAAACATTACTCTTGAGTAAATAGCCACCTCAGACTGAGTACACTCTTGAAATAAAAAGTCGTCCCTGGGTTGACAATTAATGTGAAGGTAATTAGGAGTTAAAAAGACACCTTTTTATCGCTCGACATTTTGGCGTCGTTGCCGGGGAGAGTGTAGCCATTTTTAAAAGAGTAGTGTGCATCCGATGAGTGTCTGTTAGGAAAGAATTGGGTATTAAAAATGGAAGGTAGGAACCTACGTACGGAGCATGTAAAAGCCTTGCTCCCCCTCCCGCTTTTCAACAGAACTGTTAAAGAACTTAGAGTAGAAATAGATGTTTGGATTTTTGTGTGAATGACTAGGGAAAAAATAGAAATTTTGAAAAACAAATCTCATGATTTCTCTGAAGTGGTGATGTAAGCACCACCCATTTCACTAACCGATTGACAGGAACATTTGAAGAAGGATCCTCGAAGAAACACATGAAGAACATTTTCTATTATGGTAAGAAATGGATCACATTTTTACTTTTGAATTTCCTATCAAAGATCTAGGAGGAGTGACACAAATGCACATAATTCCCCCATTGTCTCTACCAAATTTTCATGGCTTGACAAATGAAGATCCAGATACATTCTTATTTGAGTTCGAAATACTTTGTAGAGGATATGATTATTGTACTGACGATCAAAGATTGAAAGTGTTTCCTCTTACTCTAAAAGAAGCAGCTCTCCGATGGTTTATGAGCCTAGGTGGGAATTGCATCCAATCATGGGAGGACATGAAGAACATATTCTTGAAGAAGTACCAAGACTATTGCAAATCCAATGAAGATATTTTCGGTATGATACAAGGGGAAGATGAAAGTTTGGAGGACTATGTAGATTGATTTCAATACAACCTTCAAAAATCAAAATATAAGCATTTGGAAAAAGAGATCTTAAAAGCACTCCTTCTTAAAGGAATCAAAGATAAACTTTTAGAACTCTTAAATCTGATAGGAAAAGGTGATTTTTTTTAGTTGTCATATGATGAGGTTTGTGAATTGTGCATAAGGTATTCAAGAGGAATCTCCAAGGCTGGTAAGAATTCTAGAGATGTTTGTTCTTTCTTTTCTAAATCTAGTACAAGAATAGGAGACATAAGAGCTGAAATCAATGATTTACTTGAACATTTTAAAGTTGATTTTATTACCTCTCTAAGTTCAAAATTGGATGTTTTGCAGGTTCATAAAAATCAAGAATTTGATGAAGTGTTTTTCACTCATGACCAAAAGGAGCATACCATAGATAGTTACTCTTCCTTATCTAGGATGGAAGTATCATATCAAAGAGGTGAGGAAGCTACAACAAGGTCAAAACCATGGAAATCATGGCCTACAGGTATGGTTCAAAACACTTCTCCATTCTCTTACTTGCATAATCCATTATGGAATACTCATGTTCTAGGGCAGCCATGTCAATTTCAATATAACCACCAATCTTATCTACAAGTTTGGCATGGTTCACCTTATGATTGCATGACTATTCTCCCTCATCTTGTAGCACAAGCACATTCTCCATATTCTCCACCAGCTCTTCCACAACATCTTGCTTGCCCATCAAAACTATTCACTCAACCCAGCCAACCACATCATCACAATGCTCCATTCCTTACACATTTTCCTGCTCAACTAATTCCACACCCTCACCACAATAAACCAGTACAACATGCTTACAATGTTGAACTACCAAATTTACCCACCCTTCCCACCCATTCTATCTCACATGCGCCATTAGAGAAAACTTACAATGAGATTCAGAATGTTTTAAATTCAAAAATTGTAGAAGCTATGGAAGAAAATGAGGTTTCTTATAGTATGTATCAACAAGCTATTTTAAAAGCTCAAGAACTTCATGATCTGATGGATATGAGAAATCAAGAAAGTAACGGATACATTGAAGATTTGTTTCACTCCATCATTTGTTTGCAACATCACTCTATGCTTCAACAATTTTTGATACCATTTTTTCAAGGGAAGTTGGCTTCTCATACCCTAATTTTTATCAACATGCATTTTTCAAATTTGGGTATGTACATACTAGAGGCCTTATTTCGAAAATGGTTCCATTGGAAGTACTCATATACGTAGTCATATTCATTTTTCAAATCAAAATAGGTTAGTGTAGAAAATAAAATAAATAAGGGAATAAATAAATGCATTTTGTTTTTCCATGTAAAACTAGTGTTTTTTGTTGCAACATGCTATGCAAATCAACATTGGTGATAATTTTTTTAATTCATTTGTGTATGTAGATGACTTATAATGGAAATTATAGCTCTACAAACACTCATATTCACTTTTATCACCAATTTGAAAAAATGCTTGAATATCATATTTTTTTGGCTTGTGGGCTTGATGGAATTTCTGTAAAAACAGTTGGGACAGTCATGTTTTGAGGGACCAAAAGGGAATATTTTTAAAACCTGTTTCTATCCTAAGTATCCCTTGATGTCTACTTTCCAACCCAATTTGAATCACTCAATTTGGATTTGAAATGAGAAAGTTAGAACCAAAACATTGACCGGATGTCTAGTGGGCAGCTCAGGAACAGAGTTGGGACAGTCAGTTTTTGGAGGCCTAAATGAATGAATTGTTAAAGCCTATTTCTATGGTAGATTCCCCTATGAATATAGTTTACAATAAAATTGGAATCACTCATTTTTGATATCGTATGGGGAAGTTATGATCAAAATACTGACTGTCTATCGTAAATCAGCACTCTTAAAACTCTGTCTTTCCGGCTGTTCCTTACAATATTTGACATATCAATTCTTCTTGTCTTCAAAACCTGTTTCTATTGGAGATAAATAAATGAATCTATTTTCATTTACAATTTGAATCATTTGAATCTAACATCAAACGAAAATGTTATGCTTGAAATATCAACTGTTGGTCTAAGCCGGGTAATCGAAAATGACTCTGTTATGCAGGTTGTTCTAAATAAAATTGACATATCATATCATTGAATCTTTACAACTTGTTTCTACTAGAGATAAACCTTTGAATTAGCTCTCATTTGGCTTTGGAATCACTCAATTTTGACAGAAAACAAAGAAGTTGTGATTAAAACACTGCAGGTTAGCATGATTGGCCACTGCTCTCCCGTAGGTAACAAATAAATTTTACTTTGTTATTTTCTCCGTGGATTTGTTCTACAAAGTAACTACTTGTTAGGTTTTTGCATAATTATTAGATTAGGGGAGCCCGAACACCTCTCTTTCTCCATGATTTAACATTTTATTGCAGGTAGATACTTGTTTTTTTGCAGGTCTTGGGAAAATAAAGAAGGTCAAATTATGGATGAGTGATTTTTGAAAGAAATTTTAAATGAAACAAAGGAATTTCATCTAACTCATTACCCAATGGATTCATAATAGAAGAAATGAAGAATTGATTTCCATTTCAAGATTCATGTCTTATTACTGCTGCCAAAACATTTTTCAAAGAGATCATTTTTTTTACATAATATCATAGCTATTGTAACTTAATTTACTTATTTACATACTATTTTTTAAAATAAAATGTTGTTTATTTTCTGATTTCTCTTATATTTTGTGTTTCAGGTGTTGCTTCATTCAAATTTTAACATATCTTCAGCATCAATGCTGTGAACAACTAATTTGTTTTTTTTGCATGTTTGCATTTTCTGATTGTCCTTTTTGCTGTTCTTTTTCGAAATGGGACAACACTTCTGCACTTTCATGTTTTGCTATTCCTTTTCGAAATGGAACAACACTTCTGCACTTTCACGTTTTGCTGTCCCTTTTCGAATGGAATAGTACTTCTGCACTTTCACGTTTTGCTGTTCCTTTTCGAATGGAACAACACTTCTGCACTTTCACGTTTTGTTGTTCCTTTCGAAAAGAAACAGAACTTCGACACTTTTCATTTTTGTTGTTCCTTTTCCAAAGGAACGACACTTGCGTTTTTGTTGTTCCTTTTCCAAAGGAGCGACACTTTTCATTTTTGCTGTTCCTTTTCCAAAGGAACGACACTTGCGTTTTTGCTGTTCCTTTTCCAAAGGAACGACACTTTTTGATTTTTGCTGTTCCTTTTCCAAAGGAACAGTACTTGCGTTTTTGTTGTTCCTTTTCTAAAGGAACGACACTTTTAGTTTTCGCTGTTCCTTTTTCCAAAGGAAAGACATTTGCATTTTCACACTTTTTTGTGTATATTTTTGCTTTTTGGTGTGCATTTCCTTTGTTGTTCCCTACAAGGAACAACACTTTTTTTGAATGTTTTTGCTGTTCCTTTTTCCAAAAGAACGACATTTGCATTTTCACACTTTTTTGTGTGTATTTTTGCTTTTTGGTGTGCATTTCCTTTGTTGTTCTCTACAAGGAAACACTTTTTTTGAGTGTTTTTGTTGTTCCTTCAAAGAAGAAACACTTTGGGATTATTTTCGAGAGCAACTCTTCCTTCCTCTTGTGGGATGATTCCTAGTTTATCTCAACCACATTTTCCTGATTCTCTTTCATGGCATGAAGTACACTACTTTTATGAGGAAAGGAATTATGAATTATTTTGAAGCGAGTTAATATCATTCATGTTATGATCTTTAACATCACAACTCCTTGATGATAGCTTATTTTCAAAAAGGATACAATTATTTATATACTACTTTACTGCATTGTTTTCTGTTGAATATGATATTAATTGATCATCTTAATACCATGCTGGTTCCACCCTTCTTGGTTATAATCTTCTCTATCTGTAATAAATGAGATTATGGGTATACTTTTTTCTATTGACATGTTCAACTTCTTCCACCATCCCTACTCTTAAGGAGTACTGAGCCTCCTTCTTTTTATCATAACAAATGTGTAATAACAACAAAATTTTGTTCGCAGATGGAGGATAGGGGGTCTCATTACGAGCTAGCCTACTGTTATAGACATTTTTGTGCCTTACAGCATGAAGCATGAAATTTCCATAATCTAAGGGATCCAAAGTCCCTAAACATGTTGTTCCTACCCCTAGAGGAACAAGGTCAGCAAACCACAACACTGAATAAAAGTTCTCCACCTGAAAACACTCAAAAACAAGGAAATTCTGGATCATGTCAACTGCTCCACTGAGCATCTGCGCTGAATGTCAACTGCTCCACTGTCTACCTGCGCTGAATGTAAACTGCAAAGAAGGCTACTTGCGCTGGGCGAGTTGGGACATGTGGCACAGTCATTCCTCAAGGTGTCAATGCCCAGGAAGCTTCCAAAATGACACTTGGATCAAGGAATTCGACTGGTGATGAGTAAGAGGGTCTAGATCTCCAAGTGGAAGCAAGAACCTCCAAGTGGACTCAAGAACTGAAGAATAACTGAAGTGAGAGAGGACACTAGTCAGCTTCATGCCAGCCTCAAGCTGACTCATCCTTTCTCCAAAACTCCTATATATAGATCTCTCTCATGAGGTCTAGGGAGGCTGGAATCTTGTGAATGTAAGGAAGTGCTGTTGGTTTGAGTTCAGAACTATTGGGTGATTTGCTTTGAAGGAGGTGAAGAGGAGATTTCTTTCTGCTGGGAAGGTGATGCTGGATTGGGCCTCTTATGGTTGTATCACTTCCTGAACTTTACTTCTTCCATTAATAAAGCATTTGAGGTTCTTCTATATGCATGTGTCTCAATGATGTATTGTTATACTTGTGTATTTGATTTATTCTAATCCTTGAATCAATTATGAATGTATGCTTCTTGTAGTTTCCCTCTCTTGCCATTTTGCAGGATCTTGGTGTAGCTGGGCCAGTGAAAGAGCAAGGAGCTGGGAGCAAGCAGCAAGGAGAGAAGATTGGATCAACCATTAGCGAAAGACATCGGTTAGTGGACCTCTTTCTCTCCTATTTTACTTTCATAAAGAAGAAATCTTAGATAGCTTTGCTTTGATTGTTGCTGAGGTACTATCACCCTTAGAGTGGGATAGGGTCATTCCGTATTGGATACTTTTCCCAACAACAAATTGGCGACTCCGCTAGGGATCGTATCTTGTTGGTTGTTTGTGTTTTTTCTATTCATTTCCTAAACACAGGGAGTACCGAATCGAACTGCATCTGAATCTTTCAAATGCAAAGTAGAAGGCAGCTACTCTAGCTCAGTTTCTGGGCATGTTTATGATTTGAAGAGCTGATCCACAAGGACTCTGAACAACTCTTAGTGATAGCTTTTCATCCTCCTTTTCATCCTTTAGTGTGTACTTGATTGATAGCTTTTGATTTGGCCAAAAACTGTTGATTTTTGAGCAATCTGTGACCCAGAACCTGAGAAAAACGAAAGTTTATCTCTTCATTGCAAGCACTGTGAAGGCGGTCTGCATTTCATCGTAGGTCCCGAAGGGGCTACCTGCGCTGAATGTCAAACTGACAGTGTACTACCTGCGCTGAACCAGTTAGGCCTTGTGCAACTGGGGTTCTCTGCTTTCTGTTGCCCTGTTTTCATCCTTGTTTTGGCAGCCTGTTATCAGTCAATGTACCTATCTGAAACCACCTTTCTTTGCCACTATTCCGCCTCGGTTGTATAAAGAAACTGTATTTGTTCTTTGTGTATTTCTTATATCATTTGCAGTTTCCCATAACGAAAGTGAACTAGTCTTGTTGTGGCCTCTTAGATCTAGACCTGTGATAAGTGTCGTTTTGATCTTAAGAGTTAGTTTGTTTGCTGTTCATAGCTGATTGAGCTTTTGCTTTCGTCATATGGTTTGAATTCATGTATTTCTAGTGTCGAAACAAGTAAATCTTAAGGTGTCTTTTGATTTTGGACAAAGCTTGTTTGCTTTCACTTGAAATTGAATTCAAAATTATACAACAACTTTCTTTTTGTATTACATCAACATTAAGAAAGAGAAAAGAAATACCTGCATTATGCATGTGCATTTTGACAGCTTGTATGTTGATTTAGGAAAAAGTGCATTAGTGTGTGCTCTATGATCTGTGTGAAAAGATGATGTCTTTCTTTTCCCTCAGTAGTTA
The DNA here is from genome assembly GCA_031772625.1 of Pinus tabuliformis. Classification (NCBI taxonomy): domain Eukaryota; kingdom Viridiplantae; phylum Streptophyta; class Pinopsida; order Pinales; family Pinaceae; genus Pinus; species Pinus tabuliformis. The sequence goes on along the minus strand of CM062818.1, from coordinate 2,015,134,102 downwards.
AGATTTTCAAAGTTGAAAGATTGAAAAGCTTGCTTATCATCTTAGACTGCATTTAGGAGTTGTACCATACATCTCGTGGTGATCCATAAAGGAAAACTGCTAAACAAGATCAACATTAAAATGAATTGAATTTACATAACAACGCATTGAAACATAACGCAAACACATAGAGGTCTAAGCTAGAGACGTGTTCCGGCGTCGTTAAACGTGATATCTTAGCGTTGAGTGGTTGGGTGATTCCTCCATGGTGAAGCGATAAGTATCAATACGGACTTGTGCTCCCACGTACCGTCGCGTATATATTGGGAGACCCCTATAGGAACAAAGCCTTTATCCATAGGAAACCGTGTCGGCCGCCCTACTGATCGCAATGCAGTGAACACAGCATTCACGAAGATCGACCACTCGTACCGTAAAACGTATTCTGTGGTTTTGCGAAAAGTTTGGCACACCCTCTGCCTAGATCTCCAGAGTAGTTTCTTTTGGCCTTTTTCGAACTCTATAACTGAAAAAGTCCATCCGAGCATTTGTCACTTCGGGCTCGTTAAAACATCGAAGGAGACTAGAGTCATCTTTAGCTTTTTCTCGACTCTTAAAAAGTGAAAAAGCAAGTTGTGTCTAAAGCGTCGTTATAAAATTTATTTTAAACGGAACATAATCACCTCCTATTCCTGCGTTGATCTGTAGGTTGAGAACATGGAACGCACCAACCAAGGAATTCCTCATGATGGAAATCCTAGTCCTTTCTCCTCTTGGGGAGAAGTTGGTGTGCCCCACATGGCCACATTGTCGCTTCCAGGACTGACAATTGGCCTACCGATATGGCTATTCTCAACCAATGTAGTTCAGAACACCATGGTTCCTGAACAGTCGAGTCAACAGTTAGATCAGTCTAGAGCTGCCCACCAGCCTTCTACTTCCTATAACTCTTCCTCCAATCCTTCATCTTCGCAAGGTAGAGCCGGCAAAAGCCAAGCTCCCATGGAGAAGAAGGAGAAGAAGAAGAGGGAAAAGGAGACGAAGGAGCCTAAGGCGATTGGGGGCAAGCAAAAGACATCTGACAAAAATCCACACACAGCACAGACCGGGCCTAAATCGCCATGTGTCATATGTAGAGGAGACCACTTCCATAGAGATTGTCCCTGTATTCCCCGGATACTAAGGGACTGGTCCCCTCGTTTGCACAATTCAGGAGCATCAACCTCTGATAGCCATGTTGAATGCTTACCGTCAACCAGCGAAAGTGAAGGTTCAAGACAAAGAGGGGGAGCAAGATCCCCCTGCAGACTGTGTGAAGGCGATCACGCCATCCACCGTTGTCCCTTCTTAGACGAAGCGAAGAGAGTTTTGGAAGATCGTCTGGTTTCACTGTTGAGACTTCCTCCTGGATACAAAAAAATCGTGCCAAGTCCTTCATTGGTTGAGAATACAGCTGGCCCGCTCAAGTGGTCAGCTAAAGCGTCAGTCATTGAAAATGAACCTACTGAATCCAGACCGGACGAAAGTCCAAAGGTCGAAACGGCAGTTGACCCGGTTCTCCCTTCAGAGGTCTCATCTTCTAATGACACCGTCACTGAAGATTCATCTTCAAATGACACCCTCACTGAAGAGAATAAGGATGACACCATCCAGATTCTTTTCATCAGCACAGATTCTGACGAGCATCAGGGCAATGTGCCCATTCCTTTATCGCAGGAAGGAACATCGTCAGGGTCATATCCGGCCGTGTATTCAGTCCCACCACCAAGCAACCTGGTTGCGTCCTTTGATTGGAACCAACTAGGCAGACCTCGGTTACCAGCCAGTATACCATTCAAAATTATAGTCCAAATATACAGAATGGTAATGGCTGGCACTATCATTGATGAAGGGGCATCTGTGAGTATCCTTTCCTCTATTGCTTGGAAAGCACTGGGTTCCCCGACGCTTTTGCCTGAGATAAGAAATCTCTTGGGTTTCGATAAAGGAACCAGTCGACCATTAGGGATCCTCCCCAATGTGCCTGTTACATTGAAAGGGAAGACCGTTCAAATGAACGTGATGGTCATTCAAGGACCCTTGGATTATAACCTACTCCTTGGACGAGACTATATATATTGCATGGGAGCAATAGTCTCCTCACTCTTTAGAGTAATGTGTTTTCCACACGAAGGAAGAATGGTCAAGCTCGTAGACCAACTTTCATTTCCGGGATCACGCATCGCAAATAGTCACATACCAACCCTGAATGGTCTATTCAATCAAGAAATGTCTCCACCCCCAGTCCTCCTTCCCGATGAGTGCGAGTGATTCGGAAAGATGGGACTGGAACCCAGGGGGCATGCATCCTGGTCTGCTTAGGGCAGAGAAAACCTTGGGTATAAGATAGAATTTCCGCGAGAGAATATGACTAGTCCGTACCCCGTCCATAGAGGAAGAGGGGTTGTTCTGGAATAAGATTCTTTTGTCAAAGTTATGTGAGTGAAATAAACTATTTTTCACCCACCTTTGTCTATTTCGGTAGACAGTGCCGAGGAAATGATTTGTTTGAAAGATTAGCGAAACAATCTTTGGGTAACCAGAAAGAGGCAAGCCTCCCTCAATAACACTAATGTTTTGTCTTTGAGTAGTGTTCTTCTCTTGTCGCAAGTAGCTGCTCTCTTGTCGCAAGTAGCTGTTCTCTTGCGATCTTGCAAAAGATCTGTTAAAAGTTGGGCTGACGAGAAGACAAGTATCGCGTAAGACCCGTTAAAAATAACGAGAAGACAAGTATCGTTAACATTAGACTGGCAAGACGACAAGTAGCTGTGAACACCCAAAGAAAAATGGAGGTGGGAAGGAGGAGGGGCAGCCTTGAAATTGTATTTTATACCTGGGGGCATGCAAACCTTTTGGAGTGCAAGCAAAGAATGGTTATTTATCTGTATTTTGGATTATTCGTTTCCGAACTTGCATAAAGAAAGGATATGGAGTAAAGCTTAGTGAAGATGAAACTCCTTAAAAAATAGAGATCTCACAGGGGACATTTCTTATCTTATGACTGGTATATCGAGCAGTTTTAGCATAAAGTTCATGCTCGTTAAAAAATAAACGCAAGATCCGAGCAGTTTTAACGCGGTCTTCATGCTCGTTAAAAAATAAATAAATGCAGTGAGCAATGTTTCCTCCAGAGTTTAAGCTCATTTTTAAATAAAAAATGAACCTATCCCGGTAAATAACCTTTGTGATCGTAAATTTATCAGCCATAAAAAGCCTTGGTCGTGTTTGCACCTGCCACCTCCACCGTCATTTGGCCGATCGTTCACCTCCATATGATTGTTTACCCATTTTGAGGAACAGCTGCGAAGAGTGATTTCACCTAGCCATCCTTGTGACACTGCCGTGATTGGAAAATTCCAACCTGTACCTGGAATCAGTTGCTATCCCTGTTTATCACTCGTTCCTCAAAAGACGAGTCTTCTTTGAGCTCTTTTCAACTGACTCGTAAAATATGAAAAGATTGCCGAGTTTTGGCCTTCCAGCTCGTTAAAAGGACCGGAAGAGCTATCCCTCCTCTAGATTTTAATCTTTTTGGACCTGAGGGATTATTGCACAAAAAGGTCGAGCGCTTGTTTTATTCGGCTCGTTAAAGTTATCGAAAACTCATCCCTTCTGTATTGTTTTATACTTTTTCGGACTTAAGGGATTAGATGACGAAAAAGGAATTTTGGATTTGACTTTCTGTACCTTTTCAGACTCTCTAAAAATGAAAAGGACCGAGTTTTCCTTGTCGTTAGACTCGTTAAAATGATTAAATAGCGACAAACTTGTCTTTAGACGAGAACGAGTTTCCCTATCGCTAGGCTCGTTAAAACATAGCGATAGGCTTGCCCGAAGGGCAGGTTATAGAACAAGCATATGTTATCCTCCTCAAGCTTGACAAAAATAAAGAGGTACTGGTCAGAAATGACTGGGGAAAAATTGGGAGAACCTCAAAGCTGTAATGGTAGCAAGTCGCTCTTGAACATGACACTTTTCCTCCGTATCACATCGGGTTGGGTTGTTTCATTCACCGGTCTCATCACCATGGTCTCGCCAAACCATCCACATTTGGGGTAATGCTACCGATCCATCGCATCAGTGTCGTTATATGTTCAAGAGATGTTGTTCAGAAAGAGTCAACCATGTCCCATCCACTGCCATACATTATCCTTCATCCATCCATGATCGCCACCCTGAATCATATGTCACAGATTGTTTTCACCTCCATTAAAATCATTAGCTCCTTTAACGGATCGCTTCTTGTCGACTTCAGCTCATTATCCAAGAAGTTGATCTAGGAACACCCCCCCCAGTACTTTGAAGCTTGCATGCCTCAATGGCAAGTTTCTCACTTCCGGCGACAGGTATACATCAATGACCTTCGACCAGAAGATTTTGCGTGGTGTTCGACGCCAAGTCCTATATTCACACCACGTGAATTGTACTACAGTACCTTGAGGGTCATTATCATTATCGGTGATTCCTCTCGCGCTTGTTAACGGTTTACATCATTGACCGGTAATCAAGCAATGTCTTTCCATGTTCGACTTCAGCGCAATTCTCACATGGATCGACTTGTACTTAGAGTGAAGATCGAACGAGTTTGAAGACCCCAGATCTAGTTTCATCCATCCGGGCTGTGATATATATTCAGGAAATATAAAGACATTTGACATGTACATCATTGCAGCAGATGATCATCCTACTCAAAGGATGATAATTTCAGCAGAGAATTATCAGTCTACCATCAGACGATCGTCTGTTCTATGTACCAAAATGAATTTATAAAGCTGAGCATGGGAATGCCCGCCTCAGCTAGATCATGAAAGCAAAATGAAAAATAATGTATTGTATTGTATTTTATTACAGGTCACCTCTCAGCGATTGAATGAACTTCGGATCCTCCTGATAAAGCATTTCACCCGATAAACGACCTCATACTTTAGGGGGAAACTGTTATAGACATTTTTGTGCCTTACAGCATGAAGCATGAAATGTCCATAAAGAAGGGATCCAAAGTCCCTAAACATGTTGTTCCTACCCCTAGAGGAACAAGGTCAACAAACCACAACACTGAATAAAAGTTCTCCACCTGAAAACACTCAAAAACAAGGCAATTCTGGATCATGTCAACTGCTCCACTGAGCATCTGCGCTGAATGTCAACTGCTCCACTGTCTACCTGCGCTGAATGTCAACTGCAAAGAAGGCTACCTGCGCCGGGCAAGTTGGGACATGTGGCACAGTCATTCCTCAAGGTGTCAATGCCCAGGAAGCTTCCAAAATGACACTTGGATCAAGGAATTCGACTGGTGATGAGTAAGAGGGTCTAGATCTCCAAGTGGAAGCAAGAACCTCCAAGTGGACTCAAGAACTGAAGAATAACTGAAGTGAGAGAGGACACTAGTCAGCTTCATGCCAGTCTCAAGCTGACTCATCCTTTCTCCAAAACTCCTATATATAGATCTCTCTCATGAGGTCTAGGGAGGTTGGAATCTTGTGAATGTAAGGAAGTGCTGTTGGTTTGAGTTCAGAACTATTGGGTGATTTGCTTTGAAGGAGGTGAAGAGGAGATTTCTTTCTGCTGGGAAGGTGATGCTGGATTGGGCCTCTTATGGTTGTATCACTTCCTGAACTTTACTTCTTCCATTAATAAAGCATTTGAGGTTCTTCTATATGCATGTGTCTCAATGATGTATTGTTATACTTGTGTATTTGATTTATTCTAATCCTTGAATCAATTATGAATGTATGCTTCTTGTAGTTTCCCTCTCTTGCCATTTTGCAGGATCTTGGTGTAGCTGGGCCAGTGAAAGAGCAAGGAGCTGGGAGCAAGCAGCAAGGAGAGAAGATTGGATCAACCATTAGCGAAAGACATCGGTTAGTGGACCTCTTTCTCTCCTATTTTACTTTCATAAAGAAGAAATCTTAGATAGCTTTGCTTTGATTGTTGCTGAGGTACTATCACCCTTAGAGTGGGATAGGGTCATTCCGTATTGGATACTTTTCCCAACAACACCTACCATGTTCATAAGGCTGTAACAAAGTGACATGCCCATTATGGCCACCACACCAGCATTATGATCCATTGGATAGCCAAATTATCCTTGGAACAGGAGGTCTCATCATGAGTCGGCCTGATCACTTTTGCTACATCCTAGTGAATGGCAGTGTGGTTATCTGGTTACCACGCTAGCACACTATTCTCTTCTGTAGAATAGCACTGGAACTCTCTATTTATAAATTGAGGATCTTGGCTCATATGGGTTAAAAAGCAACCCTGCTGAGGCTATGGATGCCTGCTGGCAGCAGAGGCTCTGCTTATGGTATTGAAGTTATACCTTATCGTCAATTATTACTATAATACCCTTTTCTTATTTTTTCTTTTTATCAGAGAAGTTATTTCCTTAATTTTCCTTGTTTTGAACCTTTATGCATGAGAGATTGTTTTTCAGATCAATCGCATCTTTTCAACTAGAATGCTGTCAGTCAAGCATCTTTTTGGTATATTGCTGTCCTTTTTCTCTTTTTCATAACTTATCATCAATCCAAAGCGTCATATCTCTTATTCATAACTATCTTTACACACTCTGCTCTCATTATCACCATAACTCTCATTGTCCTATCATTGATATGTGTACTCTGCTTCATTTACTGTTGTATTGTTCATTCCCTTGCCTTGTCATCAACACAACACCTTTCATATGCTTTATGGTCATGGGATCCCTTTTTCAATTGGAGGGGGGAATGTATGCATTATGGGATTGCATGCGATATGATTACTGCACTCCGTGATAACTTGTTGATTTGACAAAAGTTTTTCTGACTGAAAGTTTTGCATGCATTTTATCTATTTCTATTCAAAACTAACACTATGGATTCAAGAACATTGTATGCAAAATAGAACTTTGTTTACAGGAGAACAACAAGTATGGGAAGAACTCTATTCACAGCATGATCAGACTATTGCAACTAACAGAAGAGGCTCGAGAAACTCGCAAACGTGAACAATTCTTCCGACATGATGTGCTTGCCTGGATTCTACCTTTTGCATCACTTTCAGCACCAACTCTGTCTACATCAGCTTCAACAAATGCCAGTACATATATGTCATGCTGGAGGTAAAACTTGAGGTAAAATAGCATAATTTTTTGATTTATTACGAATTTAGGAGAATTTCATGAAAATCCATTTTGATCATCATTTGTCATCTTTCATTTCACAATTTTCAGCGGCATATCCTCTTTCAGTTTTGGGGGGGGGGGGGTGTCGCTTTCATTCAATTCTTTCTTATAACCATGTCATTCATATTCTTTATCATCCATTGCTATTCTTATTCCTTCTCAACACCTCCTTATTCCATGTTGCTTTACACAAAGCATAGAATTCAACAGCTGGTAGCAACCACCTTTATTTGTCTTCTAACATTGCATGAGGACATGCTAATTCTTCAGAGAGGGGGAGGAATTTCTACGCATGATGGATGTTTTCTACTTTCTTCCTCATTTACGGCATACAATTTCATTTTTACACAGTGCAAAAATTGATTTCCATAATATGAACTCAATTCTTGTGATTTTTGGAAAACACAGACGTATCATTAATACAAATCCAGACAATTTCAAGATAAATTAGTTCATAAAATTTTGGAAATCATGCACTCTCACCTACAACCATTTTGTTTATATCTCATGATCTGTGCATCAAAATGATCTGATTTTTGGATCATAATGACATTCATATATTATAAATTTACTTGCAACATTTCAACAAAAATTGGTTTGTAGTTTTTGGGAAAATGGTTAATGAAGGTTGCTGTCACTTATATCATATTTTGCTGCAACTTTGTTGTTATGCCTTCATCAAGATTGCTCAAATTGAATATTCGTTAATTAAGGAAGAATTCATTTGTTCTATCCATTTCATGCGCTGGGATGAATAAACTTTTATTGCTTGGTTAACACATGGGTTTTGTCTTTGGGTTGCATGAGAACATGCAACATATTGAGTGTGGGAGTATGTTGGGTCATTAATATACCATTATTATTGTCACTTTTGAACTCTTATTCTACCAATTTCTACCATTCTTCATCACATCATTTATCATAATTTATCATATAATTCTATTTTACAATGATTTATGTTCTTATGTAAAAATATTATTTATTCTCCTTTATTTCTAATAAATTGATGATTATGCATAATTTTATCAATGATAGTTTAATAAAGTGGTTGTAACATTATTCACCATTTTTAGCCTCCAAGATAATTTCCAGATTGAAGATTTGATCATTAAAAGTGCCAACTTAGAAATGCGCTGGAATAAGAAGTGACAGTTTTGCGGTTGAGATTCTGAGCAAATGAAGACGAATTTGGAAAATATAGAACATGGGTTTTGTCCAGGACGGTTTGCCCAAATTCAGCTTGTATTGAGAGAAATGCAGGGTTCTTTGAGGAAAATTTTCTGAGATTCGCCGTGTGGCCGTTTTCCAAATCTCAGCTGCAAAGCCAAATTCGCCTTGCGCTTGTTGAAAGATGGAAATGTATCTTCTTGTTGATCAATTGGTTGGAAACAATCTAATTTTGTAATATAAATCATGTTGTAATTATATCTGTTGTAACTTCTGTCTGATCTCTCTCTATTTAAATGAAAACAGGGATCAGAGAGGGGGATGATTTGGGGATGGAAAAATGATGGATTCAAATGATGGAATTGAGGATGAATTAGAGATTCAGAATTGAGGATGGCAGAGAGAATGGATAATGGCTGAGAGATGGAGAGATTTCTTGTTGTAATCCACTGTAACTCTACTTTGATATTTTAATATAAATCTGGTTGCCATTCCATATTTGATCTTGAAGTAACCCAGCAGCATCCGCTGGCGGCTAAGGGCCCAGCCTCTGGTGGATTGTGCTGCTGCTGTATATTATCTCTTTGGTTTATGCATGGTTTTCATTATCAACTTTATTTGGTAATCTAGTATGTTCTATTATTTTACATCACGGTTCTGTTATATCTAATTTATGTTCAATTGAGTAATATCGTTCTCTATGACAAGAATGCCGTATTGATTCATCTTGACTTGGTAATGCATTGCTGTTCTTTTAATCATTGATATAACATTGTTGGTCCTTACAGAATGTATTGTTGTTCAATTACAGCATATCCGTGTTGTAACACTCTTTAATTGGTATTACTGAATTCATCTTAAAGACTATATTTCCTTGCGATTGCTAAATCTATGAACGTTGTTGTTCCATTCCAAAATACAGTCGTATTCTTTATAAATAAGACTGATAATCAGATTACCAAGATCATATTACTATTAAGGTGTGCCATGTGTTAAGTTATTGTGTATTTATATTTGATTTTCCAACGTTGTTTCATATTCCATCATTAATCAATGCTGTTCTATTTCCGTGTGCTGTCCGATTTATTTTTAAAGTAAATATTGCTATTAATTTGGCTTTGCTGTTGTTCATTTCCATTAATTAGAGTTTGTTGTTCAGATTCCTTTAATTACAATTTGCTGCCCATTTACTTTGTTGTTCATTTCTGTTGATTAATTGCAATAGTTTGCTTTTAAAGAGTTTTCCAAGTTTACTTTCAATGGCAGCTTTAGTTCAATTTCTATTTCCTCTTAATTGCTTTAAAGCAGGACTGTCAACTGCAGAGAACATTGGTTATTTCTTCCTCGTTCCTAGATTGATTGTCTTGTTCTAGTTTGATTTCAATTGCATCAATCTCTAGAGGAATGAGTTATTGCTACTGTATCCTCAATTGGTGTTTGCTGAGTGAATAGTTGGATTTCAGAGCATTTGAGTTTATGTTATTGTTAGATTTCTTTTTCAAGCATTCATTTACTTTTGGGTTTTAAGCACTATACTGCAAAACATTACTCTTGAGTAAATAGCCACCTCAGACTGAGTACAGTCTTGAAATAAAAAGTCGTCCCTGGGTTGACAATTAATGTGAAGGTAATTAGGAGTTAAAAAGACACCTTTTTATCACTCGACATTTTGGCGTCGTTGCCGGGGAGAGTGTAGCCATTTTTAAAAGAGTAGTGTGCATCTGATGAGTGTTTGTTAGGAAAGAATTGGGTATTAAAAACGGAAGATAAGAACCTACGTACGGAGCATGTAAAAGCCCTGCTCCCCCTCCCGCTTTTCAACAGAACTGTTAAAGAACTTAGAGTAGAAATAGATGTTTGGATTTTTGTGTGAATGACTAGGGAAAAAATAGAAATTTTGAAAAACAAATCTCATGATTTCTCTGAAGTGGTGATGTAAGCACCACCCATTTCACTAACCGATTGACAGGAACATTTGAAGAAGGAGCCTCGAAGAAACACATGAAGAACATATTCTATTATGGTAAGAAATAGATCACATTTTTACTTTTGAATTTCCTATCAAAGATCTATTAGGAGTGACACAAATGCACATAATTCCCCCATTGTCTCTACCAAATTTTCATGGCTTGACAAATGAAGATCCAGATACATTCTTATTTGAGTTCGAAATACTTTGTAGAGGATATGATTATTGTACTGACGATCAAAGATTGAAAGTGTTTCCTCTTACTCTAAAAGAAGCAGCTCCCCGATGGTTCATGAGCCTAGGTGGGAATTGCATCCAATCATGGGAGGACATAAAGAACATATTCTTGAAGAAGTACCAAGACTATTGCAAATCCAATGAAGATATTTTCGGTATGATACAAGGGGAAGATGAAAGTTTGGAGGACTATGTAGATTGATTTCAATACAACCTTCAAAAATCAAAATATAAGCATTTGGAAAAAGAGATCTTAAAAACACTCCTTCTTAAAGGAATCAAAGATAAACTTTTAGAACTCTTAAATCTGATAGGAAAAGGTGATGTTTTTTAGTTGTCATATGATGATGTTTGTGAATTGTGCATAAGGTATACAAGAGTAATCTCCAAGGCTGGTAAGAATTCTAGAGATGTTTGTTTTTTCTTTTCCAAATCTGCTACAAGAATAGGAGACATAAGAGCTGAAATCAATGATTTACTTGAACATTTTAAAGTTGATTTTATTACCGCTCTAAGTTCAAAATTGGATGCTTTGTAGGTTCATAAAAATCAAGAATTTGATGAAGTGTTTTTCACTCATGACCGAAAGGAGCATACCATAGATAGTTACTCTTCCTTATCTAGGATGGAAGTATCATATCAAAGAGGTGAGGAAGCTGTAACAAGGTCAAAACCATGGAAATCATGTCCTACAGGTATGGTTCAAAACACTTCTCCATTCTCTTACTTGCATAATCCATTATGGAATACTCATGTTCTAGGGCAGCCATGTCAATTTCAATATAGCCACCAATCTTATCTACAAGTTTGGCATGGTTCAACTTATGATTGCATGACTACTCTCCCTCCTCTTGTAGCACAAGCACATTCTCCATATTCTCCACCAGCTCTTCCACAACATCTTTCTTGCCCATCAAAACTATTCACTCAACCCAACCAACCACATCATCACAATGCTCCATTCCTTACACATTTTCCTGCTCAACTAATTCCACACCCTCACCATAATACACCAGTACAACATGCTTACAATGTTGAACTGCCAAATTTACCCACCCTTCCCACCCATTCTATCTCACATGCGCCATTAGAGAAAACTTACAATGAGATTCAGAATGTTTTAAATTCAAAAATTGTAGAAGCTATGGAAGAAAATGAGGTTTCTTATAGTATGTATCAACAAGCTATTTTAAAAGCTCAAGAACTTCATGATCTGATGGATATGAGAAATCAAGAAAGTAACGGATACATTGAAGATTTGTTTCACTCCATCATTTGTTTGCAACATCACTCTATGCTTCAACAATTTTTGATAACAGTTTTTCAAGGGAAGTTGGCTTCTCATACCCTAATTTTTATCAACATGCATTTTTCAAATTTGGGTATGTACATACTAGAGGCCTTATTTCTAAAATGGTTCCATTGGAAGTACTCATATACATAGTCATATTCATTTTTCAAATCAAAATAGGTTAGTGTAGAAAATAAAATAAATAAGGGAATAAATAAATGCATTTTGTTTTTCCATGTAAAACTAGTGTTTTTTGTTGCAACATGCTATGCAAATCAACATTGGTGATAATTTTTTTAATTTATTTGTGTATGTAGATGACTTATAATGGAAATAATAGCTCTAAAAACACTCATATTCACTTTTATCACCAATTTGAAAAAATGCTTGAATATCATATTTTTTTGGCTTGTGGGCTTGATGGAATTTCTGCAAAAACAGTCGGGATAGTCATGTTTTGATGGAACAAAAGGGAATATTTTTAAAACCTGTTTATATCCTAAGTAGCCCTTAATGTATACTTTCCAACCCAATTTGAATCACTCAATTTGGATTTGAAACGAGAAAGTTAGGACCAAAACATTGACCGGATGTCTAGCGGGCAGCTCAGGAACAGAGTTGGGACAGTCAGTTTTTCGAGGCCTAAATGAATGAATTTTTAAAACCTGTTTCTATGGTAGATTCCCCTATAAATATAGTTTACAATGAAATTCAAATCACTCATTTTCAATATCGTATGGGGAATTTATGATCAAAATACTGACTGCCTATCGTAAATCAGCACTCTTAAAACTCTCTCTTTCCGACTGTTCCTTACAATATTTGACATATCAATTCTTCTTGTCTTCAAAACCTATTTCTATTGGAAATAAATAAATGAATCTATTTTCATTTCCAATTTGAATCATTCGAATCTGACATCAAATGAAAACGTTACGCTTGAAATATCAACTGTTGGTCTAAGCTGGGTAATCGAAAATGACTCTGTTATGCAGGTTGTTCTAACTAAAATTGACATATCATATTATTGAATCTTTAGAACCTGTTTCTATTGGAGATAAATCGTTGAATTAGCTCTCATTTGGCTTTGGAATCACTCAATTTCGACGAAAAACAAAGAAGTTGTGATTAAAACACTGCAGGTTAGCATGATTGGCCACTGCTCTTCCGCAGGTAACAAATAAATTTTACTTTGTTATTTTCTCCGTGGATTTGTTCTATAGAGTAACTACTTGTTAGTTTTTTGCATAATTCTTGGATTAGGGGAGCTCGCGCACCTCTCTTTCTCCATGATTTAACATTTTATTGCAGGTAGATACTTGTTTTTTGCAGGTCTTGGGAAAATAAAGGTCAAATTATGGATGAGTGATTTTTGAAAGAAATTTTAAATGAAACAAAGGAATTTCGTCTAACTCATTACCCAAAGGATTCATAATAAAAGAAATGAAGAATTGATTTCCATTTCAAGATTCATGTCTTATTACTGCTGCCAAAACATTTTTCAAAGAGATCATTTTTTTTACATAATATCATAGTTGTTGTAACTTAATTTACTTATTTACATACTGTTTTTAAAAATAAAATGTTGTTTCTTTTCTGATTTCTCTTATATTTTGTGTTTTAGGTGTTTCTTCATTCAAATTGTAACATATTTTCAGCATCAATGCCGTGAACAACTAATTTGTTTTTTTTTGCATGTTTGCATTTTCTGATTGTCCTTTTTGCTGTTCCTTTTCGAAATGGGACAACACTTCTACACTTTTACGTTTTGCTGTTCTTTTTCGAAATGGAACAACACTTCTGCACTTTCACGTTTTGCTGCTCCTTTTCGAATGGAACAACACTTCTGCACTTTCACGTTTCGCTGTTCCTTTTCGAATGGAACAGCACTTCTGCACTTTCACGTTTTGTTGTTCCTTTCGAAAAGGAACAACACTTCGACACTTTTCATTTTTTTTGTTCCTTTTCCAAAGGAACGACACTTGCGTTTTTGCTGTTCCTTTTCCAAAGGAACGACACTTTTCATTTTTGTTGTTCCTTTTCCAAAGGAACGACACTTGCGTTTTTGCTGTTCCTTTTCCAAAGGAACGACACTTTTGATTTTTGTTGTTCCTTTTCCAAAGGAACAACACTTGCGTTTTTGTTGTTCCTTTTCTAAAGGAACGACACTTTTAGTTTTTGCTGTTCCTTTTTCCAAAAGAAAGACATTTGCATTTTCACACTTTTTTGTGTATATTTTTGCTTTTTGGTGTGCATTTCCTTTGTTGTTCCCTACAAGGAACAACACTTTTTTTTGAATGTTTTTGCTGTTCCTTTTTCCAAAAGAACGACATTTGCATTTTCACACTTTTTGTGTGTATTTTTGCTTTTTGGTGTGCATTTCCTTTGTTGTTCCCTACAAGGAACAACACTTTTTTTGAGTGTTTTTGCTGTTCCTTCAAAGAAGCAACACTTTGGGATTATTTTCGAGAGCAACCCTTCCTTCCTCTTGTGGGATGATTCCTAGTTTATCTCAACCACATTTTCCTGATTCTCTTTCATGGCATGAAGTACACTACTTTTATGAGGACAAGAATTATGGATTATTTTGAAGCGAGTTAATATCATTCATGTTATGATCTTTAACATGACAGCTCCTTGATGATAGCTTATTTTCAAAAAGGACACAATTATTTATATACTACTTTACTGCATTGTTTTCTGTTGAACATGATATTGATTGATCATCTTAATACCATGCTAGTTCCACCCTTCCTGGTTATAATCTTCTCTATCTGTAATAAATGAGATTATGGTTATATGTTTTTCTGTTGACATGTTCAACTTCTTCTACCATCCCTACTCTTAAGGAGTACTGAGCCTCCCTCTTTTTATCACAAAAAATGTGTAATAACAACAAAATTTTGTTCACAGATGGAGGATAGGGGGTCTCATTACGAGCCAGCCTACCATGTTCATAAGGCTGTAACAAAGTGACATTCCCATTATGGCCACCACACCAGGGTTATGATCCATTGGATAGCCAAATTATCCTTGGAACATGAGGTCTCATCATGAGCCGGCTTGATCACTTTTGCTACATCCTAGTGAATGGCAGTGTGGTTATCTGGTTACCACGCCAGCACACTGATCTCTTCTGTAGAACAACACTGGAACTCTCCATTTATAAATTGAGGATCCTGGCTCATATGGGTTAAAAAGCAACCCTGCCGAGGCTATGGACGCCTGCTGGCAGCAGAGGCTCTGCTTATGGTATTGAAGTTATATCTTATCGTCAATTATTACTATAATACCCTTTTCTTATTTTTTCTTTTTATCAGAGAAGTTATTTCCTTAATTTTCCCTGTTTTGAACTTTTATGCATGAGAGATTGTTTTTAGATCAATCGCATCATTTTCAGCGAGAATGCTTGTTGGAGAGGTAGATCCCCTCTACGGATAGAGGCGATCCCTACTAGCCCAGCAGGGGTCTAGCAACAATCACACAATGCTGCTACGCATGTTCCTAATTACAATTAAACAAGAGGTAAAAAGCACCTACTTGGATTCCTGCGCCGTCGTTTGACGAAGAGATGTTGCCTTCGCTCCTCCGCTTCGGCTGGTCACAATCCTCCGCGATCTCCGCGAATAGATACCTGCACACACGAAGAGGAAACAAACACAAGCGTGAAATCTAGTAAAAGTAACCATACATCAGTCAGAAAAGATGTAATTCACATTTAACCATTGCATAGACAAATGAGAATGGAACAATAATAGCAGTCATCTATTATTAATCAGAATAGAGAAGAGTACAACCAAATGTTCTGACGTCGGTAACCTTCTCAGGAGGGGCCAGTCAGCATGTATCTCAAGCATTCACCTTTGAGGATGATTCTCCCAAGACAAACAACTCTCTCTCTCACACAAATAGCACAAAACAACCTTCCCTAAGCAATCAATCACTTCCACACCTAGCACACCAAACCTATAGCAGCAATCTGAGCACTACAAGCTCTGTACAATCCAAGCTATTCCAAGCTAAGTCTAACTAGCTGCTCATGGTAATGGTGGAAGTTTATATAGGAGAAGGAGTCTCCTAAAAGGGTGGAAGGATGAGCTTATCCTTGAGGGAAACGGTTACAAAGGGTCGAACAGTCATGCCATAGAAGGGAGTCGACATTCACAAAGCTAACAACCAAGCCTGGAGTTATCTGGAAGGCTGGTTGTTTGAACAAATTCGCCCAAACTGGATCAGCGCGGATAATGAGGAAACTGACGCGATGTCGCCACGTCTACATAACTGGGACAGTCATGTCAGCGCGGAAGCACATGGGAAAGGCGCGCTGGCGACCAGTGCGGAAAAGTGATGTCCTTCCGAGCTGTCAGCGCATTGAAAACACTATGGAGCGCCAGTAATCGCGGATATTTTTCAAACAGACGCGCTGATGCATAAAACTTTAGAAAAATGGGTTTCTGGGCTAGTTCAGAAGGCATGAAGCTTAGTGATTGACACAGCAGGGTGACTGACAGGAAGGCAGTGACAAATTACTGTGTAACAGATGCCCCCTAAAGCATGAAGACCGAGAGAGTGGGAGGGGTGAAATGCTTTACAACACACGCCGAACTGGAACACCACCAGGAAGGACCGAAATATCTCTGATAATCAAGTACATGCAGTCTAGGCATGGGCGCAGCCATCCACAAAGACATGCGAAAAGGTCTGTGGAATGGACGCAGCCACCCAGCTAAAGAGACCATAATAATGATAAGGTATGGTCGCAGCCATCCATGAAGACTCAGGTATGGGCGCAGCCATCCATCAATGAGTCATGTAATGATCATCCACAAAATCGCAACCTGGCCCACAACAGACAGGGATCCAGGGTCTTGCGCTCCGTCCCGATCCGAACAAAGTACAAGTTCAAGCATGTGAATATATGAGTTGAAGTCGAACATGCATGAACATCGTCTGATTACCAGTCAATGATGAAAACTGTTAACAGACGCGAGAGGTACCACCAATAATGACAATGGCCCTCAAGGTACTATAGGTACAATCCGCGACATGTGAATCAATGAGCTGTTGTCGAACATCCATGGAATCATTCGATCGGAGGCCAATAATGAAAACCTCTCGTCGAACACGAAGAACCTGCCATTGAGGCATGCAGGCTCTAAGGCACCTGAAGGGAGTCTCTAAGTCACCTTCCCGGATAATGAGCTGAAGTCGACAGGAAGGGACCTTGATCGAAGGTGGGCCATAATGTTTCCCACATCATCGACGCGAGACAGAGGAAAAAAGATTTGTGTGAGATAGCAGATGAGGCTGTATTATCACAGAGGTCAACTTCTCTTGAACATATCGGCGGCACTATGGCGGGTTTGGCAGTATTTGACATCAAATGAGCAAAGGGTATAGTGATGATGGCAATGGGCAGATGAGAGGTCAAATAGGATAACCCAAACCCATGGAGGCCAGTGAAAAACAAGATGAGATGGTCCCACCCAGACACGAAGCAAAAGAGTGCCATGTTCAAGAGCGACATACTGTCGACACGACTACGATTACAGTTCCATTTTTCCCCACCATTTCTGGCAGGTACCCTGGTTATTTTTGGATGACAAGCTTGACGGGGATAGCATATGCTCGAAGAGTGTCATTTCGACAATACCCGATGTCATCAAGTGTTTAACGAGCCTGACAAAGGAAAAACTCGGCGTCTTTTCTTGTTTAGAGAGCCTGAAAAGACAGCAGAAAAGAAGATTCCAGGGGGGTCCTTTTTCGTACAGTTGTGTCTCTCGAGCCCGAAAAAGTATAAAACAATGCTCGAAAGAACCGCCCGACCATTACGATCGAGGAGTACTTTTCGTAAATAGTGCTTTTGACCCGAAAAAGTAAAAAAGCGGTCGAAAACACGTCGTTTTAGGGCCTATAACGAGTGCGAAACGACAAACACCCGGCAATCTTTTTAAGTTACACGGTCCGAAAAAGAGCTTAAAATGACCGCCTCTCGTTCCTTTTAACGAGCTGAAAGGAGACTCGGCTATCTTCTCTTGTTTAATGTCGGAAAAGAGCTTAAAGACGACATATTTGGGACCAAGCGATTTCAGAACCATGATGATTTCCACCGTTTATACTAACCTGCACAAGAGCACTACCCGCATAAATCCATTCGAAAAAAACATATTAAAACATGTATTTGACAAAACTAGGGCTAAATTTATGGCAAAAGATGGAAAAAACCCAAAAATATGACAATTTTATGAGTTTTTGCTATAAATAGAAGAGGGTGAAAACTCATTTTTACCATTTTACCATTTCTGGATGTGAAGGACGTGGAGAAGCCAGAAAGTTGACAGAGTGATTTCCAGCCCGTACGGACACCATTTCTCGAACCGCTTCCTCCAGGTAGGTTCTTGCTCCTTTGCCCTGCATTTTGGTTGTTTTTGGTAGAATTTTAGCGGTCGAATCTGCCCAATCGGGCGAATTCTTGGTGCATGGATGCGCT
Source organism: Pinus tabuliformis (assembly GCA_031772625.1). Lineage (NCBI taxonomy): Eukaryota > Viridiplantae > Streptophyta > Pinopsida > Pinales > Pinaceae > Pinus > Pinus tabuliformis. The sequence goes on along the minus strand of CM062818.1, from coordinate 2,015,115,765 downwards.
CTCGGTCAGCGCGGATATCCCACGCGGGTCCGCGCTGGCCGAATTAGGACAAAACGTGGCCAACTTCGGGTCAGCGCGGAAAACCCGTGTTCTTCCGCGCTGACCTCGAAAATTAACAAAGGGCTGTCATGGCCAGCGCGTCTGTTTTTAAAACAGCCGCGCTGGCGCGGAAAAATTATTTTATTTTAATTTGGACGTAAAAAATCCAATTCCAGCACTTCTAATTTCTTTTCATGGTTTCTGCACGACGTAATGGCTTTCCAATGGCAGGAAAGAGTGCATGATGTCGAAGATATTGCTGCTTGGGCAAATGTGGATTGCTGCAATGCCATGCGGGCTTGCGGTTTTATGAAATTTTTCCTCACACCTCGCCTAAGAGCTCAGCATGATCTTCTCGAGCTACTGATCAAGGCATGGAACCCGGTGGATATGAAATTCACTATCCGAGGCCAGGACATCGAATTTGACCACATGGATATCTTCTTTTTGACCGGGCTGTCACGCCGAGGTGCGAGGCCCATCATAGAGGGGCAGCGACCTAGCGGCAGCACGCTAGATGATCTGATGGCTCGGGTATGTCCGGAGGCTGAGAAAGCGCGAAGTGGGAAAGTAGCAATCCCCACAGTGGGAAACATAGTGCTTCGCACCATTCTGTTCATGGTGACCCGGGCAGCGGGTAGTATGGCCAACCACGAGGCCTCAAAGACTCATCTCTTGTTAGCTCTCGATTGCCTTGAGCCTACAGTGTTTGATTGGTGCACAGCAGTGACCAATAACATGAAGAGGCAGCTGAGCAACTGTCGTCGCGGGGAGACGAAACAGTTCGGCTACGGGTCCATCTTAGTCCCGCTCATTCTAGAGCGAGTGCCAGCCATGCGGCTGCAGACGATGGCCGTGGATGCTCCCAGGGACCCTCGGGAGACGAGGGCCTCACGATGGGCTCGAATCATGCCACGCGGAGGTGGAGGCCGGCCACATAGCTGGGGAACATTTTTCCGAGACTGGCTGGATCAGCAGGAGATCTTTGTGGAGGACTGGCCATATGCGGGCATGGATTTCTGCAATGACCCTGATCTGGTACTGCCCCCAGGTGAACAGTGGGATGATGCAGGTATAACACTTTGACTTTTGAATTTTTTAAATGTTTTTTTTTTTTTTTTTTTTTTTTATGTACATGTCTTAACAAATGTCATGGTATGCAGATGTGGGGCCTACTAGACCGGTTGGCCTGGCTGCCACGGCACGGAGAGAAGGACAGGGAGGTGGGGTCCTGGCCTTAGCCCCTCCAGGGGTTGATACGTCAGAGGCTGTGGCTCGCAACCTTGAGGGGTTGCTGGAGGGGGTGTCTGACTACCAGGGGGTCGAGGAGGTCCCCATAGAGCATCAGATCCATACAGTGGGGGTGCAACCCAGGGTACACCGCCTTCTGAGGTGGGTGGCACGAGCAGCTGTGTACTACAGAGAGCATCATCCAGCCGAATAGTCGCCTAGGCTTTATTTCCACTGTTATTTTGAGACTCATGACTCAGACATACTGATTTTTGGACATATACACTTATTTTTGAGCGCCTTAGTGCGCCACACGATATATATATATATACATACCGGTTTTTGGATGGATCATTGTTACATGTGATGATGTTTTGTTTATGTTATGCATTTATTCAATACAATTGTGATCCTATGTATGAATTTGCACGACACATGACCCATGGATTTTATATTTTTTGATGCAAGCTTAAAAGCACCTATATGCAAACTATGCTTGAAATGATTTATTTACATATGCTTAACTTTATTATGCTTTCTATGTCTTCTTGCATGATGTTTATCTGTTACGCAAATGTCTATCTAACACATGATTTGCCAATGCGTCGGTCAACGTATTTAATCGTCTCGGAATGTGTTGATAAGTAATGTAATCAAAGTTCTGTTCCAACAATCTTACACGTAGGTACAACCTTAATATGCGCTGGTCTCTGACGGAATATCGCCCGTTGAGTTGATGGACAACTGGCTGGGAGTCCAGGTTCACCACTAGTTTGCGGATGCCAAGGTCAACCGCTTCGGCAAGTAGTTCAATTACAGCGCTGTATTCGGCAACATTGTTAGTGGTACGACCTAGGCAGACCCCCTGAAGGTCTAACAATTCTCCGTGAGGATCGTAGATCACCCACGCCGCAGATGACAAATTGCAAGTACTACGGCAGGCGCCATCAGCGAAACCAACATAAGGTGCACTAGACATCTGCACAAGAAGAAGAAAACACAATAAGAGGAAAACACGCTTGCACACTAAGGCAAAACGAAAACATACACAACACACAAAACACACGTATATACAAAGTGAGTGCGCGAAGTTATGCATAATATTTCTTCAGATACAGCCCGTTGCGGGGCTTGTCAAGAGGATTTCCTTCATAATCAATCAACTCATATGCGCCCTTTTGTAAAACTCTTTTCACGATGTAGGGACCTAACCACATAGATTCGAGTTTCCCTGCCCCCAGCTTATCCTTAGCTTGATCGTAGAGCAGTACTAAATCTCCCTCAACAAAGGAACGCGGATGGATATTCTGGTCGAAGTGAGCCTTGACTCTCTTCTTCTGCGCTTCGATAGCCAGAGAAGCCAAACGACGAGTCTTGTCTAACCGTTCTAGGTAAAGAAGCCGTTCCTCCACCGGAGTGGTGTTGGGGAGTAACTCGACAGCTAATTTTAATGAAGGAATCTCGCATTCGATGGGAAGGGTAGCCTCCAGTCCATAAACCAACTGGAAAGGGGTGAAACCGGTGGCATCCTTCACAGAAGTCCGGTAGGCCCACAACGCTGGGAAAAGCATAAGGTGCCAGTTAGACTTGTGCGTATTGACGGTGCGCTGAAGCATAGTGATCAAGACTTTGTTCACGGCTTCAACTTGGCCGTTAGATTGTGGATAGTACGGTGACGAACTATCTTGGCGCAAGCCTAGCTGGGACGTTAGCTCCGTCATCATATGATTTCGGAAATGCTTTCTGTGATCTGTAACAATAGCTTGAGGGACTTCGAAACGAGTGATAACATGATTGAATAAAAACTGCGCCGCGGTGTAACCGTCTTCGTTTAATGTAGGCATCGCTTCGGCCCACTTGGTGAAATAGTCCACAGCAACGATAATGTACCCATGCCCCCCGGCCGAACGAGGGTTACAGGACGTATAATCGATGCCCCATTTTGCAAATGGACCTACGGTTACGACAGGGTGCAGTGGTGCAACAGGTGCACGCATCTTCCGGTGGTAAACCTGGCATTCGTGACATGCACGTACAGCAAGGATGCAATCCTTGAAGATAGAAGGCCAGAAATAACCAGCGCGGAGGATCTTCTGAGCGGTAGCATATCCGGACATATGGCCGCCACAAGCGCCGGAGTGGCAGTCATTCAAGACTCGCTCAGCCTCCTCAAGCGTTAAGCATCGGCGAAGAACAGAATCGACATTGAGGCGGTACAGGGTATCGCCCAAAATGCGGTATGGTTGAGCTTGGTGACAAATTCGTCGTCGAGCATCTTTCGATGTGTTGGGATGAAACGAAGACGTTTGTAAATATACGATAATGTCCCCGTACCATGGGTCGAGAGTGCTGATGAGAAATAGCGTTTCATCCGGAATATGTTCCTCTGAACGAGATGGTGTAGACTGAGATGGTAAGGAGTAGAGTAGTTCGGCGAAGACCAGCGATTTCTTAGACTTGGCTGCAGTGAATTCCAAGTCGAACTCTTAGAGGATTACGATCCACTTTGAGTATTTTCCCCCCAACAACTGACGTGAAAAAATATAGGTCATGGGGTTGCAATCAGAGATCACGGTCGTTGTGCGCAACAGGATGTAATGACGGAAACGTTGGATGGCACAGATAGCTGCCAATGCCAACTTCTCGACGTATGCATAGCGAGTTTCCGTATCCAGAAGGTTGCGGCTGAGATAATATACAACATGCTCGGTGCCATCATCGTCGTCTTGCACTAAAACCATGCCGATGGTGGTATCGGCGGCGGCCAAATAAAGGGTGTAGTCACGGTGGTAATTTGGAGGTCTTAGGAGCGGAGCTGAGACCAGAAGGTCTTTAAGACGCTCAAAAGATTGTTGAGCGATAGCGTCCCAGCGAAAGGGCGTGTCTCGCTTCAATAATCACGTGAAACCCTTAGCCACCTCGGCATAAGTTGGGATGAATCGTCTGAGAAAATTGGCTTTCCCCTGCAGGCTCTGTAACTGCTGTAGAGAGGCAGGGGGAGGAAGATTCAAAATGGCCTCGACCTTAAGGGGATCCAGACGGATACCTTCCCGGGAGACGATAAACCCGAGCAGTCGGCCAGATTCTACGCAGAAGACACACTTATGCGGATTGAGTCGAATACGGTAGTGTCGACAGCGGAGAAAGATTTCGCGTAAATGAGATGGATGGTCTTGACGTTTAGCTGAATGAGCTGGTAGGTCATCCAGGTAAGGTTGTACAATGTGTTGGATATCATGAAAAGCATACGACATCGCACGCTGGAAAGTGGCACCGACATTTTTGAGACCGAAAGGTAGCTTCTTGTAAGCGAAGGTGCCCCAAGGACAAATGAAAGCAGTCTTGTGCTGGTCTGCGGGGGCTATGTTGATCTGGTTGTAACCAGAGAAGCCGTCCATAAATGAATAAATTTCGCTTCCTGCGCAATCGTCGATAAGCTGATCAATAAAAGGCGTAGGAAAGTTATCTTTTGGACAGGCGCGATTGATGTCGCGATAGTCAACACAAACCCGAATAGTACCCTATTTTTTATTCACAGGGACTATATTAGATACCCATTCCGTGAGAGGAATGGCATAGATGAAACCAGCTCGAAGGAGTTTTTCAACTTCGGCCTTGATGGCTGCAGCCTTTCGAGGGTGCACTGGGCGTAAACGCTGACGAACAGGCTTAGCGCCGGGATAAGTAGGGATTTCGTGCTCCACGATACTGGGGTCAATGCCGGGAATTTCCTCGTAAGACCATGCGAAAACGTCACGGAATTCACGAAATAAATCAGTGTAAAGTTGAATTTCCTCAGGAGTGCATGTGACTCCAATATGAATATTTTCGACAACCCCTGTTTTGACAGAGATGTCGATAGCCAGAGTTTGCGTAATGTTACCCATGTTTCCTTTCGAAGACACTTGATACAACTGAATAGGCGTTTGGAGAGGGATAGATGGGACACATGAAGCAAACCGCTCGAGACATGTGGCCATTTCCGAATGAGGAGGGAGAAACGAAGAGCGATGGTGGTAATCTGACCAAGGGAGCTCCTCGGGAGACATAGTCTCAATGATAGCCTCGTCGGAGGGAAATGATTCCTTCAGGGGATCCGAAGTGGCCTCTCCTCCCATCCAAGGGAAGCGGTCATATGAATCGGGAACGCTGCTTGGAAAATCAGGTTCGGGAGGTGGAGCCGATGCAGCGACTATCTCGATGTAGTTGAGCTTGGCGGGACTCAACGGCATCATCTCGCCCCAAGAGTCTTCCTGATTCAAGGGAGGGAGAACCCATGGATCGGAACGCACTGAGATCATGTTAACGGAGGCGAGATTTGGAGGTGGGAGGGGAAAGACTCCCATCAGGGAGGGATCTTTAAATAATCCAGCACCCACACTCACTAGCGATTTGGAGGTATGCTCTACGAATGGCACATTCCCTTCAGAAGAGGAAGCGAAAAAGGACAGCTGGTCCACTGTGACGATTTTCCCTTGATGGGGAAAGCGAATGACACGGAACAAAGAGGAAGCCACGGCATGCATGGCATATGTCCAACTTCGTCCAAGGAGGAGGTTGTAAGTGAGATTAGCGTCAACGACTTCAACCTCGACCTCTACCGTTTTCCCTTCTAAAGAGATAGGCAATCGCGGGAGGATACCATATGGATGAGATTCTCTTCCATCGAAAGCCTCTAGGGTGGTAGGAGACTGGCTCAGAGCAGGGGAACCAATAGCCTTCCAACAAGCAACCGACATGATGCAGGTTGAGGCACCTTCATCAATGACCGTACGATGGATCGTTTTGCCATTGATGAGAACCTGTATAAGGAAGGCCACCTGGTGAGGCAATCTCTGCGTAAAACCCTCGAGATCAAAAGAGATTAAATCCGAATCTGCCGGGTCTATGCCACCAATCGCTGATAGCAGGGACTTCCTCTGGGAGGGGCAGCTCTGGAGGACTTCTAACGCGGACATAGCAGACGGAGCCTGAGCTAAGTCCTCGACAATGCTATAATGTTGTGCAGCACGAGCATTGGGGTTATAAGATGACTTCCTGAGTACACCTTTGGGAGGGGGTCGGGGGATCGTCTCGGTGCTGGGCCGTTCAATGTGAAGGGGACCAGAACTGGACGGAGGAGTGTTATAGACATTTTTGTGCCTCGCGACATGGAGCATGAAATGTCAATAATTACAGGGATCCTCAGTCCCTAAACATGTTGTTCTTACCCCTAAAAGAACAAGGTCATCAAACAACAGCACTTCCAATCAGTTCTCCACCTGAAAACACTTCAAAACAGGCTTATTTTGGATCATGTCAGCTGCTCCACTGAGCTTCTGCGCTGGAATGCAACTGTCCCTCCTTGTACCTGCGCTGGAAGTCAAAATTAATGAAGGCTACCTGTGCTGGGCGAGATTGGCCAAGTGGCACAGTCATTCTGCAAGGTGTCAACTGCCCAGGAAGCTTCCAAACTGACACTTGGTTCATGAGATTCGCCCTGTGATGAGTAAGAGGTACTTGATCACCATGTGTAAGCAAGGATCTCCAAGTGGACTCAAGAACTGAAGATTAACTGAAGAGGGAGAGGACACAAGGCATCTTCATGTCAGTCTCAAGCTGACTCATCCTCTCTTCTTCTATCCTATATATAGAGCTCTTCTATGAGGTCTAAGGAGGCTGGAATTTTGTGTAAAGCAAAGAGGTGCTGTTGGTTTACAGTTAGAGCTATTGGGTGATTGTTTTACTAGAGGTGAAGAGGAGAGTTCTTGCTGCTGGGGAGGTGCTGCTGGATTGGAGCCATCATTGGTTGTAACCTTCTCAGAACCCTGTTACTTCTATCAATAAAGTTTTGCATGTTCTCCTATATACTTGTATTGCATTGATGTATTGTATTTACATGTATATTTGATTCATCCTAATCCATGCTTCAGTTATGAGTACATGTATCTTGTAGTTTGCTCTCTTGTTTTGTGCAGGATCTGTGTGTAGCTGGACCGGCAAAGAGAGCAAAGAGCTGGGAACAAGAGACAAAGAGAGAGGACAAGGATCGACTAAGCGAAAGACACTAGGTTGGTTAATCTTTCTTCATTCTCTCTGTACTTTCATAAAGGAAATCATCAAAACTTTACTTTCAGTTGTTGCTAAAGACTGTCACCTTTAGAGTAGGGATAGGGTCATCCGCATCGGATACTTTTCCCCACAACAAACTGGTGACTCCGCTGGGGAACCTAGTATCTTGTTGGTGTTTGTAGTATTTTGCTATTCATTTCTTGAAGAAAAGAGTACCAAATCGAGAAGCTTTTGACTATATCAAAAGTGAAGTAGAGGGACTGCTACTCTTGCTCATTTGCTGAGCAAATTCAAGATTTAAAGAGCTAATCTACAAAAGACTCTTTACTCTTTGTGATAGATCTTCATCCTCTTGATCATCCCTTAGCCTGTACTTGACCTATAGCTTTTTATTTCAGCAAAAACAGTGCATTTTTGAGCTTTTTATGACCCGGAATTCTTTGTAGACGAAACTCTCGTGAGTCAGTGCAGGCTGTCCACAGGCAGTCTGCATTACAGCGCAGGTACTCCCTTCGGGAACTGCGCTGAGAGTCAAACTGACAGACCAGAGCCTGCGCTGGTCCAGTTAGCCATTGTCTTGCTCAGCTTTCCCTTTGTGTCTTGGCCCTGTTTTCATTGATTTTTAGCTGATTGCTTGCTGGTCATTGTACTTGCTCTAGACCACTTCTCCTTGACATTATTCCGCCTCAGTTGTGTGATGAAACTGTGAATGTTCTTTCAGTATTTCTTGTTTCAGTTACAGTTTCCCATTGTGAAAAGCGAACCAGTATAGCTGTGGCCTCTTAGATCCTGAACTGTAAAAGTGTCTTTGTGATCTTATGAGCTAGTTTTATTACTGTTCGTGGCTGTTTGAGTTTGTTTGTTTTTCACTTTATGGTTTGAATTCATATATTTTGAGTGTTGAAACAAGTACTTGTAAAGCGTCTTTTCATTTAGACAAAGCTTGTTTGTTTACGCTTCAAATTGAATTCGAAAGTCATACAACAGTTTTCTTTTTGTCTACATCAACATTAAAGGAAAAGAAAAGAAATACATGCATCTTGCATTTGCATTTTTGATAAGTTTGTGTGTCTGATCTAGGAGAAAGTGCATTAGTTTGTGCTTTGTGCTCTGTGTGGAAAGATATTGTTTTTTCTCTCCCCTCAGTAGTTAGGATTTTCAAAGCTAAAAAGATTGTAAAAGCTTGCTTATCATTTTAGTTGCATTTAGGAATTTGTACCAATACATCTCGTGGTGATCCTGAAAGACAAACTGATAAACAAGATCAACTTAAAATATATTGAATGAATCTAAAAACGCATTGTAACATAACGCTCACAATAGAGGTCTAGGTAGAGATGTGTTCCGGCGTCGTTAAACGTAGTGACTGTCGATCTCTACGAAGGTGGGTGATTCCTCCTGAGGGACGATAGCACTAATACGGACTTGAGCTCCCGCGTACCGTCGCGTATATTGGGAGACCCCTATAGGCTTTTATCCTTTATCCTTAGGAAGCCGTGTCGACCGCCCTACTGATCGCGATGCAGTGAACACAGCATTCACGAAGATCGACCACCCGTACCGTAAAACGTATTCTGTGGTTTCGCGAAAGGTTTGGCACACCCTCTGCCTAGATCTCCAGAGCAGTTTCTTTTGGCCCTTTTCAAACTCTATAACTGAAAAGGTCCAACCGAGCATTTGTCACTTCGGGCTCGTTAATACATCGAAGGCGACTAGAGTCATCTTTAGCTTTTTCTTGACTCTTAAAACATGAAAAAGCAAAGTTGTGTCTAAAAGCGTCTAATAAAATTCATTCAATACGGAAACATAATTCCCCTTTTTGTATTTTAGTTGATCAAGTAATCCGCAACCGTGGAGGAAAGTCAATTAAAACCCCGTCGTTCAGGGAGGCTTGCGAGTCAACCGCCTTTGTCTCCGGAACCGAGAGTAGTACGGACGAAGCGAACTCGCTTGACCAGGTCAAAATCTCCTTTTAAAGTTAGAACGGAAGTTCCAACAACATCTGAGATTCTGGTCACTCCCAATATTTCTAGAATCCCTGCCTCTATTGAAGAAGTTCAACGGCAACAGAGGGACAGTTGTACTGATCCTAGTCTGAAGACAAGTACTTGCATAACTGAACCAGTTCCATCTGAAACCGGTCCACAGAGTCTTGTTGTTCAAACAACTGTCGCTGTCGAAGCAACCCCTTCTTCGGCACCAGAAATCTTTTACGGACCTGACGGTCTTCCTCTTCCTCCTGGCCTGATTGCAATAGAGGAAATCGTAGAGGACCAGCAAGCAAATACTCCAATTCATTTTGGAGTAGGTACCCCTCTTTTTCCTTCTGCATCAGAAGTTTGTCTATCGCCACCAGAAGTTCCTGAAGAATCGTTAGGAAGTTTATTGGATAGACTTAAAATGTCTGAACAACCGTCGACATCTAGAACTGTGCCAAACGACACAGCGACAGCAGAAGCTCCTGCTGCCAATCCGACGATGTTTGCCGGCATACCAGCCGTCCCGACTAGCTCTCATCAGCTAGAAGGAGTCCACCCAGGGACTATTATGACAACTTGGTCTGTTCCAGTTTGTTCTTCCGGTATAATACCCGGTAATTCTTATGTTGAAACTAGACAAATTGATCCCTTTGGAAATCAGTTTGGGCCATCCAGTCCTCAAAGGCCATCTATACCCTTGAGCTCCGGATTGTTACCGTATGGGGGGCAATATGCCCTTTCACTTCCCCTTCCGGGGGGATACCCATACGGCAGTTTTCAACAACATTCAGGTTTGACTGAAGTAACGACGAGTGGTTGGGTACCTATGGTACCCCAACAACCAAGAGTTGTATATTCCATGCAACAGTGTGTACCTATGTCCAGTATCCCGACGACACCAGCAATTGTAACCGTGTCGCAAGTTCAATCGATGCCTGTTGTATGTCAACCCCAAGTTGTAATGCAACAGCCTATTGACCCTGCAACACAACCACAATCGCCAACTGCCGGGACGACACAGATACAAACGGGAACCATAACCCCGCATCTTGGTCCGTCGGTTAGTGTCGCACAACAAAACATGGCTTCACAACCATGGATGGTGCAATACCAACAACCTCAGTTTCAACAGGTGTACCAGGGGTCTGAGCAACAGATCTTTGCAAATAGTGGGCAACCCTATATTCAGAATGGGTTAAACCAACCACTTTACAGTGGCCAAGCCCACCAACCATATCAGTCATATCAACATCAGTTGCATTATACTGGTGTGCAAAGACCTACTGCTCAGGCGATTCCATCATATCCTGGGTACGCCTCGCCAAACCTGAATCAGCAGTTGCCATTCGTGGCGACCTTAGAATTACCAGATTTACATCGATTGACGAACGATCCAATCGCCTATGCCCATTGGTGGCCAGCGATTCCTCACAAACTTCCTTCGGACATTCCTAAATTCAATGGAAATCCGGGCGAAGACCCGTCGAATCATGTGATGACATTCCATCTGTGGTGTTCGTCGAATACCTTGAATGATGATTCGATAAGGCTTCGTCTTTTCCAGAGGACATTGACTGGTCCGGCGGCCAAATGGTATATTGAATTACCTAGAGCCTCTTTCGACAATTTTAGTTCCCTAGCCACGACTTTCTTAACACACTTTCAGTTACCTATAAGGTACGAAACTGGGACAGAGATCTTGACCAATTTCAAGCAGACAACAGCCACACATATATCTGATCATATACATGAGTGGCGTCGTCGTCGCAGAATGGTAAAAACCTATGTTCCAGATCAGCTATTAGCTGAGTGGTTTATAAAGTCGCTTCTGCCGGCAATAACAGAAGATGTGGCCAAGGGAGGTGTCGTAACAGAAGAGCAAGTGATTGCTCGTGCTCAATATTTGGACTTAGTGTATACTCAGTCGGGCACGCTCTATGATAAGATACCTGATGCCCCCAGACCGGAATTTTCAATCCCTCCTCCTCCCAGATCGAATAGTGACTCTCATGCCGGTGATGGCGTGATTGGAACTGCAAACGCTAAGTCGACAAGGGATTCAAATAAGAAAGCCCGTAAGACTTCAAATCAAAAAGCAAATCAAGAGATTCTTGCTTCGGAGGTAAATGCTGTATCTACGGATAAAGACAAAAACTCCAATCAACCAGGAAGCAAGAAGAAACAAAACAAAGGGAAGAAGAAGAAACAAGGTGGGTCATCCCCTCAAAAAACTTCTTCAAACCCTCCTGGGCAAGGGAAACAATTTCCTCCATGTCAAATATGCGATGAAAATCATTCAACAAAGAACTGTCCGTTCAAAGCTGAGTTAAAGAGGTTCTTTAAAAGTTCCCAAACTTCAGCTGTGTTGACTGATCCATTTCCCACCCCAGGTCAAAATATGGTTGATAGTGGAAATGCTTCTCCGTCTCAAGTGCTTATGTTGTCGGTTTCTAAGCAAAATGATGCTTTGATCTCGACTAGGAATAAAGATTATGGGAATCCGCCGGTGTCGAACGACAAAGGGAAAGATCAACCCAGTAGTTCGACAACAACTTCGGCAGAAGTTGTACCCCCCCTCACGCATGAATTAACAATAAAGCCGCCTAAGGGAGTAGTCCACAAGTCGACATTCAACCCTTGCGCCAGAGCGGCGCAACACTATAATATAGTGGAGGATTTGGCCCAATCGCCATCTGCTATGTCGACTCTTGAGGTACTACAAAATTGCCCATCCCAAAGACAGGCATTGTTATCAGCAATTGGTGGAGTGGATCCTAAAGATTCCAATCTTGTATCCTTTGATCACAAAGGATATGATCCTCAGTTGCCAGCGCAATTAGCTTTCCTTATTCAAGTGAAAGCACTCAACAAAACTGTTCATAGAACGATTATTGATGAGGGCGCATCGACATGTATCATGTCGATGAGTTGCTGGAAAACTCTTGGATCTCCAACCTTGTCACGATCTTCGACGACATTGAAAGCATTTGACGGTAGGTCGTACACTCCGTACGGTATCCTAAATAACTTTAAGGTTGAACTAGGAGGAAAAACAGTAGAGATTGATGTTGAAGTCATTGATGGCAATCTTGACTATAACATCCTACTAGGAAGACCATGGATATATGCCATGGCAGCTGTAGTGTCGACATATTTTAGGAAGATCGCATTCCCGTTTGAAGGAGGGATTACGATCGTCGACCAACAGAATTTCCTCCCTATTGGTTCACAAGTTACTGGAAGCATTCCCCTGATCCATGGGAGCGACCATTCAATAAAAGATATAGGAGTAGGCTTGCTAAAAGATCCCACAATGATGGGAACTTTCGCGTTGCCACCTCCTTTCCATGAAGGGAATATCCCGTTTGTAGCAACATGCAACATGGTATCTTCGTCAAAGGTCGCAGAAGACAAAGTCGTCATGGATCATCAAATGGTATTGCCACCTAACCCTATTGAAATATTGTAGCAATCAATGTTTCAGGCATGGGAGGCGAGCCCAAATGAACGCTCGTCAAGCGTTTGGGTAGATAGGTCCGAAGAATATGGCACCCCATTAGATCCATGGTCAAAAGTTCATGGGACTGACGAAGGAATATTACAATCAATGATGATTGAGGGGGCACCATGGAATGATCACCACCATCGTTCCCTTCTTCCAGAGTGTGAAGAAGAAACTCATCACGACCTATATCACCCTTTAGTGTTTGAGTTCCTAACAAATACTGTAAACACGATGGATTCAGAGAGAAACCTATCCAATATTGAAGAAACCATAGCCATAAACATCTCGACAAAATATGATGTTGTTGAGAATATTCATGTCGGCAAAAGTTGTTCCCCTTCAGAACTGGAAATATATAGTGCTCTCTTTCGCGAATTTAGAGATGTCTTTGCATGGTCATATGATGAAATGCCAGGCATTGACTCGAGCATAGTTGAACATGAGATTAAAATGTATCCTGATGTCAAACCAGTAAGACAACGGCTTCGACAGGTACATCCGAAGAAAGCCGCTGCCATTAAGGCAGAAGTTGAAAAACTTCTCCATGCTGGATTCATCTACCCGGTTCCTCTAACCGATTGGGTATCGAATATTGTCCCTGTTATGAAAAAACAAGGGACGATAAGAGTGTGCGTCGACTATAGGGATGTAAACCAAGCTTGTCCAAAGGACAACTACCCTACACCCTTCATCGACCAGATAATTGATGAATGCGTCGGATGTGAAATCTTTTCCTTTATGGATGGATTTTCCGGGTATAATCAAATAAATATCCGCCCACAGGACCAGTCTAAGACTGCATTTATTTGTCCGTGGGGCACGTTCGCTTATCGAAAATTACCCTTTGGTTTAAAGAACGCAGGGGCGACGTTTCAGAGGGCAATGAATTATGCCTTCCATGACATCAAGAACATTGTTCAACCTTACCTCGACGATCTTCCGACTCATTCGCGGAAGCGGACTGATCATCCGCGGCATTTGAGAGCGATATTTCTACGTTGCCGACATTACAAGATAAGACTCAATCCACACAAGTGTGTGTTTTGCGTCGGTTCTGGTCGTTTACTAGGCTTTGTTGTCTCTAAGGATGGGATTCGTCTCGATCCCTGTAAGGTTCAGGCAATCATTAATTTGCCTCCACCTTCAAATTTGCTTCAGATTTAGAAACTCCAAGGGAAAGCAAACTTTCTGAGGAGGTTCATTCCAAATTATACTCGTCAAAGGTTATACTCGTCTTTTGAAAAAGGATGTACCTTTTGTCTGGGACCAGGTTGCGCAAGCTTCCTTTAACGCTCTGAAAGATTGTCTAGTAAGAGCGTCATTAATGTACGCCCCGGACTATCAAAGAGATTTTAACCTGTATCTAGCTGCAGCAGATACGACCATTGCGATGGTCTTAGTGCAAGAAGTCGATGGAATTGAACATCCTATTTATTATTTAAGTAAAAACTTAAATGACACAGAAAGTAAATATTCCTATGTTGAAAAACTAGCGCTTGCTGCTGTTCAAGCGATTCAAAGGTTTCGACATTATGTCCTCTTTAGGAAAACTACCGTTCTGTCAGATTGCAATCCCATGACGTATATACTGTCGCGACAGTTGCTTGGGGGCAAATATTCAAAATGGATAGCAATCCTTCAAGAGTTTGATTTAGATTTTGTAAAATCCAAATCGAAGAAAGCTCTAGTTTTTGCGGAATTATTATGCGATCTCCCATCGTCATCCAACGATGAAACATCAGAAGAGTCAATCGTGGATGAAAATTTGTTTCTGATATCGGTAAGCGATGAGTGGTATGGAGACATCATTTTTTATCTCCAAACCCAAAAATTTAGGCCTAATACCTCACACTCGGAACGGAAACGTATACGATACCAATCTAAAGACTACATGATCGTCGGTAATACACTTTACCGTCGTGGCGTCGATACGGTTCTGAGGAGGTGCCTTACCCATGAGGAGGCCGAAAAAGCCCTAAATGATTGTCATTCAGGCGCGTGCGGGGGGCATCAATCTGGATATGCAACAGCACAAAGAATCTTACGAGCAGGATACTTCTGGCCAACTATGTTTAAAGATTGCATAATAGCTGTCAGAAGTTGCCATGCATGTCAGATCTTTGATAGCAAAACCAGAAAACCACCCGCACCCTTACAGCCGATAATCGCTGTTGGGCCCTTCGCCAAGTGGGGCATCGATTTCATGCAATGTAACCCCACCTCGACCGGGGGGCATGGGTATATTATAGTCGCTGTTGACTATTTTACCAAATGGGCCGAGGCGATGCCTACATTGGATAACACTGGTGAAACAGCTGCCCTTTTCTTTTTCAATCATGTAGTCGCCAGGTTCGGCGTTCCGCAAGCTATAGTGACAGATCATGGATCGCATTTTCGCAATCACATGATGGTTGAGTTAGCTGCCAAACTAGGGCTATCACACGACAGCTCTACCCCGTATTATCCACAAGCCAACGGACAAGTTGAGGCAATCAACAAGGTCCTGAAGCGTATGTTGCAAAGGATGATCGGGGTTCACAAGAGAAGATGGCATCTAATCATGTACTCAGCATTATGGGCTTACCGAACCTCGGTAAAGAACGCCACTGGGTTCACACCATTCCAATTGGTGTATGGCCTGGAGGCAGTCTTACCGATCCAGTGCGAAATTTCGTCTCTTAAACTCGCAATTGACCTCCTCCCCGGAACCTCAGAAGAAGAGGCTCGTTTCTTGGAATTAATCCAATTGGATGAAAACCGTCGTGACGCCGCTTTGGCGAACGAGTCCCATAAGAAACGAGTCAAAGCACAGTTCGACAAAAATGTCAAACCTCGCAACTTCTCTGAGGGTGACTTGGTTTTGCTTTACGACCAAGAATCCGACAAATTAGGAGCAGGAAAATTTCAGTCCTTATGGATGGGTCCCTATATTGTTAAAAGGGTGTTAGCAAAAGGAGCCTACGAGTTAATGGATTATGACGGAATACCACTGGCGCAACCCCGTAACGGGTTGTACCTCAAGCGTTACTATGCCTAAATAGTAACCTGAGTGCTTTTGTTGTATTTTGTTTTCGCTAAAATGTTTGTTTCGGTTAAGTAATCCACCTTTCTCGTTTGTTGCAGATGTCGAATTATTCTGATACATATGTGGGATATGCCGACGGAGCGAGTCGTAGTACGCGGAATTTGTCCTCCGTAGCCTGGGCCATTTTTGATCCAAGCGGCGAGTTAGTGAGTTTCAAAGGTGTGTGTATTGGACGATCAACGAACAATATCGCTGAGTATAGTGCGTTGATTGAACTCCTCTCTGATACCATCGCTCATGGTATACGCCGACTAATTGTCAGGCTAGACTCACAACTTGTGATACTACAACTCACTGGTATATATTCAGTCCGCAATCCAGCTATTTATCGTATGTTTCTAAGAGTTAAGATTTTGGAAAGAGAGTTTGATTCAATTCAATACCAACATATTTCCAGAAACTTAAACACATTAACAGATTCATTAGCAAACTATGTATTAGATAGACATTTACAACATATATAAAAAGAGATGCATCGGTGCTATGTAAGTGGATCACAAATAAACTGAAATAAACTCCGAAAATCAAAATATATAAAGCTGTTTATAGTTTGTACATAATGTGCTGTAATCAAAACAAAATTGGTCATATGACCTAGAACTCAAAAAGATGCTAGGGGGCACCCTAGCCTAGTGGTGCTCATGAAAGTACGTCACGGTCTGTGCGATCATGCGCAAGAGACGAGTCCATCGTCTAGGCACGCCAATAGTGTGCCGCTGCAACTGTAAAGGTAACTCGTCAATCTGTACATCCGGAAGACCACGAGTAAGGCTCTCAACCTGCTCCTGCACAGCTGCAAGTATCTCAGTATCACCAAGGTCGCAAATAACAACTCTCCTAGCAGGCTCTGCTGCTGGGGCAGCAACTGGCGATCGTGGACGAGCTACTGGACGAACAGGACCAACATCTGCATGCACCCAAGAGTTTGATCAGTTTGAACAGTAACATCATGAATAAAAACAATGAACAGTGATATGGTCAGAGATTTTACCAATAGCACCCCATTGCTCGCCATCCAGAAGCACCAAGTTCGGATCACCTCGGTAGTCCATACCCACGTATGGATACTCGGAAAATGCCATCTCCTGACGCTCGAACCACCTAAAGAAGGACTCAGTGAAAGTAATATGAGGTTGACCAGCATGCCGGGACATATGGTCAACCCACCTCTGCATGCGTGGCTCGGTCGGAGAAGGTAAATCGAGCAAAATGTACTGAGGTTGCATCAATGGGATTTTCTCCAAGACAAAGGCAGTCAGAATAGAACCAAAACCAAAGTTCTTCAGCCCCCCGTCCTTTACCTTGGTCAATTGACTTTTCATCTGAACAAGTACTACATCACACCAGTTAAACACTTTCGGTTGGAGACACTCCAAGGCGTGCTGCATGTAAGATCTGTTGGCAACATGTAAAGATGCGCTACCGGCCATCCTACCAATAGTAAACAGAATGGACCTGAGAGACCTGTCAGTGATGTCACGGATGTTGATCTTGCCGTCTTTTCTCGGCTGTGAGCCTTCCCGGCAATATTGACGGATATAGTCTCTGGTGGAAGTAGTCCCTCGAGCCGTACCTGACAAAGAAATGGGGGCACCCCGCCTTGACAACCCAGTCAAGAAGTACATGTCCTCTATGGTCAAGGGGAAAGACTTCCCCCTAATCTGGAATACTTGGTTAACAGGATCCCAAGCATCAAGCATATACTGCAGTAAAGAAATCTGTGCTCTCATGCTAGAGATACGGAAGAACTTCAGCAGGCCACAGTTCCGAAGCGCGTTCACCGTGACTGGGTCATGGAGTGCAACCATGTCCTCTGCTTCATGTTCTCGTTCTCGCCATGTAAGGGACATTTTGTTCAAAGTTCCCTACAAGCAAACAAGAGAAGGAGTAAGTTCTTGATTTTGATGAAAATCTGGCGAAAAAAATCATCAAAAAACACATGCAAGGTCAGCTTTTCTAGGCCCAGCGCAGGCAGAGAGGCTTCCCCTTGCGCTGTAAGGCAGTCTGCCTTAAGGCTGCCTGGAATACAACGCAATTTTCGAAAGGGGAACCTGCGCTGATGTCAGGGCGCCCTGATGAAACCCCTGGGGCTCAGAAACCCTAAAAAACATGCATAAAGGAAACCATGAAAGTGAAGGGCTAAGGTTTAGCTCCTACCTGGTCCAAACGGTGCCGAAAATCGTCCACAGAATCTCCCGAAATCAGCTGGTGAAAATCAAGGAAGAAGAGGCACCTCCAGAGCTCCAACAAGCAAAATGCAAATGAAATGGTAAATGAGAGGTAAAAACCCCTTTTTTATGAATTTTACACAGTTTAAAGTTAAATATTAGGGTTATAATCTCGTTTTCATGCAAATATTGTCCATTTCTAACAAAATTTGTTGCAGCAATTGAAGATGAAGTACTACATTTGAAAAGAGAAAAGCTAGTAAAAGTAAAAAATTAAATTTGACCATGAATCGAGCAGTTTTACCACAGAATTTATGCTCGTTAAAAAATAGAAAAGTGTGAGCAAAGTTTTTCCGCCAAAGTTCAAGCTCATTAAAAAATGAACCTATCTCAGTAAATAACCATTGCGATCGTAAATTTATAAGCCTTAAAAGCCTTGGTCGTGTTTTCATCCATCACCTCCATTTCATTTGGCCGGTCGTTCACCCCCATATGTGTGTTTACCCCTTTTGAGGAACAGCTGCGAAGAGTGATTTCACCTAGCCATCCTTGTGACACTACCGTGATTGGAAAATTCCAATTTGTACCTGGAATCAATTGCTATCCCTGTTTATCACTCGTTCCTCAAAAGACGAGTCTTCTTTGAGCTCTTTTCACTGACTCGTAAAATATGAAAAGTTTGCCGAGTTTTTGGCCTTCTAGCTTGTTAAAACGACCGAAAGCTATCCCTCCTCTAGATTTTAATCTTTTTGGACCTGAGGGATTATTACACAAAAAGATCGAGCGCTTGTCTTATTCAGCTCGTAAAAGTACCGAATAGCCATCCCTTCTGTATTGTTTTATACTTTTTCGGACTTAAGGGATTAGATGACGAAAAAGGAATCATGGAGTTGACTTTCTGTACCTTTTCAGACTCTCTAAAAATGAAAAGGACCGAGTTTTCTTTGTCGTTAGACTCGTTAAAATGATTAAATAGCGACAAACTTGTCTTTAGACGAGAACGAGTTTCCCTATCGCTAGGCTCGTTAAATCTTAGCGATGGGCTTTCCCGAAGGGCAGGTTATAGAACAAGCATATGTTATCCTCCTCAAGCTTGACAAAAATAAAGAGGTACTGGTCAGAAATGACTGGGGAAAAATTGGGAGAACATCAAAGTTTAATGGTAGCAAGTCACTCTTGAACATGACACTTTTCCTCCGTACCACATTGGGTTGGGTTGTTTCATTCACCGGTCTCATCACCATGGTCCTCGCCAAACCATCCACATTTGGGGTAATGCTACCGATCCATCGCATCAGTGTCGTTATATGTTCAAGAGGGGTCATTCTGAAAGTGTCAACCATGTCCCATCCACTACCATACATTATCCTTCATCCATTCATGATCGCCACCCTGAATCATATGTCTCAGTTTGTTTTCACCTCCACTAAAATCATTAGCTCCGTTCCGTGTCATTGATGTGGGATTCATTAAGGCCCTCCTTTGACGGATCACTTCTTGTCGACTTCAGCTCATTATCCAAGAAGTTGATCTAGGAACAACCCCATCAGTACTTTGAAGCTTGCATGCCTCAATGGCAAGTTTCTCACTTCCGGCGACAGGTATACATCAATGACCTTCGACCAGAAGATTTTGCGTGGCGTTCGACGCCAAGTCCTTTATTCACGCCACGTGAATTGTACTGCAGTACCTTGAGGGTCATCGTCATTATTGGTGATTCCTCTCGCGCTTGTTAACGGTTTTCATTATTGACCGGTAATCAAGCGATGTCTTTCCATGTTCGACTTCAGCGAAATTCTCACATGGATCGACTTGTACTTAGAGTGAAGATCGAACGAGTTTGAAGACCCCGGATCTAGTTTCATCCATCCGGGCTGCGATACATATTCAGGAAATATAAAAGCATTTGTCATGTACATCATTGCAGCAGATGATCATCCTACTCAAAGGATGATAATTTCAGCAGAAAATTATCAGTCTACCATCAGACGATCGTCTGTCCTATGTACCAAAATGTATTTATAAAGCTGAGCATGGGAATGCCCGCCTCAGCTAGATCATGAAAGTAGAATGAAAAATAATGTATTGTATTGTATTGTATTACAGGGCGCCTCCTCAGCACTGGAATGAACTTCGGACCCTCTAGATAAAGCATTTCACCCGATAAACGGCCTCATACTTTAGGGGGCAACTGTTATAGACTTTTTTGTGCCTCGCGACATGGAGCATGAAATGTCAATAATTACAGGGATCCTCAGTCCCTAAACATGTTGTTCTTACCCCTAAAAGAACAAGGTCATCAAACAACAGCACTTCCAATCAGTTCTCCACCTGAAAACACTTCAAAACAGGCTTATTTTGGATCATGTCAGCAGCTCCACTGAGCTTCTGCGCTGGAATGCAACTGTCCCTCCTTGTACCTGCGCTGGAAGTCAAAATTAATGAAGGCTACCTGCGCTGGGCGAGATTGGCCAAGTGGCACAGTCATTCTGCAAGGTGTCAACTGCCCAGGAAGCTTCCAAACTGACACTTGGTTCATGAGATTCGCCCTGTGATGAGTAAGAGGTACTTGATCACCATGTGTAAGCAAGGATCTCCAAGTGGACTCAAGAACTGAAGATTAACTGAAGAGGGAGAGGACACAAGGCAGCTTCATGTCAGTCTCAAGCTGACTCATCCTCTCTTCTTCTATCCTATATATAGAGCTCTTCTATGAGGTCTAAGGAGGCTGGAATTTTGTGTAAAGCAAAGAGGTGCTGTTGGTTTACAGTTAGAGCTATTGGGTGATTGTTTTACTAGAGGTGAAGAGGAGAGTTCTTGCTGCTGGGGAGGTGCTGCTGGATTGGAGCCATCATTGGTTGTAACCTTCTCAGAACCCTGATACTTCTATCAATAAAGTTTTGCATGTTCTCCTATATACTTGTATTGCATTGATGTATTGTATTTACATGTATATTTGATTCATCCTAATCCATGCTTCAGTTATGAGTACATGTATCTTGTAGTTTGCTCTCTTGTTTTGTGCAGGATCTGTGTGTAGCTGGACCGGCAAAGAGAGCAAAGAGCTGGGAACAAGAGACAAAGAGAGAGGACAAGGATCGACTAAGCGAAAGACACCAGGTTGGTTAATCTTTCTTCATTCTCTCTGTACTTTCATAAAGGAAATCATCAAAACTTTACTTTCAGTTGTTGCTAAAGACTGTCACCTTTAGAGTAGGGATAGGGTCATCCGCATTGGATACTTTTCCCCACAACAAGGAGCGCTGGAGGGAACCTCCGGCTCTTTCCTGGCTGAAGATGGATAATCTTTCGCTCGAGTCGTGACATGGATGGGGATGGTTCCAGCCATGAACACTTGAGAACCGAACGAGGAAGAGGATTGAGAAGGATTTGCCACCTGATGCGTCTGCTGGGACGGGAAAGGCTCTTTAAGCACGGCAGGGGACCCTGGAGCACCTTTCAAAAGCTGACTAACCTCGGACCACCTGGGGCAATCCTTGGTGTAGTGATCCTCTTCGCAAATGAGACAAGGATACTTAGGCTTCCGTTTGGCTCCTTCCTCGGAGGGAGGTTTAGGAGGGTTCTGCTTCGGCTGTCCAGATTTATCTTTGGCCTTCCCTTTCTTTTTGCCTTTCGAGGATTTGTCTGCCGCGGTGGACTGGACGGCATTTACCTCGGAGGTATTCCCAGGAATAGATTGGCTCTGAGAAGCATTTTCGTTAGAGGCATTTTGTTTCTGCTTCCCAGGGTTCGCGGCCGATTTCTTAGATGATGAGTTTACGGAACCGATAACTCCATCAACAGAAGGCTTTGGTGGAGCTTTGGGTTGTCCGTGCCTCGGGGCATCTGGCAAATACTCATACAAGGTACCTGACTGAGAATACACTAAGTCCAGGTATTGAGCTCGCGCGATTGCTTGCTCCTCAGTTACACACGCCCCCATTGCGTTATCTTTGGCAATTTTAGGGACAAAGGATGTGGTAAACCAGTCGGTCAGGAGTTGATCAGGGATCCAAAATTTAATCAAGCGACGGCGCCTTCTCCATTCATGTATATGATCGGAGATGTGCATTGCCGTATCTTGTTTTAGAGACGTGAGAAGATGGGTCCCAGTCTCGTACCGAATGGGTAACTGAAAATGAGTTAAAAAGGCCATAGCCAACGAGTTAAAATCAGAAAACATGCCGCGATTGAGTTCGATGTACCATTTAGCAGCTGAACCAGTGAGGGTCCTCTGGAAGAGGCGAAGTCGGATAGAATCATCAAGCCATGAGTTAGATGAGAACCAAAGTTGATAAGTCATTACATGGGCCTGAGGATCCTCTCCGGCTTTGCCGTTGAACTTTGGACAGTCACCTGGTATTTTGGTTGGAACCGGTGGCCAATATGGATTATGCAAAATAGGGTCATTTGTTAACTTGGACACATCAGGTAGTTCCAATGTTGCCAAAAATGGTAGCTGCGGGTTGAAGGACATCTGTGGCTGCGGATTCGAGGCGACATTAGGGTTCCACCCAGATTGGGGTTGCCCCCACGAACTTTGTCCGGACGGGCCCGGCCCAAAAGGACCCGACGCGTAGGAATTTTGTCCCGATGGACCTGGTCCAAAAGGACCTGGCGCATAGGGAGTTTGTCCGTAGGAGTTTTGTCCGTATGGATTTTGGCCATATGCGGACGGCTGTCCCTGTGTCTGCCCCCCAGCTCCCCAAGTATTAGCAGCTTGTCCGACAGGTTGACCATATTGATAATTTTGATAAGGAGTGACCTGTGGTTGCTGATAATTTTGATAAGGAGCATACTGATTTTGCCCCTAGGGTGGCTGGTAGCCAGATGACTGCTGGGTCCCATACGGAGCCTGGTAGGCAGGCTGCGTTTGGTATGCGGGTTGATAACTTGTTTGAGTTTGAGGCCCAGAGTAATGTCCTTGAACCGGCTGGGGTTGAACCATATGTCCCGAAGGTTGACTTGGTCGGATTCGAGATGGACCTGGTTGGCCAGCAGGATAGCCTTGCTGGGCACCAGGTTGTCCATGTGCCACCAAGGGTTGTCTTTGTGGAACGGATGGTTGAATTGGCTGGATAGCTGGTTGACGCCGAGGTTGGCCAGCTTGTCCAGTTTGACGATGAGGGTGGACACCGGGTTGATTTGGTTGTATAGACGGTTGGCCCGTTTGTCCCCCAGCGTAAGCAGATTGAGAAGAGGGCTGGGCTTGCTGTATGGCAGGCTGCCCTCCTTGGTGTATGGGCTGAGCAGAGGGTTGGCCTTGCTGTAGAGCAGGTTGTCCCCCTTGCCAAGAAGGATTCGTGATTTGAGGGGTGGGTTGGCCCTGTTGAACATAGGGTTGTCCACCCTGCCCAAGGAATTGACCAGACTGGGCGGTAGGTTGGCCCTGTTGTACATAGGGTTGTCCACCCTGCCTAAGAGGATACCCTTGCTGGACTACTGGTTGATTTGGAGGGTTGTAAATTGAGCCAGTTTGTCCAGGAGGGTACCCTTGCTGGAAACCGAGTTGGCCTTGTTGAAAAGAAGGTTGCTCTAGTTGTCCAGTGGGTTGATTTTGATATGGATATGGCGGACCTCCAATGCCCATGGGTTGTTCCTGGTAAGGTTGACCTTGTGGGCCCCCAGATTGTCCTGGGTCAGGCGGGCCATAAAGTGGTTGCCCCTGGGGGGTTTGCACGTAGAATGGCTGACCTTGATTGGGAGGTCCTATGGGCTGCCTGGGAGGATCCCGGTTCCCTTTGAACATATGAGTAGCGTAATCGTACGTGATATTCAAGGGTTCCTCGTTTTCTTCGAAAGGGCGATGAGGGAGGCCTGAGACGCTCTCAAGGAACTCACCGTTTTCATCATAGAAAAAGAAGGGACCTTCGTAATCCGGGTCCGTTATGGGTTCCCCATAAGCATCATACGGCCCTGATCCTGGAATTCCACCAACAAAGGAACCAGCTTGAGGGATTTCAAACGAGGAAACCGGTATAGCACTGACGACCGGAGTCGAACGTGCTACACAGACAGTAGGTTGAGTGGGAACTGAGGTGACGGGCGTGTTAAGCCCTGTCGTAAGGGGTGTACTAAGAGGCTGCGAAACAAAAGGCCCGGTGGAGGCAGCAAGACTAGGATCCCATATAGTTGTAGAAGTCGTTCTAGCGGCATACCTATCCCTCAGTGATTGATATCGTGGAGGGAGGGGAGAGGAAGCCGGGATCGGGGTCTCGATGTCTGTGACCACGGGTGTCTCACCGGTGCTGGAAGCTGTCTCATCCATGTGGGAAGAAGACATTGGAGATGACATACCGAGAGGGGTACGAGGGGTACGGGGGGTATAATCGGGCTCCCAGATGGGATTCCAATCCTCTATGTAATCTTCGTCGCCTGGGGCACGTACGTTGATAGGCCGGATACTCGGAACAATGGGAAGAGTACCACTTACAACTGGTACCTCTGGAGCAACAGAGGATGGAGAACCTTGATCACTTAGACCGGGAGTTGATGGATCAGCCAGGATGATCAGACCCCTTAGAAAACCTAAAGGAAACTAACGATAAAACCCTACTCAAAACTATCGCACACAAGATCTAAAATAGGTGATGTTATCGTGGCCAAATTAATTTTAAGACACAAGAACCAAATTTGACCTTTTCATGTTTCAGGAGTCGAGAAAAGGACGAAAAGATGACTCCAGTCTCCTTCGAATGTTTAATGAGCACGAAGTGACAAGACGCTCACAGGCACCTTTTCGTTTAGGGAGTCCGAAAAGGATCAAAAGTGACTGCTCTGGAATTCTAGGTAGAGGGTGTGCCAAACTTTTCGCAAAACCATAGAATACTTTTTAGGGTACGGGTGGTCAATCTTCGTGAATGCTGTGTTCACTGCATTGCGAATCGTAGGGCGGCCGACTCGGCTTCCTATGGATAAAGGATAAAAGCCTAGTGGGGTCTCCCTATATACGCGACGGTACGTGGGAGCGCAGTCCGTGTTAGACCACTATCGAGTCACAGAAGGAGGAATCACCCAACCTAATGTGAAACAACAATGACTATGTTTAAAGACGCCGGAACACGTCTCTAACCTAGACCTCTAGATATTTGCGTTTAGTTCCAATGCGTTTTTAGATTCATTTGGTTCATTTTATAGTTGATCTTGAGATTAAGTTTCGGTTTCAAGCTCTATCGTATGTTCGCTCACAATTACCTAGATGCAATCTATATGCCAAAGGATTTCGTTTTGTTCGATGAATTCTAGCTACGAGAGGGCAAGGAATTTTTAACCAAACAAAACAAGTACAAGCAAACAAGCCACTTAATGCAACTAAAGCGAGGAAAGGAAACTTTTCTTTGAAGATGCAAATCAACGAAATGTTCTTTTCCTTTTCAATTTTCAAAAGCGAAGCCACTAGTTTGATTTTCTTTCAGTGACACAAAGCATCTAAAATAATTTGGAGGAACCGGAACACCAAGTAAACTACTTAATGAAAGCACGCAAAGTTCCCGAAACACTCAACCAAAGCTTCCAAATCAAAGGAAAACAAAGGTCTGCACGAGCTATGTGATCTAAGCTCTGCAAGACAAGCAAGGATCGCAAGCGAGGAGGAAGCGAAAAGAAACCACTTGGAAACACAACCCAAAACACTCCAACAATCACTGAACAAGTGCATGAACAGATCTGAACTCGGCTGGTCGAACAAGCAAACAAGCTCCCTACGGCAGGCTTGACACACACACGGCCTCTAGATGTCCTAGAGCTAGAGTGCGAAATCAATAGAAAAAAGCAAACACCCGAAGGACGAGAGTCACAACCAGTCAACTAGAGACACAACACAATCCAGCAATTGCAAAAGCGATAATGGGAACACGAACCAAGTAGCGAAAGCAAAAAGGGAAGGTATTTGCAAACTTAAAACTGAGCAAAAACGAAACCTTATGGAAACAAGCTCCGCAATCAAGCAGTTCAGAGTTCAAACAATGAAAAACAAGTCATCAGACAGGTGGAGAGAAGAAGGGAAAGTCACAGCAAGAGGTTCAGGAGGCCAATTTGGTCAAAAATGAGTTTTACAAGATCAGCGCGGGTAGCCTTCAGCAACTCGGCGCTGACAGGGGGAGGCCTGTAGCAACTTTGCGACGTCAGCGCGGAAAGACAGGAATAAAGCGCGCTGTCTCAGAAAAACGAGGTCAGCGCGGAAAGAAAACACACAGACGCGATGACAAGAAACACAAAGAAGCGGCGGCGCGATGCCAGCGCGGAAGGACACGAATAAAGCGCGCTGTCTCTGAAAACGAGGTCAGCGCGACTGTTAGACGTACAGGCGCGATGGAAAGAAAACCCAAAAACAGGGTCGCGATGTCAGCGCGACTGTTTGGAATTAAAACGCGCTGAGCGCAAAAACAAGCAAGGCCAAACTAAAAACTTCCCAAACCAAAGGCAAGAGCCTTTTAACAATAAAGATGCTTCCCAAAAACGCCCAGAAAGTTCATAAGCAAAAGAGACAATCCCAAAAACTCGGAAAGAGATCAATCACAGCCAAACACAAAAGTGGACTCAAGAGACAAAAAGGCTGATCCCCAGCGGAGTCGCCAAATTGTTGGAGAGGTAAATCCCCTCTACGGATAGAGGCGATCCCTACTAGCCCAGCAGGGGTCTAGCAACAATCACACAATGCTGCTACGCATGTTCCTAATTACAATTAAACAAGAGGTAAAAAGCACCTACTTGGATTCCTGCGCCGTCGTTTGACGAAGAGATGTTGCCTTCGCTCCTCCGCTTCGGCTGGTCACAATCCTCCGCGATCTCCGCGAATAGATACCTGCACACACGAAGAGGAAACAAACACAAGCATGAAATCTAGTAAAAGTAACCATACATCAGTCAGAAAAGATGTAATTCACATTTAACCATTGCATAGACAAATGAGAATGGAACAATAATAGCAGTCATCTATTATTAATCAGAATAGAGAAGAGTACAACCAAATGTTCTGACGTCGGTAACCTTCTCAGGAGGGGCCAGTCAGCATGTATCTCAAGCATTCACCTTTGAGGATGATTCTCCCAAGACAAACAACTCTCTCTCTCACACAAATAGCACAAAACAACCTTCCCTAAGCAATCAATCACTTCCACACCTAGCACACCAAACCTATAGCAGCAATCTGAGCACTACAAGCTCTGTACAATCCAAGCTATTCCAAGCTAAGTCTAACTAGCTGCTCATGGTAATGGTGGAAGTTTATATAGGAGAAGGAGTCTCCTAAAAGGGTGGAAGGATGAGCTTATCCTTGAGGGAAACGGTTACAAAGGGTTGAACAGTCATGCCATAGAAGGGAGTCGACATTCACAAAGCTAACAACCAAGCCTGGATCAGCGCGGATAATGAGGAAACTGACGCGATGTCGCCGCGTCTACATAACTGGGACAGTCATGTCAGTGCGGAAGCACATGGGAAAGGCGCGCTGGCGACCAGCGCGGAAAAGTGATGTCCTTCCGAGCTGTCAGCGCATTGAAAACACTATGGAGCGCCAGTAATCGCGGATATTTTTCAAACAGACGCGCTGATGCATAAAACTTTAGAAAAATGGGTTTCTGGGCTAGTTCAGAAGGCATGAAGCTTAGTGATTGACACAGCAGGGTGACTGACATGAAGGCAGTGACAAATTACTGTGTAACAATGCTGTCAGTCAAGCATCTTTTTGGCATATTGTTGTCCTTTTCTCTTTTTCATAACTTATCATCAATCCAAAGCGTCCTATCTCTTATTCATAACTATCTTTACACACTCTACTCTCATTATTACCATAACTCTCACTGTCCTATCATTGATATGTGTACTCTGCTTCATTTACTGTTGTATTGTTCATTCCCTTGCCTTGTCATTAACACAACACCTTTCATATGCTTTATGGTCATGGGATCCCTTTTTCAATTGGAGGGGGGAATGTATGCATTATGGGATTGCATGCGATATGATTACTGCACTCTGCAATAACTTGTTGATTTGACAAAAGTTTTTTTGACTGAAAGTTTTGCATGCATCTTATCTATTTCTATTCAAAACTAACACTATGGATTCAAGAACATTGTATGCAAAATAGAACTTTGTTTACAGGAGAACAACAAGTATGAGAAGAACTCTATTCATAGCATGATCACACTATTGCAACTAACAGAAGAGGCTCGAGCAACTCGCAAACGTGAACAATTCTTCTGACATGATGTGCTTGCCTGGATTCTACCTTTTGCATCACTTTCAGCACCAACTCTGTCTACATCAGCTTCAACAAATGCCAATACATATATGTCATGCTGGAGGTAAAAATTGACGTAAAATAGCATAATTTTCTGATTTATTACGAATTTAAGAGAATTTCATGAAAATCCATTTTGAACATCATTTATCATTCTTCATTTCACATTTTTACCACTTCACATTTTTCAGCGGCATATCCTCTTTCAGTTTGGGGGGTGTCACTTTCATTCATTTCTTTCTTATAACCATGTCATTCATATTCTTTATCATCCGTTGCTATTCTTATTCCTTCTCAACACCTCTCTTATTCCATGTTGTTTTACACCAAGCATAGAATTCAACTGCTGGTAGCAACCACCTCTATTTGTCTTCTAGCATTGCATGAGGACATGCTAATTCTTCAGAGAGGGGGAGGAATTGCTACGCATGATGGATGTTTTCTACTTTCTTCCTCATTTACGGCATACAATTTCATTTTTACACAGTGCAAAAATTGATTTCCATAATATGAACTCAATTCTTGTGATTTTTGGAAAACACAGACGTATCATTAATACAAATCCAGACAATTTCAAGATAAATTAGTTCATAAAATTTCGGAAATCATGCACTCTCACCTACAACCATTTTGTTTATATCTCATGATTCGTGCATCAAAATGATATGATTTTTGGATCATAGAGACATTCATATATTATAAATTTACTTGCAACATTTCAACAAAAACTAGTTTGTAGTTTTTGGGAAAATGGTTAATGAAGGTTGCTGTCACTTATATCATATTTTGCTGCAACTTCATTGTTATGCCTTCATCAAGATTGCTCAAATTGAATATTCATTAATTAAGGAAGAATTCATTTGTTCTATCCATTTCATGCGCTAGGATGAATAAACTTTTATTGCTTGGTTAACACATGGGTTTTGTCTTTGGGTTGCATGAGGACATGCAACATATTGAGTGTGTGGGTATGTTGGGTTGTTAATATACCAATATTATTGTCACTTTTGAATGCTTATTCCACCAATTTCTACCATTCTTCATCACGTCATTTATCATAATTTATCATATAATTCTATTTTACAATGATTTATGCTCTTATGTAAAAATATTATTTATTCTCATTTATTTCTAATAAATTGATGATTATGCATAATTTTATCAATGATAGGTTAATAAAGTGGTTGTAACATTATTCACCATTTTTAGCCTCCAAGATAATTTCCAGATTGAAGATTTGATCATTAAAAGTGCCAACTCAGAAATACGCTGGAATAAGAAGTGACAAATTTTGCGGTTGAGATTCTGAGCAAGTGAAGACGAATTTGGAAAATCTAGAACATGGGTTTTGTCCAGAACGAACCAAATTAACTTTTTCAAAGAACGGTTTACCCAAATTCAGCTTGTATTGAGAGAAACATAGGGTTCTTTGAGCACAATTTTCTGAGATTCGCTGTGTGGCCGTTTTCCAAATCTCAGCTGCAAAGCCAAATTCGCCTTGCTCTTGTTGAAAGATGGAAATGTATCTTCTTGTTGATCAATTGGTTGGAAACAATCTAATTTTGTAATAGAAATCATGTTTTAATTATCTCTGTTGTAACTTCTATCTGATCTCTCTCTATTTAAATGAAAACAGAGATCAGAGAGGGGGATGATTTGGGAATGGAAAAATGATGGATTCGAATGATGGAATTTGGAATGAATTAGAGATTCAGAATTGAGGATGGCCGAGAGAATGGATAATGGCTGAGAGATGGAGAGATTTCTTGTTGTAATCCACTGTAACTCTACTTTGATATTTTAATATAAATCTGGTTGCCATTCCATATTTGATCCTGAAGTAACCCAGTAGCATCCGTTGGCGGCTAAGGGCGCAACCTCTGGTGGATTGTGCTGCTGCTGTATATTATCTCTTTGGTTTATGCATGGTTTTCATTATCAACTTTATTTGGTAATCTTATATGCTCTATTATTTTACATCACGGTTCTGTTATATCTGATTTATGTTCAATTGAGTAATATCGTTCTCTATGACAGGAATGTCGTATTGATTCATCTTGACTTGGTAACGCATTGCTGTTCTTTTAATCATTGATATAACGTTGCTGGTCCTTACAGAATGTATTGTTGTTCAATTACAGCGTATCCGTGTTGTAACACTCTTTAATTGGTATTACTGAATTCATCTTAGAGACTATATTTCCTTGCGATTGCTAAATCTATGAACGTTGCTGTTCCATTCCAAAATACAGTCATATTCTTTATAAATAAGACTAATAATCGGATTACCAAGATCAGATTACTATTAAGGTGTGCCGTGTGTTAAGTTACTGTGTATTTATATTTGATTTTCCAGCGTTGTTTCATATTCCATCATTAATAAATGCTGTTCTATTTCCGTGTGCTGTCCAATTTATTCTTAAAGTAAAGATTGCTATTAATTTGGCTTTGCTGTTGTTCATTTCCATTAATTAGAGTTTGTTGTTCAGATTCCTTTAATTACAATTTGCTGCCCATTTACTTTGTTGTTCATTTTTGTTGATTAATTGCAATAGTTTGCTTTTAAAGAGTTTTCCTAGTTTACTTTCAATGGCAGCTTTAGTTCAATTTCTATTTCCTTTTAATTTCTTTAAAGCAGGACTGTCAACTGTAGAGAACATTGGTTATTTCTTCCTCGTTCCTAGATTGATTGTCTTGTTCTAGTTTGATTTCAATTGCATCAATCTCTAGAGGAATGAGTTATTGCTACTGTATCCTCAATTGGTGTTTGCTGAGTGAATAGTTGGATTTCAGAGCATTTGAGTTTATGTTATTGTTAGATTTCTTTTTCAAGCATTCATTTACTTTTGGGTTTTAAGCACTATACTGCAAAACATTACTCTTGAGTAAATAGCCACCTCAGACTGAGTACAGTCTTGAAATAAAAAGTCGCCCCTGGGTTGACAATTAATGTGAAGGTAATTAGGAGTTAAAATGACACCTTTTTATTGCTCGACAAATGGGTTTGGAAACAGATCAGTCAATACTACTGAGGTTTTTTAATTCTTAAAGAATTTCTTAACTTCAGCTTTATATGGACAATCTCTTGTCCAATCATCATCATCACATATGAGGCATGGCTGAGTAGGTTTCTTTTGCCCAGAAGGGTTTGCAAAAGATTTTTCAGGAGACGAATCATCCTGTTTCTTCTTTTTGCTCTTCCATTTCTTCTTGCCTCTAAGTTTCTTTGATTGTTTGCCTTTGTTAGTTGACACATCATTAACCTCCGAGGCTAGAATTTCTTCATTTGCATTTTGATCAGAAATCTTACAGGCTTTCTTAGATGTAGCCTTTGTCGATTTCGTGCTCGTCGTACCTATCATGCCATTGCCAGCATGAGAGTCTTTGTTTGATTTAGGAGGAGGAGGAATAGAAAATTCTGGTCTCGGAGCATCAGGGATTTTGTCATAGAGCATGCCAGACTGAGTGTAGATCAAGTCTAGATATTGCGCACGAGCAATGACCTGCTCTTCAGTGACGACCCCTCCCTTCGCCACATCTTCTGTTATAGAAGGTAACAAAGACTTAATAAACCATTCAGCTAGTAGCTGATTAGGGACATATGTTTTTACCATTCTACGACGACATCGCCATTCATGAATATGATCGGATATGTGAGTGGCCGTCATTTGCTTGAAATTGGTAAGAAGCTCTGTTCCTATTTCATACCTTATTGGTAATTGAAAATGGGTTAAAAAGGTTGTGGCAAGGGCGCTGAAGTTATCAAATGAAGCTCTAGGAAATTTGATGTACCATTTTGCTGTTGGACCAATTAACGTTCGCTAAAAAAGGCGAAGCCAAATCGAATCATCATTGAGAGTGTTGGACGAACACCACAGATGAAAGGTCATCACATGATTCGATGGGTCTTCACTTGGATTTCCATTGAATTTAGGAATATTTGACGGAAGTTTATGAGGAATCGCCGACCACCAAGGGGCATAAGCGATTGGATCGTTCGTTAGCCGATTTAGATCTGGTAACTCTAGAGTCACCACGAAGGGCAACTGTTGATTCAGGTTCGGCGAAGCGTACCCAGGATAAGATGGGATCGCCTGAGAAGTGGGTCTTTGCATACTAGCATAATGTATTTGATGTTGATAACTTTGATAAGGTGGTTGGGCATAACCAATTTGAGATGATTGGTGATAACCGTTTTGAATATACGGCTGCCCATTACCTGCAAAGTTTTGTTGCTCAGGTCCTTGGTAAGCTTGTTGGAATTGTGGTTGTTGATGTTGCACCAGCCATGGTTGTGAAACCATTTTCTGTTGCCCAATACTGGACATTTGACCAAGATGAGGGGTATGGTACCTGTTCGATCCTGAGTTGCTCCAGTTAAGGGGCCACTAATTGGTGATTGCGGTTTTTCCACGGAGACAAGAGGCTATTTTACAACGACCTGAGAAACTTGAGGTTGGCATACAACAGGAAATGCTTGTACTTGCGACACTGTCACAATAGCTGGTGTAGTGGGGATATTCAACACAGGTAGACTCGGTTGCATTGAGTATACAACTCTTGGTTGTTGAGGCAGTATTGGCACCCAACCACTGGATGTGATTCCAATTTGACCTGAATTTAGTTGTGAACTCTCATATGGTTGTTCTCCTAGAGGGAACAATGAAAGGGTGTAGTGTCCCCCATATGGCGGCAATCTAGTGCTCAAAGGAATGATTGGCCTTTGGAGACCAGACTGCCCAAATTGATATTGTTGTGAAGGATCAATTTGTTGAGATTCAACATAAGAGATTCCAGATACTATTCTGGATGAACAAATGGGAATAGACCATACTGTCGAAACAGTCCCTGGGTGGACTCCTTCTAGCGGTTGAGAGCTAGTTGGGATATATGGTATACCAGCAAACATCGTCGGAGTGGTGGTAGGAGGTTCTGCTACCACTGTATCGGATGACACAGTCCTAGATGTCGATGGTTGTCCAGACATATCGAGTCTATCCAAAAGACTTCCTAGTGATTCTATAGGAACTTGCGATGAAGGGGTATTAACTTCTGAAGTAGAAGGATATAGGTGGATCCCAGTCCCAAAATGCGATGGAATACTGGATGGGATATCCTTCGTAATCTCTTCTATAGCAATCAATCTGGGTGGAAGAGGCAGACCGTCAGGTCCGTAAAATATTTTTGGTGCCAAAGAGGGTATAGATTCTGCAGCGATAGATGCTGGAGGGGTAACACCTTCTGAATCAATTCTAGATGGAGCTGGTTTAGGAATCGAAGTGTTTACTGTTACACTAGGATCAGTCCCAATGTCCTCTTGTAACTGCGGAACTTCTTCTGTAGAGGCAGGGATACCAGAAATGGTTGGAGTAACCGGAGTCTCAAAGGATGTTGAAACACAAGTTTCAAACAAACCAGGAGACTTTGACCTAGTTAAATGAGTTCGCTTGGCCTGGAATGGTTTCGTTTCCGGAGTCAAAGATAGTTGACTCATTAGTCTCCATGAACGATGGAGTTTTGATTGAATTTCTTCCATGATTGCAGATTATTCGATCAACTCAAAATAATAGGGAAAAATGTTATTCCAAATTAAATTAATTTTAGACGCTTTGACACAACTTGCTTTTTCAATTTCTAAGAGTCAAGAAAAAGCTAAAGATGACTCTAGTCACCTTCGATTTTTAATGAGCCTGAAGTGACAAGTGCTCAGATGGACCTTTTCCTTTAAGGAGTCCGAAAAGGAATGAAAGAGACTGCTCTAGAAATCTAGACAGAGGGATTACCAAACCAATCGAAAAACTACAAAATAATTTTTACGGTATGACAGTCAATCTTCCCGAATGCTATGTTTAGTGCATTGCAATCGATAGGGCGGCAGACATAGCTTCCTAAGGATAAAGGATATAGCCTATTGTGGTCTCCCAATATATACTCGATGGTACGTGGGAGCACAAGTCTGTCCTGGCACTTGTCATCTCAAAGAGGAGGAATCACCCAACCTACGATGAAAGCGACAGTTACCAGGCTTTATGACGCCGGAATACGTCTCTAGCCTAGACTTTTAGATGTTGTGCGTTAGGTTCCAAAGCGTTTTTATGTTCATTGAATTTATTTTACAGTTGGTATTTTTTAAGAAGTTTGCCTTTAAGGTTCACCGCATGAGGTAGATATACAATTCCTAAAATGCAATCTAAGATGATAAACAATCATTTAATCTTCTTTCTGCAATGAAAATCCTAGCTAGTAAGGAAAGAGAAATGAAATCCTTTCAACATAGAGCAGAGAGCACACACTAGATGCATTGTCCTAAATCAAAATCAACAAGCAGTCTAAATGCAAATGCACATGCATGTATATGTTTTCTGCTTTCTTAATGTGTGAATGACAAAAAGAATGCTAAGCACAAATCTGAACTATATCTTCTTTCAAAGCGACAATACTAACGATTTTCTTTTCAAGAAAAACAAAAAGGGAGAAAAGACGACTCTTTGCGATTTTGAATTGAAAACTGCTTTCGACACTTGAAGTACTATTAATTCAGATCAAATACAAGAGTAACAGTGTAATCGACTATCCAAAAGAGAAGGATTCTTTTCCTTGGCTGAAAATGACACTTGCAACACTTTCAAATCCAAAGACGACAGTTCGATTAAGATACCATTTTGTAAATGAGAACTGTGAATGGCGAAAAATACATAAAAACATTCACAAATATTTGCACAATGGAGGTTGGATGATGCAAAGGAAGGGGCTTTCAATAGTGGTCTACTAATCACAGACAGCAAAACTCCTGAATAAAGCTGAAGAGACTGAAGAAAAAACCAAAATCTGGAGGCAGAACTAGCCTTGTCTAATCATCGCACCTGTAACACAGGGAAACAGGGATGCATCCCGCCTACTACACACGGGAGGTGCGATGCATCTATATTGCCAAGAAGAGAAGGTGCAATGGTCCAAGGATGAGACTTTAACTTGGTTTTTGGTCACAGTTTGCAGCTTAGTTCAGGGATTTAGGCCGAGAAAATGATAGTTAGTAACTACAAAGTATAGGGGCTGATCTAATGAGGTTACTCAAGCTACCTCTAAGGCATTTAGGATGTTTGCAAGTCAATTGTTCAGTTCATAAACAAACCCGAAGATTGACTGAAGCAACATTGATCTACTTTGCACTTGCTTAACAAATGCAGTTCGAAGGCTAGCTGGCTTCACTTCAGGCTCCGTCTATGGTTTATGAATAAAAAAAATAGAGACAAGCAATCAAACTAATCACTTCCCAGTGGAGTCGCCATTTTGTTATTGGGAAATCTAGTGTCTATTCAGAGCTGCTACTAAGATGGGTATATATCTTAGAAACAAACAGATTAAAGTCACTTGTTTTTCCTTTACAAGAGAGAGATGGGAAAGAAGCAGAGAGGACCAACCTCAATCTTCCGCTTGGCTCCTTACTTGTTTCCTTTCCCCTTTGACAGAATCTCGCCACTACTTCCTTACTTGTCCCACTTCAAAGAGCATCTGTAGATTCACAGCAGCATAATACCATCAAAGCATAGATATCTTTCACTGTAAACAATATAGGATCAGATATATATTGACCATACAAATGCATATATCAACATAATATTCAGAGATACACAAGAATATGGAGGAAAACTCAAATAGCTTTGTTAGTAAAAGTAGTAGAAGAGAGGATTACAACCACTTGGTCTGACCCAGCACCATCCTGCCAGCTTGAAAGCCCTCTTCACCTCACACAAAGCAAGATCACCCAACAATGTCTTCAAAGAGAAACCAGCAGCACCTCTTTGCAAATTACCAAATTCCAACCTTTTGGATCTCTGGGATGAGGGATCCATTTATAGATATTTGCAGGGGGGTGAGTTAGCTTCTGGGATTTTGATTAGTGTCATCTCTCTGATAGTTCTTGGTTCCATTTGGAGATTTCATGATCTCCTACTCATCCTTGGGCGAATTTAGGGAGGCAAGTGCCAAATGAGCAGTTTCTAGAAGATTCTCAGGGTCTCCACATAGCAAACTGCTTGTGCCATTTGCCTGATCTCTATCATCACACCCTACAGAAGGGATTTCCATTATGCATCGCACTTTTTTCATGTGGCAGGTGAGATGCATCGCACCCTTTGCACTGGGCAGTTTGTATGGCCCTGCTTTGACTAGTTCTGAGTGGTTTTTCATGGAAAACTTCTGGGAGATGATGTAATCAACTGACCTTGCTCCTTTAGGGTATGAAACAACACTTTTAGGGACTTAGAAGCCCTTGGTTTATGGACATATGTGATTGGGGTTGCAGTGCCCAAATATGTCTATAACACCTGTGAGGTGCCAAGAACATTTGATTAGTAGCCTTGAGTGTTCTATTTCAGCAATATCCACCTCTGATTTCTTTGGTGCAATACTTATGGTAACATATCAATAGAAGCTCAGGGCCTTCTCTATGGGCTTCAAATTTTGTTAATAGGTGACCCAATCCAAATAATAAAGACAATGATATTTACAATGATAAATGCTAGAAAAATCTATATTTCTCAGAGAAATAGTGTTTGAGCATCCTGTTATTGATAGGCCCACTAGGAAATTCTATCCCATCTAAATTTTTGAGAAAGAATGCATTATGCCCTATGAAAGCATAAATGACATAAGGTCCCATCCATAAATTGTCAAGTTTTCCATGCTTCCCTTTGTCTTCTCTTCTGGAATCCCACTTTAAAACTTTATCACCCAAGGTGAAATCATCTGCTATTTTTCTTGTGTCAAAAACTTTCTTAATATTCTCATGGATGACCTAAGCCTTATTGTAAACTTATTCCCTAGATTGTTGGAACTGGATTGTCTGATCAATTCTCCTTTGGATCAACCTACAATTCATGAATAAACTTCATGACTAGAACTCCCAAAGAGGATGGAAAGAAAAAACCCATTCCATAAACCAATTGGTATGGTAACAAGCCAATTGATGTCTTTGTTGTGAGCCTATCAGCCCAAAGTGCATTTATCAGCTTGTTGTGCCATGAATTTTTATTGTATGCTAACAACTTCTTAATAATATTTACCATAATTTTATTTGAAGATTCAACCAACCCATTACCCTATGGGTAATAAGTAGTTGAATGTCCCAAAGTGATATGGTATTTGTTACAAAAATCTATCATTTTCTTGTATATAAAAGCTGCAACATTGTCTATAATAAGCTTATCTAGATAGCTAGATCTAGACAGGATATTGGTTTCTAAGAATTTGGTGATAACAACATCCATGGCTAGTCTAGAAGGAGTGGCCTCAATCCATTTTGTGAAGTAGTCAGTAGCGTTAAGGGTCCATTTATGTTGAGCAAAGGATGGTGGATGTATTTCTCCAATGAAATCCAATCCCCATTGTTGGAAAGGGATTTCAATAGATATGGGCTTTGCTATAGGATTAAATGGATGGTGTATGGAGAATGAAGCAACCCTCAAGGGTCTTCCCAGGACCCTTGGCAGACTGTAAGATTATCTGTAGTTGTCACAAAGCTACATGCATCTCCATATTTAATAACTAACTATCAAAACAAAACAGATTCATTACCTCGAGTCTCCATGTAGATTTGCTGGAGAGCGCAATGCAGCTAGGCAGAAGTCCCCTAAGCCAGCTCCAGATCAAGTCCTACACATAGAAGGAACAAGCGTAATCACAACATAAAACCTTGACAATTAATGTATGAATATACAAAGGACATCTAGTTGCACATAACTAAGCTACTCATGCTAAAAGACATTGAATAAACATATAAATGAATTATAGTACCAACACCACAAAGTAGACAGCAAAACTATAGTTCTATATTAATGTCGAAAGAGTGATTACAACCATCTGTTGCATCAGCCTTCTCTTACCCCTCCAGTTCCTCTCTCTCTCTCTCCCTTCTTACCAACTTCTTATTCTTAGGTCTGAGACTCTGTTTGAAAATCAAGTAGGCTATCCTTTTAAATGATCTGACCCCTTTCGTAATAGCTCTAGCTCTGCTTATGTAGCATTCGAGGTTAGGGTTGCCAAGTTTCTCCATGAGTTTCCTTAGGTAAAAGCAATGATGTTTCCATTATTTTGAGCTCTTTCCCATTTTCCTTCTTCATTAGGATTAGAAATCCCCCAAATAGGTTGAACTTGGATGTTTCCTTGCTTTTCTAAGTTGATTTAGGAGAGAATATAGGGATATTTCTTATTCAATTCACTCCTTTGACCCTTATATCCTCATTAGGGTTCACTAACGCTTTCCCTGAGGTAACAAGTAGAGTTACTTGGGTCACTAATTCTCCCTTAGGCTTGCAGAGAAGCTTTATGAAGCAACTTGTCAGTGTATAGGTAGCATTAGCTTGGAAAAAAGGCTTGTGAACTTGGTCATTGCTTCAGTCATCATGTCTTTCCCCTCTGCGCTGATGAGGAGGTCATTTTACTGTATAATAGATGCCCCTTAAAGTGAGATCAGAGGCTGTGATGATGGATGAAATACTTAACTGTTTTGTTCCTACTTTAACAAAAAAAGAGAGAGGATCAGAGCTTCGGGCAGTACAGGAAACCTGATACAGCCAATATATAAAACTACTAAAATCATTTCCTGAGTTGGGCATTCCTATGCTCAGTAGCTATGTCAGACTGATTTTCTCATAAAATGGATATGACGATGCTAGCCTCCGATAAGCACAATGCAGAACCAGTGTCGTAATAGGATCATTCTGAAGAGCTATCTCCAAAAAAAAATATACGCAACTTGGGAGAGGAAACAAGGCTGAGTGATGCAAGCCTCTACCCAAGGTCTTGATTTCTGCTTCACCGAACAACATAGATAGATGCATGTGAATATATGTGTTGATGTCGAACATGCACGAAATAGTCTGATTACTAGTCAATAATGGAGACCATTAACAGATGTGAGGAAGGCCACCAATAATGGTGATGGTCTCCAAGGTGCACATTATAATCTAATGAGTGTGAAAAATGTTTTTTTCGTCGAACAATCATAGAATCACTTAACCAAGAGCCAATAATGAGAAACCATGATCAAACACAAGGTGACCTGTCACCAATGTCTACAAGTACCAAGGCATTAAATGTGTTTCTGGGTTGTCTTCCTAAATAGAGTGTTGAAATGGATAGGAAGAGATCTTTCAAAAGGTAGGCAATAATGTTTTGTACATCAATCGACACGAAATAGGACAAGAATGATTTGTTTTTTGAGGAATCTTTGAGCATTGGGTCAAAACGACAAAGGGCATGATGAAAGAATATGCTTGAGTTCTGTTATGAGTATGAGGAGATGGACTAAACTTGATATTCGTCGTGAATTTTTAATGTGTCACGCGATGACAAACTCAATACCTTCATCAAATTTTAACGAGTCAAATGAAGAAAACTCAGAGTGTCTTTTTCAGTTTAGTGAGCAAGGAAAAAGAGGTAAAATAACTACTCATTCCCTCTTCGTATATTTAATGAGCTCGAAGAAGGGAAAAACATGGGGATTTTTCGATTTAAGAGCGAGAAATGGTCCCAAAAAATCAAGTGCACATATTGTTGCCATAGATTTTTAACGAGCTCGGTGATGAAAACTCGGGATTTTTTAGTTTAACGAGCGAGAAAAGTACCTAAAAGAATGCTTGGATCTTCTTCATAAGTGTTTAACGAGTTTGAAGAAGGAACTCGGGGTTTTTTCAGTTTTATGAGCAAGAAAAAGGTCCCAAAAAAGAATGCTCAAGTGATCTTTTTCAGTTTAATGAGATAGAAAAAGAGTGAAAAAGAGTTGCTCAGACCGTCGTTGTAGGTGTTTAACGAGCCCAATGATGAAAAACTCAGGGATTTTTCAGTTCAAGAGTGAGAAAAGATCCCATAAAAGAACATGCTCATATATTCTTTATAGTATTTTAACGAGCCCAAAGAAGGAGACTCGAGGTTTTTCGGATTAACGAGCAAGAAAAATACCATATAAAGAATGCTTTATCTTCTTCGTGGTAATTTAACAATCCTGAAGAAGGATACTTGAGGATTTTTCAGATTAACGAGCAAGAAAAATACCATAAAAAGAATGCTCGATCTTCTTCATGGTAGTTTAATGAGCTCGAAGTGTTATCAGGAAAACTAGTGTCTATTTAGAGTTGCTAGTCCCACTGAGATGGGTAGCTATCTTAGAAGCAAACAGATTAAAGTTACTTTTGTTTTCCTTTATGAGAGATAGATGAGAGAGAAGCAGAGAGCACCAACCTCGGTCTTTTGCTAGTCTCCTTGCTTGTTTCCTCTCTCCTTTGATAGAGCTTTCACCACTTCTTCCTCACTTGTCCCACTTCAAAGAACATCTGTAGAGCCAAGGCAGCAAAATAACATCAAAGCATAGAGATCTATAACCATAAATAATGTAGGATCAGATGTAAATTAACCATATAAATGCATACACAAACAAGATTAAGAGATATACAAGCATATGGAGGAAAACTCAAATAGCTTTATTGATAGAAGTAGTAGAAGAGAGGATTACAACTAGGCTATCTGATCCAGCATCATCCACCCAGCATGAAAGCCCTCTTCACCTCATACAAATCAAGATCACCCAACAATGTCTTCAAAGAGAAACCAACAACACTTCCTTGCAAATTACAAAATTCCAACCTTTGGATCTCTTGGATGAGGGATCCATATATAGATGTTTATAGGAGAGTGAGTCAGCTTCTGGGATTTTGATTAGTGTCATTTCACTGATAGTTCTAGGTTCCACTTGGAGATTTCAGATTTCTTACTCATCCCTGGGCAAATTTAGAGAGGCAAGTGTCATATGAGCAGTTTCTAGAAGATTCTCTGGGTTTCCACCTAGCAAACTGCTTCTGCCATTTGTCTGCTCTCACTCATCGCACCCTACAGAAGGGCTTTCCAATATGCATCGCACCCCCCATGTGTAATAGGTGAGATGCATCACACCCTATGCATGGAGAAGTCTGTATGGTCCTGTTTTGACCAGTTCTGAGTAGTTTTTCATGGAGAACTTCTGGGAGATGATGTAATCAGTTGACCTTGTTCCTTTAGGGTATGAAACAACACTTTTAGGGGTTTAGAAGCCCTTGGTTTATG
This sequence comes from Pinus tabuliformis, assembly GCA_031772625.1. Lineage (NCBI taxonomy): Eukaryota > Viridiplantae > Streptophyta > Pinopsida > Pinales > Pinaceae > Pinus > Pinus tabuliformis. The sequence goes on along the minus strand of CM062818.1, from coordinate 2,015,074,370 downwards.
GAAATATGTGATTGGGGTTGCAGTGCCCAAATATGTCTATAACAGTTGCCCCCTAAAGCATGAGGTCATAAATCATTTTTGTTGGCATTATGATTCAAGTGTTGTCCTTGATGGCAACTCACTCAGAGGTTGGTACAGGTGCTCAGAGGTTGGTACAGGTGATGGCAACTTAATCAGAGGACAGATCTTAGTACAGCATGCCAAGAAAGTTCATACACGCAGGTTCGTTAAGCCCAAGTCGCGTATACAAGCAGGTTCACTATATACCAAGTCGCGTATACGCAGGTTCTCTATATATCAAGTCGCGTGTACACGCTGGTTGGCTTCAGTAAAAGCGCGTGTATGTGGAAAACTTATCTTTGGTCCATGGCGATTATTCCTTGGAAGTTGTGCCTATGGTTTTGGACCTTGATGTCTCGACGAACGTGTTGATCCCTAGTTTTGAAGCTGATGGTATTGGGTTACTATGGTTTTGGACTGTGGTATTGTAAAGGGCCTAAGGCTATATCAGGAGAAGATCATTAGGCAAGTGGGTGCAAGCATTGTGTGTCTGACGAAGTGATAAGATCTGGTATCACTGTTTATCTGTTCGGGACGCTTGGCAAGGGTCGGATCTGACAGCGAAGGCATAAGTAATTATTTCTAGATCTGCACGCGGGTTGCCTTTGGAGAAAGCGCGTATACACGCGGTTTTGGTACAGTGAAGTAGCGTATGCATAATTAGATTTGATATTTCAGGTTGCTGTTGATTCTGGTGGTTGTTGCAGAGTTCTGGGCTCTGGTTTGGGTTCTGTGTTCTTGATGACAGGGTTTCAGTGATTCAGTATTGGGTTGTTTAATGAATTATGATGCAAGTATAAGTCGATGATTGTATTGCAGTAATGTTTGTTTTGTACTCTTGGATCCAGTCTGAAAATTGATGAAACGTGGTCCCTGAAGGAAAGAAGGTTGTAGGGTCAGCACCTACGTACTGGTAAATGGATCGGCTAGTACAAGAGCTGAGGGGTTGTAGCTCCCTTCCAAAAGTAGTTGGAAAACGAGAGAGGGTTGTAGCCCTCTGCAGGTTGTAGCCTGCGTACTGGTAAAGGAGTGCACCAGTACATTGTAAAAGAAGTTTCTTATTAAATAAGAAAGAGACAAATTGCAGCAGGTGGTTTTCACCCACATTGGGTTTCCACCTTATATCATGGTGTTCATGTGTGTGGCTCTTGTGTGATGTTCTGTTCTGTTATACTGCACCTGTTTACTGTTAATATGCTTAATAATGTTCTGATGCATTTACTGAAGATTAAGCTAACTGAATTATAAGATCTCTGGATATACGCTGGTTGCATTAGACACAGTAGCGTGTACACGCGGGTTCACTTAATTGAAGTAGCGTATATGTTTCTGAGCATCAAATGAAAAAGTTTTTCTGATAATACTGATTCACCCCCCCTCTCAGTATTATTTCCAACAATTGGTATCAGAGCAGGTCCTTCAGAGGAAGCTTGATCGCTTGAAGGAAAAGATCCATCAGAATGGCTAATCCAGAAAGAGAGGCACACATCAGGCCACCAGTCTTTGACGGGAACAATTTTACTCACTGGAAGATAAGAACCACTGCATATCTACAATCACTTGGAGCAGAAATTTGGGGAATCGTAGAAGGAGGATACAAATTCCCATCAGCAACTCCTACAGATCCAGCAGAGAAAAAGTAATATGAGCTCAATGCCAAAGCTGTTACTGTCCTATTGAGTAGTTTGACACAATCAGAATTTATGAAAATCATGCATTTCAAATCAGCTAAGGAAATATGGGACAAAATCGTCACAAGCTACGAAGGAGATGATCAGGTAAAAAGAGCAAAGCTTCAAACTCTCAGAATCCGGTATGAAACTCTTAAGATGCATAGTAATGAAAGCATAGCTAATTATTTCCTGCGTATGGATGAGATTGTGAATTGTATGAGGGATCTGGGTGAAGAATTTGAGGAAGTTGTCTTAGTTGAAAAGGTTTTGAGATCTCTGTCTGCTAAATTTGATTCTAAAGTATCTGCCATAGAAGAAAAGGAGAATGTGCAGAAAATCACCATGTCACAGCTTCACGGGATCTTAACTGCTTTTGAAATGCGACAAGAGGTACCACCAGAAGCCGCATTCGAAGTGTCAGAGGAAGAATATGAGGTAAATTTTGTCAAGAATCTTGAACGGGGAACTGGACGGTTCAAAGGTAAGCTACCTTTCAAATGTTTTCTATGTGGTAGAGTTGGTCACTATGCTGCTAGATTCCCTCATAACAAAGGAAAGATATCTGAAGAAGATGGTAGAAGCTATTATACCCATATTACAAGTCCATTCAATGATAGTGAAGATATTAGAAGTCTCATGGCACATGAAAAGAATAATGCTTCATTCAATAATAGCAAAGATATTAAAAGTCTCATGGCACATGAAAAGAAGAATGCAGAAACTGAAGAAGTTACCAAATTAAATGAACAATTGGAGACAGTAACCAGGGTAAGGGAGAAATTGCAGGATGTAGTAAAGGATCAGAGCATAACTATTCAAAGGCTTGAATCAAAGATCCTCTCTCTAAAAGAAGATCTTAAAAAATCAAGAGAACAGAACAAAGAAGCTCTTGAAGATCAAGAACATGAAGTGATCAAACTAAAGCGACAAGTGGAAGAAGGAAGAAAATCTGAAGAAGACCTAAGGAATCAGTATTTGATAAAGGAAGAACAACATCAAGTTGAGGTAAATATCTTGAAAGGTAAACTAGAAGAAAAGGATAAGCTTTTATGATTTCAAGATAGTACTAAAGTCTTGGATGATATTCTTAATAGCCAAAGGTCTCCTGCTATCAAAACTGGTCTTGGTTTTCATGAATATGTTGAAGGTGAATCTAGTTCACAAGGTGAGGCAAGAAACTCTAATGAGAAATCTGAAATGCTCAACAAGGAACAAACAAGGAAAGAAATTCCTCAAGGAAGATCCTTTACTCCTAACTATGGATGTGATAGACGATTATTTCCTCCACTGAATAATGTTGAATGTTATGTAGGTCATAATCTTGGACATGTTGCATCTAGATGTAGAAGTAGAATGGTTCAAGAAAGATCATCGCATCCCAGGTATTTCAGAGGATATTGCTTTGCTTGCAATGCATATGGACACAAAGCAATTGATTGTGATAGAAGGAACATGAAAAATGTAAGGTGTTATACATGCAACAACTATGGGCATAAAGCAAGGGAATGCAGGAGTAGATTTCAAAATTCAAAACAAGAGGACCATACATCATCACAGTTCCATGAACTGAAGAAGATAGAGACAGAAAGGTGTGGCATAATTCAGACAGCTGACATAACAGACACAGGGGAATCTGAAAGTGATGAAATTCAGTATTCCATCCTGCATACGCTGATATAATGAAGACAAGTCGCGTATATACGCGAGTTATAGGCTGCAAAATCGTGTATATGAAGAAAGGGCAGCAGAACAGACCCAGGTTCAGTCATGGTTGGCTCAGGCTCAGTGGGAGCAGAACAGACTCAGGAAATGGTTCAGTCATGGTTGGCTTAGGCTCAAGGGGAGCAGAACAGACTCAGGAAATGGTTCAGTCATGGTTGGCTCACACTCAGGGGGAGCATATACTTCAAATCATTCATTGTTGGCATTATGGTTAGAAGTTGCTGATGAAACTAAATGATACATCTTGTTGGTTGATCAAAGGAATAGTATTGCAGGCTGATGCTTATGGTATAGATCTGAATGGCTGGTCTTAGAACCTGCATCTGCTCAGGGGGAGCATGGATGGATTGATACAACTTGGCATATACAAAGGGGGAGCCAAATCAGAAACTTTAGCATGTACTCAGCGGGAGTATGGACAGCAGTATGGATAGTAAAAGGTATACCAAAGAAGAGAATATCTTGGTCCGCCCTTTGCCCTTGATGTCAAAGGGGGAGAGTGACTTGGTGTGGTGGTTGCCATCAAGTCCAAAGGGGGAGATTGTTGGCATTATGATTCAAGTGTTGTCCTTGATGGCAACTCACTCAGAGGTTGGTACAGGTGCTCAGAGGTTGGTACAGGTGATGGCAACTTAATCAGAGGACAGATCTTAGTACAGCATGCCAAGAAAGTTCATACACGCAGGTTCGTTAAGCCCAAGTCGCGTATACAAGCAGGTTCACTATATACCAAGTCGTGTATACGCAGGTTCTCTATATATCAAGTCGCGTGTACACGCTGGTTGGCTTCAGTAAAAGCGCGTGTATGTGGAAAACTTATCTTTGGTCCACGGCGGTTATTCCTTGGAAGTTGTGCCTATGGTTTTGGACCTTGATGTCTCGACGAACGTGTTGATCCCTAGTTTTGAAGCTGATGGTATTGGGTTACTATGGTTTTGGACCGTGGTATTGTAAAGGGCCTAAGGCTATATAAGGAGAAGATCATTAGGCAAGTGGGTGCAAGCATTGTGTGTCTGACGAAGTGAGAAGATCTGGTATCACTGTTTATCTGTTCGGGACACTTGGCAAGGGTCGGATCTGACAGCGAAGGCATAAGTAATTATTTCTAGATCTGCACGCGGGTTGCCTTTGGAGAAAGCGCGTATACACGCGGTTTTGGTACAGTGAAGTAGCGTATGCATAATTAGATTTGATATTTCAGGTTGCTGTTGATTCTGGTGGTTGTTGCAGAGTTCTGGGCTCTAGTTTGGGTTCTGTGTTCTTGATGACAGGGTTTCAGTGATTCAGTATTGGGTTGTTTAATGAATTATGATGCAAGTATAAGTTGATGATTGTATTGCAGTAATGTTTGTTTTGTACTCTTGGATCCAGTCTGAAAATTGATGAAATGTGGTCCTTGAAGGAAAGAAGGTTGTAGGGTCAGCACCTACGTACTGGTAAATGGATCGGCTAGTACAAGAGCTGAGGGGGTTGTAGCTCCCTTCCAAAAGTAGTTGGAAAACGAGAGAGGGTTGTAGCCCTCTGCAGGTTGTAGCCTGCGTACTGGTAAAGGACTGCACCAGTACATTGTAAAAGAAGTTTCTTATTAAAGAAGAAAGAGACAAATTGCAGCAGGTGGTTTTCACCCACATTGGGTTTCCACCTTATATCATGGTGTTCATGTGTGTGGCTCTTGTGTGATGTTTTGTTCTGTTATACTGCACCTGTTTACTGTTAATATGCTTAATAATGTTCTGATGCATTTACTGAAGATTAAGCTAACTGAATTATAAGATCTCTGGATATACGCTGGTTGCATTAGACACAGTAGCGTGTACACGCGGGTTCACTTAATTGAAGTAGCGTATATGTTTCTGAGCATCAAATGAAAAAGTTTTTCTGATAATACTGATTCACCCCCCCTCTCAGTATTATTTCCAACACTTTTGATGTCGGGTGAAATGCTTTATAATGAGGATTCGAGGTTTTTCGAATTGGATGGTGACCTGTAATAAGATACAATACAATACATTATCTTCACAATATTTTCATGATCTAGCTGAGGCGGGCATTCCCATGCTTAGCTTTATAAATTCATATTCATGTACATAAGACAAACAATCGTCTGTGTGATAGACTGATGATTCTGGTAGAGTCATCATCCTTTAGTTTGGATGATTATCTATGTAGCTGTGATGTACATTTGATGTCTTTATTTTCCTGAATATATCGCAGCTTAGATGGATGAAACTAGATCCGGGGTCTTCAAAATCGTTCAATCTTCGCCCAAAGTACAAGTCAATCCATGTGAAAAGATGTTTTGATGTCGAACACGGAAAGACATCGCCTGATTTACCAGCCAATGATGTAAGCTGTTAACATGTGTGAGAGGAATCACCGATAATGATGATGACCCTCAAGGTACTATAGTACAATTCACGTGGTGTGAATACATGATCTGATGTCGAACACCATGTAAAATCTTTCGGTCAAAGGCCATTGATGTAAACCTGTCACCGAAAGTGAGAAACTTGCCATTGAGGCATGCAAGCTTGAAAGTACTGAAAGGGTTGTCCCTAAGTCAACTTCTTGGATAATGAGCTAATGTCGACAAGAAGTGACCGATCGTAGGAGGGCCTTAATGAATCCCACATCTATGACATGGAACAAAGAAAATGATTTTGTGGAGGTGAAAACGATCTAATGATACAAGGTTCAGGGTGGCGGTCATGAAAAATGGAGAGTGAAGGTATTGTAGCGGATGAGACGTTGGCTAGGTTGGTGAATTCTCTGAAAGACTTCTCTTGAACATACCGGTGACACTGAAATGGATTGGTTGTGTTAACCCCAAGGTGGATGGTATAGTGGACCAATGATGATATGACCAGTGAACGGAATAACCCAACCCGACTCAATCATGGTGATGGAGTGAAAGTGTCATGTTCAAGAGCGACCTGCTACCAATGAAGCTATTCAAGTTTTCTTCCCTTTTTCCCCAGTCATTGCTGACCAGTACCTCTTTATTTTTGTCAAGCTTGAGGAGGATAACATATGCTTGTTCTATAATTTTCCCTTCGGGCAAACTCGTCGCTATGTTTTAACGAGCCTAGCGACAGTGAAACTCGATCTTGTCTGCATGGACAAGTTTGTCGCTATTATTTTAACAAGTTTAATGACAAAGATAACTCGGTCCTTTTCAATTTTAGAGAGTCTAAAAGGGGACATAAAGGCAACTCCAGTGGTCCTTTTTCGTAATGTAATCCCTTAAGTCTAAAAAAGTGTAAAATAATATGAAAGGGAGGACTTTTCAATGGTTTCAACGAGCCGAACAAGACAAGCGCTCGATCTTTTTGCGTAATAATCCCTCAAGGCCAAAAAGATTAAAATCTAGAGGAGGGATAGCACTCCCGGTCGCTTTAACGAGCTGGAGAGGCCAATTGCTCGACAATATTTTCATATTTTACGAGTCAGATGAAAAGAGCTTAAAGGAGACTCATTTTTTGAGGAACAAGTGACGCTTTTGGATAGAAACTGGTTCCCGGAAAGGCTTGGAACTTTTCAATCATGGCAGTGGAAAGAGGGTGGCTAATAAAATCACTCGTCATAGCTATTCCTAAAAATGGTAAACAATCAAATAGAGGCATATGATCAGCTAAAAAAGAGTGGAGGTGATGGTAAGAACACGACCAAGGTTCAAAATCTGATAGTCATGCGAATTGTTATTTACCGAAGACGGGGTTCATTTTTTAATGAGCTTGAACTCTATGGAAACATTTGCTCATTGCTAGGTTTATTTTTTGATGAGCTTTAACTTCACATAAAACTACTCATGGTGAGGTTTATTTTTTAACGAGCTTGAAATTTGAGTAAAACTGCTCGTGTTCCTTTTCATGTAAGCTAGGAATGACCAAACTATAAAGCTAAAAGGAAAAAAAAATGCTAAAAAGCTAAACAATGAAATTGGTCATTTTTTCTTGTATAAAAAGGTTTGCATGCCCCGAGCATAAAAAAAAAAAAAAAAAAGTCTTCAGTAACCATATGGAAACTTACTGTGGTTAAGCAGGATGAATTTCTATCAATTCTTAGACAAAATACTTCCTGCACTTTGTCTGCGAAATAGACAAAGGTGAAAGGTCACCCGGACCAATCACATAACTTACAGGAAAACTTATCTCTACAGTTGGGTTTGTTTGCAAAATAGACAAGGGTGCATGCCCCCTAAGCTTCGTTACATTCACCAAACTACTCGCAGTAATTAGGTGGATGGAATGAAGGTTCCTTTATGAGATCAAGTGAAAGACTCGACTTGGAATTTTGATCAGCCTTGTTTCATTTTTAACGAGGTTGACACCAGTCAACGAACTATCCTCTGGTGACCTTTGATCACAACTCATAAGGGGTCATGAAGGAAAGATCTAGTTCCAATGCCCCCAGTACATAATGTACAACATCACTGAATTAATTGTCAGATGATGTAGGTATGGTAGGGCTTGGGGGTAATACCTCGTAATGATCCACACTATCAAAATGGTTAGAGTTCTTAATATTTTATGATGTAGAAGATATCATATGATAGGTTTCCACTGTGGGCACTTTCACCAGATTACTCAGAGGTGGAAGGGCAAAAGTACCCATTAAGGAAGGGTCTTTTAGGAGACCTACTCCGATATTTGGAAGTGATATAGAGCTTCCATGGATCAATGGAATGCTTCTGATAACTTGCAAACTGTTGGGGAGGAAGGCTAGTTGGTCAATGATTGTAATTCTGCCTTGGAAGGGCAATGAAATCTTTCTAAAATATGTTGACACAACAACAGCCATAGTATAAATCCAGGACCTTCCTAGCAAGATATTGTAGTCAAGGTTTCCATCAATGACCTCAACTTCAATTTCTACTATCTTGCCACCCAGTTCGACTTGCAAGTCACTTAATATCCCATACGGTGTGTATGTTCTTCCATCAAACGTTTTTAATGCCGTTGATGATCGTGACAAGGGTGGAGAGCATAAATTTTTCTAGCAACTCATTGACATAATACAGGTAGATGCCCCCTCATCAATGATTGTTCAATGAACAGTTTTGTTGAGGGTTTTTACCTGTATGAGGAAAGGGAGCTGGGCTGGTAACTGAGGTTCGTATCCTTTATGATTAAAGGCCACTAGATTGGAATCCGCTGGATCAATCCCACCTATCACTGATAACAAAGCCTGCTTTTGGGAGGGGCAATTCTGCAGTACTTCAAGTGTCAACATAGCGGATGGTGATTAGGCCAGATCCTCCACTATATTATAATTCTGTGCTACTCGAGCATGAGGATTAAATGTCAATTTATGTACTACTCCCTTAGGCGGTTTTATTGTTAATTCGGGAATGATTGGTGGAACAACTTCTGATGAAGTTGTTGTTGAATTGCTTGGTTGATCTGTAGCCTTGTTGTTCGACGATTGTGGATTTCCATAATATTTATTCCTTGTTGATATCAAAGCATCATTTTTCTATTTTGAGATGGATAGCATAAGCACTTGGGATGGGGAAGCACGATCACTAGCAACCAGGTTTGTTTCTGGGCTCGGAAATGGATTAGTCAACACTGCTGGGGTATTTGAATGTTTTAAAAATTTCATAACCTTAGCTTTATGTGGACAATCTTTCATGAAATGCTCATCATCGCATATGTAACATGGATAACGAGGTTTGTTTTGCCCAGTGGGGTTTTAAGAAGATTTTTCAGGAGGTGAATTTTCATGTTTCTTATTATTATTTTTCCCTTTTTTCTTGCCCCCTGGTTGCTTTGGATTTTTTCCCTTGTCAGATGACATGACATTAACCTCTGAGGCAAGAGGTTCTTCATTTTCTTTTTGACTAGAAACTGCAAGGGCTTTTTTAGATGTAGCCTTTGCAGTTTTCATGCTTGTTGTACCAACCATGCCATCGCCAGCATGATAGTCCTGGTTTGATTTAGGAGGGGGGGAACGAAAAATTCTGGTCTAGGAGCGTCAGGAATTTTGTCGTAGAGCATGCCAGACTGAGTATAGATCAAGTCTAAATATTGTGCACGGGAAATGACCTGCTCTTCAGTGACAACTCCTCCCTTAGCCACATCCTCTGTAATAGAGGGTAATAATGACTTTATAAACCGTTCAGCGAAAACATGATCAGGAACATACGTCTTCACCATTCTTCGATGACACCACCACTCATGAATATGATCAAATATGTAAGTGGATGTCATCTGTTTAAAGTTGGTAAGGAGTTATATCCCTATTTCGTACCTTATGGGTAACTGAAAATGGGTTAAAAAGGTAGTGGAAAGGGTGCTGAAGTTATCAAACGAAGCTCTAGGCAATTCTATATACCATTTAGCTGTCGGACCAGTTAACGTTCATTGAAAAAGGTGAAGCCTAATCGAATCATCATTCAGGGTGTTGGATGAACACCACAAATGGAATGTCATTACATGATTCCATGGATCTTCACCTAGATTTCCATTGAATTTAGGAATATCTGACGGAAGTTTATGAGGAATTGTTGGCCACCAAGGGGCGTAAGCAATTGGATCATTTGTTATCCGATTTAGATCTAGTAATTCTAAAGTTGCTACGAAGGGCAACTGTTGATTTAGGTTTGGCGAAGCATAACCAGGATAAGATGGGATCGCCTGAGCAGTGGGTCTTTGCATACCACCATAATGCATTTGATGCTTATAATTTTGATAAGGTTGATGGGCATAACCATCATAATATGGTTGTTGATAACCGCTTGGGAAATGTGGTTTCCCATTACTTACAAAGTCTTGTTGCTCAGGTCCTTGGTATGATTGTTGGAATTGCAGTTGTTGATATTGAACCAACCATGGTTGTTGGACCATTTGCTGTTGTCCAATACTAGATGATTGACCAAGATGTGGATTCATAGTACCTGTTTGAGCCTGAGTCACTCCAGATGAGGAGGCACTAACCTAAGGTTGTGATTGAATCACTGAGATGAGAGGCTGTTGTATTGCAACTTGAGAAACTTGAGGTTGACATACAATAGGTAGTGCTTGTACTTGCGATACAGTCATAATAGCAGGTGTAGTGGGAATATTCGACACAGGATGGACTGGTTGCATTGAATATACAACCCTTGGTTGTTGAGGCAGTATTGGTACCCAACCGCTTGATGTAATTCCAGCTTGACCTGAACTTTGTTGTAAACTCCCATATGGTTGTTCTCCAGGAGGGAGCAATGAAAAGGCATATTGCCCCCCATATGGTGGTAATCCAGTACTTAAAGGGTAGATTGGCCTTTGAAGACACATTGGATTAACTTGTTGAGTTTCAACATAAGAAATACCATATGAGAGTTCGGATGAAGAAATGGGAACTAACCATGTCGTTGAAACAGTCCCTGATTGGACTCTAGCTTGTTGTTGATAACTTGTCGGGACAAATGGTATACCAGCAATCATTGTAGGAACGGCAGCAGGAAGCTCTGCTATAGTTATTTCAGTTGGCACAATCCTAGATGTTAATGGTTGTTTAGACATGTTTAGTCTATCCAAAAGATTTCCTAAGGATTCGACATGAACTTGCAATGAAAAAGAACTAACTTCTATAGTAGAAGGATGTCAGTGGATATCAGTTCCAAATTGCATTGGAGTACTGGGTGGAAGATCCTCCACTATCTCTTCTATAGCAATCAATCCAGGTGGAAGAGGTAGATTATCAGGTCCATAAAACATTTCTGGTGCCAAAGAAGGTATAGACTCTGCAGCAATAGATGTTGGAGGGGTGACACCTTCCGAATCAGCCCTAGGTGGAGTTGTTTCAAGAATAGAGGTGTTTACCGTTACACTAGGATCAGTTCTAATGTCCTCTTGTAACTCAGGAACTTCTTCTGTAAAAGCAGATGTACCAGAAATAATTGGAGTAACTGTAGTCTCTGACGATGTTGAAACACAAGTTGCAAATAAATCAGGTGAATTCGACTTAGTTAAACGAGAATGCCTTAACCGGGATGGTTTTGTTTCCAGGGTCAAAGACGGTTGACTCGCTAGTATCTGTGAACAATGGGGTTTTGATTGACTTTCTTCCACGATTTCGGATTACTTGATCAACTCAAAATAAAAAGCGGAAAATGTTATTCTGAATTAAATGAATTTTATGACGCTTTGACACAACTTGCTTTTTCAATTTTTAAGAGTCGAGAAAAAGCTAAAGATGATTCTAGTCGCCTTCGACTTTTAATGAGCCTAAAGTGACAAGTGCTCAGATGGACATTTTCTTTTAAGGAGTCTGAAAAGGAACGAAAGTGACTTCTCTGGAAATCTAGATAGAGGGAATACCAAACCAACACAAAACTACAGAATACTTTTTATAGTACGGTAGTCAATCTTCCCAAATGCTGTGTTCAGTGCATTGCGATTGATATGGCGGTAGACACAGTTTCCTAAGGATAAAGGATGTAGCCTACTGTGGTCTCCCAATATATACTCGACGGTACGTGGGAGCACAAGTCCATACTGGCACTTGTCATCTCAAAGAGGAGGAATCACCCAACCTACAATGAAAGCGATAGTTACTAGGCTTTACGACGCCGGAATACATCTCTAGCCTAGACTTCTAAATGTTGTGCGTTAGGTTCCAAAGTGTTTTTATGTTCATTGAGGTTTATTTTACAATTGATCTTTCTTAAGAAGTTTGCCTTTAAGGTTCACCACGTGATGTAGATATACAATTCCTAAATATGCAATCTAAGATGATAAACAATTGTTTATTTTCTTTTTGCAATGAAAATCCAAGCTACTAAGGAAAGAAAAATGAAATTATTTCAACATAGAGCAGAGAGAACACACTAGATGCACTTTTCCTAAATCAAGTTCAACATGCAGTCTTAATGCAAATGCACATGCATGTATTGTTTTTCAGTTTCCTTAATGTGAAAATGACAAAAATAAAACAAAGTATAGATCTGAACTATCTTCTTTCAAAGTGACAGTACTAGCAATTTTATTTTCAAAAAACAAAAGTAAAGCCAAGACGACACTTTGCGATTTCAAATTCAAAATTGCTTTCGACACTTGAAATACTAATGATTCAAATCAAATACAATGGCAAAAGTGTAATCGGCTGTCTGAAAGAGGAATGTTTTGCAATAATCTTTTTCTTGACTAAAAACGACACTTGCGACACTTTCAATTAAAAAGACGACAGTTCGATTAAGCTACTATTTGCACAAGAGAACTGTAAATGATGAAAAATACATAAAAAACATTCACAATTCTTTATCGATGGAGGCTAAATAATGCAAAGGAAGATGATTTCAACATAGATATACTAATCACAGATAGCAAAACTAATGAATAAAGCTGAAGACAATGAAGAAAAAACCAAAATATGGAGGCAGAAACAGTCTCATCTGATCATCGCACCTGTAACACAGGGAAACATGGATGCATCTCACCTACAGCACATGGGAGGTGCAATGCACCCAGACTGCCAAGAAGAGATAGTGTGATCATCCAGGGATGAGACTGAGCTTGGTTTTTGCTCACAGTTTGCAGCTAAGTTCAGGGATTTAGGCTGAGCTAATGATTTTTTGTAAACAAAAAGTATAGGGGTTGATCTAATGAGGTTATTTGAGCTACCACCAGGGCACTTAGGATGTTTGCAAGCTAGATGTTCAGTCCATAAACCAACCCAGAGATTGACTGAAGCAATTTTGATCTATTTTGTAGTTGCATAGCAAAAGCAGTTCAAAGGCTAGCTGGCTTAACTTTAGGTTCCGTTTGTGGTTTATAAAGCAAACAACAGTAACTAAAAAAACAAACTATTCGCTCCCCAATGGAGTCGCCATTTTGTTATTGGGAAAACTAGCGTCTATTCAGAGCTGCTAGTCCCACTAAGACAGGTAGCTATCTTAGAAACAAACAGATTAAAGTTACTTGTGTTTTCCTTTATGAGAGATAGATGAGAGAGAAGCAGAGAGCACCAACCTTGGTCTTTCGCTAGTCTCATGTTAGAAAATTATATATTACGGAGCAATGGAACACATAAAATATTGCAGAAATATAAACACAGAAAACACACAAAACAAGAGAGACACAGATATACGTGGTTCAACCAGTTTGGGCTACGTCCACCCCGAACAGCCAGTCCTTCCTTTCTATTATCCAGCAAAATGAAGAGACACAACCTACAACAAATCCGTTGTAATATCCTCTGTTTTCTCTCACAGTCTCACCTCTCTATTTTCTTGCTCACAGAATACACATCTATTCCATAGCCTCAAATAAAATACGCTCATACAAATAGAGGGGTTGCCTTCTAGGGCAAAAACCCTAAACTAAACATAAGTTCTACCGTCAGATCATCCGCCTAATGAACGGCCTAGATTGACTAGAAATTACTATACTTTTACAAGGCAATTTTACATTTGTTTTTAGCTTCGGGGGCGCTGCCCCCGAGCCCCCGCCGGGGGACCGCTGGCCCCCTGATCCCCCCCGGACCCCCGCGGGGGGGACAAGTCCCCCCCCGCACCCCCCCGCGTGGAGGGGTGTACAAACTTCCTGGGGTATACATCCGGCTGAAACAAAGACCTCTAAACAATCATGCTCCACACACAACATCTCCTTCCTCACTTGTCCCACTACAAAGAACATATGTAGAGCTAAGGCAACAAAATACCATCAAAGCATAGAGATCTATAACCATAAATAATGTAGGATCAGATGTACATTAACCATATAAATGCCTACACAAACAAGATTCAGAGATATACAAACATATGGAGGAAAACTCAAATAGATTTATTGATAGAAGTAGTAGAAGAGAGTATTACAACCACGTTGTCTGATCCAACATCATCCTCCTAGCATGAAAGCCCTCTTCACCTCATACAAAGCAAGATCACCCAACAATGTCTTCAAAGAGAAACCAACAACACTTCCTTGCAAATTACAAAATTCCAGCCTTTGGATCTCTTGGATGAGGATCCATATATAGATGTTTACAGGAGAGTGAGTCAGCTTCTAGGATTTTGATTAGTGTCATTTTACTGATATTTCTTGGTTCCACATGGATATTTCAGATCTCTTACTCATCCCTGGGCAAATTTAGAGAGGCAAGTGTCATATGAGCAGTTTCTAGAAGATTCTCTGGGTTTCCACCTAGCAAACTTCTTCTACCATTTGTCTGCTCTCGCCCATCGCACCCTATAGAAGGGCTTTCCAGTATGCATCACACCCCCTGTGTGTAATAGGTGAGATGCATCGCACCCTATGCATGGCGCAGTCTGTATGGTCCTATTTTGACCAGTTCTGATTAGTTTTTCATGGAGAACTTCTGGGAGATGATGTAATCAGCTGACCTTGTTCCTTTAGGGTATTGTTACAGGGAAAAGTGTCTATGCAGAACTGCTAATCCCACTAAGGTGTGGTAGCTACCCTAGAAACAAACAAAGTAAAACTACTTTCGTTTTCCTTTATGAAAGATAGATGAGAGAAGAATAAAAGAGACCAACCTCTGTCTTGCGCTTGGTTCCTAGTTCGATTCCTCTCTCTTCTGATAGTCCTTTGCTACTTGCTTCCTTGTACACCCAGCTTCACAGAGTACAGTTGTTCTGACCCAGCATCATCCTCTCAGCAAGTAAGCCCTTCTTCACCTCATGCAAAGCTTAGATCACCCAACGCTATGATGTCGCCTCAAGAAACCAACAACAATTCCTTACAAGATGCAAAATTCCAGCCCCTGGATCTCTGGGATGAGGGATCCATACATAGATATCTGTAAGGGAGATGAGTCAGCTTGTGATTTGATTAGTGTCTTCCCTCTAATAGTTCTTTCTTCCACTTGGAGATTGATGATCTCTTACTCATCCTTGGTCGAATTTAGAATGGCAAGTGTCACAGGAGAAGTTTCTGGAAGATTCCATGCTTCTCCACCTCGCGGATTGACACTGCCATTTGTCACTTCTTGCCCATCGCACCCCATAGAAGGGATTTTTGAAATGAAACACACCCACAAAGTGTACTTAGGTGAGATGCAATGCACTTTGCCTATGGAGCAGGTGAAATGATCCTGTTTTGACCAGTTCTGAGCAGTTTTTCATGGAGAACTTCTGGGAGAAGCTGTAATCAGTTGACCTTGTTCCTTTAGGGGTTAGAACAACACTTTTAGAGACTTAGGAGCCCTTGGTTTATGGACATTTTATGCTTGGGGTTGCAGTGCCCAAAAATGTCTATAACAGTTTCCCCCTAAAGCATGAGGTCGTTAATCTTTTTTTTTTATGTCGGGTGAAATGCTTTATCATGAGGATCCGAAGTTCTTTAAAGCTGGGAGGAGACCTGTAATAAGATACAATACAATACATTATCTTCATAATATTTTCATGATCTAGCTGAGGCGGGCATTCCCATGCTCATCTTTGTAAATTCATTTTCATGTACATAGGACAGACAATCGTCTGAGTGTAGACTGATGATTCTGGTAGAGCCATCATCCCTTTGATTGGATGATTATCTGTGCAGCAATGATGTACATTTGATGTCTTTATTTCCCTGAATATATATCTCAGCCCGGATGGATGAAACTAGAGCCGGGGTCTTCAATCTCGTTCGATCTTCACTCAAAGTACAAGTCGATCCATGTGAGAGATGTTCTGGAGTCGAACATGGAAAGACATCGCCTGATTACCAGCCAATGATGTAAGCTGTTAACAGGCGTGAGAGGAATCACTGATAATGATAATGACCCTCAAGGTACTGTAGTACAATTCACGTGGTGTGAATAAAGGACTTGGCATCGAACACCATGCAAAATCTTTCAGTCGAAGGCCATTGATGTAAACCTGTTGCTAGAAGTGATAAACTTGCCATTGAGCCATGTAAGCTTCAAAGTACTGAAAGGGGTGTTCCTAGATCGATTTCTTGGATAATGAGCTGATGTTGACAAGAAGCAATCCGTCATAGGAGGGCCTTAATGAGTCCCACATCAATGACACGGAACGGAGCAAATGATTTTAATGGAGGTGAAAACGATCTGGTGATATAAGGTTCAGGGTAGCGGTCATGAAAGAATGGAGCGTAAATGTATTGCAGCGGTTGAGACACAGGTGAATTTTCTTGAACATATCGGCGACACTGACGTGATGGATTGGTAGCATTAACCCCACATATGGATGGTGTGATGGGACCATGGTGATGTGACCGATGAATGAAACAACCCAACCCGACTTGGATGCGGAGTGAAAGTGTCATGTTCAAGAGCGACTTGCTACCAACAAAGTTTCTTCAAGTTTTCTTCCCAATTTTTCCCCAGTCATTGCTGACTAGTACCTCTTTATTTTTGTCAAGCTTGTGGAGGATAACATATGCTTGTTCTATAATTTTTCCTTCGGGCAAACCCATCGCTATGTTTTAACGAGCCTAGCGATAGTGAAACTCGTTCTTGTCTGCTATGGACAAGTTTGTCGCTATTAGGTTTTAACGAGTATAACGACAAAGATAACTCGGTCCTTTTAAATTTTAGAGAGTCTGAAAAGAGACATAAAGGAAACTCCAAAAATCCTTTTTCGTCATCTAATCCCTTAAGTCTGAAAAAGTATAAAACAATACAGAAGGGATGGATTTTCGATACTTTTAACGAGCCGAACAAAACAAGCGCTCGATCTTTTTGTGTAATAATCCCTCAGGTCCAAAAAGATTAAAATATAAAGGAGGGATAGCACTTCCGGTCCCTTTAACGAGCTGGAGAGGCGAATGGCTCGGCAATATTTTCATATTTTACGAGTCAATTGAAAAGAGCTTAAAGGAGACTCGTCTTTGAGGAACGAGTGATAAAATTGGGTAGCAGCTGATTCCAGGTAAGGTTTGGAATTTTCCAATCACGGCAGTGTTACAAGGATGGCTAGCGGGATCACTCTTCGCAGCTGTTCCTCAAAAGGGGTAAACAATCAAATGGAGGTGAATGATCGGCCGATACATAGTGGAGGTGATGATGGGAACACGACCAAGGCTTTAAAGGCTGAAGTACTACATTCACGATGGTTATTTACCGGGAATTGGTTCATTTTTTATTGAGCTTAAACGTTGGGGAAACATTTGCTCATTGCTTATGTTTATTTTTTAACGAGCATGAAGTCCGCGTTAAAAATGCTCGATTAATCCAGTCGTATAATAAGAATGTCTCATATATGAAAACGACAATTTTTCAAATCTTTTCCCCACATCCTTTCTTTATGCAAATTAGGAAATGACCAATCCTACGAGTTTAAAGGGTTATAGGACCTACAAATTTTAAAAAATAAATGGTCGCTCTTCGCTTGCACGCCAAAGGTTTGCATGCCTTCAGGTATAAAACAAAGCTTCAAGGTCACCTTTTATTCTACCGACAAAACATTTTTTTTATCAGGAAAGGTCTACCTCTTTTAGGTTACCAAAGATTGTTCTATTCACACCGCAAACAAAACACTTCTTCGGCGATGTCTACCGAAATAGACAAAGGCGAGCGGTGCAGACGCCTCCACTCACATAACTTTGATGAGGGAATCTTATTCTAGTCTAACCCCCTTTTCCAATCACGGACGGGAGTACAGACTAGTCATATATCTCTCGCAGAAACCTACCCTATACCCGAAGTTTTCCTGCCAAAGCAAACCAGGGTGCATGCCCCCTGGGTTTCAGTCATGTCCCCTGAATCACTTGCGCTCATCAGGTGGACGGACTGGGGATTGATGAGACATTCCTTGTGTGAAAAGGCCATTCAGGGATGGTATATGACTATTTTCTATGTGTGATCTGGGAAATGAAAGCTGGTCTACGAGCTTGACCACTCTTCCTTCGTGCGGAAAACACATTACTCTAAAGAGTGATGAGACAATGGCTCCCATGCAATAAATATAGTCTCGTCCAAGGAGTAGATTATAATCCAGGGGTCCTTGGACTACCATTACATTCATATGAACGGTTTTCCCTCTCAATGTTATGGGCACATTGGGAAGGATCCCTAACAGTCGACTGGTTCCTTTGTCAAAGCCTGTTAGATTTCTCATCTCAGGCAAAAGCGATGGCGAACCAAGCGCTTTCCAAGCAGTCGAGGAAAGGATACTCACAGAAGCCCCTTCATCTATGATGGTACCGGCCATAACCATTCTATATATTTGAGCAATGATTCGGAATGGTACACTAGCCGGTAAACGGGGTCTGCCTAGTTGATTCCAGTCAAAGGAAACAACTAGGTTGCTTGGAGGTGGGACCGAATAGACGGCCGGGTACGACTCTGACAAACTTCCTTCTTGCGGTAAAGGAATGGGTAAATTTCCCCCATGTTCATTGGAGTCTGTGCTTACGAAAAGAATTTGGACGGTGTCATCCTTGTTCTCTTTGGTGACTGTATCATCTGAAGATGAAACTTCTGAAGGCAAGACCGGGTCAACTTCCATCTCGACCTTTTGACTTTCGTATGGTATGGGTTCAGATGGTTCGTCTTCAATGATAGATGCTTCGGCCGACCACCTGGGTGGGTCAGCCGGATTTTCAACTAGTGACGGACTCGGTAAGAGCTTTTTATATCCAGGAGGAAGTCGTAACGGTGAAACCAGACGATCGTCCAAAACTCTTTTAGCCTCGTCTAAGAAGGGACAATGGTGGACAGCATGATCGCCTTCACACAATTTACAAGGAAATCTATATTTTCCTTTTTGTCCTAGGGCTTCACTTTCACTAGTCGACGGTGTGTTTTCAACATGATCATCAGAGGTTGACGACACCAGATTGTGCAAACGAGGAGACCAGTCCCTTAAAATCCGAGGGATGCAAGGACAATCTCTATGATAGTGGTCTCCTTTGCAAATGACACATGGCGATTTAGGCCTGGTCGGTGCAGTGTGTGGATTTTCGCTAGACGACGCTTGGTTGCCCCTTTTCGCCTTTCGCTTCTTCTTCTTCTTCTCTTTCTTTTTCTTTTCCTTCTTCTTTTCTAGTACTTGATTTTTGGCTTTACCAGCCTCATCAAGCAAAGAGGAAGGAGGAGAGGAAGAATTGGAGGAAGTAGAGGGTTGGGGGGTAACTCTGGAATCGTCTAGTTGCTGACTCGATTGTTCAGGAATTGCGGTGTTCTGAACGACAGAGGTTGAGAAGAGCCATACGGGCAAGCCGATTGTCAATCCTGGAAGCGACAATGTGGCCATATGGGGTGCACCAACATCTCCCCAAGAGGAGAAGGGACTAGGATTTCCTCCAAGGGGAATTCCTTGGTTGGTGGACTCCATTCTCTCAACCTAAGACCAACGTAGGAAAGGTGATGATTATTCCATTTAAAATAAATTTTAGACGCTTTGACACAACTTGTTTTTTCAATTTTAAAGAGTCGAGAAAAAACAAAAGATGACTCTAGTCGCCTTCGATTTTTAATGAGCCTGAAGTGACAAGTGCTCAGATGGACCTTTTCCGTTAAGGAGTCTGAAAAGGAACGAAAGGGACCGCTATGGAAATCTAGGCAGAGGGATTACTAAACCAATCACAAAACTGCAGAATACTTTTTACGGTACGACAGTCAATCTTCCCGAATGCTGTGTTCAGTGCATTGCGATCGATAGGGCGGCAGACACGGCTTCCTATGGATAAAGGATTAAGCCTATTGTGGTATCCCAAAATATACTCGACGGTACGTGGGAGCACAAGTCCGTACTAGCACTTATCATCTCAAAGTGGAGGAATCACCCAACCAACAGTGAGAACAACAGTTACCAGGCTTTACGACGCTAGAATACGTCTCTAGCCTAGACTTCTAGATGTTGTGCGTTAGGTTCCAAAGCATTGTTAGATTCATTAAATTTATTTTATAGTTGATCTTGCTTAAGAAATTTGCCTTTCAGGTTCACCGCGTGATGTAGATGTACAATTCCTAAAATGCAATCTAAGATGATAAACAATATTTTATCTTCTTTGTGCAATGAAAATCCTAGCTACTAAGGAAAGAAAGACATAATTCTTTCAACAAAGAGCAAAGAGCACACACTATATGCACTGTCCTAAATCAAACCAATCAAACAGTCTAAATGCAAATGCACATGCATGTATTTGTTTTCAGCCTTCTTAATATGTGAATGATAAAAAGAAAGCTAATGTGCAAATCTGAATTATTTTTCAAGCGACAATTACCAACAAGTTTCTTTTCAAAATAAAAAATGAAGACAATGACAACACTTTGCGATTTGGAAATGAAGACTTGCTTTCGACACTAGAAAAACTACTGATTTAGATCAAATACAACAGTAACAGGGTAATCGACTATCAAGAGCAATCAAACTCTCTTCTATGACTGAAAATGACACTTGCGACACTTTCAAATTAAGAAACGACAGTACAATTACGTTACTTTTTTGCAAAGGAGAACTGAAAATGACTCAACAAATACACAAAAACATTTACAGTTCTTTACACAATGGAGGTGGAATATCAGCAAGGAAAGGGGTTTCAAACAGAGGTATACTGACTATAGGCAGCAAAATTCTTGAATAGATCTGAAAAGAGTGAACACAGAAACCAACATTCAGGAACAATGCCTAGTCTGATCAGCGCACCTGTAACACAGTGAATTTGAAATGCAGCGCACCTACTACACTCGGGAAGTGCGCTGAATTTCAGATTCACAGAACAGAGACTGCGCTGGGCCAGAGATGAGACTTTGCTTGGGTTCTGGGTCACATTTTTCAGTTCAGTTCAGGGATTTTGGCCGAGCAAGTGGTAATCAGTAAATCAACAACAGGGGTAGATCTAAGGAGGTTACTAGAGCCACCACAAGGGCAATTAGAGAGTTTGTAAATCAATTGTTTAATTCATAAACAAAACCCGGAGATTGACTGAAGCGGCATTTATCTACTTTGCATTTGCATAGAAAATGCAGTTCGAAAGCTACCTGGTTCAACTTCAGGCTCCGTCTATAAGTTTATAAAGTAAACAAATGTAGATAAACAAACAACCTAGTCGCTCCCCAGTGGAGTCGCCATTTTGTTATAGGGAAAAGTGTCTATGCAGAACTGCTAATCCCACTAAGGTGTGGTAGCTACCTTAGAAACAAACAAAGTAAAACTACTTTCATTTTCCTTTATGAAAGATAGATGAGAGAAGAATAAAAGAGACCAACCTCTGTCTTGCGCTTGGTTCCTAGTTCGATTCCTCTCTCTTCTGATAGTCCTTTGCTACTTGCTTCCTTGTACACCCAGCTTCACAGAGTACAGTTGTTCTGACCCAGCATCATCCTCTTAGCAAGTAAGCCATTATTCACCTCATGCAAGCTTAGATCACACAACACTATGATGTTGCCTCAAGAAACCAACAACAATTCCTTACAAGATGCAAAATTCTAGCCCCTGGATCTTTGGATGAGGGATCCATATATAGATATCTGTAAGGGAGATGAGTCAGCTTGTGATTTGATTAGTGTCTTCCCTCTGATAGTTCTTGCTTCCACTTGGAGATTGATGATCTCTTACTCATCCTTTGTCGAATTCAGAATGGCAAGTGTCACAGGAGAAGTTTCTGGAAGATTCCATGCTTCTCCACCTCGCGGATTGACACTGCCATTTGTCACTTCTCGCCCATCGCACCCCATAGAAGGGATTTTTGAAATGCAACGCACCCACAGAGTGTACTTAGGTGAGATGCAACGCATTTTGCCTATGGAGCAGGTGAAATGATCCTGTTTTGACCAGTTCTGAGCAGTTTTTCATGGAGAACTTCTGGGAGAAGTTGTAATCAGTTGACCTTGTTCCTTTAGGGGTTAGAACAACACTTTTAGGGACTTAGGAGCCCTTGGTTTATGGACATTTTATGCTTGGGGTTGCAGTGCCCAAAAATGTCTATAACAGGTATGAAACAACACTTTTAGGGGTTTAGAAGCCCTTGGTTTATGGACATATGTGATTGGGGTTGCGTGCCCAAATATGTCTGTAACAGTTGCCCCCTAAAGCATGAGGTCGTAAATCCTTTTGATGTCGGGTGAAATGCTTTATAATGAGGATCCAAGGTTTTTTGAACTGGAAGGTGACCTGTAATAAGATACAATACAATACGTTATCTTCACAATATTTTCATGATCCAGCTGAGGCGGGAATTCCCATGCTTAGCTTTATAAATTCATATTCATGTACATAAGACAGACAATCGTCTGTGTGGCAGACTGATGATTCTGGTAGAGTCATCATCCTTTATCTTGGATGATTATCTGTGCAGCTGTGATGTACATTTGATGTCTTTATTTTCCTAAATATATTGCAGCTCAGATGGATGAAACTAGATCCGGGGTCTTCAAACTCATTCAATCTTCACCCGAAGTACAAGTCGATCGATGTGAAAATATGTTCTGATGTCGAACACGGAAAGACATTGCCTGATTACCAGCCAATGATGTAAGCTATTAACAAGTGAGAGGAATCACCGATAATGATGATGACCCTCAAGGTACTGTAATACAATTCACGTGGTGTGAATACATGAGCTAATGTCGAACACCGTGTAAAATATTTCGGTTGAAGGCCATTGATGTAAACCTGTCGCCAGAAGTGAGAAACTTGCCATTGAGGCATGCAAGCTTGAAAGTACTGAAAGGGTTGTCCCTAAGTCAACTTCTTGGATAAGGAGCTGATGTCGACAAGAAGTGGCCTATTGTAGAAGGGCCTTAATGAATCCCACATCTACGACACAGAATGGAGCAAATGATTTGCAGAGGTGAAAATGATCTGATGATACAAGGTTCAGTGTCGTGGTCATGAAAAATGGAGAGTGAAGGTATTGCAGCGGATGAGACGTTGGCTAGGTTGGTGAATTCTCTGAGCGACTTCTCTTGAACATACCGGTGACACTGAAATGGATTGGTTGCATTAACCCCAAGGTGGATGGTACGGTGGACCAATGGTGATATGACTGGTGAATGGAATAACCCAACCCGACTCAATCATGGTGACAGAGTGAAAGTGTCATGTTTAAGAGCGACCTACTACTAATGAAGCTATTCAAGTTTTCTTCCCTTTTTCCCCAGTCATTGCTGACCAATACCTCTTTATTTTTATTAAGCTTGAGGAGGATAACATATGCTTGTTCTATAATTTTCCCTTCGGGCAAACCCGTCACTATGTTTTAACAAGCCTAGCGACAATGAAACTCGATCTTGTCTGCATGGACAAGTTTGTCGCTATTGTTTTAATGAGTTTAATGACAAAGATAATTCGGTCCTTTTCAATTTTAGAGAGTCTAAAAAGGGACGTAAAGGCAAATCCAGTGGTCCTTTTTCATAACGTAATCCCTTAAGTCCGAAAAAGTGTAAAATAATATGAAAGGGATGACTTTTCGATAGTTTTAACAAGCCGAACAAGAAAAGCGCTTGATATTTTTGTGTAATAATCCCTCGGGTCCAAAAAGATTAAAATCTAGAGGAGGGATAGCGCTTCCGGTCGCTTTAACAAGCTGGAGAGGCCAATTTCTCGGCAATTTTTTCATATTTTACGAGTCAGATGAAACAAGCTTAAAGGAGACTCGTTTTTTGAGGAACGAGTGACGCTTTTGGATAGCAACTGGTTCCGAGAAAGGCTTGGAACTTTTCAATCATAGCAGTGGAAAGAGGGTGGCTAATAAAATCACTCATCGCATCTGTCCCTCAAAAGGGTAAACAATCAATTAGAGGCATATGATCGGTTAAAAAAGAGTGGAGGTGATGGTAAGAACACGACCAAGGTTCAAAAGCTGATAGTCATGTGAATGGTTATTTACCGAAGGTGTGGTTCATTTTTTAATGAGCTTGAACTCTATGGAAACATTTGCTAATTGTTAGGTTTATTTTTTGACGAGCTTTACCTTCGCGTAAAACTGCTCATGGCGAGGTTTATTTTTTTACGAGCTTGAACTTTGTGTAAAACTGCTCGTGTTCCTTTTTATGTAAGCTAGGAACGACCAAACTATAAAGCTAAAAAGCAAAAAATGCTAAAAATCTAAACAATGAAATTGGTCATTTTTTCTTGTATAAAAAGGTTTGCATGCCCCCAGCATGAAAAAAAAGTCTTCAGTAACCATATGGAAACTTACTATGGTTAAGTAGGATGAATTTCTGTCAATACTTAGACAAAATACTTCCTGCACTTTGTCTGCCAAATAGACAAAGGTGAAAGGTCACCCAGACCGATCACATAACTTACAAGGAAACTATCTCTACAACTGGGTTTGTCTGCAAAATAGACAAGGGTGAATGCCCCCTAAGCTTCGTTACATTCACCAGACTACTCACAGTAATTGGGTCGATGGAATAAAGTTCCTTTACAAGATCAAGTGAAAGACTCGACTTGGAATTTTGCTCAGCCTTGTTTCATTTTTTAACGAGGTTGACACCAGTCAACGAACTGTCCTCTGGCGAACTTTGATCACAAGTCATAAGGGGTCATGAAGGAAAGATCTGGTTCCAATGCCCCCATTACATAATGTACAACACCACCAAATTGATCATCAGATGATGTAGGTATGGTAGGGCTTGGGGGTAATACCTCGCAATGATCCACACTATCAAAATGGTCAGAGTTCTTCTTAATCTTTGATGATGTATAAGATATCATATGATAGGTTTCCACTATGGCCACTTCTGCCAGATTACTTGGAGGTGGAAGGGTAAAAGTACCCATTAAGGAAGGGTCTTTTAGGAGACCTACTCCGATATTTTGAAGTGATATAAAGCTTCCATGGATCAATGGAATGCTTCCGGTAACTTGTGAACTATTGGGGAGGCAGGTTAGTTGGTCAATGATTGTAATTCCACCTTGGAAGGGGAATGCAATCTTTGTAAAATATGTTGACACAACAACAACCATAGCATAAATCTAGGGCCTTCCTAGCAAGATATTGTAGTCAAGGTTTCCATCAATGACCTCAACTTCAATTTCCACTATCTTGCCCCCTAGTTCGACTTGCAAGTTACTTAATATCCCATACGGCGTGTATGTTCTTCCATCGAATATTTTTAATACCATTGATGATTGTGACAAGTGTGGAGAGCCTAAAGTTTTCCAACAACTCATTGACATAATACATGTAGATGGCCCCTCATCAATGATTGTTCGATGAACAGTTTTGTTGAAGGTTTTTACCTGTATGAGGAAAGGGAGCTGGGCTAGTAACTGAGGTTCATATCCTTTATGATTAAAGGCCACTAGATTGGAATCCGCTGGATCAATCCCACCTATCGTTGATAACAAATCCTGCTTTTGGGAGGGGCAATTCTGCAGTACTTCAAGTGTCGACATAGTCGATGGTGATTGGGCCAGATCCTCCACTATATTATAATTTTGTGCTGCTCGAGCATGAGGATTAAACATTGATTTATGTACTACTCCCTTAGGCAGTTTTATTGTTAAGGTTTGCATACCAAGATGAGGTCATGAAAGCCTCATCTAGTTGTGGAGTTGTCTGTTCCTCTTGATCATCCAATTCAGCTACAAAGTTGATATCTAAAGCATTAAAATTAGATTCAGCCATCAATTTGGCTAATCCTTGTCCATTGATAAGATTGGTTGGCTTTATTTCCATATCGTATTCAAGAATTATGGCAATCCATTTGCCTCTTTTGCCATCTTGTCCATTATGTGTCAAAATATCTTTAACAACAGCATTTGGTACATAAGGAATTATGTGAGAATGAAGGATATATACTCTGAAATCTTTAATTGATTTTAGCAATGTGAAGGCCTGTTTTTCCATTATATTATATTTGAATGCAGCATCCCTTAAAGTCTTGCTAAAGAAAGAAATGGGTTGTTCAAATCCTTCATATTTTTTCTATAAAAGGACAGTTCCAACAGTATGTTTAGAAGCGAATGAAAAAATTATAAAATCCTTAGTAAAATCTAGACTGATAAGGAATGGTGCTTTTGTCAATGCTTTTTTAACTTTATTAAACAATTCCCTAGCTTCAATGTTCCATTTGATTTCTGAATCTATTTTTATCATGTTTTTTATGTTTCTGAGAAATTCTGCAAGGTTAGGGATAAATCTTCCCAGGAAGTTTATTCTACCAATAAATGATTGAAGTTCCTTAATGTTTCTTGGATGATTGATTTTTAGAATAGCTTCAATCATTTTAGGATCAATTTTAATACCTTCCTTAGGTATGATATGACCAAGAATTTTTCCCTCTTCGAGGTCAAACACCGTTTCCTTAGGATTTAGTGAAATCCCAAACCTTGTACATTTCTCAAATTCTCTTCTCAGATGTAAAAAATGTTCTTCATCAGTTTTAGAATATACATTGATGTCATTATATAGATCACAATAAATCTTCCAATTTCATCAGCAAAAGCAATATCCATTTCTCTTTGAAATGTGGCTCTAGCAGTCATTAATCCCAAAGGTATCTTCACATACATGAAGGTACCCCATGGAGTAGTAAAGGCTATTTTATCTTGATCCTTTAGATAAAATAATACCTAATTATAACCTGAGAAACCATCTAATAAAGAGATCCTAGAAAATCCAACTACCTTTTGCAAAATATGATCCATTTTAGGTAAAGGATAACTTTCCTTTAGGGAGACTTTGTTAAGGTTTCTAAAATCTATGCACAATTTGATTTCACATTTTTTCTTCCTAGTTGGCACAATATTGGAAACCCATTTAGAGTACCTAAGAGGAACTATGGTTTTGGAGTCATACATTCTTTTGATTTCCTTCTCAATTAAAGGCATCAGAACCAGACTTATTCTTCGAAGTTTTTGTTTAAATGGTTTCTAATCTTCCTTAATTGGAATTTTGTGTTGTATAATTTTTGTATCATATGTTTTAAGATATTCATAGCTTTGGACAAAAACATCACTAAATTCCTTGAATAAAGCAATGTATTTTTGTTTTTCAGCAGCTCGGATTGATTTAGATAGTTTTATGATTTTTGGGTCTTTTTCAGTACCTAAATTACATTCTTCAACTGTTGTTCCTGTGGGCTCAATCTTAGGATTTTTAGACACATCATTGAAATCAAATAATTCTTCTAATGGAACTATACCTCCAGGAAAAACATTATCTTTGAGCTGGAGTGTTTAGAATTCTTCTTTTTCTGGGTCTATTTCGAGCAACTCTAATTTATTTACAACTTTATCTATGGGTATATTTACATCTGAGTTTCGTGACTGCCTTTCTAAACTAGAATGTACAACTTCCTGATTTTCTAATTTAAATTCCAAAGATATAATATCATCTTGAAATTCATCTTTAGATTGTAGAAAAATTTCAATCTATTTATCATTTCCAAACACCTTCCAATACCTCATGTTATCTAGTACAGTTGGTCAATGTTTCATGTCCAGTACATATTCGTGATTAGGATAAGGCATTTTACAGGAGCTGGGTGAAAAGGCTAGATTGCTTGGAATGATATTTTGTCTTCTAGGAATTGCAAAAAGGTCATATTTAATAAAACTAGAAAGTCAAGCACAACATTTCTGTATGCTCTCATCCTAGGGTGTTTAGCTGAATACTCTCCTTTAATTTGTTTGATAATTAATTCTTCATCCCCTTGAATGGAGATTCTTTTGGCACCTAATTTTTTCAACAACTGCAATCCTAATATAAGGGCTTCATACTCGACTATGTTATTAGTACATTGAAAATTAAGCCTGCATTAATGACCATTAGCATGATTGTTTCCTCTGTTAACCACCCAAATTCCTACTCCAAAACCATATTTGCTACAATAGCCATCAAAACTCATGTTCCAAAGAGGTTCAAGAGGAGAATTTAGTTCCATTATTTGCGTTTGGGTTGGGTCTCATTTAGAAATTTCAGTTTCAACATTGATCACCTGAGTTTTGATATCTCCATCATTTTAAAGAATGAAAAAATCCACATCTGAGTGAACTGAATAAAGAGGATAGTTGTGAGGCTTCTCTTGACTACTCACCATGAATTTGATCAAGGTTTCCCTATATAATCTTCCTTGTTTGCCAAAAACTGGTATGATGGCAAAGGTCATATCCATCTGTAGGGTTCCTTGTAATTTTTCTCCCGTGAGCATGACAATAGCATGCCATACTTAGGGGGAATATCTGCAA
Organism: Pinus tabuliformis; assembly: GCA_031772625.1. NCBI lineage: Eukaryota > Viridiplantae > Streptophyta > Pinopsida > Pinales > Pinaceae > Pinus > Pinus tabuliformis. The sequence continues at coordinate 2,015,045,876 of CM062818.1, read as the reverse complement.
CCACTATATCCATTACAAGACTTTTAGCTAGGATTTGTCCTAAAGTAACACATTTTTCTTTGATAAGACCTAAACATATTACTTTACTGGAATCAAAGGAGTATAAGTATTTATAAGGCCTGGTAATATCAAGTCCTAATTTCTCCATAACAGTTTTAGGCATTAAGTTGTGGGAAGCTCCTGAATCTAACATAGAACTATGGAGGATTTTATCAAGAATATTTAGGCTAACATGGAATGGAGGAACACCCATTTCCTATGGTTTTCCCTCAACTTCTGGCCCAAATAAGAGTTCAGGCTGGTCATCATTCAGATTTACAAAATCAATGTTTTCCCCTATGTTTAAAGCTTTCATTTGATTTTTTCTAATTCATTCTCAATGTTGAACGATGTTTGAATATTAATCAAGTTGGGAAGTTCAAATTGATCTTTGATTTGTTTTGTTATAGGCTCTTTTTGTTGACTGATGGTTGGGATATCTGTTTGAGTAGTTTTAGAAACATTATCAACTATCTTCTTGATAGGGATTTCTACTTTTTTCTTACCAGAATTATGCACATTTTTCTTAGGAAGATTGTCTATGGTTTTCCTAGGATCGATTTCAGAAGATTTTTTACCAGGATTATCAGAGTTTTTGGTGTTGAGAGTGTCTGAATTATTTTTGCTCCTAAGGTTATACTGACTATGTACCTCCATGATGGAATTTTCAATACCATGTTTATATTCATCTGATTCTTCAGAATCTAGTTCGGTTTGAGCTAGGAGAAAAAGTTCTTGCTCCTCTTGAGTGAGGAAAACCGTTTCATCATCATTTATTCCCATAAGATTTATTTGATTTTCCTCCAAATCTTCAATAATATTTCCCTCGTCATCAGTGTAATTTTCCTGAAAAGGAGTCCAAAACTACTGGTCTGAACACTTCTATTCTCTTTGTTTGATTTGGGGAACATTCCTTTAGAAGTTTTGGTTTCTATTTTGAGGAGCATTTTGGTTTTCTCTCCCTTGAATTTGGTCATTTATGTTTACTCTTTTCATCATCTGATTTTCTACCCTGACTAGGTTATCAATTTTATGATCAACAACAGAAGTAGAAGGCTCTTCTTTTATGGTAACCCTGCGTTTAGATTTTAATTTGGCCTTCTTGGCTAAGACGTTATTTTAAACTTTAATAGAATTAGCTTGCATTTCTTCCAAAGTTGCAGGGTCTCTCTCTCTCTAAGTTGATATTCCATATCTACATCAAAACCATCAGGAAAATCAATTAAAGCTAGGCCAAGAGAGGGCTTGATGTCTTATGGAATGGCATTGTAAATAGTATTAAACCATTCATAGTATTCTTCCACGGTTTCATTTGGTTTTCTTTTTATCCTTTTATATTCACTTAAGAGTTGAAGTGGATTTTCCTTGATCTCCCATGTAGCTAAGAAAGTTTGATGGAATGCATCAAGTTTGGCTATACTTCATGTAGGTAAACTCCTAAACCATTTTTTGACATCACCTTCTAAACTTTGAGCAAACAATCTCATTTTAACATTGGCTTCATCTACTTCTTGAAGGTCTAACACATCATTCATTCTATCCACATGGTGCTGAGAAGTATGAGAACCAGTGTTATCAAAGGTCACAATTTTATATTGGTAATATCTATTCATAGCATTTAGTTGGCCTGGTAACACCAAAGGTGTATACCTACTTGCCATAACTGGTCTGGAAGATTGATTGGAAGATGGACCTCATGTAGGTGTAGTTGTGATAACGATAAGGATAGTAGGAATAACAGTTTGAGATATCATAGGTGAGGAAGTTGAGACTATGGAATGAGTAGGATTGGGAGGTTGTAGATGAATAGACTGGGAAGATTGGGTAGACAAAGAGGCTATTGCAACTGTTAAAGCAAAAAATTCAACAAATTGTTGAATATAAGCTTCTTCACTAGCTTGGTCCAAAATTGAAACTAGACCTTGTAATTTGTTAATTATTGTAGGGATTCTAGATCAGGATCTGTTTCAAGAAGCTGGGTTTGGGTTATGTATGGTTGCACTAGGGCTTTATCGATGACTGTCTGATCTACAAAAGTCTCTGATTTTGTTCTTAACAAACTATGTTGGAAAGGCAAATCAAACTCTATATCTTGAATAGTCTCAAATTTCTCTAGAAGAGAGTTAGAACTTGACAAAGGAATATTCTCAGGAAGAGAATTGAATCTAGACAAAGGACTATTACTACCTTGACTCTCTATAAGAGTTCTCCCTCTCACCAATCATTCTAGATTATCTACAAACTCAACAGGGTTGGGATCAGGGTGAGATCTAGTGAAAATTCTTTTGGGAGCCAGGTCTATTAAAAATCATCACACAAATAAAAATCAAAATCAATAACACACTAAAATATTTACAAAATAACAACCTCAGATCATGTATTTCATAATGATAAATAAGCTTCAATTTATAGAAATATTGATTAACTACCAAGGAATAATGGTTTTTCAATCTAAAGAGTTTTCTTCCCCAGTATGGTCGCAACTATGTTGTCATTTTGTATTTTTTGAGGTTGAGGGATTAAACACATAGGATAGCATCAAAACCACTTTCGAAGCTAGGATCTATCCCTTCCAGATTCAGAGAGGGATCTCTCTGTAAAATTTAGCTTTGTTTTTATGTAAATTTTAGGCTAGTTATTACTGTACTGATTGTTTTCATTTGATTGGTTTGGTTGATTTGAGTGTTATAATTCCATTTGGCTATGGAGTCTGTAAATTAAACTAGATTTTGCATCAATTTTTAGAGAATTTCTCACAGGGAAAGCTAGGCTGCACTGTTTGGATCTTTTCAGAAATTAAATGGATGGTGAAATAGCAGAAGTGTAAGGTTTAGTAGAAATCTAGGAGAAATTAAGAATTCCTTGATCTGAATTCAGTGGAAAACATTAAAATTACCAACAACGAAAATAGGGTGGTCTAAATAAAAAATCCTATTCATCAAAGTTTCTGTTAAGTAATTCAAATTTTCAGAACAACAGAGAAAGAAAAACAATGCTTAAATACATAAACAAAAGAGGCACATCACCATTTTGTACACCACATGAATCCTGTGAAAGGTACTTGTATTATTGATGCCATAGTACATTGAAAATACAATATGCAGAAGAAATTACATTCGGAAATCAACCCTTGATACTTCAAACAACAAAGTATTTATATTGAAAATTACAAAAATCCTTTACAAAATCGTTGTCAAACTCATAGTGTATTATTATCCTAATTACAAAAAATATATGATATAATATTGGTAGACAAATAGGTCATGTAGACAACTGAAAGAAAGGTGGCCCTATTTTGATGGTTTTGGTTGCTGAGTATACCTGAAACTACGTTGTGTTGCTGAACTGATTGTCATGTTGGCTGATGTGTTGGTCGATGTCTTAATGCTCCCAAGTTACCGTTTTAATCTAGTAAATAGACAAGTTCTTCCCATCTCTTTTCATCTGATATTGAGAATTTTGTTATCCTATGGTAAATTTCATCTACCTCTGTGTATTTGGCAAAAGTCAACTTCAGAGTAAAAATGTGTTTTACGTCATTTTGTATGTAGAAATCATTTGACATGGTTTCTAAAAATGTCATTGATGTCATACTTCCCTTTATCCCACTGACTTTGATGCTGCTTCTAGCCATTTCTTTCATATTCAGGACATAGTCTTCCTGATTGATTAATTTGTCATTTATTACATACTAGGTAGTCCTTTTTGGACCAATGCTTCAATTCTGCTAGTGAACCTATTTACTTGTAGCTCCAAGGTCTCACATCTTTCTTCCAACTGATCAATAAGATTCCTCTTTGTCAAGAATTTCTTGACTTCCAAAATAGTAGTAGTCTTGTCACTGATCCCTACTTCTTCAACCTCATACTTGGAATTAGAGTTGAAGAACTTGATAATGTTGGAGGCTTCTATGGGCATCTCTCCAAGCTTCTCTCTTCCCTAGACAATAGTTTATGTAGCCTTTTTTATCAGCTCTTTCTGCTCAAATATGATTTGGATAGAAGGTCAAATCTCATTTATAGAGTCTAGTATATTCATCCAAATGGTTTCCTTGGCTTGGGCTAAGGTCTAGCCAATTCAAGTGTCTCTCTCTACCTTTTGCCACTTCTCCAACAGTATCTGGGATTTCTACATTTCAATAACCCGACCAGCTTTAGCATTGGCCTTTTTCACTTCTAAAGATTTGAGTTTGCCCTGCAAAGTCTCAATCTCCTTTAACTAGAGTGACATGTTCTCTAGTGCCTTTGTTACTTGTTCAACACTCACAATCTGAGTGGAAGAAGTGGTTGTAGTGGTTGTTCCTGTTACTTGAAGCTGAGAAATGGGTATGGAATCTAGGGGGACAATGGTCATCTTCTGACTCTCTTCTTTCTCCTTTATCATTTTCTCCATCTCTGCCTCCATTTATCTAATCTGTACATTCTATTTTATGATCAGTTTCATCATGTCTACCTTCATTGCTTTAGTTTCTTCAATGTCCTCGATCAATGGATCCTTTGTGGCTGGTAGCTTGAGCTTCTTTCTCAAGGCTGTAATGTCCAGATTCTTCTTTTTAATAATCTCCTTAGCAACATTGACATATCTAGGGTCATACCCTATCTTTAGTACCAAGTCTTCCAAGGAATTGATCCTGTTATCCTTAGCTAAGGAGGATACCTTCTCCATCTTCAACTGTGACTGAACATTGGCAAATGAAACCTGGAATTTAGATAGTGACATAGCAATTTTAGTCAATGTGGAAGATATCATTTCACGAGTTTTATTTTACATATCCATTTGATCAATGGGAGGTATGTCTTTAGTTCTGAATTCAAAAGTTGTGCTCTTGTAGTCTGCTGATGATTCTGCATTTTTCCATGCTATGTGTCAAAGATTGACAACAACCTACTCTGTGAGCTGGAGGTCTGCTTCCAGAATTGATTATAGGTACTATTTTTTAGAATCTCATTTCTAAGCTTAATCTCCCTATACCTATCAAAAACTGTCTTCTCCTTTTCTGTTTGGACATTCTGTGATTCTAGCTCAGTTTCCTTGTGACCCTGTGAAGATGAAGGTCCAGTAGGAGATGTTGTGAATTTTTTGGTTGTAGGTGGTGTTGAGGCAAATTAATTACCTATCATTTAATTTTCAACCAAGGGGTTTCGTAAAACTTGTGAAGTCTGCGTGCACTATATATGCTAGAAATTAAATTCTAATTTAGATCAACCTAACTATGAAACCAAATAACGACAAACCAAATTCACCTATTCTAATTCAACAATCAACTCAAAATAATTTATAGTACAATTATAGTATAATGCGCGGAATTGAAATCTTAATCTTTAAATCTTGCAGGAATTGAAAGCACACCACTCTTTCAGAAATGAAATAAGAAACAATAATTCTTAACCTCTCACACATGAAAATATATGAAAGCAAATAAAAACAAATTCTCTTAACTTCTAGGTAGAAAGAAATTAAAAACAATACTCTTAACCTCTCACACAGGAAAAGATATGAAAGAAAATAAAAACAATCACTCTTAACCTCTCACACAGGAAAAGATATGAAAGAAATAAATCTTAATCTATGAAAGTAATAAATATTAATCTATGAAAAACAATAAATCTCACACATTGTAGGTGGCCAATCCAAAAGCATGAGAGATGGCAAGTTGAGAGGCTCCAAATGCAAGCATAACCAAATCAAGGTGAACATCACTCATGAGCATGGTGCCAAATCCAAATTCTATATTCAAAACATGGGCATTTCACCAACTTTGCACATGCCTTTCAAAGGAGAAGGCTCTCCTATTTATACAAAAACATAAGAAGCTACCTCATTAATGGAGGTCCATTATTCTCTCCCTAGATCCCTAGAAAATCTCATAGAGTTACAACTCAAATAGGTAATGATGAGACACATATCCTCTTTGACCTTTATCCAAATCTTCTTCCATATCTTGAAGATAATTCGAATTTGAGCATTGGAGGCCACATAAGGGTGCCTTGGAAGCTTCCAAATGACCTACACATGTCATGAAACTCAAGCCACTTTTAAGTATTAGCAAGTATATGTCATTTTGCTATTTTTTAACCATTTAATTCACATATAATACTAGAAATCATTAACTTTTGGAAAACACAAAGGTAGCCCATATAATTATGAAAATGGAGGCTAATGAAAGATTATATGGTCATGGTGTTGTGACATGTGAGTGAAATGGTGGTGATAAAGGTGAAAGTGGATGATATTTTGAATACATTTTGGAGACTCTACAGGTGGTGAATCTATGATTATGATGGCAACCTGCTCTTCAGTTTCTTTGTCCATTTCTACTCAAGGAGTCAACTTTGTCCTCTTCCTATAGCTAATCCTGAACTCTTTGGCTTCACTTCCTATGGTTGATGATGATCCTTCCTCCCTCTGTCTTTTGCATGATTCTTTCTAAAGAGTGGGAGTCTGCAAATTGGAAGTGGAAAAGAGTTGTTCTTCAGCTTCCTGCAAAGTGTTTTATGTCCATTCCAGCTGATTGGCATACTGGTCTATTTCATGCCTTGAAGTATGAATGTAAGGAGTGCTTTTATTCTCCACTCTGAGATTTGAAATAATGCCACAAGGGTCATAAGACCAGGTAAAGCTCAGATTGAACTTCATTTATTTAAGCATTCTATCTTCTTCTTCACCTGCTGTCCTTGTGTGACACACAAATGGGCCCACCTATGTCTTTTTTCTCAACTGTGATTTCTTCTTGGCCACTACAGAATGGATGTCATACAAATTCATCATTTGTCTAATATACTCCTGGGAAAAATCCCCATTGGGCGATATTTGGGGAGTTTGTATGGTGCCAATTCATAACCATACACCATGATTTATGTGTAATTTTGGTATAAATACCAATCCCCAGTCTTGGCTTGATTTGTGCATAATTTCTTGACTTCTTCGCTAATCCTAGGCTGTACTGCACTGTTCATAATGTTCATGGCTGGATGAACAAAATATTCAATAAACTACTTATAAGAAAACTCTTGCTATTCTTTCATGACCAATGAGGTCAAAAATATCACTGGCTACTGATTTCCTGCATCATCAAGCTTCTACATTGCAAAACTGAATTTCTCTGACTGATAGTAAAGGAACATATAAATCAAAATGGAGGTGTAATTAAACACCTGTTCTATGGGAAACTTTATAAATTGTTCGTGAATACTGTCAGTCAATAATTGACTGAAATTGAACACAATGGAAGGCTTGTTGTTTGTGGAAAATATGGAGAGGAATCCTAAAATGGGCTCATCTACCCATTGATAAGAAAAATAACCTAAAATGTAGGAAATCATGGATATAACTTGTTTTTCCTAATCAAGGAAGATGGAGGAAGGATATGGAGGATTTTTTTTACATAATTGGGCATTCTTAGGCAAGAAGATTTTGAATATTTTAGCTCTGGTGGCGAAATCCAGCTTTTGATAAAGCTGGGTGAGGACTTATAGGGAGAAAGAGGTAGTATTTTCCATAGTGGGAGCCAACATCATTTGGTCAGTGGATTGGGCAGTAATTGTGAAGAGAATGTCACCTGTAGGGGCAATGATAGCTCTTTGAGTAGGGACATAACATGCTTGACACCTTCTAGTAAACTATGGGGCTTGGAATGCCAGGCAGAAAATGTAATGGGGAAGATTGGACTCCTAGAGCCCAATTTCATCAGTTTTATTTGCATGTTTGTCTTCTAACCAGCAATATAATTCAAGAAAATCATAGTCACATTGGGCTTCATTAATCTTGTAATCCATGTCAACCAAAGGGGTATGATCTAAGTCTACAGAAGGGGGAATCAAAGGATTAACATGTTTGTCTTGGGTTTTGGTCTTCAGAGGCATGACTATAGCAATCTGAAAAATAAGAGGAATTAATGAAATACAAGAAGAAATTAGCTAGAGGAGGTTAGCGAGAAATATTTTAGATAATGAAGTGTCAGGTGAAAGAAATAAGGAACTGTCAAGTTTTTGTAGTAGTCTCGTATTGGAAATGTTCTGAGAATGGTCACTGGACAGAAGGTGTCAATAATAATTAAAAAAAAAGAACCAGTGAAAAGAAGGAGAGCGATAGGATGAGTAGTAAAGAAAGGAGAGTGATGGGTTCAGAAGTTTTTAAACATTGGGAAGGTTCCATTGAAAATGGCGCGGGACCGTTAGTTTTCAAACGGTTACCTGGGAAAATGAAATTAATGTCGAACGATTATTCGTCAGGAGAGCATTCAATTGGCTAATGGCTATGCAACGTGGCGGGAGGAGAGTGGCCGAGGAGTCGTGGTGGGACATGGTAAAGTGGGCGAGGGGACGATAGTTTTAAAGGGGGTAGGAAGCGATAAGCGGGAATGGCCCATGGGGGGTGCGAAATCATGAGAGGGTGACACTTAGGGGATGGGGCCTGGGGGGGAGAAATAGCTTTTTGGATCCCCCCGGTGGTAAAGGAAGGATGGAGAGGGGGGACGAAGGTGGATGACGGTCATTGATTGTGAGCAGGAATAGATCCCAGTGTCGCCAACTGAGATGTACTTTAACCATATATGAAAAGCCAAATTTGTCTACATGCACTTTAATATTTTCCTTTCTGACTTAGGATAAAAGGAAGTATAAAACATATGTGGAAATACTTTATCCTATGGCACATATATTGGCCTTTTTTCCATATGATTAAACTTAGGATAAAAATCACATATGCATATATTTGCAAAATCATCTAATCTACCTACCCTTAGCTAAACTAACATTTTTTGTTCTTCAAAGGGTGCACTTAGACTAGAAAACCCACTTTTTTTTTTTATACAAAATGAAAAACTATCTAACCTATCTCTTATTTCTTCTATTGATCCAGATTAAATAGTTGAATCAATGTCATTTTCTAGCTAACTACTGATTTACCAGATTAAACTGTTGGGCAAATCTTTATTCGCTAACCTAATCTATAGATATTGAAAGAAGTTTAATCATGATTACACTATATGATTAAACCAAAATCTAGTGATTGTGGAATTTTGAACAAGCTGCACACAACTTTTTATTTTAACAATAATGAAGAAAACTAATTATCAGTAGTGGCACTTAAACTTGCAACACTTTCAGTATTATTCGCTTTTTTTCTTTCTTTTGGTGGGGTTCAATCTTTTAATATTTTTCAATATTTTATTTTTCTTTTTCTTTTTCTTATTTATACCCTCTTTTCATTTTTTATTCCATTTTTTCTTTTATTTGGAATCATTGGTAGATTGACAAGTATTTACAAAATTAGATTCCTAAGATACACTACTCAGTTGCCTTGAGATTCTATAAATTATAGGACCCTAACACCATGGAGAATCCAAGGCTCTTCATAATACTCCCAAGCTCCTTCTAAGCCTAATCCTAGCCAAAATCTTAGCTCCCAGAATCCCCATACCTGAGTTATGAGGTTCTATTTATAACAAGAGGGGGTGATTCTTCAACTTCCCTTTGTGACCTTTGGACTACCCTCATGACTCTTTAACTTCTTTATAAAATGAATCATTACATTACATCATGACTCCTCATATTCCAATATTGACACTTGGAATTTCACTTATAACATAATTACAAATAATATTACAATTTACACTTGTACCCATATAAGACAAAATAGGGTAGAGACAACTCTATAGCCTAACAAGACAAAACACTATGATGCTTGAGTTTGGGATAACTCTAGCTCAACAACTTCTACTTGATGCTTCATGGTAATATATTGGTGCCAAGCTTGGTATTGTGCAATGAAATCCCTAAACTGGGTGATGGTGTCTGGCTAGAAGCTGACTCTAGCCTCAATGGCATCTAGGTATAATGACTTGGAACCAGTTTCAACTTCCCTCTGAAGCATGAGAAACATTGTTCTTATTTGGATATGACCACTAATGTAGTTTTGCATGTTTTGTTTATTTAGCTCCAAATATTCCTTGGTGGTTATTATTGTTAGCCTTTGAATCCTTCCATCAGTGATCAAATATGCTCTTACAAAGTGGTCTCAGGGTGTCAAAGTCAAATTTTGTCATTTCAGTGAGTCTTCAATTAAAATTTGGTTACTAGGTATTAGGTCTAGGGTTGTTTTCACTCCTTCCAAATTCTTCCAAGTATTGGTTCATGTCACCATTCAGCTTAGTGTACCATCATTCAAAGAGTTTTCATCATCATTTTAGGTTCCAATGGGTCATTTTACACCTTTTTTGTGCTTCAGCTGTACTTGGGTAAGCCTCATTTCCCTCTCCTAGGGTTTTGAAGGTAAATTTTCTTGGATGGCCAAATGATGAACAAAACTTGTGTCTCGATGTTCATATACCTTCCCTTATCGCTAATATACCTTCTTAAACAATTCCCATCACTGATATCCCTCAAATTCGTCATTTTCCCACAAACCCTAGTTTATTACTACAATTTGACAATTTTCTAGGCTAAGCCTGTGTTTTGACCTTTTGGACCCCTTCCACTCACTCAATCTTTGAAATTATACTTTCCCCTACTTCCTAACATCCCTCGCTACTTCCCAAAATTTTCTCAATAATTTATAAGCCCCTCATCCCCTTCATTTCCCTTCATTTCTACAAATCCCCTATTCCACATATTGGGATAGGTTTTCTTAAAACTATGTTTCTAAGAAATAAAATATGAATTTGACAAAAGTGAGAGAGGTTTTTTTCCACCATTTACTCAAGAAGAAAAACCTCTTTCAGTTTTTTCACAGGTTTCGTGGTTTGGGGGAAATGCAGAAAACATCATTAGCCTCATGAGGATTGATGCACTTCTGGAGTGAACTTGGAAAAATAAAGATTTCACCTAGTTTGGATTTCAAAAGACTTGCTTCATGATTTAAATGATATTTAGATAGAGAGATATTTCCAATGAGCTATCATGAGCTCAATTTGGAGTTGAGGAAGACCTTCAAAAGTTGACTGCAACAGCACTCTGCATTTAGGCAGCCTCATTTTGCACATTTTGACCAGTCTTGGGAGATTTGACCTTTGATAGTACAAATGAACTCCAAATTGTGAAATTCAATATGTTTTGGAAAGTATACTCAATAAGCTTTCCAAAGAGCTATCCTGCACCCAAATTTGACACTGGGAAGGCCTTCAAAAGTCGTCTGTAAAAAGGCATTGCGCATCAGGTCAACGCTGTGCATCAGAGGGTCGGCGCTACGCATCAGAGAGGCGCTGCGCATTAGGCAATTTTCTCCAGCGTAAATTTACACTGGCACTTCACATCAAAGACGCGCTACGCATTAGGTTTAGGGTGCTGTGCATTGGCCAGTAACGCCTCAAAACCCTCAAATTTAACCTCCAATCACTTTCATTGATACATTTCTCCTCCAAGCAAGTAAACTCTCTTTTGATCTCACATAGGGTTTTTTATGCTTTGATGGTGGTTTTAGCATCCTAAAATTCAAAACCATAATTTGTCTCTAAAACTACCTCATACACTACAAATTACAGTTTTTTATTCCCTATTCCCTAATTTCATTTGCCCAAAACCTATCTCCTAAACCCCATCCTCCCTAACTCCTTTTCCTTTCTCCTATCTCCTAAACCCTACATCATTCATTAACCTTACTTATTCCCCACATATCCTTCCAATTCTTGTTCACCCTCACCTGCTTTCCTTTTTAAATCCCTTCATACTCCTCTCAGTCATCACAAGGGAAGCAGCTATAAAGTATGGAGAAGGATAGTGAGTATGACTATGAGAGAGAAACCCTTAGTGATAGTTCCATGGAAAGACTTAATGAACAAAAAGGAGCATGATAAGCTAAAGATATTGGCTGAGGCTTCACTAGCCCAAAAATGTAATCAATGAGGGATCCATGTGCCAAATTTGGAGAAATTTTGGAAAATTTTTGTCATTTTACAATTTTGTAATAAAAACATAGGGATTTTTAGCTGATGTGCAGTGCCACCGGAACTGCACATTGAGTTGGCTCAATATTTTGCCAAATGGCTTGTAATTTTGGATTCCTCATGAAAAGACAATGAAACCCAAAAAGTTTCATAAAATTTGGAGGAGATCTGGGTCACCTAAAGGGCAAAAACACCTAAAAAATGCCCTCTCTGCCACTTTTTGGACACACAGGAACTAGTCTTGGGAGAATCCACTTTTGAGGGGGCAAATGACCTCCAAATCAGAAAATTCAAAGTGTTCCAGAACCTAGACAGGCAGGGCTTTCCAATGAGCTATCTCGGGCTTGATTTGGATGCAAGTAAGGCCTCCAAAATCAGCCTTGAAGTGGCGCTATGCATCAGGATCAAGGCGCTGCGCATCAGGCAAATTTTTGCCAATTTTGCCTAAAAACTCATAATTTCGCCTAGTTTACTGTTAGTTGACTTTTTCTTCTCTCTTTGGTAAGTTAATGATGTAATATGATATAATATGATGTAAACATGATGAAAAATGACTTGAGGGGGTAGATACATCAGTTAGAGGTGGTTTGAGGTTGAATGAATCAGTTTCCATAGTGTTAGAGGCAAGTTGTTCCACTCCTTATTTTCTAGTTCCTAGTTTAGATGTTGTTGAAACAGCTCCTTGACTCATGGATTCGACCCGTGATGGCTAGCATAGGTGGTTTGATGCCTATATCATATACTTTCTTAGTCATTTGAAAAGGTTGGACTCTTGTGGATGCATTGAGCATTATTGTAAATCACTAATGCAGTTTGGCAAGGAAATGAACCGGGGTTTTGCAACATTTTGTGGGATTCTTGTGGTAAGTTGTCTTGGCAATGTTTTTTCCTCTGTGATTTAGTTTCTCTTATGTGTATATGTTCTAGCATCTACTTATTTCTTCATAACTAAATGAATAAAGAGAATTAGGTAGAATCCATTAATATTCAGTGCTCTGCCTAGAGGATACATTTAGTTTTTAATGTTTTCTGCTGTTTGAAGAGGACTCATGAACCCTGCATGCCCTCTCTGACTCCTCACTAGTACTTAGACTCACCATCACATTCATTTCAAAGTGCTAAAACACTTGCCTACCTTGCCCCACAGAAACCTCTACAAATCTGAGTTGATTTCCCGGACCCAAAGTTGCCTTCCTCATCTGATCTAGCAACCAACAATTAAAATCAATCAAAATCCTTTGAGCAAATACACCTAGCCTAAAATCAGCACTAACTTTCAGTCATCTCAAACCTTAGTTTCCATATTCTCTTTGATATTGATAATGAGAGAGACCTCTCCTGACCTGGTAGGGCTAGCTGCCAGGTTAAGTGTGGTTTGATGTTACCCTAGACCTACCTTCCTTCAGCCTAAGGTAGGTTTAGGCACTAACAATGGCAATATGTCTCAGTTGGTCCAAGTACTCTTCGATATCTTGTCAAACCTGGTTCCTGGATTTGGCTTTGGTGAGAGAACCAACTGATGGGATCTTGTGTGTTTTCACCAATACATGCAAACTACTGAACAACAGTGCATATGAGGCCTGAATGCTACCAATAAATGAGGCAAGTTGCTTGTTCTTCTGAATCAGCATCCAAAGGCTCACTCTCTCCAACTCTGCCTGTGGCTTCATTTTCTTCACTAAGTCAAGCGATGCCCCTTTGTACCACATTGTACATTCTTGCAAATAGGTAATGGCAGCTTATATGTTCTTAAGAGTTTTAACAAAATATTTGCTCTACTACTATAAGCCACGAAAACGGATAACTGCTTTATTTGCGATAACAAACTCCTCATAGAGGTTCTGCATGGTTTCTCCAAGTGTTGATACTTCAAAAAGTATCGTTTCTCTCATCTCCTCCAAGTAGACCTATGCAGAAACTGCATTATGTCCTACTATGCAGAGTTGTTCTGCCTCTTGCCTAGCAACCTTTAAGTTCTATGCCAACTTCTCATTGTCGGCCATAAGATACTGAATGTTTGATTTTGTTGCACCTGCAAAAGCAAAGTTGGCTTCGAAAATGGAATTTGGATTCTTCTTGGTGTCTTCCACTATCACCCTTTCTCTAATGAATGCAGGTGATTCGTGATCATCCAGAAAATTATTTCTCTGTACTTGTACAATCTTCTTTTGGAACTCATCAAATAACAGATTGTACACATCCATTACCAGATCAACATCAAGAGGAACAACATCCCCTTCCTCGCTCAGGGTTGGATCTGCTACTGGACGTGGTGGAGACTGAATGGTGACATGTGGTGCACTCTACATCAAAGCAACATCTTCATTCTATAGCTCCTGATCCATCTCCATGTCTGTAAATTCAATCAATTGCTCAATTTGTTGAGAAAGCTCTCGATCTTGCATTTGTTCACCTTCCACCTTCACTGCTGGTTGGTTCTATTCCTTCTCTTGAACTCATATCAGCATCATTTGTTCTTCTATTACGCTTTTCATTTCTTCTTCTTCCTACTTCTGCTTCTCTTCTTGTTCTCTCCTCCTCAACTCCCTTTCTTCCTTAGTTTATGCTCTACTCCTGAAACCTTAGTTCTACTTCCTGCAACCTCTATTTTTCGTACTTCCTCCACTCTGCTCTCTATATCCTATACTTCCTCTTCACTTCTGTTGCTAAATCTATTTTCATGATAATAGGATATGATTTCATTTTTCATCTTTGTTCTCCCTCTTGAATATCAACAATCTTTCTCTTTCCCTTGTGCTGAATGGGATTGTTTCCTTCTGTTGTTGTTTCTTCTAGAGTCGTTTCCATATGCAGATTAAGTTGTGAAGTCTCTACTAGCGGATTGGCTCATGAATTTTGGAAGCATTGTAGCAATTCCTCCATGGGTCCTCCTCTGGCCAATGAAAAGCCCCGTTGATCCACTAAAAGTGAATTCTCGCACAATGGTCTTTGCAAATACTATGAGGATCATATGGATTAAAGCCTTGAGTACTGAATGAAAACTTCACAATTTCCTTTCCCTCATTATCCACAACTTTCAGTTTATTTATCTTGTATAATCCAATTTGAAAAAGAAGAGCGGGCCATGGTTCTTTCTTATTCCTATGCAAATCTGTTGAAAACATTGTTGAGAGATGATATGAAACTTCTTGCATGAAAAGCTTGTTGGTGGCATACCTTGGTAAAACATGCAAAATCTTTTCTCCGTTGAACACTTTAAGCATCTTGCAATAGATATGCACGATAGTTTATCATGGTGTCCATGTCTAGTTCATTCTAGGAACTGGATGTTGTGCACATATTGCATCTAGTAAATATGAAAACATATAAAACCTTTCTTTCTCACCATTGGGAGGACTTTGAGACTCTGCTACATGGGCTTTCAAATGTCGAGCCAACAAATATGACCCGTTGAATGACTTCCCCTTGTTCACAACCTAGTTCAGTAAGACTTCCCACCCTTCAGAAAAGGTCTCCTTGCTTTGCTGACAATGGATCTTGCAAGCTAAGATAACCAAGAGATGGTAGGCCTTCCTAAGAGACTTTGTCTTGTATGAATGGGTGGGTGTCTATCAAAATTTTTATGGCTCTTTCACCGAGCCTTTGAAAATATCTCTTGTATTCACATAGATATTGGTGGCATAGAAAAATGAGTCCATGAGATTCATTGGCTCAGGCAAGTGATACATGCACCGATAATATTCTTCCTGAAAGGTAGCAAGTTTTTGTCCACTGTCACTGCTCAATGTCATGATCTTCTCATTAATGTGTGAGACAATCCAGTTGATGACATCTACACATGGGAAGGTTGTATATTTGCATGAAACCTTGTGTAGTCCTGACTATCGGATAATGAGATAAACCTGTCAGTCCTCTAAATCTGCCTCAAGGCTCTCTGCTGAAAGAGCTCCATTATATTTCTACCATGTTAGTGTTGACCCATTTTCTATAAATAGTTGAGTATTTGCATACACTGGAACATCTACTGGTGTTTGCATAACTACATCCCCAGAACTTATTTGAATGGTCTCTTTTGAAGCAGCTCTCTTTAGTGCCATGGTAATAATGAATGTTGGAGAGAATTGCTTCGCAAGTGTGGTACCTATGGGACAAAAAGGATACTCATGGAAATAAAACATTAGCCTTTTGCAAATCTAACTTCAAATCATGATCAAGCAACAAACCATGCAATTGATGAGAGGGATTGCACAATTTTCATAAAAAAGCAAGGGAGACTAATTGTGGGAACTGTGCTCTGAACAGTCCCAATAGCGAAGGGTGTAGCCTGAGGCTTGAGACTGTACAATGAATAGTTCAACCTAGGTAGAGACTGGGAGAGACTGCACATTGCATAGTATTAGTGGCCAAAGTGACAGGTTGAGCCTTGGAACTGCACAATGCACAGTTGGGCTAGCCTATAATGCACACTACGTAGTTACAGAGTCCAAGCTCTCGACTTGAACCTTAGGATTGCACAATTCCCAACTAGGCAAGGAAAAACCTGGCCAAAGAAAGTGTAGATATGCCCAGTGGAAGTGTAAAAAATGAGCAGAAGTGAGTAATGATGTGAGTTGGTTGTAGATCAATGTAGACCAAGTGCATAAACTGAACAAAGAGAAGGAAAAACACGTATGTGAAGAGAGTCACTGCAACATCGACCATCGATGCAAAAATAAGAAAATTGATGCGACACTTGTGAAAGGTAAACGACAACTTAGAATAACACTTCTACAAGATAACATAAGTTGAAATGCCACCAACTATGAATAGAAATAAGTAAAACAACACTCACACAAGTGAAATGACAAAAAGCGACAAAAGACAACAAAAGCGAAACTCACCCAGAAAAGCGACGATGACTACACCGAAGGTTCATTGATCTCCTCATGAATGCTAGAGCTCCAATATCAAATGTGAAAATGACATCTAGAGGCATAGATTAAATATAATTGAGCGAATTAGGGTTTGTGATGTGCATTCCTAAAACGAATGAAAAAGAGACACTTGGCAGAAGTTTCTAAAAATAGTGATTGTGCCTCCTTCGGGATACTAATAATGGATCCCTATTTTTTAGGGATACCTTTTTTTCTTTTTAGATTTGTTCTATTTTGGATTTTTCGGGGAAACTTGCCATTCACATTGCCGGGAAAGATTGCACAATTTTGTGGAACTGGGAAACTTTTTGGATAAGTGCACTGTGCAGTTTCTCAGCTCAGACAGGGATTGTATAGTTTCTAGGCTTAGTGTTGGGTTTCCTTCCATGAATGCACAATTTTTGACCTCAAGGTTGACTTTCCGTCTAGACTGCGCAATACCAATCGTCAAGGCTGATTGCCCTCAAGGATTGTGCAGCGTCTGGAGGCAAGCCCAGAACTGTTGTGTGACCAAGTTAGGAGGTTGGCTTGTGAGTTAGAAAGATCACTTAAGAGTGGAAACAAGAGAACACAAGTGCAAATGAAAAAGATAAGTCTCAGTCGCAGCATGAATACTTGGATCAGTGCAAGATAAGCTCCTGTGGATAGGAAGGAAGGCTCCAAAATCAAAGCATAGGAAAAGTTTTTGAGGGTGGTTATAGTCGTTACAACACCTTAATTAAAATTGATAAAATTCAAACTTCCACATCATCAAACAACTTGTAGTTAACTGAGGTGACATAGTACTTGTCACTCAATTAAGAACAATCAATTCGAGTTAATGAGTTGAAGTTCAATCTACTTGAGTTAATTCTTAAAAAATAGGAGTCTAGCTCAGTTAATTCGAGTTAGGGGCATGAAGTTCAGTTGTGTGTAGTGGGTTCCTAAATTTTAATAGCCTAGTTTGAGTTAATTTCATTTGTAGAAATTTAATTCAGTTAAATTGAGTTATGGTCAATTAAACTAGTTCTAACTATTGTAGGAACTAGTGGAAGGTCAAGTTGTGGAAGTGGAACTTCAACCACACTCAATGATCATCCATATAACTAATCAATGAACCTAAATTAGCTCATGTGTGCAGATAATTTGAGTTACCTAGTTGAGATGGATATTCCAAGGCAATGTACTATTATTTGTTGACTATTCTAAAGTGTACATATTGTGCATGCGGTGAGAGGAAGGACCCAGAAGAATTGTGCAATCCAGATGAGAGAATTTCCTAATTAATAGGGGACTATTTCCCAAAGGAACAATGCAAGGAAATAGGAGCTTGGGAAGGCTTGAAATTGGCTAAGTGGTAACTAAGTTTAGTAAATGAGGCAGAGAGATAGATGTACGCTTGTAGGGTGTGCTCGGGCTTGAGAAAACATATATATTTCTTCTCTATTCTCTAATTAATGCAATATAGCTAGTAAGGGGTTTTGAGTAGTTGCTTTCCCCTAGATAAATCTCTATGCATGTGTGATGTTTCATTTTTCATATCTATGATTCTTGTTCTAGATGGTGAATAAACTTCCGCAAATTAGTAGAATAGCTTCAAATCTTGTGATTCAGTAAATTTCATAAGAAATATGAAATCCACACATTAATTTATACACCCAGTTAAACTCTTTATCACATTATTTAACACTCACATCATAAATAAATACCCTTTTTAATCTTAAATTTAATCAAGATATTTCATTTATTTTTGTAGTTTAACAAATTTTAAATAATTTTAATAATTATCCTAATAGGTAAATTATTTTAAATATACTGTATTCTAAAAAAATTAAACTAAATTATTTTATCTTCAGTATGACAATTCTCTTTCTAGGTTGAGCCTATTTAATCTTTCCCATTTTAAAAATATTACCGTTTAAATTAAATTGTTTTAAACATATTATTTATAAAAAAAAAATACAAAAAGTAAAGCTAAATTATTTTTAAATTATTTTATATACAACAATATAATCTTCCCTAATTTAAAAATCTTACATTTAAAATATTAAAATATTAAAAATCTTACATTTATAATATTAAAATCATTTTTCTTAATATATAAATGAAATATATATTTTATAAAAACATCCACACCCAAGTACAAATACAAATAATTTAGAAAATATCGTGTTAAAAAATTAAAACGATAATGAGTGCATTGATAACACCTATATTTCCTTTTAAGAAGAAAAAGCTAACAAATATTTATTTATATTAATAAATATAATTTTAAATTAAATTGAATTAAAAAATTTAATATTTTACTAAAATTTTATAAACATTAATACTTTACAAAAGCTAAAACCATGATGATTCCATTGACAATACTTATATTTCCTTGAACAAGGAAAAGCTAGCAAATATTTAATTATATTAATAAAACAAATTTTAAATAGAATTTAATTAAAAAAATTAATATTTTATTTAATTTTATAAACATTAATATTTTACGCATGTGAATAGTTTTAATGTTATAAATTATCTAAGTTGCTTATTTATATTTTAAAAGTATGTATTTATTTATTATTATGTAATTTTTATTATTAATTAATAAAATTATTTTTAGAATATATTTTTATAATCCTGAGTCTTCATTTTCCTCTTCTTCCTCTCGTTATCATGGTCGTCGTCATCATTATTATCATATCAATTTTTTTTTTGTAAAACATAGTAAAATTACTACTGATGTACTATGTGTTTGTGTTAATCTGAAATATATAAATATTTTATTATATATTAATTTAAAGTATATAAATATTTTATTATATTATAAGAGATAGTTAAATTGAAATAATTGTATTATGAAATATTATATAGATTATAAAATTTAAAGTTCAAATTATATATATATATATATATAAATTGAATTTATAAGAAAAAATAATTCAAAAACATATAATTTTGATAAAAAAACTTTTACTGATAAACCTATTCATCCATCCAATGCACTGTAAAATTGTTAAAGAAAACACAAAATATGTTAATAAAAACAAAAATTATACAATATATGTGAAACTGAAACTCATCCGTATTCTCTGTATCAAAACACTGAATATATTTCAGTAACATAAAAAGCGAAACCGATCCTTCATCAAAAACAATATAACAAATGGTGGGATATTCAAAACACAGTGAAAACGACCTGAACACTGAAAATATGGGACGACGGGTTGAAAGGTACATGTCACAATAATAATAAGAATGAGATTAAAATGCACCATTACATGGAAAAGCCATGTCCTTCTGATTGTTAAATATTTTGCGAATTAATAATCTAAATATTGATAACTCAAAACTTCAATTTATTAAAATATTTAATTTTTCTATTCAGTTGGGTTTCAGAATCTGCAATCAAATTTCAACTAAAATGCTTTTCTTAAACTTCAAAACTGGCCTGAGAGGAAAGGAATAGTTTTTAGGATTTGCATTTTGATATTAGTGTTTAAAGTTTGACAGTGTATCTCAATCCACATCGTGGATCCATTCTTTCATTTATTTACATATATTTTTGGGAAGATATTGAATCAATCAGTCAATGGCTAAAATGGGTCCCCTCTAAAAGTAGAAGTATGATCCAACTACTCTCTGATCTTTGTCCATTCATTGAGTTTCGTGAAGGTTCAAACTCTTATGATATATGCCCACCTTCTTTAACTATTGGGCATATATCACAATCTCTCAGTCTTTTCAACTTTCTCGGTTGAAGATGCCATCACCCCATTTACCGTTTTCTTCTCTCATCCACCCATTTCGCTGATTTTTATTTGAAGAGTCGGACGCTGCTTTCTCCATTTATCCCGTTGGTTTGTTGGCACCATTAAAGTTTGTTATTTATCTGGCCCAGTTTATTAAAGTTTATCTGGCCAAGTTTATTAAAGTTTATTTGGCCAAATTTATTTTGTCGAAGTGGTTGTACCATCCCATCTAACCTTTCAATGCCTTCTATTTTAAGTTACAATGACAGGTTACAATATGATGACCTATAGGTATAGTTTTTGAGTTCTAGATTTTAAATTTCTAAAGCATGGTTGTTGATTGACCTATTAATATTATCAGAATAGAATTATTATTTAGTTATTATCATTATTTAGTTATTAATATTAGTAAAATATGAGTTAAAATAAAATAACAGTGAAAAAAATTGATATAGTTTAATTAAATATTAAAAAGAAAGCGGGAAAAAAATATTTTGTTATTAATTACTAATATTATTTATAATTATTTTTATCATTTTAAACTAAGTTTCATTTTAAGTTTATAAAAAGATGTTTAGGTTTCGGATGGAAAATAGATTAGTAGCAAATTCAAACTTGAAAACTAACATAGAAAATGAATAAGAGGAGTAAACAAGCATTATCATTTAGTCATGGGGAGTTAATTCTTCCATTTCAATTGGCCCTTTATAGTTTCCTAGTGAATATATGGGTATGGAGGGAGGCCTAGATGAGCTTTGATGTTATGCAGCGAACCAAGCTGGGGGTAAAGAGGTGGAGTTCATTTAACATAAGGAGGTGTTGAAGGCTCAAATTTTTCTGCCCACAACAGTATAAGGGAGAATTCCTGGTCCAAACCTTAAAGTAGCTCCTTTTCTGTTGAAATGGTGGTTCCCACTAGTTTAACTAAGTCCAGTTACCTTTTCTCTATCTCTAATGGTTTAAAATATAATTTTCATCTACCAATAGAGAAGAAACATCAGATCAACTCTCTTGTTGGTTAGGCAAGAAAGTGATCTTTAAGGTGACCTCAAGCTCAGCCAAGCCACAACTAAAGTTTGCCTCTTTGGGAAGAGGAATTCTAGAAATATAGAATTAAATATGAATGCTAAATTATCCTAAAATACAAGCAAAAAGAAATAATTATTAAGCCTATCTCAATTAGGCAGATATAGATCTAATCCAACAGAGCAAGGTATTTAAATGATTGGGATTTAAATATGTCTAGTTTATAATGAATATCAAGCTAAAGAAATAGTTCAATTAAATGACATTATAAATACCAAATCACATTATGTAGAGACATTTTAACTGAGATAATCAATCAATAACATTTAGGAAGTAGTTAACAAAATGATATTGATTGTTAAATCAGTAATTCGAATAATTAAACAATAATATAAGGAATTATTTCACATAATATTATTGTTTGTTAGATCAGTATTAAAAGACATATTTCTGAGTAAATAATTACTCAGAAATCAGAATTCAAACCTACAAGAACACACATAAATAATAACATATAATTGAGACAAATTATTCATACTCACAATAGTGCACAAATATGAATAAAATGACACATTTGTGTCATCATAAAATGAAACGAGTATTTAAAACAATAGTATTATAAATACTAATTTATTGAATTTGTTTCTCTAGCTCTCGTCTCCAATAGTCATTTACAATGCTTTGAACTTCTTCTTTTAAAACAAGAGCTGCAGTAATGCAAACTTTGTTCATCATACATAATTCAAAATGAAAAAGAAAAATCATCAATAATCTTTAGATCTGAGATTTTCACTCCTCTCCTCTACAACTCTAAATCCTCATTACAATAGTGTTTTAAGAATTCCAAAATTGCAGAGAAGGGAAGCCCTTATTACATTCTACAATCTTTTATTTATAATATTTACAAAAAGAATTCCCACTAAGAAAGTTTGTTGAAGAATAAATTCTCCATCAATTTTCATTGGGCGAAAATCTTATTCTTTTATTGCTGGATAATTTTCATTAATTTAGATCATCTTCTTCTTATTTCTTCAACTGTTTTCCTACAAAATCAAATCAAAATTAAATTAAAATGCAAAAACAAAATCAAAATACCAAATCTGGAATTAAACATATCTAATCAAATTTAATTAAATAAATAATTTCAAAATAAATCAGAGATTTCTATTAATGCCTATGAGGATTTAATTGGTCAAGGAGAACATAGGTGAATGGATCTTCACTCATTAGAGCTTGTGGCTAAATGTGAAAGCAGAAAATAAAACTCAAAAAATTGATTTTGTTTTAAAAATTCGGAGCTTGATCTTCTGGTGAATTTTAGACCAATTTAATGATCAAATATGGTAATGGAACTACTTGAGAAATGTTCTCCGTGATTTTATCTATCCAATGAGCCATCATAGGCCTCATTTGGCTACGTGAAACTCAATTTATGAGTCTCCAAAATTGATGAGTTAAAACTACTAGAGTTCCACAAATTAAGCTAAAAATAGATTTTTTAAAATTAAATTCTAATCCTAAATTAAATTTGTTAATTAATATTAATTAGTTATAATTAGAAACTTAAATTAATTAATTTTAAAAATTAATTGAAAACATAATTAAATTAATTAAAAACAAAATTTAATAATTAATAAAAATATTATTATATTATATTAATATTATAATTATAATGTCATACTATAATAATAATATAATACTATATTATAATTATCATGACCATCCATATGAATTCAAAACAAAACACATGTTATGTAGGAAGGAATGGAGGGTGAGTGGAGTTATAAGCGTAGGTGAGTTATGGAGGGATAAGGAGTAAGGTGGGGTTATGTGAGGTGAGTTGGAGGATGGAGCAAGAGTTATAAGGAGGTTATGGAAAATTTTATATTAAAATTGAAAAAATTTATTACATAAAATTAAATATTGTAAATTGCAATTTGTAAAAGAGGTCCTTAAGATTTTTGTGATATGTGATATCACAATTTTTTGAACGCATCACACTTTTAATTTCGGCCTTTTTAAATTGGGGTTTTTGGAAGGAAAAAGGTGATGTAAAGTGGGGCTCACGTGGAATTAAAGCTTTTACAAATTTAACTACAATTATTTTACAATTTTGAGATTTTGAATTTGGAAATTTGTTTTAAAATAATAAATTGGAGTAAATTACCGAGATCCCAAAACACGCTTTTCAGCGTTCTATAATTTGGCTAGGTCATTTTGTTGGACCGTTAGTGAAAAATGAAAAAAATTAGTAAAAGTTAACTAAGAGTTAATATTTACAATGGACGACTATTTTAATTGAAAAAATTGAAATATCATACATTTTTTAACCCTCGCAATAAGAATGATCAAACTTCAAAAGAGTGTCATTTTCAAACTGGTTGATGAAATGAGGCAAAACAAGTATCAATGGAAAGCTAGTGAAAAAACAAATTCAATGAAACAATCCCCATTATTTGAAGTAAATAAGTAAAAAATTGGGGGTGTTGGGTTTTCCCTACAACAATGACGACACACTGAGAAGAACCAATTATCTCTAGTTAAAGATTATGAAATTTAATTTACCCAAAGTTTAAAAATCATGGAGTTCAAGAAACTGTCTAACAATAAAACATTTTCATAGGTCCCACATAAATAGATTAAGCAATATGAGTTTGTAAAGATAAGTACTCAAATAAGGCTAGAGTAAAAGTCATGAATCCAAATTTGCGAAAATTATTTTAAAATTATCTCATATGAAAAATAGAAGAAGGTACATACAAGAGTTTTTGATAAAGCATATATCTATTTTATGATTGGTCTCTGACATCGCTTTGTTACAAGTGAGCCTGAATAGTTCTCCGACGAAGTTGCCTTTTATGCCATACAAGCCTAGTCCCACTGCCAGCGAGCATCCATAGCCCCGACGAGTTTAGTTGTATTTCTTATTCTTCCTCTTTTAATCACTCATTTGATAAGCACATTTGCAAGCTTTTAGTTTATGATATATTGAGTCCAAATTCTTTTCCTATAAAGTGGAGGGGTGTAAGGAATTCATTGTATTAAACTCAAATAAGTTATTTCCTTGAAAAATTAAACTCAATCACTTAGAAATGATGTGTGTTCCTCCATGAAAAATATTTAAAGCAATATTGTCTTATGGTTCCAAAAGGATATGCCTTTAATGATAAATAAAATTCACTGAAATAGATAGGATTAAAATATTCCATGTATGTCAATCACTGTAGGGTGAGGAAAAGGAATTTTACATAAATTGTGGTAGAGTCACCAAAATCAAACCATAATTGAAAATAAAAAAGAAAAGAACTCTAAACTAAAGTAAGAAAAGAAATCAGCAAACAAAAATAAAAATGGAGAATGCAAAACGTAAAAGAAAACTCCAAATTTAAAATATAAACTCCAACCAAAATATTTGTGCAAATTTTTCAATAAAAGGAGATAAAAGAAACTAAGCATATGTACGTTCTTTCTTATGTTGAGATTTAATTTAATTTTTTTTTTCTTGCAGAGTTATAACAAATAAGGATCTCAAAATGTAGAGGGTGAATAACAATGATGATAGCTAATATACTAAATGAGAAGTTTTTGTCTGACGTGAACTTTCTTGTTTCAAAGAAAAAATCTGTATAAAAGCATTTTAGCCATTTTCTGACAAAATTAATGCTTAGGAAACAGACTAAAGGTTCAGAAACTCCCTAGTTTAGCAGATTTGATGAAAACCATTTCTTCTTCTTTCAAGAATCTCAAAGAAAACTGAACAAAAAAGAATGAACTTCAAAACTGATCTGGTAGAGGTGTGAAAGGTTCATGAAGATTTGCAAAAAAAGAGTTCAATACTAACAAAAACTAAAAACAAAACTCAAATGAAAATAAATGAAAGTGGGCACATGAAACTTACCATTGGAGAATTTCATTTAATTTTATGTGAGAGGTATCATTTCTTCCAACAAAAGATAACTTATTCCTTTAATTAGAATTAAAAGCATTAAGAAGTTTTATTAACCCAAAATCATTATTTATTAAAATTAATATAAAGAGAGGAGTAAACTAGAATAAAACAATGTTTTATGTCCAAGGAATCTGAAGATGAAAAAAATTCACAAAGATGAGAATGAAAGGACGCTTGTTAATGAATCGCAATGATGAATGTCCTCATAATATTACATGTTTCATATCAACTCCATGATTTTCATAAATTGATCAGAATCAAGACCAAATCCAAAACAATGTAATGGAGAGGCCTTGAATTTCGTATATTAAATATAGAGTGATATATCAAAACTCAAATATAAGAGAAATCAAAAATGATTTAACCATGTTCCAAATTTCTTATCAGATTCTTCATTACCATAGTGGTTGCCCAAGAGTGCCTTAAATTCTTTTATACAGGACAATGCCTCATCAGATGTTTCACATTGCAAGTTTCTTTGCCATGCATAATTTTCAAGTTGCGAGATTTACTTTTGTCGATATGCGATTAAGTTTTATATAACAGATAAAAGACAATAGCAGAGGTATATATCGTAATTTATCGCATTGGAGGATATTAAGACAAGGTGTCATTTGAGTTTTGCAATGCGATATAGGTGATGCGATAACAAAGTTGTGATATGAGCATATGCAATGGAAAACTACGATGGAGTGATTGCGATATCAAAGAATAGTCATATCGGAGATTGGAACTGTTAATAAAAGGAAACACTGATATTATTCTTGTAGTAGTGGGATTGTGATAAATGGCGTGTCTCTTTGGTGGGACTGGAATTGGATTTTATAAGAGATCAGCGATCGAAATATTTGAGTACAGGATGTAACATTGATGATATGCCGATGTGCGCTGAAGAACAAACCCGATAGTTTTATTATGTAGATTTAATTGCATATCGGATCTGGGACATCGTAACCTTTAAACATATGCCCTAGCCAAAATTGTGATTTATGAACGGATGCAATATCCTTTTAAAACTGAATTTAAATGTCATATTAGGTCCAAGGGTCATATGTACATCACAACGTTGGTGGTCATCTATCGGAAATTAGTGATTCGGGATATCAGAGATATTTGGAGTATTCTTATTTCAGAATCTTTGATATGGGAACTACGATATATGATGTGGCATTTGATAAGGCCGACAACTTTTTAAAGTATTCGATTAAAATGAAGCGCCCGTTTTCATTTCGTTTTTTAAACATAAAGCCTCTTTTAATAGTTATCAAAAATTTTGGATCGGGAAATAATTTTATCAGATCTCTCGAATGATGAGAATTATGAACAATGTAAACTTTGAAACGGGAACTGTAAAATCAAAATGAGAACTCTGCCCAAAAAACCTCAAAAAAACATGAAAAACAATGCTAAAAACGAAAAGTGTGTATACTAGAATGATGGTTTTTTTTTAGGGTCAATTTTGAACATGTTTTAAAAATGGCAGTGAGAACGAATTTTTTGTGCAAAAATTGTGCAAAAAACAACTTGAAAATGAAAAGTGCTAATAATGGAATGATCGATTTTTTTTTTAAGGGTTAATTTTCAGCATTTAAAAAAAAATTCCAGTAAAACCGAATTTTTATGTGCAAAAATTGTCCAAAAAACACCCTCAAAACGAAAAGTGTTGATGCTCGAATAACACTTATTTTTTTGGGGTAAATTTTCAACATTTTGAAATAATCGTGTAAAAGATTTTGTTATGACTCCTTAAAAAAAAAAAATCAATCAATCATAAAAATGTGAAAAAAAAAACAAAAAACAAAAAAAAAACAAAAACAAAAACAAAATTAACCTATGAAATATAAAAATTAAAAAATAAAAAAAAAATTTAAAAAATAAATAATAAGAAAAACATATTTTCAAAAAAATAACATTTTTTTAATGTGGCATACCATAAAAAAATTTGGAAAAAATAAAATAAAATAAAAATAACTATAATATTAAGTAAAAATAGGAAATTTTAAAAAAGAATTAAGAAAAACTAAAAAAATAAAATAAAATAAAAGACAAACTAGATTAAAAAAGAAAATAGAAAAATAACCAAAAAAAAAAATATAAATACTACAAAAATTAAGATTAAAAACATTTTAAAAAACCCTAAAAAACAAAAATATGTTGAAATTAAAAATAAAATAAAAATCTTAAAAACAATTAAATTTTTTTAAAAATACATATTTTGAAATTAAAAAATAAAATAAAAAATCATATATCATATATATATATATATGATTAAAAAAAAAAAAAACCATTTCAAATTTTATATTAAAAAATTTAAAATTTAAAATTCGGATTTGATAATGATTTAAAATTTGGATTTAAAAAAAATAAAAACAAAAAAACATTAAAATAAAAAAGGCTAAATATATTTTTGATATTTTTTAAAATAACATTTAAAATATTTAATATATATATATATATATATATATATATATATATTACAAATATATATAAAATTAAAAAGAGTATTTAATTTTTTTTCCCTTGGAAAAAGTCGTAATTTCTATTAACTTAAGAAATTACATTTTGTAGATGCCAAGGCATATGCATATGGAGGCATTACTTGCCTTATCAGGAGACATATAAGTTTGTTTAAAAAAACTTAATCTGCTGAGTGGTGAATCTCCTCGCAGGGAGTCTGGAGTCAGTGTTATACCAAAACTACCCTCAACAGCTAGAGGGAAAAAGAAGCAAAAATATATATATCTTCTCTATACAGAGAGAGTACTATGTCTATCTATATAAGAACTGTTTCTACATCCGACTGATAGATAAAAAAAAAAAAAAAAAACATGTTTTTACAATGAGCACTACAAAAAACATGGGCTTAAAGCCCAATTTGTCCCTGTTCTATAAACGGTCTGTGGTAATATTGATGGTGGGTACCATCAATCTCCTCCTGTATCAACCAGACATTGTCCTGAAGATGCGTTGCCTCTTTTGAAAGTTGGTCAGCCTCCGTGTTTTGTTCCCTGTAGATATGTCGACAGACAAAGGAGTCAAAAATGTTTATCAATTTGTGAGCTTCCTCCAGAATATGTCTGAGAGAATATGCATTGCAATGAGATGCATTATTGAGCCAATTACATACGATTTTTGAATCACCAAATAACTGTAGATGTGTACAATGATGAGATAATGCAAAATATATGAGGTGTTTTGCAGAGCAGAGTTCGGCAAAATTGTTCGTGCCCATCCCCAAGTTTATTTGGATTTTGAAGCAGTGTTTATCATTCAGGTGTAAGATAAGTCCCCCTCCACAGCCTACTTCCTGGGCTGAACCATCAAAATATGCCCAAGGTTTAGATTTATCAATGATCTCTGGGGTGATGATGCGTTGAGGGGCTACAAGGTCCTCTTCTGGAAGGCGATCATAATCTGAGATTATGTGCTGAGTGATGGATGGCCAGTTTGGTTCTCTGAGATTGAAGATGGACTGATTCCTACCTATCCAAATGGCCTAGTTGACAAGGAGAGGCATGTTCCTGGCTTTGCCTTTATGAGCAAGGCACCATGAGTTCCAAGCATCTTGGATATTGTTGCCTTGCCAGGGGAGTAAGGAAGGGTAGTGAGCAGATATACCGTTCCATAACTCTTTAGATGAAGTGCAATTTAGGAAGAGATGTTCGGTGTTCTCATCAGCCATACGACACAGATGGCATCGGAAGGGGCCATGGAAGGATCTCTTCATCAGATTGGCTCCCGTAGGGATCTTGTCTAAGAGTATATTCCACATTAACAGGCGGGTGCGAGGGGCGGCCTTGAGTTTCCAGAAGGATTTCCAATTAG